>JAOWCC010001679.1:51981486-52601621 GCA_030867875.1 Actinernus sp. WN-2022 | reverse complement strand
ACCCTAGGGTTAGGCCAGTTCGCCTACGTGTGTCAAATCCTCTCTGTGTTTCTCCACCCACCCACCCACCGCTGTTAATCGTATTTATAACTGAAAAACGCTAGTTTCCCTTCAATGTGGGACAATTTTAATGACCCAAAATTATACAAAAAAAAAAATTCCTCTAAAAACATTTGATATACTTATTTTATTTCAAATTTTTCAAATTTTCGGGTATTACAGCCAATTCAAAATTTGAATATCAAATTATTTTTAATTTTTTCAAAAATTAAAATTTTCAAAAAAACGTTTCTATTTAACTTTTTAATTGATTTCATTTAAATTGATGTTTTGGAGTTTGAGATGGTATTTTAAATATGCATAAATTTATATTATAAACATGATTTAGGTGAGTCATGAAATTCTTACCCTGGTTACCAGAGCTTCCAATCTCTCTCGAAAAGCGAGGAGCGATGCGATTTGGTAAATCGCCTCACGTGTTGAAAACCAGTTTGGCCTTTGCTAGCTGCAGAAACAAAAACATGGAAGCCGAAGGACTCGCTGAGTTTAGGAGACTGCTGCTCTAAGTAACTCCTCAAGCCAAAATAACCTGTTGATCTGAGAGAGGATACCCTTGTGAACAATTGTCATACTTTTCAGGTTATGAAAGTTATTATCCAATTGTGTGAGAAGCCGATAGCCCCGACTTTTGCATAAATATGCATGCTAACATTTAAAACTTTGACATTTTGCTCTTGCACAAAGTCGGTCTCAGTTACTTTTCCGAATTTTTCGAAAGGAAATCCTTTCTTAAATGTCCTAATTTTCGCATACAACCGAACACGTATTTCAGAACATGCAACAAAAAAAACGTGGCATTTGGGCAAATAGTTTAGGAGAAACCAACGCGACAAACCGACAAACATTCGCGGCATGGTTAAGTTCTTCACGTAAACTCTGTAAAAATATATTATACCTTACAGAATCTGAAATGTATTTTTGTTAATGTTACTTTCTTCTGTTGGTTAAATACATATAAACCGTCAGCAAGGCCTGAATTCCCTGTAGGATCAATATAGTGAAAATAGAGCGAATATTGCCTTTGCTAAAATTGTAAATACATTGACATTCTATGGTTTTAGTAAAGTTTTGGATCAAAATCTTATTAAAACTGAAATGCTAATGAAGATAACTTTACTTCAGGTAGCTCAAACATTATGGATTTCGTGTTACGATATCAGTGGCATGTATAATTCATGCATGCAGAAACTGAAGATCATAGCTGAAAGATTTATGTGAAACTTAGGCGACATTGTGAATGACATGACCGATTTCTTTTGTCAGACTTTACACAATCATGCTACCTTAAATGCAGAATCTAAAATCTACAGAAAGGATTACCAAGCTCTGAAAACTGAACGTAATCTGTTAGAATGTAACAACTGAAGCCAAAATATCTTGTTGAACTGAGAGAGGATACCCTTGTGAACAATTCTCAAACGTTTGAAGCTATAAAACTGCTTATCCATTGTGTGAACCGGTAGACCCAAAACAGTTTGCTAACGCGCTAGAAACAGCTACGGCTATTGCATAAATACGCTAACATTTAAAAACTTTGAAATTTTGCTCTTGCACGTCGGTATCAGTTAGTTTTCGGAATTTTTCGAAATGAAATCCTTTATCAAATGTTCTCATTTTCGTTCACAACAGAACATAGATCCTGAGAAAGAAAAACTTCATGGCATTTCAACTAATAGTTTAGGAGAAACCAACGCAACAAAACACAAACATTCACGGCACGGAAACGAGGCTGAACAAAGGCAGCTCCAACCATGCTCTGAAAACTGAAGAAAATCGTCTAGAATATCACGGTTCTGAGATGGAAATTATATGAAGGAAACGTTATTTTTGTCTATCATAATGTGAATCCATAAATTGCCCCTTAAACTGAGAACAGAAAATCGTGAAAGCTATTTTTCTGCTACAGCTTTTGCTCGAAATATTCCTTCACTAAAGCGATTAGCCGCTTAACTGCTTACATTTCTGTACACTACCTTTATGGTTCTGAGATGGTAATTGTATGAAGGAAACTTTATTTTTGCCTGTCATAACGTGAATCCATAAATTTCCTCTTAAACTGATAACAGAAAATCGTGAAAGCTATTTTTCTGCTACAAATTTTGCTCCAATTATTCGTTCACTGGAGAGATTTAGCCGCTTAACTGCGTACATTTCTGAATACGACCTTTGTACCCCGAAGAAACAAAAATAAATTGGAATGAAAGGCAAAGTGCGAGTACGATAAAACCCCAACTATATTCAATACATAAATAAAACCTGTTTATCGTTTTACTTGGTGTAGTTTGAGCTAACCGATTAACCGCATAACCAGTTCGTGTGGTTCCTATTTTAGTTTTCAGTGAGAGCAGGAAATCGAGAAGGCTTTCAGTCTCCCCGTTGACTTCTAAGAAGTTTCTTCTTGAACTAATAGAAGAAAATCGGGAAACCTACTTTGTTTGCCTAAATTACGCTAAAAACATATTTGTTAAGGTTAGGGTCGATTGGACCTTATTCCAATTACAAGTTATTAGTGTCAGGAGATCACACCCACCCCGGCCCATTATGATCAGTTTAAGCAGGGTAAGATGTCTTGCTCTAGAATAAAATTCATTATTGTAATAACCATTACTCAATTTTTTTCTTACATATAAAATCAATAAACTTGTTGTTGGTAATTAAGTATCGTTTTTAACTGACGTCGAGCAAACCTTCAGATATCGCGTTGCCTGAGACACGAGGGTAATCGCGCTAACCAAGCCCACATGGGTGGGAGTTTTGTTGATTCGTTTTCATTCACCGACGAATAATGTTCAGTTCATGATCAGGAGCAGTCGAATCTGACTCAATAAAAATAAACAGTACTGAGTGTTTTAACAAAACTAGTCACCCATCGTATCCTTGATAAACTAAATCAGATTTGTCCAAAACTTACTGTTGCGTGGTCGTGTAATTGTTGAGTTCTTACCTGCATGGCAGAACAGCACCTTCCCATTCTGTACCATTGTCTGGATTCAATTGCTCAAAACTGTAGATAAATTAAAACGAAGCGGATACGTTCACATTTTTTCAAGTACCATTTCATATTATTAGTTTCAGTGATATAATATCTAGCATAACTAGCCTGAAGAAGTTTGCTCACAGACCACACGCCAGGCTGTTTTACATAAGTACTGTGAAATTTGAGGTGTTGACCATGAGATGTGGAACATGGTTCTAACTGCAAACCGCGACACATTCGAAGAAAAGAGAGAAAAACGTGTTGCACGGTAAAATTTAGCCCGAGTGTTTTCACAATATTTTTTGCATTCTTTTCCCACGGAACTAGTCAAGCTCCTCCATGCGCCCTGCATATTTTCTAAGGAAAGAACTTTAAATTAACTTACCTCGCCAGTGCACAATCGGTGAACTAGATCTAAAGTAAATTATGAACCGTTTTTGCAGCTTGTATTACAGGAGGCTGAACGCTGTGCCCGGTATCAGTATGTCGGCAGCGTATGAAGTTTACGGGTTGTCACATGTTGACACTTTACGTAAAAATAACCAATTAACCGACTAAACACAATCGAATTATACATTTGTATTCACCTAATTATAATCTCGGCACCAGAGAAGTTTAAAAGAGATGTTATCAAAATAACATCTTTTAGCATAACATTTTTCACAGACCACATGCATGGCTGTTATACATACTGTCAAATTTGAGGTGTTGAGCATGAGATATCTATCCGGTGGATAGTGAACCGATCAGAAATTAGATTTAAAACATAGAACCTTTGGAGCGATGTGGATAACTGAGCACTCGGTTCTAAGTTTCTGAGTATTTGACGTCAGTACTGATACGAATTGGTTCGCCTCGTAATTAATGGAAATTACAGCAATTCACGGGAATTGATTAGGAGTATTTGGTACTTTACGCACAAGAGAAAACACTTGGAAACTACCGTAAATATTCGATTAAGCGCCCAGGGCGCCTATTAAATTTTTGAGGGTCGAGGGGGGCTCTTATTCGTTAGGGAGCGCTTATTCGGGAGGGTGGGGCTTATTTCATTTTTGAAAAAATGCTGCAATTCGAGTCAATAAAAAAACATAATTTTTATTAAGATCTTAACAAGAACTGTAACTGCATGTAAAAAAAACCTGGTCGCGTGTCAGTCAAAGGCTGAATCAGTACTTTCAGGGTCGGAAATAATACCGTACGTTGTAACGTACAGATAATATCGGTAACACGATAACACGTGTTTCTTATTATGGAGAGAAGGGGAGGGGGCGTTTATTTGGGAGGCGGCGCTTATTCCAGAAAACGCAGTGGTAGGGGGCGCTTATTCGAGAGCGGGCGCTTATTTGAAGGAGGGCGCTTAATCGAATCTTTACGGTATTCAATGTTAATAATGGTACAAATGATTGGATTGGACTTCAATGAAAGAACATTGACAGTCTTTACACTACAATAAAGCTGCAGGGATATGACATTGTTCGAGCAGTAGATGTCGTCATCATTGCTCGAGCTGAGTCAGTATAAATCTGTACACAAGAGAATTAGGAGAAATACCGGTATTTGCGAATGGAAGACTGCTTCATTGTGCTTAAAGGCTTGAGTTGCATGTCCACCAACATGTACGGCTTCTGTAACTCGTCTCTTCATACAATACATAAGCTAATTTGGATGACAGTTTACTTTACGGCCTTAAGAGCGACTGCCTGTAAATATCGAGAATCGCGGGACAACGGTGAAATTTCGGAATCCTTCATATTTTGCCAGAATATACCCTTGGGTGAACTGTTTTAGGAAATCATATCAAAAAGTTCCAGCGCTTTTTTAATTTGGCGATTTTTACAAAAGATTTAAAATACGGCCCCAGAGCGGTTATTGGCTTGTCGGAACGACCGAATCATCACGCAACAACAAAGAGCTAGGGAAGTCTTATAAAAACTCCAATGGAATCATACTTCACACACGTATTAAAACAAATCTTTGACCTCAACATCCAGCAAGAATATATTCCGATAGTGTAATTTATTCTTTTTTCTTCGCCTTTTTAAACATGCATATTTTGGATGCCAAAACATAAGACAAAATAATGGCCAAGTTTGACAGCCCTAAGCGACTCCTGGTATATGATTTTTTTAAATAAAATCTACACGGCATGAAAGCTTGGTTATTCTAGTTTAATCTAACAAAGTGCCAACTTTGGAATCCAAACGCTTCCCCTCGGCAAAATAAAACGACCATGTACTGTAAGAGAGACGATTTAACCTCTAATTGTACAGTGCTTATCATAAACACACATTCAAAAAATAAACAAACGTCCAAAATCACTTTTCAACTACCCTTAGCTGGTCTTTTAAAGCTCTGAAAGTGAAATGTTACCTTTTTGTACCATTTTATCAGTCGAGATTTTGAGCCCGAGAGCCGTTAATTGAATGGTAGCTATATATAGATTCCCGTGCGAATCCGATCAAACATTGAAACAACAACAGCGTTGTTCCAGTCATCGAATTGGCCGAAATTCACCAGGCTGTGCTCATTAAATGCCTACACTTACATCGGAAGTACATTCTAAACGACAAATATATCAGATCCTGCAGTTATTTCTGAAGCCAAACGAAGACATTTTCATTCTCAAAGATCTGTCCTGTCATCTATCAGTAACGCTAGCGAAGCGCCGGCTCAACGAATACAACTCTAGTTTTCAAGTCATGTTATGAGAACTAAAGTAAATTCCTGCACCTTCTTTATAAGCCAATAGAAAGCTTAATTCAGACACATGGAGATAAACTACTGACTCAACTCTGCATGATAACGATTCCCTCTAAACCTGTCTAAAATAGCCCGGTAAATATAATCATGATGACAAACAACTGAGCTGAAAATATACTAGTCACCGACAAGAAGGCCCATTTCCACCACTTTTATTTATCCACCCGGACTATCCATTGTGGTGAGGGTCCTAAACGCCAGGCTAAACGATATGCAATAACTTTGTAGTGAGTGATCAAGGTGAACATAACTGATGAAATGTGACACTACTGGAATGTAACGCAACTCGTGCATCCCCGTTACCCGCATAAATTAAATACTTTCTGTGTGGAGAATAACGTGAACTTCGGATCCTATTATCGTAATTTTTCATGTATGAATTCTAGCAGAAGCAAACAAAAATTTAACTACAACAAATATTTCAAATTAGTTTTCTGTTTAGGCCATCCCAATAGAATGTTTCATTTCCCATCGCCCGACCGACCCAAGTTTTTTTGTAAAAGTAAAAAAAAATGAAAGCTCGACACCGACACAATTTTTTGGATAAGTAAAAAAAAAGGATTGAAGCCCCCTTGAAAACCACTATTATAACATTATAACAGGAGCCCATTACTAGTATTATAAGCATAGCCTAGGAAAAGAAATTTGCGCCGGGAAGAATTGCTGGAAAAACAATCATGCACACAGATAGTCCCTAGCCTCCTCCGCAGGCAACTCCTATATGTTTCAGGCTTCGCCGGAAGCCGATCCGAGCGGTGAAGCCGCGAGGGGACATTTGTTTCATCCTCAGACCCTTGCTCGTCCCTCTTATACAACAGGAAGCTCGCCGGTTTCACATCTTTTTTTTTAATTAGGAGTTGCCTGCGGAGGAAGCTAGATAGGCCCAAGTCCCATGGCGGCTCTGTTATGCCCTGAAAATGAAAGAAATAGCATTTCTGAGACATTAAAAATATTTTGGGGGGACATAGCTACTGGACGTCAAGGTTTCACCACTGTGCCGTATTATGTTTGGTAGGGAGGGAGGGGGGTCAGATATTATACTTTGGTTCCATATCCAAATGCTCCGACGACCCCCTAGTGGCCACTACTAGCTCCCCCTACCAGCCATACCCCCCAACTGTTCAAATCGTATGCACATATTATCGCATCTACTATGCATTCGATTGTGCCAGCAAGTGCAGGGAAATACGCATCCGAGAACCAGAAATTCAAAATTTTCCCCGGCCCGCCTAGAAACTCGGTCCTCAGCTGGGCGTCGGATGTAGCTACTCCCAGTACTAGGAAAATGCGAGGGGAATACGTCGAGGTCCAGGGGGAACGAATCTCTCATACATGGGTCTCATGCCAATGGTAATTATACATGAGTCTCATGCCAATGGTAGTTGTTGAAATTTATTTCACATTAACAGGACACAGCTTGGTTATTTTAGGAAATACACCCGATTTGTGCTAAGGAGTGCATGTTTTAGTTATATAACGATGATATGAGGACCCAGAGGATACATACAATTGGTAACAACTAACGAGGGTAGCCTTCCAGATCGATATAAAAATAACTCAAATCACGTGTCATGGGGCATGGGGATTCGCTACCTCATCCTCTCTTAGTACAGGGGTTTATATAAGGGTTATCGATCTGGAGCGAGGAGGTATGGGATTTATTCACCGAGGGTTTCGCCCAAGCAAGGGCAACACCCGGGGTGAATCAGCTCCGCTTATTTTTCACGTGGCTCGTTTTTCTTTGTACCAGTTTCGGGGGAATATATCTCGAAACCCCCGCCCAGTTCCAAAGGCAGAGGGAATCTCGCAACATATTCCCCTGGACATATTCTCCTGGACATATTCCCCCCAACTTATTCCCCTCACTTTCTTTCATACTAAGTTCTACTTACTCTTTACTTACGGAGAAGTAAATAATTATGTAATGGAACATGGAAAACACGGCATGTGTCCTGAGCGGATCTCTTGGTTTAATACTAGCCTGCTGTCCCATCCACTACACCATAAGCTTCATTGGTTGAAAGAACCGAGAAAAAAAATTGTGATAAGCTCTATTGTGTCAGCTTTGCCATAGTCCGTGGACTTCGTATTCTATGAACGGGAATTTTATGCAAAAATATTTCGTGCAACGAAATGAACCTCGCCATTGTGAGGAATTAGCATTTATCTGCCTTTCACTCGGGGTTATGGGATTATTCACCTCGAGTGTTGCCCTCAAGCGGAAGCCTAGGTGAATAAATCAGCCATACCCCTCGATCGAGGCCGATACCCCTTACAAACCGATAACCCGAGCTGAAGTCAATAAAATGCATATTTTTTTCACTGGCGAGGTTTTGTCCGTTATCAGTTGTACGAAATAACTAAAATTACTGTTCACAAATCTTCTCATTGTTTCTTTGTTCTCGTTGCTTGTAGCGTAAATGAAAAGGACTAGTTGTGGATTGACAATAGGCCCTTTGCAGGACCTGGTCACGTGACCTTCTTAGTCTGTCAATCAAAAACAAGTTGGCGCTAGAACAACATGAATGCCAGAAGCAAAAATTAGCTAAAAGCCCAAGTTTTAGGTTCATATCTTTAAAACTGAAGGAATGGCATTGTTTTAAAATCTTTATAATTACTCGGGCTGCCTGTTGCAGCACCGAGTCTTAATATGCAAGTCGTTTTGTTTTTTTTTCGTTGGGTGTCGCAAAATTTATGCGCATGCGTTAAAGGTCAAGTTCACCACCAATCAGATCGCACTGTGCTGGTCACGTAACACTCGCCAGGTTACTTTGTTTAAATAATTTAATACAGTAAATCAAAATGGTCGACCCGTGAGGGAGAAAGCCTTCCAACAGGCTCAGGATATTTCAACTGGCGCTCTTGTTGGCCATAAAAATACATGAACAACGTAATACATTCGATCAGCGCTGTCTGGACAGATCCAATGTACATTTAGAAACGTAAGCGAAATACCCATATCAACGGGTATCGAATTATAATCAAAGGTTAGATTTCGTCAGGCGCGCTCAGATAAGAAAGTTCAAAGCTCTCAGACTAGGCGAGACAAGGAGATATCAATTTCAATGAGTCATTGTGAGAAATCTTTTCCATCGTGGGCAATTATGCAATACAACCTAAATTTGGGTCAGGTCTTGTACAGCTAAGGCATGTTTTACGACAGAATAACCAGAGTCTTTCTACTGGATTGAGAGCTCGAGACATTATACATGTCTGCTAATATGGGGAAAACTGAAATAAAAATGAACCTTGACGGCAGAAACCCTCATTGAGCCAAGCGGAATATTTACATGATCCGCTAAGATTTTTACAAATCTTAGTTCAGTGTATGCCAACTGAAATGCTGTGCTCGTTTTCTGGTAACGGCTCAGTGGGGAAACTACACGAACAAGAAGCATGAACTGCCAGCAAAGAGAGAGGAAAGAGTACTTGAAATGCACAGCGCTAGCTGAAGTAGGGAATATATATATAATATCTGAGACGTTAAATTAATTACGTTACTGTGAAGAGGATCAAAATTCAAGTTTTGTAGCTTGAGACTGTCTTCTGCCGTGACTCGTGAGAGAAATTGGAAAAGATCTAGCTGTTTCATTCAGACACTGGCAAATTTATTGAAAGCTACGGGCTTACTTTATGAGATTATTATTCATTGTGGAATGAAAGGAAACAGGTTAGCTGAAAGTTAAGTTCGAGGTAGGCTTCGACTTTCATTCCGATTCAGTGCATATGTGCACGAAGGTGGGATGCTTAGAGAACATGGATAAGGGCAAAGTTACTGGGTGCGTATTCTTAGACCTCACTAAGGAATTCGACATCGTCGATCATGTCATATTACAACGCAAACTTCGAAGCCTTGGAGTCACTGGATCCTCCCTTGATTGGTTTTGCTCATACCTTAATCAGCGCTCCCAAGTAACCGCTGTTGGGAAATGTACTTCACCGTCACTACCAGTCACGGTCGGAGTACCTCAGGGATCCATACTTGGCCCTCTTCTCTTTATCGTCTATGTGAATGATCTACCTAACTGTCTAGAACACACCGATGTCACACTCTATGCCGACGATACAATAATATACTGTGAAGCAGATGCGCCCCAGGATCTACAATTCAAGCTGGATCGTGACCTGCTCAACGTTATTTCATGGTTTACAAAGAATAAGTTGACGCTGAATACAACCAAATCTAAGCTTATGTTAATTGGCAGCTCCCAAAGGCTGAACGCTTTTTCTAATGTTGAACTGAATATCTATGATGAAGTTCTTGAGAAGGTGGATAACTTCAAATATCTTGGTGTGACTCTAAATAATAACTTAACTTGGCATGATCATATTTGTAAGATTCAATCGAAGGTTCGCCCAAAACTTGCTATTCTTGGGCGTATTAGATACTGCTTGCCGATACATGCGAGGATAGCGTTTTACAATACAATGATAAATCCGCATTTTGACTATGCAAGTATTGTATGGGGAGACAAGCACAATGTTAGTTTAATGGAATCTCTTCAGATTTTGCAGAATCGAACTGCAAAGTTAATTCTAGGTAGAGATTATTACTCGTCTGCGACAGTTGCTCTATCTGATTTAGAATGGTCAACTCTCGAGTCCAAACGTATATTCGATCGCTGTCTCTTAGTTTATAAATGTTTAAATGGGCTCATTGATTATGACTTTAATCTTCAACATGGCGATACAATTCATAATTACAACACAAGAAATAAGAGAGACTTGCGAAGACCCCCCTCACGCACTAATTGGGGAACTTTCAGAACTTCTTTCCAGTGCTCTAATGCCTGGAATAACCTTAATACGAACATTAGAGAACTTGACAATCCCATTGTATTTAAGAGTCAATTGAAGGCGAACATTTTTAATTGTATATAGGTTTTAGATATGGACTTTTAGTTTTTAGCTTCTACAAATTTTATCTTTTCTTTTTGTGAACTGTTTCATATATATGTATTATATATTCTTGTATATTTTTTTTATTTGAGGGCCCTCCTGAAAATCATCACATCGATGAGTGTGGTTCCCTCAATAAATATCATTGTAATAATAATAATAATAATAATAATAATGCTGTCAACAACACTACCAAAAGGTCCAAAACGAAAGATTCAGTTACGTAAGTACTGTAAGTAAACTATTTTGATTTGAATAAATTTCCTCTCAGTTTGACTGCTAATGTACTTTTTCTTCTAATTATCGCTTTATTTAACATCTCTGTGATTTAGAGTATGCGTACCTCAGAATAAATTATTTGAAAGGTCAACTGAACTCTTGTGTCGATAAGCGCAAATGTTTTTGTAAAACAGTCTGTGAATTTGAGAAGCGGACTTAGAAGAGCTTTCTCATTAGGAATTTAAAAACATTTCTTGCTATGAAATTTATGTTTCATTTCACATTTATTCATACAGTTTTATCCGGACATTTCCCCGAGTTTTTGATCTATTTTCAATCAAATTCAAAGTCTGAATGTGTCATTGTATTGCATTTATACACTTGAATTGCCAGTATTCTGTTGTTCAAATCCTGCGTTATCATAGTCATGTGATAAAAGCAATTAATAGACCAGACGTTTTTATGACGTTCTCACTGGCGAATTAAAGCACGACTTGTTACTAAGAGGATTTCAAATGAAAGTGTATTTCATCTTCAATCTCATGTGGCCCGAGTGAAAGCCCAGATGGGCTCTTGTTTAGCTTAATTTAGGCACGGCTTGCCAGTCAGCAAAAATATCCTTACAAACCGAGAGTTTTTCAAAAAATTGACATTCCTTCAGTTTTAAAGATATGAACCTAGAACTTGGAATTTTACTAATTTTGGCTTGCTCTTTCCATTTCTGGCATTCATGTTGTTCTTGCACCATTTTTATTATCGACAGGCTAAGAAGGTCACGTGACTAGGTCCTGCAAAGGGCATATTTGCATGAGAAAGGCAAGAAACTAATACGTAGAGATCTCGAGCACGGAAAAGAGGTGTAGTTAAAAAAACATCCGGCTTCAATCCTTTTTTTAGTTATCCAAAAAATTGGGTCGGTGTCAAGCTTTTTAATAATTTTTTTACTTTTCCAAAAAAATTGGGTCGGTCGGACGATGGGAAATGAAACATTATATTGGGATGGCCTAATTTGAAATATTTGTTGTAGTTTTAATTTTTTTTGCTTCGGCTAGAATTCAAACATGAAACTTTACGATAATAGGTTCACGTTATTCTCCACACAGAAAGTATTTAATTTATGCAACGGGGCTGCACGAGTTGCGTTACATTGCAGTAGTATCACATTTCATTATGTTCACCATTTTGAAATAAATTCGATCAAGTTTAGGACCCTCGGGCAGTGAACTTCTTTTCAAATACTGAGTACCAAATTGTATTACTAGTATTAATCAATGTGATAAATTATTTAAATTATTTGACAGATAGAAATTTTAAGTTAATTGAAATTAATGGTAAAAAATATTACAGTACTATTTACAGAGTTGTCATTAACACATGCCACAACTGAACTCAATGGCAGTCATGGGTGCTGTTGCAGCCCATTACATGGCTTTAATTTATGGTACGAATGCACTGACACAAGTTACAGCTGATTAAAAACTAAATGACAACCCTGGTGTTATAAACAGATATGAATTCACACAAACACAAGCATGATAGTTTGACTTTTCTTGGTGAAATATTGGTACTTCCAAGGGTTGTAATAGTTTTTGACAGTATACAGTCATGTAGTACGCTTGTAAATAATGATTTTATACTACCTCCTTATATAGGCATACTTCTCTTAAATGCTGAAGAAAACTACAAGCAGGTAGCATCACAGGATCAGCAGGCTGGAACAATGCCAAGCGTCATAGAACTTTTTGACAATGAGGATCTCCTCGGAGTATCTGAAACGAGTCGCAGAGAAACGATGTACGTGGCTTCGTCTATACGCTGGTTTTCCCTGCTCTCCTATGTAAATGAGCCAAATTCTCATATTTGCAATGCAGTGGTTCGATCTTTATTGCGGCTGATGCCAGACATATTCACAGAGCTGTGCAGTGTTCCACCCAACATCGGCTTAGCTTATGAGGCAATTAGACCATATGTCACGAGCATCGAGCAGCTTGAGGTTCAATCACTTGTTAGGGTTATTCCACTCTCCCAGTTACTTGCAAATGATGGAGATGGACTAGTTGAACTGAAACAAGATGGCAGGTTGCCCTTAGAAGATGCAACATTACATCGCCTCCATGGAGTTGACGCTCCCGAATTGTACACAACACGCTTTGTGAGGGTAGGCAATAACATACACAATAGAAGGAATGGCCACTTGTCACATTTGGCACTGCACTATTATGTAAATAGCTTCAGTCAACCAGGTAGTACTGCCTTAATGACCCAGGAGATGCCCAAACTAGGATTTCCTGCACATGTTGATCTATATGGCAGAAGTATTTCTTCATTTTGGTACGTGTGGAAGCAATGCCCCAGCCAAGATGAACTTCACATGTTGGAGAAAGTAGTGTAAGCAGTGGAACATGAATATGACACCCTCAGAACAAGGTTGATGTCACCTTTTGACCCAAGGGATGCCACTGCTAGAATGCCATTTGTCCTCAGCCTTAATGCTCTCCTCATCTTGTCAGGATTTTGTGTAGTTTTTGCCAAGTAAGTTTCCATGTATTACTTTTATTGAATACCTGGTTCATACACACTATAAAGCTAGTCTATGTCATCCTTGGCATGTACATTTGAATAAAAAAAACATTTGGAAACAAGCTCAGCTATTTAATTATTCTATCGCATCTATTCCACCTATAGCTATTGAACTGTGCTGACAGCAACAAGTACTGATATGTGCTTATTAGAAAATTCAAAACCCTTCAAGATTGTCTTGCTATAATTGGATTACTTAATATCCAGCCTGTAAATTAGCAATACATATAGCTTCAAGATTGTATGAATCATGTACACAACACAATGAGAAGTAATGAAACTCCTCTTATATACATGTATGGTCCTATAGTATATGAGTCCTTGGACCTAAAACAAATAAAAACCTGTTTGCAGTTATTCATTTGAATAGGTCTATTTGTCACCAATAGCTACATGTACAGTACATCAATATATTTTCACACACCAAAGCTCTGAACTGAGTTTAATTTCACCAAACATTTATCTTCTTTATACACCTAACAATACCTGGAGAGATGAGTTTATTTCATGTTGTAAAAATTATTCAGTGGGGGGTCTAACCAATCTAAACACAGCATTCAAGTCATATGCATACCCTGTTAACACCATGTAGCTGTATTAGTGTTCTGTATCAAATGACAGAACTATTTGTATACTAGCTGTATCAAATGAAACAGAACACTAACAAAGTTAAATAGAATATTGGATCAGTTACTGTACTAATGATACATGTAACACACAGACACAAATAATCAATGATATGTAGTTGCATATATTGCCCACATGTACTCTAGGCCAGCGTTAGTATGAGGAAGATCTCACAGCCGATCACTGATCTCCACAACCCTAGAGCAAAGTGTTAAACAGAAACTGGCCTGTTTTGATGCATATATATGGACCTGAACGAACCAATATAGGACCTGTTTTTGTGCAAACTGTGCATTTACGTGACTGATGAAAAATACATTGCAGCCATTATCGTTACGATTTTCATCAAGATATCTGATGTTTCAAATTTACGTTATTCGTATACGACATAAGTGTAGTACTGTTGCACTAATTTAAGAGTAGGTAACTTACTTAAACTAACATTTCCTCTTCATCATGTAAATGTAGGCACAGCCCAGACCAATTAACACCTTCTCCAACTTCAGTCGGTTGCAAGGCAGCATCATTATGGTTGTATTTGGTCTGGCATTAACAAAGATTTTGTGCTCGGGGCAAGGCAAGAGAACTACATCCAAGATGATGAAAGCCTTGTACCATTCAGAGGGTTCGATATTTCTTCAGCAGAGGAAACTGGCTTTCCATTGAAGTATAATGACCGAAGCAACCACAACCAGGCTGTGATGTTTGAGCCCTGGCATGAAAGAGGATGCAAGAGACAGCTCGAACAGGGGCGAAGGACGCAGTACAAGGAACACCAGAGACTTCCCTCTATCCTTCCTTATGGCTTTCAGATTGAAATGAGCCTGTAAGTAATATACCAGCATTAAACAAAATAATGTATCACAAAATAATGGTCACTTACTTACAAACTGTTATAATTGGTACCACCGCTGGAGTCTCTGCATGTCATACTCTTCATAATTATAATATTAATAAATTAAAGTAAAGGCACTTTATTTATAGAGGGTTTACAACACGTTTACCACTAACATGTAGCTCAGTAATCTTCCACATGGCCCTCTGTCGACTTACTCCTTACATCCTTATCCGAGAAGACATGAAGGTCTAACAGTTTACTGTTGGATTATATAAAGGCAACACCTACTCAGTTATTTTGAGACCCTGAATGTTGGTCCAGCCAGGGTTTCAACCTGTGACCTCCCAAACAACAGACCGACGCTTAACCACTGAGCTAACCATGATATTAATAACCGTAATTATTAATAACACATAATATACTAAGCAAATCAAAAATACTTCAATATATTTCGCTACAATGCACACTGTATAAATATTGAGAAAACAATTTTGAAAATGAAATATTTATTTCCTTATTAGTTATAGGATATATAAATTTATATATACAGTATATATGTTTCACTATACCGGTATTTCTCTGTTTTTTTCCTTCTACCTACTGGTAGGTAATATTTGAATTAAAGTGTGGACACTCTAGCCTTGCATGGTTATTGCTTTTAAAAATATACATGTTTATTTATTATTTTCGTTGATTTTATACTTCGAGTACAGACATGATGTCTGTACCATTGATTTGAATCATGTTTGTAATGACCATTCACAATAATTATTCAACTGTCAATACTGTAAGTAATTTTTAACCAACTCTCAGAATGGAATTTCTTGTGTAATAAAAATAAATTCACCCTCCCTCTCTCTTTTGCTACATAATTTGTATACCTTCCCGTCATCAGTTCCTTCCCAATCCCCCTCCTCGCAGTGCAAGTAAAACAATTAAGTGGAAAGTGGAAAAAGTATGCCAAGCACTGGCTGAAGTTGACTATAACCATACTAAATGTAATACTTCATAATAACTATTTGCTGTGTCTATCAAACGTTTGTAAGTTGAATACAATAATTAACAAGTCATGTAGCCATACCTCACTGTCAACAAATTATCATTGCTCCATAGTCATGGCAACTACAATACCATTGCAACTGGGGAAGCCTTTCTCCAAATCCGTCCGTCATTGGTTGTTGGGATTGGTGGCTGCAGCACAGGGAATAGTCTGTTTACCTTGAAGTAAATCCCAGCATCTGTGTGGATAACAAGCTATGCCCCATTGGC
The DNA here is from genome assembly GCA_030867875.1 of Actinernus sp. WN-2022. NCBI lineage: Eukaryota > Metazoa > Cnidaria > Anthozoa > Actiniaria > Actinernidae > Actinernus > Actinernus sp. WN-2022. The sequence goes on along the minus strand of JAOWCC010001679.1, from coordinate 52,585,392 downwards.
ACCAGTCTGTTCAGCCAGGAGGGTTATCAATCCAGAGTCTGATTATGTTCTAAAGACCACAAGGGAAGGATGTGAGGTGGAAATTGATGGTTCGACTTGTCCATTTGGTCTCGGGCGCATTATACAAGATGGTACATTCCCCTTCTGCTTAGCAACAGAGAAGTTATCTCTTCTCATAAAAAAACGAGTCAACTGTGAGTGGTCAGTAAGAGAGGGTGAAATATGGTTCAAGAGGATGCGACTGATACATGCTGGAGAGGAGTTGATCACCCGTTACAGTCATAATCATTCCTACTGACTAGAAAATGATAGCTGAAGTATAGTTTTTAGACTAGACTAGACTACCTAGGTCATTAATTTTCCTCTCATCGGTAAAAACACAACTGTCGGTAGCATTTGTCAACAAGAAAAAATCAATGAAACATAAATCAGGGTAATCTTGTAACACGGTACATTATATCAACCCAAGAACTGAGAAATAAGAAAGTTATCAACTCCGCAAGGATAAGGAAAACGAACTGTTTTTAAAATTGGTGTTTTTGAGATTGAATAAACTTTGTTTAATTATGTGGTGGTTTGTTTATATTCGTATGGTAATTATAGTTCAGTTTTAGAGAAGAATTTGCATTACAAGAGTTTTTCTCCAAACAATAGGCTCTTCAGTTATCGTTAATCCCTAAGGACAATAGCAAAATTTATCTTATGAGTCACAGTGGATTTTGTATACAATTATCTTATGAGTTATTAACTGTAAAGGAAAATAGACCCTATGCATAAGTCCTGGTAACTAGCATGTCAACGAGGCCAGTAGGTCCTCTGGAATGTTGAAATTGAAGCGCCCGGGGAGATTGTGAAATGCACTGAAGGAATGTTCAGTGAAACAATGCCGTTAATTTGCTATGCGCCTGGCTGGTTGTACTTTAAAGAAACATTTTTCAACTAAACAATCATGTTCAACACGTTTCACACTTCCTGCTAGCATTTCAACTTCAACATTCCAGAGGACCTACTGGCCTCTTTTTCGTGTTGTGACCGCGCGAGTTATGCATAGTGTGTATAATAAAGACAGTTTAGAGCCTATCACGAGTAGTTTGTTCTTACTATTTACGCTACAAAGGGGTTTAGATATTGCGAGATATTTATTACTTTTTTCATTCAACTGGTTTTATAGCTGTTCCAAACAATAGGCTTTGCCCAAACATGCCCGAATAGATCGATGACCTCATCCAAAGGAACAATAGATGTTCATGAGCGCGCCGTATTTTATTCATGAGCTCACCACTTTATTCATGCGCTCACCACTTTATTCATGAGTCTAAGACAATAGATAATGAGAAACCACCGCACTTTATGCATGAGTCTAAGACAATAGACCCGTGACGTCATTGAATTAACGAGAGCTCACCAAAAATTAGCATAGCGCTGCAAAAAACAGGATAATTCTATCCCTCCTATACTACTAAGCACAGTATCGCTAAAGGTCCATTCTAGGAGTGAAGTCAAACGTTTCTTAGCATTGTTTGTATTCGTAGCCACAGGGAACCCCAAATCCAAAATTATGGATTGTGGTGAGCCTGTGCTTAAATAGTCCATCCTAGAATGTTCTACACCTAATGCACCAGTCAATTCCAGCAGTGCCCATTCCTACTTGACTTTATAATGAATAGACCAGTTTATGGTTCATGCGCAGTTGTACAAATCCTTTGTTTAATTAGCCACCAGATGTTAGACAATGGTGGTCTGCCAGTTAAAACAAAAGATTTGAACAACTGTGCATGAGCCGTAAACTGGTCTATAGTTCAACTGAACAAGCAGTTTGAAACTTCATGGGAAAACATACCTTTCAATACGTCTACTAGTGCTGGACAAGCCAGTCAGCTACATATACCCTTCGCTTTTTTCAATAAATGTTTCCATGTCTGGTTTGCTGCCCTGGATTTTCTGCAAGTTCGAAGCAAGCTAGCCAAAAGAAAAAAAATGCATTCCCAGGGGTCTTTGCACACCCAATACAAGATGGCATTGTTGCCACGAGGTCTAATACTAAATTACAAATGCCCCATTTCTGGGATCTCAAAATGTGCAAATACCCACCATGTACTGGGGAAAAAAAAAGGTGGGGGGGGGGGGGGGGGGGGGGAGAATGGGCACCACTGGAATTGACTGGTGCATAATATAAATTATAAATCTTAATTAGCTTTCAGTTTCAGTTTATTAAGTAATCCTAATCTCGATACTGACATTTAGTATGGTGGTCTGCTAAATAACTAAATAAACAATCAAACAACAAAACGTACATATTAAACAAATTCCTTGAAATGGTTAATTGAAGTATTACAGTGTAGCTGGGTAGAGCATTCCAAACTGGTATTGTTCTAACATAGAAAGACCATTTGCGTTCGACGAAGGAGAACGCAACCTAATCTGGTGACGGGTTCCCTGTGCCTGTGTGTGACGTGTTTGCCGGTAGCCCAAAAAAAGGTTAGTTTTTTGTAGACGTATTACAAAATGCCCCTATACCATGAACGGCCGGGGAACTGGTAACTATATATACACGATACTCGGAGCAATGTCGAGACTGTGTGTCTTATTTTCCCAATCCAATATAATGCAATAAAAGTTGGCAAGCAAGATATATCAAAGCCTGAGGAAAGTGGGTGCTATATCTGTAGCATTCGACAAAGTCTGATGTCCAAACTATATCAAGTCAAACATGGGCTGTTTTGTTGGCGCGGTCGTTGAACATAACAGAGAACTGAATCAAATCAACTTGGCGATAATTTGTGCTGTCCAGAGTAACAACCGAATGAATTCCGTTGGCTTGCGGTCGAGTTTGGGAGAACTAGAAATGCCAGTGGGAACACGAGCTATTTCGAGTTCTTCCAAACTTCCACAAGTGTTTCTATAACTCTATAGAAACAAGAGGAAAATGTTTTCTATTTCCTTTATAAAATAAACAAATAAAAGCACGGAAACGCTGGCTTAATTTGATAACCAAAACGTAAATTCTCACAAATAGCTCAAGCGCGCGCTCAACTGACTATGTTTCTATAGAGTTATAGAAACACCGCTTACAGCCAATCAGAGGGCGCGTACTATCGAAACTATTTTCTAAAACCATATAAAACACACATGTATACATATAACCACATAAGCATTGCATCCAATGATTTAATGTTACACAAAGATAATTACAGTTTTATACCCAGATGCAAGACATCAAAATTTTCTCATTAGTTAAAAACAAGCATTTTTGATCAGGACTAATTACACCGTCAACATTATTGCAGCAATCTACGATTACAACTAGTTATATATGCGTTGACAGAGTCAGTTATGGCAGTGCTGGGTTCTATTTGACCTATAAGTACGGCTGAATAGCTAACTGTTATGACCTACCTATTTACTGTCGACCACATCTCGCTGGAAAGGAATAGCTGCAAGCAATCTCTGGCTAATAAGTCATTCTCGTCCGCCATATTTTTCACCCAGCCCAGTCGTCTCTACACGCCTAGCTAAACTGCGAAACACTGACAAAAACTACTTTGTAGAGTAGAGTGTGTAGGATCATCCACATCCGGGAGTCCCAACATCGCGAGCTCTAATTGCATTACGGGAACGTCAGCCGCTAATTCCGATCGACTGAAACCAAACCGAGTATGTACCACAGGTAGCCCACTGATTATTCGATCAGTAAGGATAAAAAGCACAGGCAACACAGTAGTATTTTTCTGTGGTGAGCCATGTGCAAGGAGTTGCTACGCGCTGTCAATCATCTTACATATCATCGCCCAATCATATAGCGAGTAATAACAATCTAACAAGAAACTGTCCAATCACAAACCGAGGAACAACGTAATGATGTAAACAAGACTTCATGTACATACAGCGAGAATGTTTGGTATGAAATTGAACTAAAAACTTACGAATAACGATTTATAAATACGTCCGCTTACTTCACGCCGAAAGACTTATGATAGAAGAATTACCGTGTCTACTCAAACAGCTTAGAAAACTCTGAATTTCTAACGAGACCTGAAACAACCATGGGGGCTGATCAAAGCCAGGGCCCAGCTAATTCACAGATGGGATTGGAATTTAGCTTGTTTGATTTTGCGGAGGGAGGAAAACCGTACCCTGGTTCACATATACTATAGCGCCACGTCCGGGAATCGAACCTCAGGCCACAGAGGTACAGAGAAGGTGAAGAACCACGGCGCCACCGGCTCCCCACCCTAAGTTTACAGAACTGTCGCCCGTGAGAACGGTTTGGCGCTTATCTTGCAATCGTGATTGGTGATAGGGCTCTAAGATTGTAACGTGTTGTTTAGATATAAGAGACAGAACTTTGTAGGCAGTTAATCTTGGCCTCGCCTTTCGTATACCATCTTGGATTTCAGGAGAGCTTCGCATAAGTTCAAGCCCTAAAGCTCTCATTCGAGATTTGATCGTCTGTATTGGTGTTCCACGGAAAATTGTATCACAAACTTCAATGAATGCGTAGTACACCTGCCCATCGCTGAATACTGGGTATAGATTTCCATACGAGTTGGCGCTAGAGGGAGGAAGTGAGTGGACAACCTGTTCGGATCGTCTGGAAATCGGGTTATCTCCAGCATGAATAGGGCGGCAGATTTTGGTATTCGCCTCACACTCAGCATAACTAGCTGCCTATATATAAAAACAATAATTACAGAAAGTCCATCCACTCGGCTAAAACAATTGCATGCGAAACAGATCGAAAGAAAAATAGTTTATAACAAGTTATATTTGGTGAATGTGGCATGTTGATTTGAACTGTATGCAAGTAACAATATTTCTGGAAATCAAACAAATAATTTCCGCTGACCAGTCAGTAAAATGTGCAGAAATTTTGCCAACGTTAAATCCATCAATGAGTTCCGGCCTGATTGTAACTTTATCTCATATCAAGATGTGTCAGTAATGTACAAAAAGTATATGCCAACAAAACTAGTCTTTATCCAAAAATATAGTACATGAATCGCAATAATCATGCATATCGTACTTTAAAATTCCGACTCGTAGTTCCAATTAGAGGCCTTTATATACTACTTCAGAACCATATGTTTACAGACTTGATACCAGAATACAATTGTACCACTATCACTTAGTGCGCTATATTTAAAAAGGGCGTCGATCGACATAATACATAAGAACGGAGGTTAAATCGTGTTCAACTTAATTACCGAAACGCTTGAGTTTGTCGGCGATAAATTACTGTAATAGAGTGAAGCAAATCCAAACAACTTTCAGTCCAATTTCTGCTGTAGTTTATCAGTACGCCCTTGTTTACGATGTGCAGGCATCAATGCCTCACGTAATCTAACGATTCCGAGCAGATTTCGTTCTCTTTTTCCAGAATTAAAGAAAAATGGTAAACCCAATTCACATATTATTAATCACCTTTCATGTTATAACCTTGTTTCTTTCCGCATTTCTCCCTTCTAGGCATCTAGCGGATCTCCTTTCTCTGGGCCTTCTTTCACAAAGCACTTGAAACGAGTCTTTTTCAAGCTTACTGGTGTAGAAATATCGGTCAATGGGCTACGGTCATCGTTTGTTACGTATGCATACTCTCAACGGTGATTTTTATTCTTCTAAAAACTTTAGCTGTAATTATTGCAGCAATAGACATACTAGGTGAGAAGACCAAAAAATATTTCAACCGATCTAGCTTGCACATTTGTTGCCCCAATTCAGCTCACCTGACTTTTCCCTTGCGTAATATTTTCTTGTTTTTCTCTATCCCAAAGAAGAAATTAATGTACCAACTTCTCTTACTGGAAAACAAAGCGTTAAATGTCACATGATCTCGATTGGGACAACAAATTATGTGTACAAGCTGGATCGTTCTATTTTGGTCTCTGATTTCGAACTCAGTTTATTCAAAGCATACCTTAATTCATTCAAAGCTACAGTCTTTCAACCTAATGCATATACACCTATTTCAAACAAGATTGATCAGAACGAAGAACTAACTGCAAACATTGAACAATAAGGCCCTATGGTTCAATGATTCAAAGACAATATAACTATTGTTCAATGCTTGTAGTTAGTTCTTTGTTCTGATCAACCTTTTTTGAAACAGGTGTATTCTAAACACATTAACTAGGAGGTCCTGGAAATTAGGAGGGTGTAAAATGACGAATTCTGGGACATTTTCATTGATGACTTCTGTCAATCTAACTCCCCTCCCCCCCTCCACATATACCACTGTACTGTAACATAGGTACATACATCATACACATCATGTCCTGTTGGGATAATGCTGGAGTATTTGGTCCTCAGAGGTTATACCCCTGGGCCGGGTTGTTCAAAGCCCGATTAGTGCTAATCCAGGGTTAATGTCCATGACAACCAATAGGTTCTGTGCAGAGTTAATCCAGGATTAACACTAATCGGGCTTTGAACAACCCGGCCCTGGTCCACTTTTTCAGACTAGCACCGGGGTTAATTCCTGTTCCCCTCCGCCCTCCCCTCTCCCCACCGAAAAAAAACAACGAAAAACAAAAACAACAACGACAACAACAAAAAAAAAATTTAAACAAACCATTGCATCACTTCTTTCTTTGGTCATTAAACATTGTGGACTAGATCCCTCCTGTTATAAAGGGCACAGTTTTCGAATAGGGGCTAGCTGCCTCGCATGCCGCAGATCAAGGGCTATCTGATGCCCAGATAAGATTACTCGGGCGTTGGAAGTCCAATGTTTTTCATCGTCGTTATATTCGCGTGAATATAGCCTGTCAGCAGAATTCATGTCTAAACCATTAAGCGGCTTGTGGGAGTCGTTCTTCGGGTCATTAAACTAGCTTGTTGGACTGAATAACCTGTCTAGCTAGGGCAGCAGTGTTTATCTTTCCAAGATCTATGGTTATTAAGTTACTTTGACTTCCTATTGGGCTGATAAACCTGTTTAGCAAGGGCAGCAGTATTTATCTTTCCAAGATCTATGGTTATTAAGTTACTTGGGCTTATAAACCTGTTTAGCAAGGGCAGCAGTGTTTATCTTTCCAAGATCTATGGTTATTAAGTTACTTTGACTTCCTATTGGGCTGATAAACCTGTCTAGCTAGTGCAGCAGTGTTTATCTTTCCAAGATCTTTGGTTATTAAGTTACTTTGACTTCCTATTGGGCTGATAAACCTGTTTAACATGGCAGCAGTGTTTATCTTTCCAAGATCTATGGTCATTAAGTTACTTTGGCATCCTATTGGGCTGCTAAACCTGTCTAGCTAGGCCAGCAGTGTTTATCTTTCCAAGATCTGTGTTTTATTATTGGAAAATATTTATGACTCTCAAGTTGATCGTCATATTGGAAATGTAAAAAGTAATTAACACTGCATATAGGTTAAACGAATTATTATTGCTTTACAGAAATTGCTCTGACTCACTGAAAACCAGTTTAGCTTTGGCACTTCGTCACTCAAGAGAACAGGCCCAGAAAACTTACGACAAAAGGACGAGTGCAGAGAAAAAGGATGAAGCGGTTGCGTTTGCACGTCAATGTTCAGAAACCATTTCTCAATCCGAGTTCAATCGAGAAGAGCCCCCCCAAGGCACTCGAAAGAACGAGAGTTCCAGTCTGGTCAATTCGTTGCTCTTGCTGAAGAAGGGAGCACACTGAAAGAACCGAAGTTGTTGGTCGGTAGAGTTCAACACTATGTCAGTGACAAAGACATGTCTTTGCTTTGGTACAAACAAACAAATTCAAACAGGTACAGCCTCGAATTTGATGGATCACCATGGATTGAGTCAACTCATAGCTTGCATGCTGTCAAGATGACCCAAGCAAAAAACAATTCAAGTCAATGTTTGCTGTCAACATCTGCCAGAACAATTCACAAGGCTGTCAAGGGAACGTAGTACACGTATATCAAAAGAGTAGCGTACGTGTGGCTTGCTTGCTTGCTGTGTTTTTTCTTCCAATTTCAGCAGCAGAAAACAGACAATAGTGTCCAGTATTTTGATGCAGCTCAGTTGTCCATTAATTGTCATTGTGCTGGTTAAAGTATGTAGTGATCATATGGATGGAGACCTTGATTTATGCAATTAATGGTGGCACAAACTCTGATTTGGAACATGCCTTTACACTCAGACTAGTTGATGCTGACTCCAGAAAGAGCAGTAACATTAGTTGTTTATACTGCGTGCAGACCTTAATTATGCAATATTCGGGAGTATTGCACTTTTTATTTACACTGCTCAGCACATAAGAAAATCAACCTTGTCAGATAAAACATCACGTAAAAAATAGTAATTCTGTGAAATGTGATTGTCATAGCTTTCAATTGAAGGGCTGTGTACTGTGGAAAATGGGCATAAGTGACAATTATCCTTCAAATTCCTTTCTTTCCAAGGCAAAATTTAGAACGTGATCAGGAGTCACTTACGCCCTTGTTGCACACAACCCTTCGATAGCTACAAAGTAATTAGACTGCATTCTTTTGAAGTTTTATAATTTCTGTTCATATTGACTGTTTAACAAAGCAGAAATGAACAAAACAACTTAATAGACAAAAGGCTGCCGAAGTCAGATCGACCGATTTAATGCTTTCATGCATGATTCGAACCCAGTACCCACTCCAGAGTATTGCATTAATGATCCATGATAATTATTTGTTCCATTACATTTATTTAGCATTTAAGATGTTAGGGAAAATATACAAACATGCCATGTATGGTTGGCTTGAGCTTATATAGCATACCAAATAGGCCAAGGCAATATGTGCGTTTGACTTTTGCCAGGATAGTGAAGGCCCTGGATGTGACCTTTTTGAAAGATTAACTGGTCACGTCATCGTGTTATCTTTCTGCCAATCGGTACTAATTAACTTGTATACATGTATGTGATGTTATGTAGCTTGGCAGATTTTTTTTATTCCTTGCCCCCCAAGTTAGTAATTAAACCATTTTCCTGATAGGTATCCTTAGTTCTGGAAACAGGATTGAGAGAGAGAGAGAATCTCATGGACATGTCAGGGATTATTGCAACCTAATTTATGCCCCATTCACACCAACTAAAACTGTTCGTTTACCTAACCCCTATCTTGAATGTGCTTTAAGTAACACAGGGTAAACATTACATCGAACAGCTTGTTTAGCCAGAGTCTATCAGATCAGGTCGAAACTAGTTTAGCGTCGGCAAGTACAATGTGTGAACATATATTACTTTAAACTTGTTTCTAAATTAAACAGATCTTAAATGATGATTTAAAGCTTTGGTGCGAATGGAGCATTATAAGTCACTGTAAACTTTAACGTATGCACAAATGATATCAATTGAAATAAACTTTAATGATTGTCTTCAACAAAAACGTTGTTGTACTTACTCTCGCACAGTTTTGGCCAGTGAAAGCTGTCCAACAACAGCCATGGTTAATTATTGGAAACCGGCTAGCATGCAGATAGGCCGTGAAACGAATTGCAATGCATATTTTTTTGCCCTTGGGTGGTGTTGGCAAACTTCAAAATGCTGTTTTCGAAACAAAATTCCAACCTATTGAAGGTTGAAAAATTACATTCTCAAACAGGTTCTTATAATCTTGCAGTTATTTACGACGTGGGAAAACAAGGGACAGAAAATGTGAGCCTTCATGAGAATGCAATTAGCTTTTTAAAGCAAAACATGGCCTAGCTAGGAAGGTCAACTCAATGTAACCAGGTTTTAAAATCGGATCAAAATTGTTGGTAGAGCCCAAGAAGTGTCTGATCTGTCAACCATACAGTGTGTGTCACCCATATGGGAGTTGAACCCACTCATCTCTGGTAACACGTTACCCGAGATTAACCCTATGGGTGTTTACGTTGCTGATGGTTGCCTCCTCGTTATGGGGCTAGAGCTTATATTCAAATCCTTTCTTTGCCAAAAGCGATAGATTTGGCCACACTAGCTATGTGCCATTTCGTAAACATGGAGTGTGCAAATTGACACAAATTCAATACTAATTTAAAACAAAAGCCACCACAAAAATGCCACATTGAAATTATTGTGTTTTCCAAGTTTTAGGGTATTTGAGCAGATATAAGTACTGATCTTGAATAAGAAGTGTTTCAAATGTTTTGGAGTACTGAACTCTTGCTGTTCAGTTCTTATTTACTCCAACTGTCCATCTCAAACTCTATAAAGGGAAACCCCCCCCCCCCCCCCCCCTGTGACATTTCTGTGTCTGTCAACCATTCAGTGTGTCACCCATATGGGAGTTGAACCCACTCATCTCTGGTAACATGTTGCTGATGGTTGCCTTCTTGTGACAGAAAATGTGAGCCTTCGTGAGTGTAATATATTCATACCCATGATGCTCTGCAATAAAGCGTTGTTGCGTGTTCAATCAAATGGTGCTTGCGTTTATCTTTTACGGAAGCCGTTCTGCCCAATATACTACATTTTGGCGACGAGGATTGACTTCTTTCTACGTGCACGAAGACGCACGAGAAACCCAAGCTATTGTTGGAGATATATATTTGGGATAATTGCAATATTTCTACCATAATTTGGCGTGTGATATCCGACACGTGCTTTCAACCAAAAATCCAAGATGGCGGCTGGCGCGTTGTTTGGTCGCGTGGGAGAGTTTAACGAGGAAAGAGGGACTTTCAGCTCATACGTAGAGAGAATGGAGCTGTTCTTTACGGCAAATGGTATCGTAGAACTTCCAGGGGAGGACAACGAAGCTGCTAACCTTGTTGTTAGGGATAGAAAACGAGCCATTCTGCTAACCGAAATTGGTCCTGAGGTATACTCCACGCTGAGCAATTTATTGGCACCGGGAAAGCCAAGGGACACCTCATTGGCAGCCATTGTTGTAGCACTAGAGAAACACTATAACCCAGCTGCATTGGAGATCGCGGAAAGTTTCCATTTCGGAACTCGCCACCAGAAGCAAGGTGAATCAATAAGTGATTTCATTGTGGCATTAAAGAAACTGTCCATCCATTGCAATTACGGAGAATTCCTCAATCGTGCATTGCGAGACCGTTTTGTTTGTGGACTTAATAACACGAAGATTCAGAATAAGCTGTTAAACACAGAGGACCTTACATTTGACAAGGCCAGCAGGATAGCAAAGTCAATGGAAATGGCAGAGAAAAACATTTAAGAATTCATACCATCCCTTTCAGCTCCAGTATTGGGAGCTGCTGGTTAAGCGGCAGCTCAGAAATAGACTGAGTCTTGTCAAGCCGTACCTTGCGCAAACAGTAGAGAGTAAGCAAGAGAAACAGAAACTCTATAAGGATATGAAGTGTAGGAAAGAAAGACCGTTTGAGAGGTATGACCGAGTGTGTGTGAGAAATACCAGAGCTACCTCGAAGAGGGAAAGATGGATTCCGGGCACTGTAGTTAAAGTATGCGGTCCTAGAACCTATGTAGTAAGAACAGGGCACAGGACTAGATATGTCCATACTGATCACATGATCAGGGCACATGACGATATTCCTGATGATTTGGGCGAGCCAGATATCATGGTACCTGAGTCATGTGAGCAGGCTGGTACGGAGAGTGATGTTAAGAGTCCGTCTGATAGTGTCAGCCAACCACCTGTTGGTGTTACTGAACCTGTGGTACCTTTAGAGAGTTCCAGACTTCACCCACAGTTCTGAGAAAATCTCAGAGAATTAGAAAACCTGTTGTTAAACTTGATCTGTAAGTTACATACTTTAGTTGTTGTTAAGAGTATTACATTCCCATTTTAGAGGGAAACAGTGTAATATATTCATACCCATGATGCTTTGCAATAAAGCGTTGTTGAGTTTTCAATCAAATGGTGCTTTTGTTTATCTTTTACGGAGGCCGTTCTGCCCAATATCCTACAATGAGAATGCAATTAGCTTTTTAAAGGAAAACATGGCCTAGCTAGCGGGGTCAACTCAATGTAACCAGGTTTTAAAATCGGATCAAAATTGTTGGTAGAGCCCTACAAATGTCTGTCAACCATTCAGTGTGTGTCACCCATATGGGAGTTGAACCCACTCATCTCTGGTAACATGTTACCCGAGATTAACCCTTTGGGTGTTTACGTTGCTGATGGTTGCCTCCTTGTGACAGAAAATATGAGCCTTCATTACTATTATATTTTACTATTATTTTGAACTACTTAGTTGATGAAGAATCGCTTTTAATGATAAAAATGGGCTTATGCACTTTGACGAAGTAGTAGTTAAGAGGGTTGATGTGGCTTAAAATTCTTGAACGTTTTACTATCAGAGGCAAGTAAATTTGACCTTGAAAGTTGGCATATATGTGTATTTCTTTTTACAAAATTAATGTAGTTCACAAAGTACTTGTGTTGCAATGGCAATACATGTGTGTGTGTACAATTGTGGTTGAAATTAAATAGCAGTTAATATTTACTGGACTGAAATTGAGGCAACACGTGCTTTTATATCAACAGTAGGTTCAAACCCAAGATTTCTATCAATGCTCGAGATTGTCATGTTGGAATTAGATATAAAATGGAGATCAAACAGCAGTCTTTTAAGCAATCCATCTCGCCGAGGTCTGCCAATTAATCCCATTCACATTTACTGATTTAGAAAATTCGAATACCGAAGGCGAAGGGATGTGTCGCGCCAATGATCTAATGTTGAATGAAAAGAAATAATAAATGCTGCCATATTCGATGAATAATATGTCCAGTGCGATAAAATGGGGAAAAAACCCAATGAATTACGTACACTGAAAGTGGAAAGAACGTACGTGCGTATAGATATCGAACGTACGTGCAGACATGTACGTGCAGATATGTACGTGACCTCGCTTCTCTTACCTCGCCCTATAAATAAGGAGTGTCTCGGCTAACCAGTCAAACAGTGTGGAGGGCCATGGAGAATACTCCCAGTCGAACAGGACCAATGGACCAATTTCTTTGTGAAACTGCCAGTATGCAGCGAGAAAGGTCAGTGGTTGCAGTCAGTAATTTTAGTCTTAGTCTATTACTTCAAATGAATCAAATTGTTGCATTCTGGGTAATTAGCACTCGGTTAGGAAGGGTCCGATAGACATTATCCATACAAATTGCGCAAAATTATCCATTTAGCTCATGTGTTTTTAGACTCGTTCTTCCATTAAGACCCTCACGTAAGCCTTCTTCCTTTATTTATCTTGTATTACAGAAGATCTGTAACTAAATTTACGTTATTATTCCGAGGAAGAAACTCCCATACAAACCTTGTAATTCACTGCTTCGATATACAGTCAGAACTTGGGCGGCATGTGCCAAGTGGTGGGGTATTCTGCAATAGACCATTTTGTCAGGTATGCGCAAGCAATATTGAACAATAGCCGCCAATTTTTGAACAATAGCCGATAATTTGAATAACAAAGGCTGACGCATCAGAACGAGTCTAACAAAAGCTAACAAAACTCACGGCCCGCCAAGAAATACTTCATATAGGCAGCTTGGATTTAGTATTGGTTGAAATAATAGGGAGGGTTATATAGGAAACCACTACGTGATTGTCCCCTGTTGCGTGCGCATACTTGAGAAAATGGTCTGTAGGCCCTTTGCAGCTAACAAATCACGTGGTTGTACTGGAGAGCAAAAAATATCTGACTTCATTTATTTACAGGCCTTGTACGAGATCGGTGTTGTTATTAGCAAAACATGTTTGTAAATGCTATTTTCCACCTCCTGAAGATAGCTTGCTCTCCAGTATTCATGGCAACGCCTTTCCCATGGGGATCACGAGCTCAATTCATTCGTTAACGAAGTATTATATCAGCACGTGACTGTTAGCTGCAAAGGGCCTATCGCTCCTTAAATTTATTATATAGACGCGAGTGTTTTACAAGAAAATAATCCACTAGTACAATTGAAACGATACTACATCCGGGACCTGAATGGCGTATTTTCCATATCTTCACTAGTGAATATATCGATGACGTCTTGTTCCACTTTTTGCATATTTTTTATTCTGTCTATATAACAAAAAGACAATTATTACACGGTGGCTTTATCTTCTCGTGGTCTGAAACAATATTCATTTCAGCTCAGTTCGCTGCGCTCATTCGTAAAATATTGCTTGTACCACTCCAATATAAAACCGGGTAATATCCTCTCTCTATATGTAACAATTATTCACCGCATATTCACTGTTTGAGTAGCCAATCAGAGCGCGCGAAAAGTGATATTCACTGGTGTGGTTTATACTAAAACTGATATATTTTGTAAGTAACATATAAGTGGGTGGAAAAGCGTTCGATTTATGAGAAACATGGGAATTTTCGATAGTTTTTGACTCTCGCATTCAGGGACTATTCGAAAAATGAGATGCTGTCAGTGTCAATAACATACTGAAATCTGAGCTGGAATGATTATGACGACTTAATTGCAAAGAATATAGGGGAATATTTTGAAATGTTTAGCTCATATGAAAAGTAGGCAAGTAATTACTTTTAAATTTCATGCACTTGTCGAAATTCAATATATACAAATCTTGCCAGGACGGGGTATACCATAAGAGGCAAGTGTGGAATGGGGATTTCTCATTAAGAATATTTTTATGTGGAATGGGGATTTCTCATTAAGAATATTTTTATTCAAACTTTGACAAACATGATGTTGTTACGATAATATTTTCAATTGTCCTCGTTGGATTTATAAACTATGAACTCTATCTGATTCACGTGCATAAAAATACCCGGCATATGAAAACACTTTACCATAATGCAAGAGGCCATTAAATAAATTATTTTCATTACGGTTCGAAGGTCACATTCCATGTTTCCTTTGTAACTGTCATGCGAAATTGTTAAGGTAGTGACAACATCATATTTGTCAAAATTGTATGTAAAAATGTTACGAAGAGAAAGAGAGAGACTACGCCCTCTTGATTTGGGGTGGCCACCTTGAGACCCAGGCCTTAATGTACCCGAGGTTAAGCTCCTGACGCAGGGAGTGAGACCGTACGTCATAAGATGACTTATTGGCGGTTATATAACCCTGGCAGCTCTATTTTGCAGTTTCTGTACCTTGTTTAATAAAAAGTTGTTTCGACGTTATCCCACACAGGACAACAATACAATTACAATATTTGAAGTTCATTTTTCTAATTTTTGTAATAAAAGCGCCTACTGAGGAAACTGTAAAATAGAATAAAATAGGTATAAATCGTAAATATTTTTTATATCGTCATGTAGCAGTAGCCCGCCAAGCGAGGGAATCGGAGAAGGGACATCACAAGTGCCAAGGTAATCCCCATTTGAGCAGGTCTGTATTTCTTTCAGACTTTCGGCCTCCATTTGAAACGCGACATGGCGACAGAACAACACAAATGCGTTTCTTTCTTTCTTGTCTTGTCTTTTTTGTTTTGGACTATCGCAGCTCAGACGGCGAGGAAAGAGAAGAACAGATCCACACATCGCGATCTTCTCCTTTGGCTGGTGGTTGGCAGTTTATAGATCGCGAGGCACAAGTAGACGGGTGAGTACTTGTAATCGAAATCACGATTGTCAATTAAAGGAGCGGTGTCGCGGTTAGAGAGACTCCCCTCCCCTCCCCACCATGCACCTCTCTTCTAGGTGTAGATCTCATATTGCACATCCTTTTCAATCAAGCTTCAAAGGAAGGGAACTTATAACCGTTGGAATCCAATTAACTTCCAACGATGGAACAACGTTACGATGCACGCGCAAAACCATGACACGGCGCCTTTAATTACCGAATTGAGCTTTTTCAAACAGCAACAACAACAATAATAATGATGATAATGACAATAATAGCAATAATAGTTGATAATACCGTCGAAGTTCGTGTGATTGTATACCGTGCAGCAACGACTCGCAAACCGTAAAGTGAAAACTATAACTGCAGCTTATCTGCACTGTGGCGCAGTGTATATGCGTGCGTGCCATGGTTACATAGTTACATGGGTTGTGCCGTGTTTTTTCGTTTTGTTTTTTGTTTTTTTGTTTTCACCACAATGTACAATATGCAATGCACGAGACAACGTATTCATGAAATAGCATAATCAATCGTGTAACATGTACTGTTCCCCCAGAAGTGGTCGCCGCGGTACCGATGAAGACGAGGGAGAAGGCGAAGGAGAAGCCTCGCAGCTAATAGACGACTCGCGGATCGAGAATACGATGTCGCGTTCTACCTACCGCAGCTTCGACAACGCCGCTGAACGAAGACAGGGGCTCGCGATGCAACCATACTTCCGCGAAGCTTTTGCTACGTCGCCGGAAGAACCTCTTTGCTTCGATTTCAATCTGGCTGTATTAGACGCTTTGAAGATTCCCCTGCCCCTTAGGGCACCAGAACGCCTACGCCGCGATGGGTCCGACGAGGACAGCACTAGCAGCGACGACGAAAGCCGCGACAAAACCTTCAAGAGTCGCAAAGAGGCAATAAACTATTGCAGGGCGAAGATTAGAAGGTGGACGCCTCTGCAGGAGAGCGGCGAAAGTCAGGCCGGACCGGCGACAAAGCCAAAGCGTCGACGCCATCCTGGCATAAACAAGCAGGCCATGTTTCACTTGGAAGGGAGAGAGCTATCGAAACTCTTGCAGAGTGGACGGAGCGAGTTCGACAAGAATTTAAAACTTGTCAGGGAAGACAGGTATGTTAGTACACAGATGTCCGTTTTGCAGCGATTTTGCCGTGCGCCTGCCCTCGCGTATAGATGCGCGGGTGACTTTGGACCTTCTCTGCGCATCTATGCGAGAACTGGCCCACGGCAAAACGAAGCGTATTTGTTTAAAACGGCAACGCGTCCGTTGCAGCTAGCACATCACGTGGCTGTACTGGAGAGCAATAAAAATCTTAATTTATGCATTTCATCCATTTTGCATATTTTCGCCTTAATAACTCGTTAAAGAAACATTGTAGTCATCTTGTTTTCCCAGCTGAAATTGGTAAAAGGCTTCCACTGGTTATCCTGTTAAACTCGCGTTTTCGATTTACTGATTTCGTGGTCTAAGCCACGTGACAGACCACGTTTCATTCAACGCCAAACCATTACCCGAACTTTGATCCCTGAACCAGGCATTAACATGCATGCTTGAGTTGCCGAATGCAGGAACTAACTAACTGACTTTGCCGTTCTTTTATTCAATACACAGGTACGGGAATGTAATGTTCCTAAATGCGCCAAGCTGGAGTTGCGCGAGTGTTCAGTTTACCCACGGCTTTCCATGGCGGCTCATAAAAGCGGACCACGGCGGGTATTTACCAGGCAATGTGATTGTGTCCGCCAAAGCAAGTAATATGTGCCTGCGAAGACTGGCGGTCGAAGATGTAGCTTGCCTTATCAGTAAAAGCTCCATCGCTGGTGCCGGATTTACCGTGGCTAAACTGTTAAACTGTCGGTACGCCGCAGTGCGATACCATGGTAGTGAGTACTCGCCTGACTACCTCCTTCAAGCTATGCTCGAGGTAGGATTGTCATTCAGCACTTTCGAACGGGTAGGGGCGGATGTTCTTACTGGCATGTCTACGCACCTGGTCTCACGGCAACAAGACGTCTGGTGCGAGGCCTCTGACGAGAGCTCCACGGAAGAGAGCGACATTGAAGTAGAATCGCTAACCCGGATGGATTTTCTCCCGGCAGAGCACAAGGACGCCCAATTGAGTGACGACACCGCTCACGAACCGCTCACGACTATCCTGTGCAACACCACGCAAGCGACGCAGACGGAACTTCTCGTCGACGACGAGACCGCGGAGTCTAGACCGGAACGACACGACACGCAACGACGACACGCAACGACGCGACCAAACAAGCGCAGAGCTGGTGAGACCAATTCGTCGAGCGGAAACAAACAGAGAAAAGGTTCGTCGCAACTGCTCTCCACCGCGTCGAAGCAGCGTGGCGATGGCCCAACGGATTCAGAGAGTGACGGCACTTCAAGCCAACTCGTAGCTCCAGGCTGCTACAACCTGCCAGCAGTTGGTGTCCCTGGGTTGGTCAGCGATACCTTACCAGACAGCGCCTCGCTGAAGAGCTTGTGTGACTACACGGCCAGGAACCGCCCGTTTACCATGCAGGTAAGGGTCATGCACTATTCTACGTCTGCATGCATGCTCTCCTATTCGTTCTATCGACGCAATAACAATATATTTATTTATTCGTGTCCTCTTAAATATACATGTTAGTTCTAGTATTGATAAATAAAAATGAAAAAGATTGAGGAACACAGCTACTTAAAAATAGCAGAGCTAATCGAGTTAAGTAGCTGAGATCAAGCGGTTTATAATTTTGTTATTTTGACAAAGAGAGGACAACAATACAAAATAGAAAAGAAAAAAATATATATATATATAAATAAAGTATCCCTAAGCTATGGAAAAGTGGACTTGAGTGGGCTGAATATTCAGAAAAAGTAATTATTCTAATTGCTCTCTTTTGAAGAAGAATCAGAGGTCTAAGTGTAGTTACATATGTATTTCCCCATGTTGTCACTGCATAGGACAGGTATGGGTAAACTAATGTATAGTACAATTGAATTAGAGTAGCTACAGGGACAAAATGCCGAATCTTTGATAGCATGCCAACACTATGTTTTTTTTTTTTGGAAATATGCCGAATATGGTATTTCCAGCTGAGGTGACAATCAATAAAGACCCTGAGATACCTAATGCACTCTACTTGCTTTATCTGTTTCCCATCAATAACCAATCTAATTGCATAGTTTACAGGTTTTTGGCGAGGTCGAAATATGATAAAAATTGTTTTATCAATATTTAGGGAAAGCTTGTTTGCAATAAGCCACTGCGTGACATAAGCTAGGTTTTCATTTATAAGGGTCTCTAGTGCAATCATACTATAATTGCTGCAAAATAGATTAGTGTCGTCAGCGAAGATGTGGAAATCAAACAAAGAACAGCAATTGCTAAAATCATTTATATATAGGAGAAATAGAAGATGGCCTAGTACTGAATTATGTGGGACACCATGAGAAACAATGAGGTCATCTGATTTAAAAGAACTTACTGTAACATGTTGCTTTCTATTATGTAAATAAGAGATAAACCAGTCTTTGGCTACTCTAATGGTTCAATGATTCAAAGACAATATAACTATTGTTCAATGCTTGTAGTTAGTTCTTTGTTCTGATCAACCTTTTTTGAAACAGGTGTATTCTAAACACATTAACTAGGAGGTCCTGGAAATTAGGAGGGTGTAAAATGACGAATTCTGGGACATTTTCATTGATGACTTCTGTCAATCTAACTCCCCTCCCCCCCTCCACATATACCACTGTACTGTAACATAGGTACATACATCATACACATCATGTCCTGTTGGGATAATGCTGGAGTATTTGGTCCTCAGAGGTTATACCCCTGGGCCGGGTTGTTCAAAGCCCGATTAGTGCTAATCCAGGGTTAATGTCCATGACAACCAATAGGTTCTGTGCAGAGTTAATCCAGGATTAACACTAATCGGGCTTTGAACAACCAGGCCCTGGTCCACTTTTTCAGACTAGCACCGGGGTTAATTCCTGTTCCCCTCCGCCCTCCCCTCTCCCCACCGAAAAAAAACAACGAAAAACAAAAACAACAACGACAACAACAAAAAATTTTTTTAAACAAACCATTGCATCACTTCTTTCTTTGGTCATTAAACATTGTGGACTAGATCCCTCCTGTTATAAAGGGCACAGTTTTCGAATAGGGGCTAGCTGCCTCGCATGCCGCAGATCAAGGGCTATCTGATGCCCAGATAAGATTACTCGGGCGTTGGAAGTCCAATGTTTTTCATCGTCGTTATATTCGCGTGAATATAGCCTGTCAGCAGAATTCATGTCTAAACCATTAAGCGGCTTGTGGGAGTCGTTCTTCGGGTCATTAAACTAGCTTGTTGGACTGAATAACCTGTCTAGCTAGGGCAGCAGTGTTTATCTTTCCAAGATCTATGGTTATTAAGTTACTTTGACTTCCTATTGGGCTGATAAACCTGTTTAGCAAGGGCAGCAGTGTTTATCTTTCCAAGATCTATGGTTATTAAGTTACTTGGGCTTATAAACCTGTTTAGCAAGGGCAGCAGTGTTTATCTTTCCAAGATCTATGGTTATTAAGTTACTTTGACTTCCTATTGGGCTGATAAACCTGTCTAGCTAGTGCAGCAGTGTTTATCTTTCCAAGATCTTTGGTTATTAAGTTACTTTGACTTCCTATTGGGCTGATAAACCTGTTTAACATGGCAGCAGTGTTTATCTTTCCAAGATCTATGGTCATTAAGTTACTTTGGCATCCTATTGGGCTGCTAAACCTGTCTAGCTAGGCCAGCAGTGTTTATCTTTCCAAGATCTGTGTTTTATTATTGGAAAATATTTATGACTCTCAAGTTGATCGTCATATTGGAAATGTAAAAAGTAATTAACACTGCATATAGGTTAAACGAATTATTATTGCTTTACAGAAATTGCTCTGACTCACTGAAAACCAGTTTAGCTTTGGCACTTCGTCACTCAAGAGAACAGGCCCAGAAAACTTACGACAAAAGGACGAGTGCAGAGAAAAAGGATGAAGCGGTTGCGTTTGCACGTCAATGTTCAGAAACCATTTCTCAATCCGAGTTCAATCGAGAAGAGCCCCCCAAGGCACTCGAAAGAACGAGAGTTCCAGCCTGGTCAATTCGTTGCTCTTGCTGAAGAAGGGAGCACACTGAAAGAACCGAAGTTGTTGGTCGGTAGAGTTCAACACTATGTCAGTGACAAAGACATGTCTTTGCTTTGGTACAAACAAACAAATTCAAACAGGTACAGCCTCGAATTTGATGGATCACCATGGATTGAGTCAACTCATAGCTTGCATGCTGTCAAGATGACCCAAGCAAGAAACAATTCAAGTCAATGTTTGCTGTCAACATCTGCCAGAACAATTCACAAGGCTGTCAAGGGAACGTAGTACACGTATATCAAAAGAGTAGCGTACGTGTGGCTTGCTTGCTTGCTGTGTTTTTTCTTCCAATTTCAGCAGCAGAAAACAGACAATAGTGTCCAGTATTTTGATGCAGCTCAGTTGTCCATTAATTGTCATTGTGCTGGTTAAAGTATGTAGTGATCATATGGATGGAGACCTTGATTTATGCAATTAATGGTGGCACAAACTCTGATTTGGAACATGCCTTTACACTCAGACTAGTTGATGCTGACTCCAGAAAGAGCAGTAACATTAGTTGTTTATACTGCGTGCAGACCTTAATTATGCAATATTCGGGAGTATTGCACTTTTTATTTACACTGCTCAGCACATAAGAAAATCAACCTTGTCAGATAAAACATCACGTAAAAAATAGTAATTCTGTGAAATGTGATTGTCATAGCTTTCAATTGAAGGGCTGTGTACTGTGGAAAATGGGCATAAGTGACAATTATCCTTCAAATTCCTTTCTTTCCAAGGCAAAATTTAGAACGTGATCAGGAGTCACTTACGCCCTTGTTGCACACAACCCTTCGATAGCTACAAAGTAATTAGACTGCATTCTTTTGAAGTTTTATAATTTCTGTTCATATTGACTGTTTAACAAAGCAGAAATGAACAAAATAACTTAATAGACAAAAGGCTGCCGAAGTCAGATCGACCGATTTAATGCTTTCATGCATGATTCGAACCCAGTACCCACTCCAGAGTATTGCATTAATGATCCATGATAATTATTTGTTCCATTACATTTATTTAGCATTTAAGATGTTAGGGAAAATATACAAACATGCCATGTATGGTTGGCTTGAGCTTATATAGCATACCAAATAGGCCAAGGCAATATGTGCGTTTGACTTTTGCCAGGATAGTGAAGGCCCTGGATGTGACCTTTTTGAAAGATTAACTGGTCACGTCATCGTGTTATCTTTCTGCCAATCGGTACTAATTAACTTGTATACATGTATGTGATGCTATGTAGCTTGGCAGATTTTTTTTATTCCTTGCCCCCCAAGTTAGTAATTAAACCATTTTCCTGATAGGTATCCTTAGTTCTGGAAACAGGATTGAGAGAGAGAGAGAATCTCATGGACATGTCAGGGATTATTGCAACCTAATTTATGCCCCATTCACACCAACTAAAACTGTTCGTTTACCTAACCCCTATCTTGAATGTGCTTTAAGTAACACAGGGTAAACATTACATCGAACAGCTTGTTTAGCCAGAGTCTATCAGATCAGGTCGAAACTAGTTTAGCGTCGGCAAGTACAATGTGTGAACATATATTACTTTAAACTTGTTTCTAAATTAAACAGATCTTAAATGATGATTTAAAGCTTTGGTGCGAATGGAGCATTATAAGTCACTGTAAACTTTAACGTATGCACAAATGATATCAATTGAAATAAACTTTAATGATTGTCTTCAACAAAAACGTTGTTGTACTTACTCTCGCACAGTTTTGGCCAGTGAAAGCTGTCCAACAACAGCCATGGTTAATTATTGGAAACCGGCTAGCATGCAGATAGGCCGTGAAACGAATTGCAATGCATATTTTTTTGCCCTTGGGTGGTGTTGGCAAACTTCAAAATGCTGTTTTCGAAACAAAATTCCAACCTATTGAAGGTTGAAAAATTACATTCTCAAACAGGTTCTTATAATCTTGCAGTTATTTACGACGTGGGAAAACAAGGGACAGAAAATGTGAGCCTTCATGAGAATGCAATTAGCTTTTTAAAGCAAAACATGGCCTAGCTAGGAAGGTCAACTCAATGTAACCAGGTTTTAAAATCGGATCAAAATTGTTGGTAGAGCCCAAGAAGTGTCTGATCTGTCAACCATACAGTGTGTGTCACCCATATGGGAGTTGAACCCACTCATCTCTGGTAACACGTTACCCGAGATTAACCCTATGGGTGTTTACGTTGCTGATGGTTGCCTCCTCGTTATGGGGCTAGAGCTTATATTCAAATCCTTTCTTTGCCAAAAGCGATAGATTTGGCCACACTAGCTATGTGCCATTTCGTAAACATGGAGTGTGCAAATTGACACAAATTCAATACTAATTTAAAACAAAAGCCACCACAAAAATGCCACATTGAAATTATTGTGTTTTCCAAGTTTTAGGGTATTTGAGCAGATATAAGTACTGATCTTGAATAAGAAGTGTTTCAAATGTTTTGGAGTACTGAACTCTTGCTGTTCAGTTCTTATTTACTCCAACTGTCCATCTCAAACTCTATAAAGGGAAACCCCCCCCCCCCCCCCCCCTGTGACATTTCTGTGTCTGTCAACCATTCAGTGTGTCACCCATATGGGAGTTGAACCCACTCATCTCTGGTAACATGTTGCTGATGGTTGCCTTCTTGTGACAGAAAATGTGAGCCTTCGTGAGTGTAATATATTCATACCCATGATGCTCTGCAATAAAGCGTTGTTGCGTGTTCAATCAAATGGTGCTTGCGTTTATCTTTTACGGAAGCCGTTCTGCCCAATATACTACATTTTGGCGACGAGGATTGACTTCTTTCTACGTGCACGAAGACGCACGAGAAACCCAAGCTATTGTTGGAGATATATTTTTGGGATAATTGCAATATTTCTACCATAATTTGGCGTGTGATATCCGACACGTGCTTTCAACCAAAAATCCAAGATGGCGGCTGGCGCGTTGTTTGGTCGCGTGGGAGAGTTTAACGAGGAAAGAGGGACTTTCAGCTCATACGTAGAGAGAATGGAGCTGTTCTTTACGGCAAATGGTATCGTAGAACTTCCAGGGGAGGACAACGAAGCTGCTAACCTTGTTGTTAGGGATAGAAAACGAGCCATTCTGCTAACCGAAATTGGTCCTGAGGTATACTCCACGCTGAGCAATTTATTGGCACCGGGAAAGCCAAGGGACACCTCATTGGCAGCCATTGTTGTAGCACTAGAGAAACACTATAACCCAGCTGCATTGGAGATCGCGGAAAGTTTCCATTTCGGAACTCGCCACCAGAAGCAAGGTGAATCAATAAGTGATTTCATTGTGGCATTAAAGAAACTGTCCATCCATTGCAATTACGGAGAATTCCTCAATCGTGCATTGCGAGACCGTTTTGTTTGTGGACTTAATAACACGAAGATTCAGAATAAGCTGTTAAACACAGAGGACCTTACATTTGACAAGGCCAGCAGGATAGCAAAGTCAATGGAAATGGCAGAGAAAAACATTTAAGAATTCATACCATCCCTTTCAGCTCCAGTATTGGGAGCTGCTGGTTAAGCGGCAGCTCAGAAATAGACTGAGTCTTGTCAAGCCGTACCTTGCGCAAACAGTAGAGAGTAAGCAAGAGAAACAGAAACTCTATAAGGATATGAAGTGTAGGAAAGAAAGACCGTTTGAGAGGTATGACCGAGTGTGTGTGAGAAATACCAGAGCTACCTCGAAGAGGGAAAGATGGATTCCGGGCACTGTAGTTAAAGTATGCGGTCCTAGAACCTATGTAGTAAGAACAGGGCACAGGACTAGATATGTCCATACTGATCACATGATCAGGGCACATGACGATATTCCTGATGATTTGGGCGAGCCAGATATCATGGTACCTGAGTCATGTGAGCAGGCTGGTACGGAGAGTGATGTTAAGAGTCCGTCTGATAGTGTCAGCCAACCACCTGTTGGTGTTACTGAACCTGTGGTACCTTTAGAGAGTTCCAGACTTCACCCACAGTTCTGAGAAAATCTCAGAGAATTAGAAAACCTGTTGTTAAACTTGATCTGTAAGTTACATACTTTAGTTGTTGTTAAGAGTATTACATTCCCATTTTAGAGGGAAACAGTGTAATATATTCATACCCATGATGCTTTGCAATAAAGCGTTGTTGAGTTTTCAATCAAATGGTGCTTTTGTTTATCTTTTACGGAGGCCGTTCTGCCCAATATCCTACAATGAGAATGCAATTAGCTTTTTAAAGGAAAACATGGCCTAGCTAGCGGGGTCAACTCAATGTAACCAGGTTTTAAAATCGGATCAAAATTGTTGGTAGAGCCCTACAAATGTCTGTCAACCATTCAGTGTGTGTCACCCATATGGGAGTTGAACCCACTCATCTCTGGTAACATGTTACCCGAGATTAACCCTTTGGGTGTTTACGTTGCTGATGGTTGCCTCCTTGTGACAGAAAATATGAGCCTTCATTACTATTATATTTTACTATTATTTTGAACTACTTAGTTGATGAAGAATCGCTTTTAATGATAAAAATGGGCTTATGCACTTTGACGAAGTAGTAGTTAAGAGGGTTGATGTGGCTTAAAATTCTTGAACGTTTTACTATCAGAGGCAAGTAAATTTGACCTTGAAAGTTGGCATATATGTGTATTTCTTTTTACAAAATTAATGTAGTTCACAAAGTACTTGTGTTGCAATGGCAATACATGTGTGTGTGTACAATTGTGGTTGAAATTAAATAGCAGTTAATATTTACTGGACTGAAATTGAGGCAACACGTGCTTTTATATCAACAGTAGGTTCAAACCCAAGATTTCTATCAATGCTCGAGATTGTCATGTTGGAATTAGATATAAAATGGAGATCAAACAGCAGTCTTTTAAGCAATCCATCTCGCCGAGGTCTGCCAATTAATCCCATTCACATTTACTGATTTAGAAAATTCGAATACCGAAGGCGAAGGGATGTGTCGCGCCAATGATCTAATGTTGAATGAAAAGAAATAATAAATGCTGCCATATTCGATGAATAATATGTCCAGTGCGATAAAATGGGGAAAAAACCCAATGAATTACGTACACTGAAAGTGGAAAGAACGTACGTGCGTATAGATATCGAACGTACGTGCAGACATGTACGTGCAGATATGTACGTGACCTCGCTTCTCTTACCTCGCCCTATAAATAAGGAGTGTCTCGGCTAACCAGTCAAACAGTGTGGAGGGCCATGGAGAATACTCCCAGTCGAACAGGACCAATGGACCAATTTCTTTGTGAAACTGCCAGTATGCAGCGAGAAAGGTCAGTGGTTGCAGTCAGTAATTTTAGTCTTAGTCTATTACTTCAAATGAATCAAATTGTTGCATTCTGGGTAATTAGCACTCGGTTAGGAAGGGTCCGATAGACATTATCCATACAAATTGCGCAAAATTATCCATTTAGCTCATGTGTTTTTAGACTCGTTCTTCCATTAAGACCCTCACGTAAGCCTTCTTCCTTTATTTATCTTGTATTACAGAAGATCTGTAACTAAATTTACGTTATTATTCCGAGGAAGAAACTCCCATACAAACCTTGTAATTCACTGCTTCGATATACAGTCAGAACTTGGGCGGCATGTGCCAAGTGGTGGGGTATTCTGCAATAGACCATTTTGTTAGGTATGCGCAAGCAATATTGAACAATAGCCGCCAATTTTTGAACAATAGCCGATAATTTGAATAACAAAGGCTGACGCATCAGAACGAGTCTAACAAAAGCTAACAAAACTCACGGCCCGCCAAGAAATACTTCATGTAGGCAGCTTGGATTTAGTATTGGTTGAAATAATAGGGAGGGTTATATAGGAAACCACTACGTGATTGTCCCCTGTTGCGTGCGCATACTTGAGAAAATGGTCTGTAGGCCCTTTGCAGCTAACAAATCACGTGGTTGTACTGGAGAGCAAAAAATATCTGACTTCATTTATTTACAGGCCTTGTACGAGATCGGTGTTGTTATTAGCAAAACATGTTTGTAAATGCTATTTTCCACCTCCTGAAGATAGCTTGCTCTCCAGTATTCATGGCAACGCCTTTCCCATGGGGATCACGAGCTCAATTCATTCGTTAACGAAGTATTATATCAGCACGTGACTGTTAGCTGCAAAGGGCCTATCGCTCCTTAAATTTATTATATAGACGCGAGTGTTTTACAAGAAAATAATCCACTAGTACAATTGAAACGATACTACATCCGGGACCTGAATGGCGTATTTTCCATATCTTCACTAGTGAATATATCGATGACGTCTTGTTCCACTTTTGCATATTTTTTATTCTGTCTATATAACAAAAAGACAATTATTACACGGTGGCTTTATCTTCTCGTGGTCTGAAACAATATTCATTTCAGCTCAGTTCGCTGCGCTCATTCGTAAAATATTGCTTGTACCACTCCAATATAAAACCGGGTAATATCCTCTCTCTATATGTAACAATTATTCACCGCATATTCACTGTTTGAGTAGCCAATCAGAGCGCGCGAAAAGTGATATTCACTGGTGTGGTTTATACTAAAACTGATATATTTTGTAAGTAACATATAAGTGGGTGGAAAAGCGTTCGATTTATGAGAAACATGGGAATTTTCGATAGTTTTTGACTCTCGCATTCAGGGACTATTCGAAAAATGAGATGCTGTCAGTGTCAATAACATACTGAAATCTGAGCTGGAATGATTATGACGACTTAATTGCAAAGAATATAGGGGAATATTTTGAAATGTTTAGCTCATATGAAAAGTAGGCAAGTAATTACTTTTAAATTTCATGCACTTGTCGAAATTCAATATATACAAATCTTGCCAGGACGGGGTATACCATAAGAGGCAAGTGTGGAATGGGGATTTCTCATTAAGAATATTTTTATGTGGAATGGGGATTTCTCATTAAGAATATTTTTATTCAAACTTTGACAAACATGATGTTGTTACGATAATATTTTCAATTGTCCTCGTTGGATTTATAAACTATGAACTCTATCTGATTCACGTGCATAAAAATACCCGGCATATGAAAACACTTTACCATAATGCAAGAGGCCATTAAATAAATTATTTTCATTACGGTTCGAAGGTCACATTCCATGTTTCCTTTGTAACTGTCATGCGAAATTGTTAAGGTAGTGACAACATCATATTTGTCAAAATTGTATGTAAAAATGTTACGAAGAGAAAGAGAGAGACTACGCCCTCTTGATTTGGGGTGGCCACCTTGAGACCCAGGCCTTAATGTACCCGAGGTTAAGCTCCTGACGCAGGGAGTGAGACCGTACGTCATAAGATGACTTATTGGCGGTTATATAACCCTGGCAGCTCTATTTTGCAGTTTCTGTACCTTGTTTAATAAAAAGTTGTTTCGACGTTATCCCACACAGGACAACAATACAATTACAATATTTGAAGTTCATTTTTCTAATTTTTGTAATAAAAGCGCCTACTGAGGAAACTGTAAAATAGAATAAAATAGGTATAAATCGTAAATATTTTTTATATCGTCATGTAGCAGTAGCCCGCCAAGCGAGGGAATCGGAGAAGGGACATCACAAGTGCCAAGGTAATCCCCATTTGAGCAGGTCTGTATTTCTTTCAGACTTTCGGCCTCCATTTGAAACGCGACATGGCGACAGAACAACACAAATGCGTTTCTTTCTTTCTTGTCTTGTCTTTTTTGTTTTGGACTATCGCAGCTCAGACGGCGAGGAAAGAGAAGAACAGATCCACACATCGCGATCTTCTCCTTTGGCTGGTGGTTGGCAGTTTATAGATCGCGAGGCACAAGTAGACGGGTGAGTACTTGTAATCGAAATCACGATTGTCAATTAAAGGAGCGGTGTCGCGGTTAGAGAGACTCCCCTCCCCTCCCCACCATGCACCTCTCTTCTAGGTGTAGATCTCATATTGCACATCCTTTTCAATCAAGCTTCAAAGGAAGGGAACTTATAACCGTTGGAATCCAATTAACTTCCAACGATGGAACAACGTTACGATGCACGCGCAAAACCATGACACGGCGCCTTTAATTACCGAATTGAGCTTTTTCAAACAGCAACAACAACAATAATAATGATGATAATGACAATAATAGCAATAATAGTTGATAATAACGTCGAAGTTCGTGTGATTGTATACCGTGCAGCAACGACTCGCAAACCGTAAAGTGAAAACTATAACTGCAGCTTATCTGCACTGTGGCGCAGTGTATATGCGTGCGTGCCATGGTTACATAGTTACATGGGTTGTGCCGTGTTTTTTCGTTTTGTTTTTTGTTTTTTTGTTTTCACCACAATGTACAATATGCAATGCACGAGACAACGTATTCATGAAATAGCATAATCAATCGTGTAACATGTACTGTTCCCCCAGAAGTGGTCGCCGCGGTACCGATGAAGACGAGGGAGAAGGCGAAGGAGAAGCCTCGCAGCTAATAGACGACTCGCGGATCGAGAATACGATGTCGCGTTCTACCTACCGCAGCTTCGACAACGCCGCTGAACGAAGACAGGGGCTCGCGATGCAACCATACTTCCGCGAAGCTTTTGCTACGTCGCCGGAAGAACCTCTTTGCTTCGATTTCAATCTGGCTGTATTAGACGCTTTGAAGATTCCCCTGCCCCTTAGGGCACCAGAACGCCTACGCCGCGATGGGTCCGACGAGGACAGCACTAGCAGCGACGACGAAAGCCGCGACAAAACCTTCAAGAGTCGCAAAGAGGCAATAAACTATTGCAGGGCGAAGATTAGAAGGTGGACGCCTCTGCAGGAGAGCGGCGAAAGTCAGGCCGGACCGGCGACAAAGCCAAAGCGTCGACGCCATCCTGGCATAAACAAGCAGGCCATGTTTCACTTGGAAGGGAGAGAGCTATCGAAACTCTTGCAGAGTGGACGGAGCGAGTTCGACAAGAATTTAAAACTTGTCAGGGAAGACAGGTATGTTAGTACACAGATGTCCGTTTTGCAGCGATTTTGCCGTGCGCCTGCCCTCGCGTATAGATGCGCGGGTGACTTTGGACCTTCTCTGCGCATCTATGCGAGAACTGGCCCACGGCAAAACGAAGCGTATTTGTTTAAAACGGCAACGCGTCCGTTGCAGCTAGCACATCACGTGGCTGTACTGGAGAGCAATAAAAATCTTAATTTATGCATTTCATCCATTTTGCATATTTTCGCCTTAATAACTCGTTAAAGAAACATTGTAGTCATCTTGTTTTCCCAGCTGAAATTGGTAAAAGGCTTCCACTGGTTATCCTGTTAAACTCGCGTTTTCGATTTACTGATTTCGTGGTCTAAGCCACGTGACAGACCACGTTTCATTCAACGCCAAACCATTACCCGAACTTTGATCCCTGAACCAGGCATTAACATGCATGCTTGAGTTGCCGAATGCAGGAACTAACTAACTGACTTTGCCGTTCTTTTATTCAATACACAGGTACGGGAATGTAATGTTCCTAAATGCGCCAAGCTGGAGTTGCGCGAGTGTTCAGTTTACCCACGGCTTTCCATGGCGGCTCATAAAAGCGGACCACGGCGGGTATTTACCAGGCAATGTGATTGTGTCCGCCAAAGCAAGTAATATGTGCCTGCGAAGACTGGCGGTCGAAGATGTAGCTTGCCTTATCAGTAAAAGCTCCATCGCTGGTGCCGGATTTACCGTGGCTAAACTGTTAAACTGTCGGTACGCCGCAGTGCGATACCATGGTAGTGAGTACTCGCCTGACTACCTCCTTCAAGCTATGCTCGAGGTAGGATTGTCATTCAGCACTTTCGAACGGGTAGGGGCGGATGTTCTTACTGGCATGTCTACGCACCTGGTCTCACGGCAACAAGACGTCTGGTGCGAGGCCTCTGACGAGAGCTCCACGGAAGAGAGCGACATTGAAGTAGAATCGCTAACCCGGATGGATTTTTTCCCGGCAAGGCACAAGGACGCCCAATTGAGTGACGACACCGCTCACGAACCGCTCACGACTATCCTGTGCAACACCACGCAAGCGACGCAGACGGAACTTCTCGTCGACGACGAGACCGCGGAGTCTAGACCGGAACGACACGACACGCAACGACGACACGCAACGACGCGACCAAACAAGCGCAGAGCTGGTGAGACCAATTCGTCGAGCGGAAACAAACAGAGAAAAGGTTCGTCGCAACTGCTCTCCACCGCGTCGAAGCAGCGTGGCGATGGCCCAACGGATTCAGAGAGTGACGGCACTTCAAGCCAACTCGTAGCTCCAGGCTGCTACAACCTGCCAGCAGTTGGTGTCCCTGGGTTGGTCAGCGATACCTTACCAGACAGCGCCTCGCTGAAGAGCTTGTGTGACTACACGGCCAGGAACCGCCCGTTTACCATGCAGGTAAGGGTCATGCACTATTCTACGTCTGCATGCATGCTCTCCTATACGTTCTATCGACGCAATAACAATATATTTATTTATTCGTGTCCTCTTAAATATACATGTTAGTTCTAGTATTGATAAATAAAAATGAAAAAGATTGAGGAACACAGCTACTTAAAAATAGCAGAGCTAATCGAGTTAAGTAGCTGAGATCAAGCGGTTTATAATTTTGTTATTTTGACAAAGAGAGGACAACAATACAAAATAGAAAAGAAAAATATATATATATATATAAATAAAGTATCCCTAAGCTATGGAAAAGTGGACTTGAGTGGGCTGAATATTCAGAAAAAGTAATTATTCTAATTGCTCTCTTTTGAAGAAGAATCAGAGGTCTAAGTGTAGTTACATATGTATTTCCCCATGTTGTCACTGCATAGGACAGGTATGGGTAAACTAATGTATAGTACAATTGAATTAGAGTAGCTACAGGGACAAAATGCCGAATCTTTGATAGCATGCCAACACTATGGTTTTTTTTTTTGGAAATATGCCGAATATGGTATTTCCAGCTGAGGTGACAATCAATAAAGACCCTGAGATACCTAATGCACTCTACTTGCTTTATCTGTTTCCCATCAATAACCAATCTAATTGCATAGTTTACAGGTTTTTGGCGAGGTCGAAATATGATAAAAATTGTTTTATCAATATTTAGGGAAAGCTTGTTTGCAATAAGCCACTGCGTGACATAAGCTAGGTTTTCATTTATAAGGGTCTCTAGTGCAATCATACTATAATTGCTGCAAAATAGATTAGTGTCGTCAGCGAAGATGTGGAAATCAAACAAAGAACAGCAATTGCTAAAATCATTTATATATAGGAGAAATAGAAGATGGCCTAGTACTGAATTATGTGGGACACCATGAGAAACAATGAGGTCATCTGATTTAAAAGAACTTACTGTAACATGTTGCTTTCTATTATGTAAATAAGAGATAAACCAGTCTTTGGCTACTCCACGAACTCCATAATGACTCAGTTTAGATATCAATATACTATGATTGACGGTGTCAAAAGCTTTTGCAAAATCCAAAAATATCCCACATGAGTACTTCCCATCTTCTATTGCCCGCTGAATTCTATCTGCAATCAACAAAGTCGCATGCGTGGTAGAATGCTTTTCTCGAAAGCCGAATTGTTTGTCATAGATAATATTGTGCTTGTCAATAAAAGAGCTTAGGCGCTTAAACATTAGTTTTACCAGTATTCTATTGAAAATTGAAAGTAGGGAGATGGGTCGATAATTATTTACGCATGTAACTGATTCTTTCTTATGTACTGGAATAACATTGGCTATCTTAAAAAGATCTGGCACAGAACCACTACTGAAGGACAAATTATAGATAATTTCAAGAGGAGTCGATAAATAATTCTTTAGAATTTTCAATAAGCACACTGGAATACTAGAAGGTCCTACTGCCTTAGATGAATTTACAGGAGGATACAGGATACAGGTAAAAACTATTTGGCTGTGGTGGACCTAGGTAAGCCTTAGGGTCAATCCCTATGGGTGGTATGTCTGCTGCCAATGTACTCCCAATACTAGAAAAATGATTGTTTAAAGCAGTAGCTATAGCTTTAGGGTCTGTGATGGTTTGATTGTTGTGAACAATCTTTGCAACTTGATTTACTCCTTTAGGCTTGAGAGTAATCAATTGTTTTATCCCAGACCAGATGTTTCTTATATTTTTGCTATTTGTTTTAAAATAATTATGATAATATTCCTGCTTACTGCGTTTAATAAGATAGCTTAATTTGTTGCGATAATGTTTATATTTACTGTGATAGTATGAGTTGCCAGACTTGAGATATTTTTCATAAAGTTTTTCCTTAACCTTAATGGAAGTCTTGATGCCATTAGTCACCCAAGGTTTAGATAATGATTTGATTTCTTTTCGGGTATGTTTTCGAACTGGGACATGCTTATCGATAACTTCAGTGATACGAGCATAAAATGGCTGAAAATATTCATTTACATTAGCAGCATTACTTCCTGTAGGAAACACATCATTCCAATCAATACCTCTGAATTCAGCTATAAGTGCTTCTTTGTCTAGGGTAGAATAATCTCTCTTATATAGCTTTATGTTTTTTGGAAGGGCAGAAAGTTTATTAATAATAAGAAAATTAGATAGATGATCAGTAATACCACTTAATATGTTACCACTTATAGACTGATGTTCTAAGGAATTAAAGAAAATATTATCTATTAAGGTTGCCGAGTGATGTGTAATTCTTGTTGAATTCAAAATATGTGGATGGAATGAGTATGATACCAAGGTATTTAAAAAATCTTCTGTATCTGCATGAAGATTGCAGCTAAGGAGGTCGATGTTAAAATCGCCCATAAGCAAACAATATTTGTTCTCTTGTTTATTTTATCAATGGCTTTATACAGAAAATCTAATATTTCCTCCAATTTAGCATTAGGATGCCTGTAGATTACGCCACAAATAATATTATGCTGATGAGCAACTTCAACCTCAACAAATAATGATTCAAACTCCTGCTCGGAGCAACATAGCTCACTTCGTTTAGTACAAGATAAATTATTCTTTAAAAACAGGCCAACACCCCCAGCCTCTAAAAGAGTGGGTTGTGATATAATTTGATAACCTGGGATACTAGTATTTAGAATTGGGTCCTTATCATGCCTTATTTTAGTTTCAGAAAGGCCAATTACTAAAAATGATTTATTTAAGTCACTTAGAAGGTGACAAAGAGGATCAATTTTTTTTGCAAGGCTTCTTATATTATGACGGAAGGCTGAGAAGGATTTGCTAGTAAAAGATGTTTCAATGTTTGCACTTGAATGAAAATCACGTGAAGAATAATAATCAAAATTTACTCCTACAGGCAGCTGTAAGTCTGCATCTACATTTGATAAGTTAGGATTTTTGTCAATTGATGACATTATATCTAGACAGGGCAGGCTGTCTAACCTAAGCTTGGAAATCTTACTTGAACAGAGGCATTCTTCATTTGAGTTGAAAGATAATTCAATTAAGTCATTGTTTTTCAAATAATGAAAAGGAAAAATATCAGAACGGCAGTTCAAACATATCCAAAGGTCATTTGACCTGGAAATATAGTTGTATTCCTTAATGGAAAGAACTGTGCATTTAAGATGAAAGCATAGGAAACAAACATCGCATTGGATGGCTCTACGATTATCTCTAACAGGCTTCACACAAAAATTACATCTAGTAGATGCCATTATAGTTTATACTGAGACTAAATGATAAAAAGTATAATAGCATCTATACTTATATCAATTTCTTGCCTAGATATGAACCTGTAGATCAGTTTATTCCCCTTCGTCTCGCTCGTTAGAGGCCTTGAGCTTCCCAAGGTCGCTAAGATTATTGATGCACACAGATGGACAGCATTTGTCTTTCTTGAGATACGTGCGGCCGTTCATAGTAGAGATATATTTGAACTCCATTTCTTTCTTGACCTTCAGGCAGGATTTAAAGAGTTTTTTCCTTAATTGGGTGAGGCTTTCTGATAAGTAGATGTTGTTTGCTTTCGCCGTAGGGTTAACACAGTCAATGTTCTTCGTAGTTTTTCCTTTAAGCTTAAAACGAGCCCTATAAAACTTCTCAGCGACATCTCTTTGTACAAATTTAGCCTACTATGACTGGCGGGTCGGGTTGTCGAATGTTTCCATTTTTATCAGTCCATGTTCTTTCACTAGCTGGTAATCGGTGGCTGATGGAGATGTCGTCTTCTCCAAGTTCAACATCCATTAGCTCCGCCACTTGACAAATAATATCGTTTGTCGATTCATCTCTCTCGTATGGTATCCCTTTCACTTCTATACATCCTCGCCTTGAGTATTGTTCCTGTTCGTCGAGCAGAAACTCATGGTGCTTTTGGGCATTGCCGAGAGTATTCAACTGCGACTTTAGCGCGTTATTCTCAGTCTTTTGAATGCCAGAAGTGGAGTTAAGCTGGGACTTCAGTTCGAAGACTTCATCTTTAAGTGTCTTGTTTTCCTGTTCAAGTTTGACCATTCGATGAAGAAGTGACTCGTACTTGTTATCCAGAAATTGATACGACTCTTCGAAAGGCGCAAATTTCTTCGCCAAGATACCTTCTAATTATTCTGCATTGACGCCCATATTTACAACATACAAACTACATGTTAAAACACAAATTAACATCAGCGAGAAAGACGGAAAAGTGATAAAATATCACAAAATATACAGAGACCACGAGAGCACAGCCATCTTAAATCGTGACCGCTGAACTGAAACTTAACTAAGGGTACAGTCTGTTTGACTTGGGTTTCGGGCCTGCTGAGTTTGTTTGTATTCCGCCCTTGCTCCGAGGGTTTTCCTCCCTGAACCTAAATGCGATCTGTGGTTTAACCAGGTCCTGCCTTTGACCAGCCCCTATGGTTGTTTCGGGTCCCCGTTAAAATTCAGAGTTTTCTTGCGCTCATTCCTTTTTCCTTTTTTTTTATTTCCCTTCATTTTCATCTTTGGTTTGGACAGGAAATTCGAAGCTCTTGCCGCTCTCCCGATCACCAGCGCACGAGAGGTGCACAGATTGGCCAGAAAGCTCACAGCAGCGTACCAAATACGTAGCGCGCAGGCCGTACTACAGCGACTGTGGAACGTGTGCAATGAGGACTGCGAGTGCGATGCGGACAGATGCTCTTTGAAATCGGGTGGCTCGCTGCGCGACGCTGTGAACTGCGAAGGATCAGGTTGTCGCGTCTGTGTCTTCATCACGCAGCATGCCAAGCTGACAGAGGAGAGCGTGGGATTTGCCACCGACAAAAATAAGCGTCTTTCTGTACTGTTGGACCTCTCGACTGCGGTGGCGAACCTTTTCCCGCGCCACAACCTGGAGCATGGAGCCCAGCAAAAGAAGAGACGCCTGAAGGAGGAACTGTCGTCTGTGCTGTGTTGCCAGGAAAACAGACTTGGATGCATTCGAGCCTTGAGAAAGCCTGCAGAATTCGTGCCACGAATCAGATGCGTGCAGCTGAAAAGCGGCTGGTCGCAGTTTTGGCCGCAACTTCGCAAGATCGCCAAAGCGATCAACAAACAGCCCAGCATCGAATGCAAGTTGGTGGTATTGGCCGCTTTGAGATTGCGCATCCCTGCCGCCGAGTGGGGCTTCTTTTTGTCAACGGGGACACAGGAGGCAGCCAGCATAGTCCGGAAGACTTTCCTGTCTGACCCACCGTCGCCAGAATAGACGATTGCCTCCAGTTCAGTTGTTGTGCCGCAGCACGCGAGGTGAACACTTCACGTTTCTGTGTTCCGTCGGAATGTCCACCTACAATACGAACAGTAGTTTTGGTTACTGTTAAGTCACGTGAGTGTATTTGTTTCATTATTTCAAACAGAGATTTTCAAAGTACTTTTGGCAAATACAGTTGAACAAAGGGAGGTCTCTCGATTGATGACGGAAATTATTGAGTAAGAGGTCCTTTAAAGGCCTCCAATTCAGACTGGACGGCATTTCAAAGTCCGCGCAGTTAGTTCCAGTCCTGAAACTAATTGCGCGGACTTTGAAATGCCGTCCAGTCCGAATTGGAGGCATTTAAACATTACTTTAAAGAACGCCTTGCATGTCGTCGTCTCAATTAAGCCTCGGTCAGGCGTATCTAGCAAATGAAGATAAACAAAACTGCCATTGCAAACTGTACAGTGTAGGTAACTATATAGCTTGCAAATTGTTATTGCATGATCTACCTTAGTGTATGCGTGCCGCTGCATTGCGAAAATAAAGAACGTTTAACGTACCACAAGTATTGCTTGTTTCCATTACGTTATCGTAGTAATGACACTCCCACTTCGGTGCAGCGCAACCTTGAGTTCGTGAGCTGTCGAAAGATTAAGACATTAAGATATTACTTTCATATTGCTTTTAAACTTCTCATGCAAGCATGTTAATCGAAGGCATGGTCGACTATTAGGAATTGTGATGAATTAACACTCTCAATTGGCCATCTTTGTCGGTTTTAAATGAAATACTCTAGAAATCTTTAATGAGGCGTTGATCGTGTGTCACCAAAGACATGAGAATGGGCCGGTCACATTGCATTTTTTTTAAGTGCTGCTTATCTGATTACACTTCTGGTTGTTTCTAAAACTCCGTTTGGAATTGGTCGACATTTTGCCATTGGAGGTGAGAAAGTTGTGATAAATAAATTGGGTCGCATTCTCTATTTTCCAACTATCTATACTATTTAGAAGCGATACGCACGGAATTGTTACTTTAAAAATGCAATGTATCCGGCCCATTTCGAGATGCAATTTCCAGGGTTTTATATATATATATAGAGAGAGAGAGAAGTATAAAGATTGTGGTATTACCAAACGATGAACTTCGAACATTGCACTTCGAACATTGCAACCGTTTGGCCTTAATAAAAGGCGAGAATATAGATCAAAAAATAGGATACAATACAATAGCACCTAGGTTTTCTGCCTCTTCATAGATTTCTCAGTGCGGTATGCTGATTTAATATACGCAAAAGTTAGGTTTCACGCTTTCTCATAGATTACAGTATGCGGTATAGTTCTTGATCACACATAGTTGTGCGTAGCTGCTGCATTGTTTATAACTGCAAATTCAATTACTTGTTTATTTTCAATTATTTAAAATAAGATATGTACTTACAAATTAGCTCACTTTTTAAACTTTTTAACTGATGAAGGCCGAAGTGCCGAAACGTTTTTAATATATTTTTTATAAGGACCTGTGAGGAGTTGTGTGTTGTCTTTCTTTCTATATTCTACATATATATATATATATATATATAAACACACTAGTTTTCAAAAACATTGCTTTTGATTTATATATATATATTATATATATATATATATACCTTTTGCTGTCAAATTTGACAAGAATACAAAAGGTGTATATATATTTGCAGTGCAATGTTTGTGAAAACGGGTGGATATATATATGTGTGTGTGTGTATATATGTATATATGTATATACGTATATATCTCTATATACATAATCACATGCTTCGCATTTTACGACAAAAATATGTCACACTGAGATCAGTCATTTGTAGATTGGCCTCGTTTTCATGTCCAAGCCATGCCCTTGAGCTGAGCTAGAAGGATGCCATGTTAATTCCCCACCAATAAATATTAGTCCTTTGACCCATTCGCAAATGGGATGCCACTAACTTGCATAATTTTGATATTCAATTATTTTTTTCTGAAGAATAAACTGCACCATGCGAAAGAGACAGTTTGTTAGTTACAGGTAGCACTTTAAGAACGAAACAATAGGTCCTTGTGATTTGAAAGACTCGAGAAACGTAAAAACGAGGCTACTCAGGCCTGATTCTCAAACTTTGTAATGCTTAGTGATTGGACGACAAACATATTCAATTCAATTCAATTCAATTTATTTTTTGCTTATATTTTTTTATACAATAATGATGAAATACAGACAGAGAACGGAGATAGACTAAGAGTAATATAATAAATAATAAGAAATGTGTGAGCCTGAGGGCTAAGTTAACCGCTGGGTTTTCTAGTTAGCCCCCAGCCATATTTAGTTAAGTGTTTATAACAGGTAGACAAAAAAAGGAGTTTAAGAGTTAACAAAATAATTTTAGAGAATTAGAGAGAGAATAATGATATATAGAAATTATGAGTGTTGCTCTGGCAGTATGTAACGTTTCAGTTGTTTTGAAAAGGCGAATGCACTTAAATCCTTCATGTTAAATCCTTTATGTTAATCTCCATAATGCCTGCCACTCAAGTCTATGCAGACAACATTCACTCAAATCGTTAAAATAATACAGCTACATAGCATTTTTTGGCACTGCTGGTTATGTACCTGTTAGCGGCTTCCCCAAGGGGTCGACCCCCGGGCCCAACCACGGAGATATGTGGGGGAATACAGGAGGATTGAATGCAAACATTGCCCCTGGGGTCGGGTAAATGCTTGACTTTTGTTCTGGGGTTGGAAAACTGGGGTGGGGGATTTGTTCCTTAAAGATACTATGAAGGTCAGTGAAGTGTTAATAAAGTTCCATTTTCTGTTGAAAATAGAGTGTTCAATGTTATAGAAATAACCATCGATCTCATTTCGTGCAAAATGACGGGAGATTGTAGGTCGTGGAAGACCTAACCAGGGGACTTTGAAAGGGACGATTCCTCTACCCCTGGGGGAAGCCGCTGATAGGTGCATTAGTACTCTTGTTTAAAACATTCTTCTTGGGTTGTAGTATTAAGAGGTCAAACACACGGACTCCTAAACTTGAAACAAGCTAATTATTTCAGATTTCATGGATCAGCAAATATTATAACCCATCAAATATTTTCTCTCGCGCGTGATTGGTTGAATGTGTCCCGTGACCTACAAGCGCGCCTCAAAGAAAATATTTGAAGGATGAGAACAACAATAACCTACATTGTGGCCTTGGTATTTGTCCTTGGACTGAGATTATCTCAACTTCAAGGCTCTCGGGAACTGTTCTCTTTTCGCATCAGATAATGTCCGCGCGCAGACGAAATATCAGGGCATATTTCCACGCCACAAATAGGTCATTGTATTTATATGTTTAAGTTATGCAAATATTTATACACATTTTAGACATACCTGATTTGCACTACATCAGTTCATCACCAACAAAAATAATAGACAACGGACATATCCAACGAACAGATCTAAAGAGCAAAAAAAGCAAATTGGAATATTTCAGTTTAAATGCCCGAAATTCTCGCCTTCTCGGTCGGCCATTTTGACCGCCACTTAACTTACCACATAAACTCCATAAATTCAACACTTACAAATAAGAAACATGTACCAGCGCGAACCTAGAGTCCTATAGAACTACGGGCACAGTTTTATAGCTCCTCGAATGACCCTCTTCCCACGGAAAAAGCAGAAATTACTTTCTCGACCCAGATCTCCTCCGACACAGGTACCCCAACAAACGTAAACAAGCCTAGCCTCCCCGCCTAGCACAGCGCACGTGCTCCATAAAGTCCACGCAATGGACAAGACCAACGAGAGCAGGTCTTTGGCGTCTCCACAGCCACTGAAGATAGTGAATTACGAATCGTCGGACGGAGAAGAGTCCGTAGGAGAATATACAACTCCAGTACAGGGAAGTTTTGCCAGTGTTTTATACGACAGCACAAGCGAAAGTGAATCCGATCTGTATGTTCCATCAGCAAAACCTCACCTCGAAATTATGGACGAATCCTCCGACTTCTCTTCCCTAAGCCCTTCATATTCTGCTAGTTCGGACAGCAGTAGCACTTCCTCTGATCCTAGTGTGGTGGAATTGGAACGTAATCAAAGCGACGTGGAACAAATTTTAAATGAAACTCAGCTCAACCAAGCCCAATGCCTATCACTTCCTCTCAGCTCTCAAGAAGATCAGCACCAAAGACATTGCAAGAAGCAACGTACAAATAGTACTGCATACGCGCTAACTCTTGATCAGATGCCATCAGCAGTCTCAAAATTGCTCTCAGATGCCAATAACGTTTTCACAAAGACTCTAAATTTAGAACGTCTCGGTCCACCTAGATCCAACGCCACCTTCTCCAAAGTTAAAGAGAGAATATGTTGTAAGTATAGCTTGATTTGTTTGGTACGTATTGCAGGGTTGTAGGTTCCCTGCTAGCAGAGATATCCTCGAAAGGGAAGAGACCTCTGTAGGTATACAACGCTTTCTCTGTCACGCACGTGTTGGGTTACCTAGTAACCCTTATTGTTATAATCCCCCATGTAACTTTGACATGGTCTCAAAAAGTGTAAGCAATATGTAAGGTTTGCCATGCCCACTACCCATTTCCATTGTTTGGTTCGTCCAAGGTTGTGGACGGCAGTATATCAAAGAAAGCATTGTATACCGGCAGGTCTCTAATTCCCTTTCTCTCAAAGAGATATCTGCTAGTAGGGAATGGTGAAGGGAAACTGCTGGGTATGTAAATTGTTTATTCACAAAACAAAACTCTTTCATATTGTTACAGGTAATACCATGAGCCCAAGTCGATCTACCGACCTTTGGAATGAATCACAGCTAATTTTAATATTATTTTCCTTTCATTCCTTCTATATTGTCAGGCTACTTAGGATATCTGCACTCGGAACGAAACATGCCCTTCGGCAGTCTTGGCGACTCCGTCTTCCAAAATTCAAGCTACATAGAAGTGTATCTGATTTACTTAACTGTGAGTATATAACCTAGCTAACATTCACCATGCCTCTTTGATGCTAAATCCCCTAGCCCCCACCACTACCATTGGGTTATCAATATGCAAGCAGAACACTTACTGTGGGACTACTTGTAATTATTGGGGTACGTCACTTAGACATCAAGAATCCATTGCATTGTAGAACAAAATCAAAGAATTTGAACTTATGGTCACCGGTCACGGTGAATGAAGAGCCATTTATTCATTTAGAGCCATTCATTTGTTTACTCAGGCTTCTCATCACTTGTCATTTTCATTCAAACACACAGGACAGCAGGAAACTGAACCCAAATACTGTTTCTAACCATGTGGGTGGTATTCTCTACATGCTCAAATATATTAACCGGAGCTCGGCACCTTCGTACAGTGACGTTCCTCTCATCAATCAGCTGAGAAAAACGGCCACGCATTTACAGAAGCAAGGAGATTTGGAGCGTCCCAGCACTACCCATGAACTAAAGGCAGTGAGCCGCTGGTTAGATTGGTACGTAGTTACATTATCAATACGTACAGCCAGCTAGCTAGTCAGTAAGTTATATAATCACGGCTGCAATAATAACAAAATTGTGCACAGTTTGCTGGCTGCAGTAAGTGGTGTTGAGTGCAGAGAGAAAACAATATGACTGGGCACCATTGAATGATTTAGTAACTATTAGCTTAAGGACTGCATGCATGGTTACTAAAAAGAGAGCTCACATCGGACAAAACATGGCTTTGCTCTGTGAGATAGATATCCCACGTGTTATTATCCACACAGCATGATCACATGCATAATTTGTATGTTGAATGCCCAATACATTTATTTGCATGCTTCTGTCAGAATAAAATTGCATATATTGTATAATAATTCAAATAATTGCACATTTGTATACTAATTCGAGTTTATATTTGCAACTGAATTGACAAAGAGTAGTATAGCCGGTAGTAAAATGATACCCGCTATCACCCTATCACAGCCGTTCGATGACCCCCTCCCAAAGATTCTTCTGTAAAATTTTGACCACAATAGGTGTGTCTTTTGTACAAAATTTCAACTTTCTATCTCTAGTAAAACCATACATGACGAGATTTGGTGATGCTCTCACACCTATTTCGGTCAAAATTTCAACAAAGATATTAAGGTCGGGGGCCATCGAACGTTTGTAGATAGGCTATATATCGGGTATCATTTTACCTACCAGCTATACTACTAGGATTCTATCAACTCACATTCCTATGATAGATACGCTATTATAAGGTATACTACTTATTCTGATGTACATATTATATCCCCATTACTAGCAAAACTCCTTGTTATCCCAGAGACTTCCTCTACAATCATAGTTGAGGTAACATAACTATTCCATGGAGCATTTTGATTATTGAATATCTTATTGAGTGTGACAGTTCCTGTGTCTTTCACTTTTATCTGTAATTTATATGTGTGTGGGGTTTTATTAAAGGGAACATGAAATCCCTTATGGGACACACAGGCAAGAGTTTCTGGATTGATTGCTAATTGTGAGCCGAAGCTAGCTCTGTTACGGTTTTGAATGCGATTATTTGGTAATGAATTCGTACTGACGTAAGT
Organism: Actinernus sp. WN-2022; assembly: GCA_030867875.1. Taxonomy (NCBI): domain Eukaryota; kingdom Metazoa; phylum Cnidaria; class Anthozoa; order Actiniaria; family Actinernidae; genus Actinernus; species Actinernus sp. WN-2022. The sequence goes on along the minus strand of JAOWCC010001679.1, from coordinate 52,542,579 downwards.
CAGTAATCCTTGACTCGTAGTTGCAACCCATCGAAACCATACGTTAGCTCCCCCCGCGTCACATCCAATGTAAATCGTACACGACAATCGAATTAAATGTGTTACACTCTTGGGAGATATTGTGATGGAGAAATGTGGTACGTCTCCCCACTCCATGTCTGCGTGGCGCCATAAATTCGAAATTTCCTTTGCTATATAAGTGACTCGTAGTTGCAACCCATCGAAACCATACATTAGCTCCCCCCGCGTCACATCCAATGTAAATCGTACAAGACAATCGAATTAAATGTGTTACACTCTTGGGAGATATTGTGATGGAGAAATGTGGTACGTCTCCCCACTCCATGTCTGCGTGGAAGAAGAAAGCCTTTGAGCCCATCATCAAGGAACTCGAAGAGCTACGGGAAGAGGTCGAAGCCGCCGCCTTGCCGGCACTACCCGCGCCCCCCGCACAGCAAGCCTTACCCGCGCCCCCCGCACAGCATGCCTTGCCCGCCCCTGTTGTGGATGTCAACCACGGCGTGCCGGTACTGCCCGAGCCCGCCACCCCTGCGGCAACTGTTGTGGATCCCAACTACGGCTTCTCTACCGAAGAACTGGATAAGCTATCCGCGTTAGAGCCACTAACACCGAAGGAAGCCTTTGAAAGCGGTGCTGAGCAGGAAGCTCGAGACGCCGCAGCAAATCTGAATAAAAAAACTCGGTGGGAAGAAGAGCCGGTTGAAGGTTGGTTCTCCAGAAAAAGAGGAAGTTCACAACACCCTCCTACTTACTAAAAGGCATATCAAGAGGCTGAAGACTATTAAGGATGGAGTAGTATGAGAAGTGGGGGTTCTGGGACAGCACCTCTCGTTATCATATTTTGACCCCATTCAGACCCCTCGTTGTCATATTTTGACCCTATCCAGACCCCCCCCCCCCCCGTTTTCATATTTCGACCCTATCCAGCACCTCCGTTTTTTGATTACATTTTGACACCCAATTAGAGGAGCGATTAGTATACAGTATATCCACCCTATGACCACTTCCTCATATTTTGGCAGCCTATTAGAGAAAGGGTATTATTAAGGTACTATACTATGGCTGAACACACACTCGAATTTGTCCGAGCACCGAGAACCATCAAGGGCTATTTACGTGGATGGAAGATGGAAGTTCCAGATGGTAATCCACTAGGAGCAGATCCGGCTGCTTTCCTAGCTGGTGTGCGGAAGCAGACTACTGAAAAGCTCTAGGAAGGGCTCCAAGACCACAACAGCATCAAGCTTCAGTTAGCTTTGAATATTATGCTACGGCTCGACAAACTTGAGGGTTCAGAATATGAGATAGTCATCTTCCGTAGCTCACAAACCGTCTTGACCAATGATTCTGGGATCCGTGGTGCCATAGTAGAAGCACATGCTCAGATTTACAACCGCATTGAGAAGTGGATAAGTCGAGGATCAAACTGGGTTGTAGATAAAGTCAACATTCTGTGGTTAGACATTGCTCGATATCAACCACTCCGTGGAGGTTCGTATTTACCACCACCTCCAGAAATCGCGAATAAGAAAGTCGTGATCAATGTGAAAAACGACGACGACCACTGCCTACGTTGGTCGCTACGTGCCGACAAGTTTCGATTCGAAATCCACCCCGAGAGAACGTCGAAGTACCGAGAAGACGATGGGTTGAACTTTGATGGAGTGGATACGCCAACACCAATCTCACAAATAAGACGTGTAGAGAAGCAAAACAAGATCTATATTAATGTATATGGTTGGGATCCAAAGGAAAAGTGCTTGACCATACATCACGTCTCGAAGGAGACTTTCTCTAAGCGCGTAAACCTATTGCTAATAGAGTGCCCAAAGAGTGGTAAGCAGCACTACTGTTGGATCAAGGACTTCAATAAGCTTTTATACGATCAGACGAAACATAAATGTAGGAAACACATCTGCGAGCGTTGTCTACATGGATATTCCAACGAAGTTCCTCTTGAAAAACACATTACAGAGTGTAACGGCGTCGATGACCGAGCCATTCGAATTGAAATGCCTACCAAGGAAAACAACATAGTCTCCTTTCGGTATATCAACAAACAGCTCAAAGTTCCCTACGTTATCTATGCTGACCTTGAGGCTTTGACTACTACGATCGAAAGACCTACCCAAGACGCCAAGAAAAGTAACACACAAAAGACAGAAGAACATATTCCCTGTGGATTTTGCTACATAGTCGTACGTTCTGATGGCCACAGCGAGCCGCCTGTACTATATAGAGGTACAAACACAATCGAACGCTTTCTACGATGCATACAAGAGGAAGAGGCGAAGATCAAAACCCAAAAGGCCAAGCCACCATGTATGTCACCAGAAAACTATAGGGTTTATATTAGAGCGACGATTTGTCATATCTGCCAGAAGCCATTGGTTGGTGACGATAGAGTACGTGATCATTGCCACATCACAGGTGAGTTTAGAGGTGCCTCACATAAAGTCTGCAACCTCAAATTGCGTATCTCACCTATTATTCAAGTCGTATTTAACAACCTACGTGGATACGATGCTCACCTACTAATGCAATCCATATCCAAAACAGAGGGCGACATCTCTTGTATTCCAAACAATATGGAGAAATATATTTCATTCTCACTTGGCAACTTACGGTTCATAGATAGCATTCAATTTCTATTATCCTCTCTCGACAAGCTCGTAGCAAGTGCAGCCCCAGACACCTTTCAACAAACTACGAAGTATACACACGACCTAGATAAAAACAAGTTGCTACTACGCAAAGGCGTTTATCCGTATGAGTACATGGACTCTTGGGATAGATTCACTGAGACTTCTCTTCCACCGAAAGAAGCATTCTTATAGTAAGCTATACCTAGAGGATATATCCGACAAGGACTATGAACACGCACTTGAAGTTTGTAACGTATTTAGCTGTGAAACATTGGGAGACTACCATGATCTTTATCTTCAAACCGACGTACTTCTTCTAGCAGTTGTGTTTGAGAGTTTTCGTGCGACATGTATGCAAAACTATGGCTTGGATCCAGCTCACTACTATACGAGTCCTGGTCTATCGTGGGATGCGCTGTTAAAGAAGACTGGTGTGAAGCCTGAACTATTAACCGACTATGACATGCATCTATTTATCGAAAAAGGTATACGTGGTGGGATATCTATGGTGTCTCAGCGTAGTGCCAAAGCAAACAACCCAAGCGTATTAGATTTTGACAAGAAGGAGCCAAATAGCCATATACTCTATCTTGATGCTAACAACCTATACGGCTGGGGTATGAGTCAATATCTACCAATGGGAGGGTTCGAGTGGTGTACACCAACAGAAGAACAAATCACCAATCTTGCAGACGATTCAGATGTAGGTTATATATTAGAAGTTGACCTTGAGTATCCTCGAGAACTTCACGATGCACACAACAGCTATCGGCTAGCTCCAGAGAGAATGCAAGTGGATAAATATTGGTTCTCAGAGTATCAGACAAATCTATTCGAGGAGCTATACAAAGGAAATTAATCTTTGAAATCGGAAAAGCTTATACCTAACCTCCGAGATAAAGAGCGATACGTTCTTCATTACCGAAACCTACAGCTATACCTATCTCTTGGCATGCGCTTGAAAATGGTCCACAGAGCACTACGATTCGACCAATCCCCATGGATGGAGCCATACATACGAATGAATACAGAACTACGAAAACAAGCTAAGAGTACTTTCGAGCAGGATCTCTATAAATTGATGAACAACAGCGTATTTGGCAAAACAATAGAGAATCTACGAAAGCGTGTAGATATCAAACTAGTGCGCTCTTCAGAAGGAAGCAGACTACAACGTCTCTTGAATAAACCTAGCTATGCTCGTTCCACAATCTTCGACGATGATCTAGCCGCTGTACACAACTACAAAAGCAAGCTACTACTGAACAGCCCGGTATATGTTGGAATGTCAATTCTAGATCTCTCAAAACATTTGATGTATGACTTCTACTACAACGAGCTCAAGGAGAAGTATGGGCAACGCTGTAATCTACTTTACACCGATACCGACAGCCTACTACTACATATTGAAACTGAAGACGTATATGCAGACATGGCCATCCACAAACACCTATATGACACTAGCAACTACAGCAAAGACCATCCGCTGTATAGTATCGACAACAAGAAAGTACTTGGTAAAATGAAAGACGAATGTGGAGGTATTCCCATTGTCGAATATGTCGGACTACGATCGAAGCTCTATTCTATATTGAAAGTAGGTGGTGGGGAGATTAGGAAAGCTAAAGGCACCAAGAAGGCAGTTGTGAAACATCGTATTCGTCATGAGCAATACAAAGTGTGCTTGCTAGATAAGAAAGTATTCCACCATGGAATGCATATGCTTCGAAGTGAAGGTCACAGGATGTATGGTATGCATATGAATAAAGTATCTCTCTCACCATTTGACTCTAAGCGATGGATTTCAGCAAACGGAATCGATACACTAGCCTATGGACACAAAAACACCAAGGAAAACTTTGTTACGGAAAACTTAGATGATTTTATTTGCGAGCTGCTTCTATCTTAGAATCCCCTTTGGAGGTAGTTCAGTATCTGGTGGTACGACTTGTAGCTCTTCGCGCACAAATCCACGATTCGGTGCTCCCTTTCCCAAATAGTACAGAACTGGTTGGTTCGAAGATATCGAACTACGTGAAATGATATATGTCTGTAAACTCCACACAGGATCAGTTGCTCGCTTGGTTCCACCTTCCAACTCTCCTGGTGCATAGAGATATCTAACTAGAACGTCGAATGGTATGCGCTTTTCTTCCAATCCGACAGTCCGCGAATATGTAGGAGTTTTTATGTTCACCTGCTGTGACACAACATAATTCGAGGGGTTCTTTCCTGTTAGCCGAGTCACCTCATTATTCATGGCCTTGATAACCTCTGGAAGGCGCAACACCCATTCTCTACTACGCTCAACCGATCCTTATGAAGTAAGCACCATCTCCTGTGCGTATTCATATCCAAACAATCTCTCAGCTAGCGTTCTATTTGCTCGCTCAACAAAGCTTTGTGCCCTGTGGTTGCCAGCCTCACCTCGTTGAACTTTCGTACCACGTAGTTCTAAGGTGTCAGACATACGTCCCATGAATTCTCTACCAGGATCGACTCGTAACGTTTTTGGCCATTCTAGTGGACTACGCTTGTAGATTCGTTCAAAAGCTGCAGAAACTTCACCACTATCTTTCGAAGCCAAAGGCCCAGCCTCTTTATATCGAGAAGCTACGTCGATTACCACTAAAGCATACTTATATAGTTTCCTTCCACGTCCAGGTCGATCGTGAGGTAGGAAGATCAAACCAGCTTGGTGAACCTTATTTGGTTTCGATACAGTCCAATGTGGTCGTGGTATATGTCGTGGTGGTGGTAGGTATATCTGCCATAGTGCTTGTTTCTCTAACCAACTCTCAGCTGCGTCTTCCGATACCTTCGCTGCCACCGATAGCTTACCAATTGCAGCGTGACCTTTCCAGTATCCCTTGGGACCATAGAAGATATTCGCAAGGCGATCATCCATTATATCTATACTATAACGCCAAAACTTCAACAAGCAGAAAAAAGTTCGTTTTTAAAAAGCCAAGCGACTAGCAGCATAGCCAGCAACTAGCATTCCACCACCGACATAGATCAACTCGCCCGTCTTCTGTTCACTCGAAGGCCGATAGTAGTCAGATAAACGTGGTTCTTTCATTGCTTTGAGTTGTTTCAGTTTCTGGCGTAACTTATCGGATCGCGCGAAAGCTTTGTCTGTGTCGGTTTGGTTGTCGTAAGCAGTACGCTCTAGACCTTCCTGTTCTCGAGCATAGTCGTATACTCTTTGACGCTCCTTATCATAGGCTATCTTTTCAGCTGTGTATTTCTCAAGGGCCTCATCGTGTCTTTTCCGTTCTATATCAATATCATCCTTTCCAAACAATCTAGCTAGTATGCCACCACCGGTGAATGCCGTTGCATTCAAAAGAGCTCCGAAAATGGTCATTCCAACCGCTGCTAACGTTACCATACTTACTACGAATCCTTTGGTATATACTTTTGATCCTCGAGGTATTGCTTGGCAGCTATACTACCAGCCAACACAGCAGTCCACTTCACGTAATTTATGATAGAAGAAGAAGGATCGCTAAGCATAGATTCCTTGGTCACCTTTTTTGCAACCCACCCAATGCTCGTCGCAAGTCCAGCAATTATAGCGGCATCAGACACAGTTTTCATCAGTTTATTATCTACCATTCTAACATATAACGTATGATTTCCTAGTCTTCAAATGTTACTCCATATCTGGCAACGTAGTCTTTACCGGACTTACTGGGCGTGTCGTTTTGGTAGGAGGGCGTATCGTTTTGACGTCATCTCTATATCTTTTGTATTGATTGTACGCTCCAACCAATGCAGCACCCGTACCAATGACTGCTATAGTAGTATTAGTAGACACATTTTTGAGCCAACTTTCCTCTACGTCGGTATCTTTAGATAATTCGCTTTCACGCGCCATCTCTCTCTTTTGAGCTTAGCTTCTCTAGCACGTTTGTTGCTTTCTGCCAATGCTTTTCCAGCTGCAACGCGCTTTGGATCTTTTCCTTTCTTATCAGGCACAGTCGTCGGTGGATTCGCAGTTATCTGATCCGTCTCTTCCATCTTGATTCGATATAGTAGGTATGTGTGAAGGTTCAATAGGTGTACCAGGAATGACTATGTGACCAGATACATGGAACAAGACGCTAGCTAGTGCTACAAAGCGACCTGCTTTAAGTGATAATAAACCAGTTGCAGCACTGATCTCGTTGGGGACTAGGTGGTCTTCTTGTAGGTCTTTGATCAGTTCTTCTTGAGAATCTATGGGTACTAGGTAAGCAACTAAGCGAGTAGCTAGACGCATCACACCATTGACTAAGCTTTCTGTTATTTGCTTAGCTAGAACGGCCTGATACCTTGTATGTAATCCATCTACTTCTTTTTCAGATAGTCTAGCAATATCTCCTATAGAGAAATTCTTACCTAGGTAATCCTTCGTTGTACCCGTTGCAGCCAAAATGGAAAGTGCTTCACGATTATCTGTTACGACGTCCTCTGTCTTTGGTGGTGGACCTGTTACATCCTCACCCAGTAGCTCGAGTATTTCTTTATCAACCATGATAATATGTTATAGGTGAGGGTAGCTCTAACACGACTGCAAAAGGATGTCGTAAACAGAAACATATGCGAGCAAACTTGTAGGATCGAAGTACTGTTTGTAACTCACTGCATTCTTGTGAGCCTCCGTAATCTTCAAATATCCTTTTACCATCTATAGCCGACGCGGTATGAAATGCAATTACGACAGCCACGTTCTCTCGAAAAGGCTTGCATATACTTGTTAATTGTTGGGAGAGCACCCAAATAGATAGTCCTATATGTCGAGCAGAGAATGCTAGATCTACTAGCTTGTCGGTGCGTTTCTTGACATCTTTTGAGGCGGCACAATCATCGAGAATCAATAGTGTATTAGTTCCAGCCCAAAAGGTTGCACAAATATTCAATGCGGTATTAATAGAGTCCTTAGGTGGAGATATGACATAGAAGTGTGGATCTCGATTGGCAAATCCACGATATGTTGTGTTGTGGGCATACGTGGGGCAAACTAATACTATATAATCAAACTTACCACGAAATGGTCCACGAAGTTGTTCTATGAGAAATGCAGTCTTTCCACAATTCGTTGGACCTACTATGAGTGTGTTGAATGGGATGTGTTCTACCAAGGCATCCATCAGTATGTTATATTCTGTAGTCCTCCGTTCAATATCGTAAGCTGAGCATCTGCAAGGACATAGATATGCATGTTTACGTTTCCAATACCGTTTGCGGTCCTATGTATACGAAGGTCGATATCTTTTCCACCACCCGTTTGCGCCATACCATCACCATGAACAGCGGAATATTTTGCTGTGCGGCAATCGACTAGAATGGCGAATCTGTTGTTGTTAAACTTTGTGGGGGTCATAGAAGTATCGGATGTGGCAAACCATCCTTTTGCGGCCTCCCAGAAATCTGGTGGTAACATACCTCCTGGAAAGAATCTATTTGGAACTCCATTTACATCCACTTCTATCTTCGAAATATCAGGATTTGAGAATGCTTCGCTATCTCGCGTACCGTTGGTAGGTGTATCTAAGAATAGTAGAAGTATCCCGGCAAAGGATCGTCGTGGAACATTGATATTCTGAGATATCAAAGTATCTGATGCCTTGGCGATAGTTACTAGCTTGAAGTGGACAGCGTGGTTGTATAGGAAAGCAGTACCGTTTTCGTATGCTTTAAGTGCATTCCTAGCTAGAGTTTCATTTTTGATTGCTTCATATTCTAACTGGATGTTGTTAAGCTTGTACGTACCTATCTTTGTCGCATCTGATCCAACGACTATCTCGACGGCGCGGGCTAGAGTCAACTCGAATGAAATAGTGTCTTCTAGGTCGTGGGGGTATAGAACTCCATGTTGTGTCAGAATATCAACGTCTAATAGCATTCTGTACTTTGAACCATATGCAACTAGGAGCGCGTTCTCACCGGCGTTCGAAGTGCCTGCATCACTAGCCTTAGAACGTAGCTTGTTTGTATTCTCTGATTGGATACCTTGTTGTGTTCTAGATTCTCTCTCCTGCGTAGATAGGTATGTATCGGAATATGTTTGTAAGAGATCTGACCGGGCAATGTCTTCTACTATTTCGGCTCCTATTTTACAAACTCGATGTATAACCAAGCAGCGTCCAACATTTGCCACCACACGATTATTGGCATGTCCACCAGACAATACGATGTCACCCAATAGTGCTAAGCTACCAGGTACTAATACGATGTTTTCTCCTAGCGTTGGTACTTCCACATAGAGCGTCTCGCCTGGATTAGCAGATGATGGGGTGAAAATTTTCCTATATAGGGTTCGTTGAGCTTTGAGTGCTCGAGGTTCTCTTCGTGCTTGTGTGGGAATTAACTTCGACGATATCATGTTGAATATACCAAGATATGTAGTAATGTTTAATATGGATGTTGATGTGAGACGCGAGGAAAGAACTGGTGAAGCCGAAGGAGGTGAAGATTATGAGGTCGACCAAGAGGAATGGAATGCAACATTTTCAGACGACACTACGGCGTCAGGCGAAATTATCCCCATGGAAACCAGACGCGACTATACTAAAGAAGGCGCTCGACCAAAGTATCAGGAAACCTCGTTTTCTATGGATGATTACATCGAGTCACTCACCGCTCCGAAAGTCGAAAGTAAAGTTCCTAGCTTTACCAGTAGAAATATAATTTTCAAACCAGGCTTATCAGACGATGCAAAACAAATGCTGTTCGATGCCGTCTGGGAACGCTATGAGGATGTGGGGATTCGGGGAGAACTTGAGATAGCAACCATATGAGGTGCTGACAAGAAAAGGGGTAGAATCTACATTCACGCGTTAGGAAGCGAAGAGAAACCTATACCTCTGACCACCTTAAAGGGTACGCTATATAAGAAGATGGGGGATGATCTCAAATACGTTCTAGGTCCTACGAATGAAGAGGCAGCACAGGAAGTCGTCCTAGCTAAAGAAAAGGCTATTGAGCATCTCAAACTAGAAGAAAACATACTTCAAGACCCAGAGTCAACCGAGGCTCAGAAGGAAGCAGCTAAGAAAGAGAGAATACTCATTCGTAAGGCAATATAATTCCTTGCACGTCGAGAAGAAGCCATACTAGAAAGCATGTCACTTCGGGACCGTATAAAAGCCATTTTCAGAAAGAATGGAATGACTGCGCTTGCGTCGGTTACTGCGATTGGTGCTGTGATCGGTGCTATAGTTTCCCAGATGTCGAAAGCACTACCGAAGCCTCCACCTGGTGTTGATAAAGTAAAAGAAGGATTAAAGACGGCGGGTGGGTGGTTAAAAACAACAGGAAAGAAGTTGGGAGAGATGTTGCCTGGAATGATTGGGGCAATTGCTAGCTTCGTATTTCGTATGGCTGGTGAGGCTCTGGGAACTCTAGCAGAGTATGTTTGGCTATTCATCGTAGCAATGGTGGTGTTCATAGTGGAGCAATACAAACGACGTTAACGAAACAACGCCCATGCAATTCCAGCTGCGGCAATAGATACTGCTGCTAGATTGGTCTCGCGTGGATTCGGTAAGGTACTATGGGAGACTTTTTGTTATGTGGAACCTGTTGCTTTGCGCTATGTGGTAATTGTACCTTCCTTCCATATCTGGTGGTGGAAATTTGGTTTCGCGAACATCTCCATTAACATCGTTTACACCTAACACCATATCTTTCGTGGCGTTCGGGATTGGATTTTTATACCCATCCTTCTTGCTGTGGCAGTACTCAAGATTGCTTGGTAGTAGCCGTACCCCTATAGCTATTACCAGATCTAGTCTCTTATGTGTGTGTAGTATAGCTGTAAGATAGTTTTCATAGCTTACCACTAAATCGTTTTCGAGAATAGCGCCTTCGACCAAGCTCTTAAATTTTTCTTTGACATTGAAACTATCTATGATGGATTCGTTAAGATCGTTTTGAGCACCTAGAATACAATATCCGAAAGCCTCGACAGATCGATTCAATCTACCTAATCCAGCATCCGTCAAACCCTTACCGATAGGTGGTGTAAACCAATTGTATTGTTTCCCGTTGTTATTGCTAATGTACGACAATGGAAACTGATAGTCCGTACGACTCTCCTCAGGAAACTTGAAGTCACCGCCAGGCCACTTCGCAGAGTATGAGGTGTTGTGTGCATACTTCTCTTGGGCGTTCACCAGTCCTCCATGAATGTATATGTAGACGTCTCCTAATCCGTGAGTATTACCTCCGTCCCATCGAAAGTCTGGCGTTCGAGATATACCAAATTCGGTGCACAATTTTCCAAGAGCTGATTTGCTGTAGAGATTATCGAGCTGTTTGAAAGCATGGTCATTAGGTAGAGGCACTCCATTAGTACCACCAAGTTCATGCAGAATTCTTCGTATTGTGAAATAAACGTGAAATCGTAGGAACCCTTGAACAACAGGTGGATATGTTTCGAAAGTAGAATCGAACAACGACAGTCCACATCCAGAAGTCGCACACTACGTTGCGAAATTCAATTGTTGAGGCCAATATTTGAAATCTGGACCTGATAACCATGGATGAGACTCCTTTGCTGTCACATGCTTTATGACGGTCTCCTCGAATATGTCCCTGACACCTGCTTCGAACTTTTTCGTAGGCGTGACGTATATCCATAGATTAGTGAGATCGATATCTTGTGCTTTTTCAGTACCTGAGACCGCTGTAATAGGATATTTCACACTCTTATCTAGTGCTAATATAATGTATGTGGGAAACCACCAATCACATCTGCAATGCATTGTCGATGCGTTTTTGAATGGTAGCAGGTAGCTTGGAGACATCATCACCATAGACCACATAGCTAGAATCCCCATCTCGAAACCAAATACTCGTCGAATATCTGCCAGGGCCATCTATATCCGTGGATGCATAGAACTGGTGAAAATCCGCATGTGGGTATCTTTTCTTGAACTTCTCAAATAGATCAGCATTCAGTTTTGCGACCTTTTCATTTTCTTCTCTCCCTTCATGATTCCGCGCGAATAGTACCCTCTCATAAACTGTTTTGTCACCAAGTGCTATGCTAAGCGCCTTGCCTGTGCGCCCAAGCCAACCCATTAACTTACCTCCGCCCGTCTTTGTAGTAGGACCTTCATCTGTGAACACTCGGTGAGACATCCCCCGGTCATTAAAATTAACATTATCAGAAGTGGGTTCAAACCAACCAAGTACGGCCTCAGGAAATAGATACTCGAACTGTTGCCATGCTTCTGTCATATTGAAGCTATACATATATGAAGTTTATACCTTCAATATATAATGGTGCTCTTAAATGTCACCACCACATCGGCTGACCATACGGTCTACTTCGATCGCCCTATTCATATACAGAATATTTCACTACTCGAAACCACCATTGAGAACAGTTGGTTGAATCTACTAGAGAAGGCTTCGTTTCGGTGGGAAGTCAAAGGTGTGGGGTTCCCATACACAATTAATCCAGGGAGTTATAATATAACTACCCTCATGCCTCACTTCGCCTCTGCAGTCGATGCTGACATCGTTAAATTTATAGACATATCCAGAAAACGTATTGGGTCCTAGATGTGAAGAAACCAATCAAGTTCAGTAAAAGTCTCTGCGAAATACTTAGTATCAAAGGAAATGAAGAGGAGGAAGGAAACGTAAAACTAGAAGTGGGAGAATACGACCTGATAATCGAATATATCCAAACATTATATATCCACTGTGATGTGGTGGATTCCTAATTATCATTACTTGAGGGAAAGCGCTCGACAATACTAGCTAGCTTTAACGTAGAAGGCACCTGGTTTTCCAGAAGGACCTATTATTTAATGGCCTCAACAAAAATCCGAGCTCTAGGGACAATGAGAAACAGCCTTCGACTGACCTTCCGCGATGGTAAAAATAATATCATGAACTTCCGTGGTCGACCTCTACGTTTCGTATTGAAGATTGAGTAAATCATACGTATATAGCATATACATACGATGGACGGCGATTCAATTCAACCATTTCCAACAGCACCAGATATCTATCCATCAGATCCTCTAAAGGAACTGAGCAACGTTGGAGCGAGCTTTCGACTGCAGAAAGTCTGCGATACGCTTGCCGAACTCGAACAGCAGGCAAAGCACTACGAAGTTGTTCGTAAAAAATATGCCCGAGCGCATGGTATTGTTCATGGGGTTGCTGTGGTCACAGGTAGCCTGAGTGGTGTTTTATTTGCTTCAGCGTTAGGTATATCATTTACAGGAAACGGGATACCTGTGGGTCTTTCTTTAGGATCAATTGGATTTCTTTGTGCCGTCATTTCTGCTTCGATGGCTGTTGCCAGTAAGAAACTTGGTGTTCACGTCTCGAAACATGAAAAGACTGTTATGTTGGCAAAGGCTAAGGCCAATTCCGTGGAAGTCAAAGTCTCAAAAGCTCTAGCCGATGGTAACGTTTCAGAAGCCGAGTTTGGAAGCGTTATTGGTGAGAAATCGAAATATGAAGCGCTTAAGCTTGAAATACGATGAAAAAATAGGCAAGAAGGGGGGTTAAAAAACGTAGAAGAACTTCGCTCCGAGTTCCGAAAGGAGATGAGAGAAAAACTTGGCAGTCTAGTGGGATAAGAATCGATATCTCCTACGAAAGAAACCAGCGTGGATTTTATTTTAACTTTACGAAAATCTTCGTGTAAATTAATTCCTACGTCTGGTTCGTATGTAAATTTCGAGACAGCACGTGGGCGCCGCTAATTAACATACGGCAGAAGCTCTGCCAAACATAAATACGATTTTTTCGCTCTCAAAAAAAGTAAAAAGAAAAAAAAATTTGGGGGTCGGATCGGAATTTTAGGGTCGGATCGGAATTTTAGGGGGCACTTAGGAATTTATACATTTAACCCCCCTTGGGATATACTGCATACCAATCACACCTCTAATAGGGGAAATATTGAAAATCCTAACCAAATTGTCTCGCTCGTTATCGTTACAAGCAGACCTAAAACCAAAAAGGAGTACTCGTCTACAGAACTCTTGGTCTACGTTTTCATATCGTGCTAGAGATGCTGCATCGCTTAGGTATTTCGAAGTCGAAGCGATGCTTGCAAATGATGTAGGGCCTGCATACTCTACGATCTTAGTCAAGATTTCTATGGGGAGGCATAATATGTTAGCCGTACTCGTAGTAACTGTAAACATGTTTTTTTACAATTCGGCACATGTTAGCCATACGCATAGTAATTGTAAACATGTTTTTATAATTCGGTATCTCAAGTATACATTAGAATGACGCTCCTCTAATTTGGTGTCAAAACGTAATAAAAAACGGAGGTGGTCATAGGGTGGATATACTGTATACTAATCGCTCCTCTAATTGGGTGCCAAAATGTAATCAAAAACGGAGGTGCTGGATAGGGTCGAAATACGAAAACGGGGGGGGGGGGGGTCTGGATAGGGTCAAAATATGACAACGAGGGGTCTGGATGGGGTCAAAATGTGATAACGAGAGGTGCTGTCCCAGAACCCCCACTTCTCATACTACTGATGGTCGGGAGATCCTACGACCACAGCAGGGTCAAGGGGGGCGACGCAAGCGGGGCAGGGCTATATACTATACCGGTCCGGGCGACCTGCTCGATCGGCTTGAGATCCTTGGGGGGTCCATAAAGGACGGAAATACGAGTCGGCAAGTGAGGCAAGAAGTTTCTGACATAGCGCACAAGCTGCGCGACCTCCGGGAGGTCACCAACACCCAGCTCTCAGCCCTCTTGCGCGATTATGCGACTTAGAATATAGGCACTATGAAACGCGCGCTCTACATCTCATCTGGGGCTCGGGTGAAAGTCGGGGTCTCTCGAGCCGATAGCTTTACAATCAAATACACTCCCACCTTGCAACTTCGGTCCGACATGAGTCATTCGATAGCGCTCGATAAACTTTCTATGACATACTCCTGCATAACATCACTTTCGTGTATCAAAACGACAGCGTGAAATACAGCCCCGATGACGGTGTTACTTGGAATACGGTGAAGTTTCCGAGTGGTATGTATTCGTACGACGACTTGAACGACTACCTGCGTCAGACCGTGAAGCGCAATAAACACGATTCGAAGAGCATTTCCATTATCTTTGTCCTCACGAGTTACAAAGTGGTGATCGAGCTCGTCGGTAGGTATCAAATATATTTCAGGAGGGCGAAATTCTGCGAACTCCTAGGATTCGAGCCGAAGGTCATAACCCAAACCGAGTACGGAACGAAACTACCCAACATCACCAACTCAATCGATTCTCTCCACATAAAAACCAATGCCATTTCAGATTCTCTGTTGAGCGGCGTGTCCGGCAATACAATCGCCGTCATCCCTACAGACAATCTTCAGCGCTCTTACCCATTCTCAGTCGAGCCTAAGCGGGCACTCTTTACACCCATGACGTCGAATAGCATCAGTCACATGAGCTTTTTCGTAACCGACACCCTCGACAGACCCGTAAACCTCAACGGTATTGACTGGCATATGACGCTAATCTTGCGAAGCGAAAAAATTAACACCGTTTTAATATAGAGATGCCTTATTATAACGAATACAAGAGGCGCTACTACCCCGTAGCGGGAACGTTTATCTACAGGCATGTCCACGGTGAAGGCCTGTTTTATTCGCTGAAAAGTTTTGGTCGGCGCGCTTTGGGTAAAGCGGCCAGCGCCGCAGCCAAGTCCGCGACCCGAGCACCGACACAGACACCCGTGGCCCAAGCACCTCCACAGGCACCCGATGGTGGAGCTAAAATTGTTGAGCTTTCTACGGCGCCCCGCGGCGACGCAGCTGACTACGGTGGAGCGGATCAACCGCTTGCTGGAGGGTGGGAGAGTCTTTTAATTCATACGTATATATAGCATAAGCATGGAATCCTTTAGGAATCCGAAGTACGTCGAGCGATATGAGGATGCGGTCTTCGATTTAGAAACCCCACTCGTTTCAGCCGTCGCTAACAACGCGCACTAGAACAAGGCGGGTTATCGATTCGTCGCTGATAATAGCGGAGAGGTAAACCCTTTCGATTGGTGCAATGCCCGCCTCGTGATCGATTTTAAGGTAGTGAAGCTGGCTGATGGTGGTAATATAGCCGTCGATGATCAGAACGGTATAGTGAACGGCTCGCACAGTTTTGTCCGCGAGCTATCCGTTAAAGGAAACGGAATGCAGCTGTACGACTGTCAATCGGCCAACCACGCCGTGAACGTGAAGAACGTTCTCGAGTATAGTCGGGAGTACGCAAGGACGACCGGCACAAACACATTCTTCTACTTGGATACCAATCGCCACGCCGAAGAACGAGTGGCGCAAGCTAACTATAATAAATGCGGAAGGGTGTGTTGGGCGCGTCATCCACGGTGAGCACTGAAATCCCAATCAACCGATATGCCTTCTTCGACGCACTCGAGGACCAGCTGCTCCCCAACATGAAGATGGAGCTCGGTGTGACGCTTGAGAGCGACGCCAACTTGATATGGCAGGCTGCAGATGCCTGTCGCGTAGTCGTCACGAAGTTCCAGCTGTGGGTCCCACGACTAGTCTTCAACGCGGCTGGCACCAGCATTTACACAAGTCAGTTTCTGAAACCGCATAAGTGGGCCTACCTCCGGGAAATGGTTGAGCGCTCGAACTCCTCTCGTCAACAAACTGGAGCGTTCAAGATCACATCTGCTATTAGTCGCCCGCGGCATGTTTCTGTATGGATCGCTAACGATGCCACTCAAGACAGTCAAACAGCCAACCCCTTCCTGTACAACACATTTTCCGTGGCGAATACCAAGACCCTCTTTAGTAGTCATCTTGAGGTTGGAAATGGGAATCAGTACCCTGAGTATGAGTACACCCCCTCAACCGATATATCTCGGGTGTTCCGCGACGTCCTGAAGTACAGCTACGACACGAATAATTACGCCGGCGGAACGCTACTGACGCGGACAAATTTCGGGAGCATCATTCCCGTATTATATTTCGACCTCCGCCACCAGAAGCCGGATTTGAAAGAGGGCACGACCAAGTTGACGTTCAAGTACAAGCTTTTGGAGGGAACCAACGCAGACTACAGTGTATATGCCCTCGTCCTCTATAGTCAGCACGTCGAACTCCTGTAATCGAGCGGCAAGTTGCTAGTTCGGGCGTAATTGTTTCCTACAAGTATATAGCCATGGCGTACATTGGGTACAACGTCAGTTTGTCCCCTGGACAAAAGGAGAAAATTGCTAAGGCCTATCAGAACTGAGCCCCCGTCACGATTCGTTTGGCACACGAGCAGCTCTCAGGCTCTGATACGGTTCTGTTGACGCAACGACAGGTGACCCGGCTTGAGAAAGCCAAGCGATTGGGCAAGGGGACCCAGATCGATATTAGCACGACTCAGATCCGCCAACAGACGGGGGGTTTCCTTGGAGCACTGCTGCCAGCCTTAGCTCGCTTAGGCACCGCGGCTCTTCCGTGGCTCACCAGGGCGGCCACCCCACTAGCTACCGGTGCTCTTTCTGGATTGGCCAGTTGGGGGGTCAACAAATCACTCCAAAAGGGGGGTGGGCTGTTCTCGGTCCCCAACGCCAAGGTGGACAAACTCATTCAGTACCAACAGTATCTCACCACGAAGCAGAAGGAGCAAATTCTTCAAGCGCTGAAGTCAGGTTCTGGCGTACAGGTTCAGTTCACCCAGAAACAGCAGGGTGGGTTCCTAGGCACATTGCTGGCAAGTATCGGCATCCCCTTGAACCTCAAAGCGCTGACGGGGCGGGGAGGCCTTCAGGTGGATCCCGCTTCTCTGGCCAGCACTCGGCCCACTTACTTACCTCCGCCGCAGCAGGGCGGTATAAAAAAGTGGGTGCGGGTTGATCCTAGGCAAGAACAGCCCATTCAAGGGCATTCCGATCTTGGGCGATATCCTCTAACCAATCTTGATTTATATAAGCTCGTAGACATTCACAAAATTAAAAACTTTCGGGGGTGTTCAGCAGGGATAGCCTACCCGACGCGCCTAAAGCACGAGAATGTGGGATCGTGAATCTTGATGCAGTGAGTGGTCCTGGGACACACTGGGTATGTTATCGTATTGTCAAAGGAAGTCCCGCCGAGTATTTCGACTCGTTCGGGCTTGACATGCTGCAGGAGGTCAGTGAGTACCTCAGCCCTTCGGTGCTCTATAGTGGTGATGAGCTCCAAGAGCGCTCTTCCGTGCTGTGCGGGTGGTGGTGCTTGTACTATCTCATAGAGCGACAGAGAGGCACACCCCTGCTCGAGGTGATTCACAACCCAGCGCTTGGAGACAATCATGCCTTCATTAAAAGCTTACTTCGGACTTTAAAACTTTTTATCATGTCTGAAACCTAAAACCGGTTCTAGACATATTTTAGATAGCAATTGATGTCGGATTTGGGAGAGCTATGACGCAGTTGAAATTGCATAGTTGGGGAGCTTTGAATTTAACCTGGCCAGTTATTAAAGTTCTTCAAATGTGTCAATTCCAATCACTACATGATTGCTGAATCTTTGGGTTAAAATAATTTAACTTGGTGGTTGAATTTTAGTTTGGGGTGCATGTCATGTGAGCTGGTCACATGGTAGTTACAGGGTGAAATCAATATCGCTAATTAGTAGAACATTTGTGATAGGCATGTTTTGGTGCGAACTTCACTGAGTTGGTCCAGACCACACCTGCCTAACCTAAACCCTAAACCCTAACCTGGCCGGACAAGAATGAAATCTGTTTGTGCGAGCTGTGGAGCGGCGAAGCCTAGGTTTGTCTCCACGAAAGCCGGTGGGGACCTCGGCGAGGAACTTTTCGAGGCTGGTGCAAAAGCTCTCTGGCAAATGGGGAAAGCAGGGATTAAGAGCGACGCAACGAAACACATGGCTTCGAAGTACATCAAAGGGATGGCGGGCCGGCTGATCGACAAGAGCGTCTCCCAGACCTTGGACAAGCTGGGCAGCCGGGTCGACATCCACAAACAGATTCTTAAAATAGCGCCAAAGAAGGGATTCGTGCTCCCAGGGCATTACTACACCGGCTCTGGTAATCCTTTGGAGAAGCAAGTCCGGTGGGCGCCCGACGGTAGGATCCTTGAGGTCCTTCAACCACCAACAGGTAAGACTGATGCGGTGGCTATGCAGCACGATGTTGATTACAGTGTTTGTGACGAGAGCGCCAACAAGCTCGCTTGCAAATACACGGCCGACCGCAAAATGGTTAAGGCCTTAGATGCCATCCCTTGGAAAAAGCAACAATGGGGACATGCCCTTGCCCGAAACGTGATTCAATCCAAACAGAAGTTGGGGTTGGGGGTTAAAAAAAGGTTATAGATCTGGGTGTGATATATTACAGCCCAAGGGGTTATTGGAAAGGGATGGCCGCAATTGACAAGCTCGCTGATGCTGCTAAGGTCTCTGAGGACGTCGCCCGGGCTTGGCTCGAAAAGCAGGCCCTATGGCAAATATACCTACCTCCGCCTCGGCGTGTCCCAAGACCTCATTGGACTGTATCGAAACCAAATGAGGTTCACCAAGCTGATTTGATCTTTCTACCTCATGATAGACCTGGCCGTGGACGAAAGCTCTATAAGTATGCTTTAGTGGTAATCGATGTGGCTTCTCGATATAAAGAAGCTGAGCCTTTAGCCTCGAAAGATAGTGGTGAAGTTGCTGCAGCTTTTGAGCGAATCTACCGGCGTAGTCCACTAGAATGGCCAAAATGCTACAAGTCGATCCTGGTAGAGAATTCATGGGGCATATGTCTGAAACCTTAAAACTACATGGTACGAAAGTCCAACGAGGTGAGGCCGGCAACCATAGGGCGCAAGGCTTTGTTGAGAGAGCAAATAGAACACTAGCTGAGAGATTGTTTGGATATCAATATGCACAGCAGATGGTGCTTGCTTCGGAAGGATCAGATGCACATAGTAGAGAATGGGTATTGCGACTTCCTGATGTTATCAAAGCCATGAATAGTGAGGTGACTCGACTTACAGGGAAGGAGCCTTCGAACACAGTGTTGGCGCAGCAAGTGAACACCAAACCTCCTACGTATTCGCGACCTGTTGGATTAGAAGAGAAGCGCCTACCGTTCGATGTTCCAGTTCGATATCTATATGCACCAGGAGAATTGGAAGGGGGTGAAAGGCGTAGAGCCACTGATCCTGTGTGGAGTTTGGAGACATATGGTATTTCGCGAAGTGTAGTATCTAGCCTGTACTCTATAGGCTCGGTGTGGATACCATCTGGCAGAACGTATCTTTTGTCGTAGTAAGCTGAAAGCCCAAGTTTCTGCTGTTCATAAGTTACCATACCTTCAGGCAGTAGACGGAAGCCTCGGTTTTCTGCTATGTCGATACTACCGTGGAGTGCTGCTTCGAATCGATCCCACGAAACGTCGTTGTGCCGCCTAGACATACCGTTGGTAGAATATGTCCTGCTGGCACCTACGTCGACATAGTAGGCTTTCGAGCATAGGGCAATGGCACGCTGTCCTTCGAATTCGAGTTTGAAGAGACCTGGTGTACGACTGCTCCACTTATCCCAAGCTAACCAATCTTTTTGACAAGCCACGAAATCCTTGCGCAATTCAGGTCGTACCACTTCGTCGATGCTGTTTCCGGAGATGGCAATGTACGCGCTGTCCGTATCCATCTGTATGTATTCGAAATCGTAGAACTCGAGCATGCGAAGTTTGGCAAGCTGGTACATAGCTATACCTACTTGTAAAGGGCGTTTGATTCGGATCTGGTTTTTTCTACTCTCGAGTTCGTATGCATCGCCAACCTCTTCCAGTTCTGCAAACCAAACACTTCGCAACGCTTTGTCCACAACCTTCTCATCTTTGGTAAAGGTGACATTAGTTTGTTTCTCCAAAGCCTCGATCAACTTTCCGTAGGCGCTGTTGCCGAGTAGCTTGAACACATCTGCCAGCAAAGCTTTACTTTTGTCTACATCTCCTGTCCTTCGTGCTTCGGTGACTTGGTACACAAATCATTCGAAGATTTTCTTAGGTTCGTAGTCTATCGTGCGGTAGACAGCAGTCATCATCGCTCCATGGTCTAGATACCAAAGAAGAACGGGGGAATAGAGCAGCAACCTCTTTCCAGAGAGACTCCCAACTAGCTTCTTTTCATCGCCGCGCTTTCTACCCGTCTTCCCAAGGTAGGCCAACATTTGTGGAGGGATTGCTTCCTTGGGGATTTTCTTGTTGTAGAAGAAGGGAGGCATCTCCTCAAATTTCTTCCACAATGCTTTTGGTATC
Organism: Actinernus sp. WN-2022; assembly: GCA_030867875.1. Lineage (NCBI taxonomy): Eukaryota > Metazoa > Cnidaria > Anthozoa > Actiniaria > Actinernidae > Actinernus > Actinernus sp. WN-2022. The sequence continues at coordinate 52,521,669 of JAOWCC010001679.1, read as the reverse complement.
TCGATGTCTACCCCCGCATATCAAAACCACGTTTCATTCCGTAGGCATCCTTCTAGTCCTTTGGCGGCTGGACCTGGCTCTTCATAGTGCACAACCATTTCTTTTCCACAAGGCATTTCGAGGGCCATAGTAGAAAGATATAGGGCATTGGTATCGTATCCAAGAATCTTGCGAGAAATTTTGGTTCCCCCCTGATGGCTGCGAATCTTAGTCGCCCCTGCTTCATGATGTCTGGTGAACACTATGCTTGGCCCTCCCACAACAGCATTTTTCAGCATATGATAGGCCTCCTCACCTGGGGCATACAACTCAGCTCCACGCTCTACACTACCCCGAAGAAGAAACTGTAGCGAGACTCCGGGAATAGATACGGCGTCTTTTAACATGTCTACACCTTTCTCGTGGTAGAAATTGCGCATCTTCTCGAGGGCCTCTAGGAAGGGAACTACATCCAAGTTGTTGTAGTATTGTAGACAGTCTACAAAGATCTTCATTCCTTTATCACGGAAGGTGCGCTTACAATCGTCGAACTCTGCCCTAGATAGTAGGTGTCCTCCTTTTAGCTTTGTTCCCCACTCTTGATAGTCTGGCAATCCGATGTGGTCCAACTTGTCGGGGGAATCAAACCACTCATATGGGAAGAAACTCTTCTGCAGCTCGCAGCCATATGCAGTGATCCAACGCTCGTAGGAAGTTCCGGGCCCAAGATAATTCATTACATCGAGGAAACGGAATTCAGGGGTCAAGAGAAACATAGTGGAGTTGGCCTTCTTTGCCACCCGGACCTTCTTGCAGGTATCAGAAATAGTTTCTACAAAGTAGTTTCTGATCAAATTGAGGTCATACCGACCGGAGTTGAATCCTAGTACAGGAACCTGGTTAGCCCATTCGTTGATTTTAGTCTGTTGTTCTTTTGATAGGGTGTCGAAAGAGAATTCGGGTGTCCTGGGACTGAACTGTTCTGCAACGACTTCTCGGATTACCTTTGCTCTTTGCTGGAGTTCTTCGACAAAGGCAGCTATGAGTTCCTTTGGATCGACTCTACAGAGAAAAGTTGGTGTGCGGTTGTATGTGTCGGCAATCGATACTGATATGGGAACGTGTACGTTTTCGATGGTCAGGCGGTCTGTTGGTTGTCGCCCCTTTGTTCTATCGAGGTAGGCTTCGAAGTCGTATACTATGGCATGTGGATAGGCGGTTTGTGTTGGGGTTGGAATCGGTTCGTTAGTCTTCTTTGTGGAGCAGCCCCAGGCCTCCACTACTGTATAGCCTGCCTTGCGTAGCTTTGCTGTTCTTTTGCAGGTTTTACGATAAAGATCTCTACTTCGAGGGAAGCATTTTGGACAACCGTGGTAGTAGCACCCATGGAATTGGAAGATGGTTTTGGAAAGAGGTTCGTAGTCATCAACAGCTGCTCCTTCGATCCAACGCTCTCCACCATGTCCACAAGCCACGTGGTGAATATGCTTCTGGAGTCTTTCAGATTCGCGTTTCAACCAGCGTAGAGCGGCTTTGCTAGCTTTGTTAGAGTCGCTCTCTGGCCAGAATGCTTTTTCATATGCTGACTGAGGAACTTTGATTGCTTTTCCGGGGCAAACGATCTTTGTTTCACCACGACTACAACGATCTGCATGGCGTTGAAGGCTGCCAGCCTGTGTGAACCGTTGCTTACAATCGTTGCATACGTAGGTGTGCCCTAGTTTGCTAAGTGGTCTTGATATAGAAGGCGTGCCCGTTGTATATACCTATTATCATCACGTGATCGTAGTGGGCTGCATGCCGTGTCAGATGCCAAGCACCATCCTCCGTAGGTTCGTACACCCGAATGCCTATTTCGAAGTGTAACTCGACCTCATCCAGCTGGTCTAAAGAAGTTTTGGGGACATCTGGCGTAGGTGCTACCAGGTGGTAGAAATCCTGGGCGAGTTTTCGCGCCGCGGTGTTGCACTTGTCTACGCGCGCCCCTTCGTATACAGCAAGGCAACGCCAAAGACATAGGTTGTCGCCATATTGGTCGAGAGCGTTCATTCCCTTCTTCTGTCGAAGCCAGTGTGGTAGTGGGCCTGTTCCCAACAGTGGCTGACGATCAAGCACGACTTTGACATCCACGTGGATCCAACGCACGAATGCCCACTGAGTATTCGGACGATCAATGTTGTCTGGGTTCAAACGAGCTATCTCCTTATTGCCAACCCACTCCTCTGCATCAGCTAGAACATTCACCCATGGAGAACCTGGTACCGTCTTTGAGAAAAGCATCACACGCCCGTCGTTAACATTTCGAATGCGATAGGAGTAGCCATACCGTAGGTAGAAGCTCGTTTCTACGTTTGCAGTCAACTTTTCCATGATCCTAGGCATCAAATCTCCTGCCACACCTCGAAAGAAGCGCCATTGGATAGTGCGCCTACCTTTCTCCTCTCCCTCAAGCATACCATCTCTCTCATTGAGAATAGCGTCTGCCTCTCGAGCTAGACTCCGTTCCAATGGTTCACCACGAGGCTTTTGCTGGAACCGCCGGATAGCTCGTTGCATATGAGGCAAACGGCTTCGAGGGTTTGCTATAGCCCGTTCTTCGACAGCTTTTGCCCTTAGGCTTGCCTCAACCTCCTCATCCAACTGTTTGGTTTCACGCACGCGTTGGGCGCGCTTGTGTGGATTTTCGCGATCACCTCGAAGAGATGGGAACCTATTTGTTTGGTCAGCTCGTTCGATTCTCTTATGCCGTTCAGTGGCACGAACCTCAGATATTGCCTGTCCAAGCCTGGCTTTGTTGAGCTTAGAGAAACCTCGAAGACCAAACTGCTTTGCTTGTACACGTAATTCTCTTAGGGTAACCATTTTTCTTTGGTAATACCTTATAACAGCGTATCTCTAATTGGAATGTGAGTTGTTAGAATCTTAATCTCAGTCATCGTGTGATATATACCTTATAATAGCGTATCTATAATAGGAATGTGAGTTGATAGAATCCTAGTAGTATAGCTGGTAGGTAAAATGATACCCGATATATAGCCTATCTACAAACGTTCGATGGCCCCCGACCTTAATATCTTTGTTGAAATTTTGACCGAAATAGGTGTGAAAGCATCACCAAATCTCGTCATGTATGTTTTTTCAAGAGATAGAAAGTTGAAATTTTGTACAAAAGACACCTATTGTGGTCAAAATTTTACAAAAGAATCTTTGGGAGGGGGTCATCGAACCGTTGTGATAGGGTGATATCGGGTATCATTTTACTACCGGCTATACTACTCAAAGAGTTACTAATGAAATGAAATGTCTCTACAGGGAACAGATTGTGGGGTGTATGGCGATGCAACGGCAGAAATTTGAGATGGCTAAGGGAATAAGCAAGGCGAGAGAGTGCATGGATCTTGTGTTATTGTCAATGTACTGCGAATTACCAGCAGCCCGAGCTCTGGAGATCAGATCGCTTCGCATCTGCAGAGAAAGTCCACAACAGCAATTCAATGCTAGGGATTTTGCTGGGAGAATGTCCTACTACTCAATAGCAGCGGAAGTTTAACTCTACACTTTCAAGATTACAAGTCAAAACAAAATTTTGGGCATGACCAGGTCACCGTGGAGGTAAGCATGTATGCTGTCTCTAAAGGGCCAACTTTTCAAATTGACTTTATGAAGTTTACACGTTTTTATTACAAATTTCGATTCCGCATCAAGTGATCATGCAGTTGAATAAATTTAATACAGTAATTTTCTGGGTTGCAGACCTCACATTTAGTGGCATTTTGAAGATGCAAACTCATGGATGCATGCAATACATACTCAAATCAAGAAATATTCTACCTTCAGTCAATATGTGACAGGGCGGCTTACAGCTAGCAGAAGTGACAAAAAGCTTTGAATGATTTTAATACTCGTTTCTACATTGCAGGAAGGAAGCGAGCTGACCATGATAATACGAGAATATCTACAGACGTACAGAGCACAGCTATGCCATTCAACAGATGACCAAAATTCTGTTTTTTTTGGTGAGCAGAGCACAAGTCAGATTGTTTACAAATCATGTCAGTTAATTATTACCCTGGATTTGACTCATTTCAAATTATCAATGAATGATATTGGGCTGTGTGCATGTGTTTCACCATTTCCAAGCAGTCGTAATTAGCACTGGCCTAATATCTAACACCAATAATCACTGGCTTAATGAAGTCAGTTAATTGTCTTAATAATAATAATTAATAATAATTATAGTATTTATATAGCGCTAAAACTATAAATATTCTAAAGCGCTGTTAAAATCGTTAATATATATATATCAATACTAAAAAATACTAATGGTAAATACTATAATAAAATAACTATAAACTACTAACAAAATTCTAAAATAAAGTAATAAATTACTATACTAATACTATGCAGAAGGTAAAACTTGTAAGAATGTATAAATAAAATTAAAAACGACCAATAGTTAAAGCAGCTATGAATGCGACACTATGTAATATAAGCATTCTTGAACAAGTATGTCTTAAGGCGACTTTTAAAACAGTCTATACTAGATGCGCTGCGGATCTGCTGTGGGAGGGAGTTCCATAGGATGGGGCCGGCCCTAGCAAAAGCACGATCACCAAACGTCTTCCGGTGTGTCATAGGTACAGCAAGGAGATCCTGCTTGGCGGATCTCAGCGCGTAGCGATCATCTTTTTTTCGATTTAAGAGTTCACAGATGTATTGTGGAGCTAGCCCATGAAGAGCCTTGTAAACAATCAAAAGGATCTTGAAAGTCACACGTTCTCTTACAGATAACCAGTGGAGTTTCATCAGTGTTGGAGTAATGTGAGCAAATTTAGGTACAAGACAAACGACTCGAGCTGCCGCATTAAGCACTTTCTGTAGACGGTCAGGTTGGTATTTTGGAATCCCATACAATAGAGAATTGCAGTAATCGATGTGGGATGTCACAAATGCGTGCACCAATATTTTCGTGGAGTCCTCCGATAAGTACTTTCTTATCTGTCTGATGTGATACAAGCTACGGAAGGCCTTGCTGCAAACCTTACCAACATGCGTTTTCATGGACATGTGCTCGTCGAACCAAGCACCAAGGTTGCGTACTGTATTCACCGGAGACACGTTCACTTCTCCAACCCTTAGCTCATCAATAGACAACTTGGACAGCTGATGACGAGAGCCGATGATGATGAACTCTGTCTTACTGTCATTAATAAGAAGACGGTGGTGGACCATCCATGCTCGGACATTATTGACACAGTCCTCCATGGCCTTCACGGCGGTATCCTGAGCCGTTGAAGCAGTAGGATGGGGTTTGAACGACAGATACAATTGAGTATCGTCAGCGTAGCCGTGAACGGAAGGAAGGTGCTTGGATACAACTCTGAACAACCCTGACGCGTAAAACAGGAATAATATGGGACCCAAGCAGCTGCCTTGAGGAACTCCAGATAACAGGTCAAAGGCAGAGGACTTGCACTGATCAATAACTACTCGCTGCTTTCTCCTAGAGAGAAAGGACTTAATCCACTTCTGCGCATTACCAATTACACCAAAGTCTTTCTCAAGGATGTTCACCAGGACACTGTGATCGATCGTGTCGAAGGCGGCACTAAGGTCAAGCAGAACGAGCAACGTAACCTCTTGGTTATCCATACTAGTGAGAATATCATTTTGTACTTTAAGGAGAGCTGTTTCTGTAGAATGGAACTGGCGATAAGAAGACTGGTTATCAGGTAGTGGGGCATTGGCAGTACAGTGGGTAAGCAGCTGTAAAATCGCCGCTTTCTCAACAGATTTAGCAACAAAGGGAAGGTTACTTACTGGCCTAAAGTTCTTAAATATCAGATCCAGGCCAAGTTTTTTAAGAAGAGGCAGTACGAGCGCAGATTTCCAGTTGTCAGGTACTTGCCCTTCTTCAAAAGACAAGTTAATCATATGAGTAATAATGGGAGCCAGCACGTCACAACAGGTCTTTAGTAACCAAGTAGGTATTGGGTCTAATTGACAGGAGGCATTGGTGGACGTCATGATGATATTCCGCACCTCCTCTTCAGACAGTGAAGAGAAGGATTCCAACTTCACTTGAGGTAATATGAATTCCACAATAGGAGGATCAACGTTAGTCTGATCAATCTCCTCTTTGATGAGTTCAATCTTGAACTGATCAGAATTGTACGTGTGTATTAATTTAGGCTAAGGGTGAATACTCCATGTGACTCATTTTGGGTAGATGTCATTCACCCTGGTGCAGGGTGAAGTAAGACGAGTGTTTGTTGTCGACTGTCATGGACAAAATCTAGCCCTAACCCTAGCAGCACTGGAACACTGTTATGCCAAAACTGTATGTTTTTGGATGATTTCCATTCTGCCAGAGATCTTTGGACGATGGTATACAAGGAGGTGTACTTTACCTGCGATTGCTCCCGGTAACAATGGCATCTGCTTTTGTAGAGCCCAGCGCAGTAATGATGTAGTGTCGTGCAGTAATACTGATTGCCCCTATGGTGAATTCCATACTTCATGTTTGTCTCTCACTGAGGTATCAATGCTAAAAACATGGTTCTAAAAACATTGTGTTTGTAATAAAAAGGCAGTTGCAACAGATCGACTGCTTGAGTGCCATAGCACTGACTGTAGGAATGGCAAGTATTTTCATTTGAGTTGTTTAGAACTCAAAAGAATGCCTAATAATTCTAAGACCACTTGGCAATGTGCTGCTTGTAAAAGACCAAACACAAAGTCAAGTCAATTACCTACCACTTCTACTTTTTCGACGCCAGCAACATCCTCTTCCTGCATTGTAGATGATCCTGACAGTGAGGATGACATTCAAATAACTAACGTAACAAAAGGAACTGTTGACAAAAGTAGTGCTCTTGCACAACTTGGGGATTCTGATTCTGATATTATCTGATATTATCTCTGAAGGATCTTTTTGGTATCAGTATCGTCACACTGCTGAAATCCATCGTTGTCTCCTCTCTCTTGTAAGTACTTCGTACTCTTCACCTTGATGAGTAACAATTGATGGTATAGACTGGATGTTTACCGCTTTTGCAGCCGCATCCAAGTGTTTTGTCAGGTCATTAAGATACGGTGAGGTTAAAACCATTGCGGGTTTTTATCTGCATTTGTTTGTCGATTTTTTGCGAGAGCCGAAACTTATTTTACCAAGTCTATTTATATCCAGTGTTATCCTTCTGGGCCCGGATGTTCGAAACGAGGTTAAGCGCTAACCCAGGGTTAAACTGTACAGATTGCAATTACAGATTCAGCGCTAACCTAGGGTTATAGTTAACCTTGCTTCGAACAGGTTCTAAAACATTTGTGTCTTCTTGGAACACAATGTTAAATCGTAGGCCGACACGGAGAATGCAACCAAATCTCTGGTAGTGACCAACCTCAAGTGTAGTGGAATTATATAGTCGTATAGATATAGAGTAAATGAATTTGTGCCCAATTATAGCAATACCATGGTAAATACATTGACACTCTCCTCTGTTGGTAGTAGTAGTACTAGTTCCCTTGGCGCCACTATATACATTTTATATATTATAATAAAATCATGACTGCTACCTTTAAATAAAATTGTTGTTCTTGTAAATGGATGGGTAAATAATGCATGTATCAGCAGCTTCCATCAGGGGTGGATCCATGCGAACCTTGTCAGAATTAATTGTTTGTTGCCCGTCTTCGAGTGGGGGAGCTCACTTTGGTTCATGGATCAGAAACCTAGGGGACCGACCTTGTACTGAATTTTTACTAATTGCTGAGTGTCCTATACCAGGGGATTTGATATGACGGGTTTGATTGGGCATTTGGACAAATCTCCAGGATACCTGGGGGTTGACCCCTGGGGGAAGCCACTGATCCCTGCATAACTCTGCTGTAGTAGCTGCCAGTAAATATGCAAAGCTACTGATACAATGCAAAACTGAATGCTAAATCACTGGGAGGAAGTTCTCAGGAACATTGCATGTGTTATTTTAAAGACTTGTTGTTGAGGTTTTACTCTTGTATTCTTCCATGAAAACCATGCCTTGAACCATATGAAATGAAACTCGTTTGGTAAAGATTTGTAAGTCTCATAACAGCAGAGCATTCATGATGGAATTAATCATTCGTGTTCACTATATTCATGATGGAATTAATCATTCGTGTTCACTATATTATCACTGGTCTTGTGTTGCCACTTGTATATTGTCTCAAACACATATACCGGTAGCCACTAAAATATATAAGTTTAAAATACTTTTTTAATCGAACTGCAAAGTTGTACCAACTATTCCTTATTGAAATTCCATATGGCCCGAGTAAAGGCTGGTACAGCCTCTTGTCCATGATACATTACTTTTGTTTAGTTGAAACATATATAGACATGTATTCTTGTACCTCCTTCCCGGATGGATACTTGAAGTTGTACTGTTAATTCGTGCATCGTATTGCATTGTAGTGCATCATATTGCATTGTTCCGTAGTCTCAAATGAAAAAGTGAAAAATTGCTTAGCATTGGCATGTATAACGAATTACCTGGACACGAATGCATTATCTGTCCTATGGGGATATGCCTTTGATCATGAGCTTTGATAATACCATCCTGCGTATGTAGGGAAAAAAGCAGATTGTCTAAAAATGTTGCGAGGGCCATAGGCCCTCGGTCGATATCGGACTCGGTCGATAACCACGTACCGAATGGTAGTCCCGTCTCATGTGACGGATTTAACGGATCATACTAACCACAAGAAGAAAGAAGAACACAAACAGCCACCAGATCTTTATTCGTAATTGTGACAACCGATGTGTTCATGCTATATCCATGAGTGCAAAATCCAGTGGTAGTTATTATGTTTGGCGAAATGATGATGAAGGATCAGGGATATCGACAGATTGGTCTGAATGTGAACTTCACACAAAGAGGAAAGGAGGAAGATGCGTAAAAAAACTACAAGATGAACAAAAAGCTAAAGACCTACTGTCGCAGATCATGAAAGAGATCGAAGTCAATAGCAAGGAGAAGAATCCAACCGACCCACAGGTATCCAAGACGAATTCAAATAATGGCGGGAAACAAAAGAAAGGTAAATCCGATGATAGTAGGAAGTTTATAGAACTTGAATCGGCTATAAATACTCTTGAGAAGCAGTTGAACGATCTAAATGATTTTAAGAAAAAACAAGAATCCTTCACGGATCATCTCGAAATCCAAGCAGTTAATGATGTTCGAAACCTCAACGATTTCATGGAGAGATCAAACGACGCAGAACGAAGAATGCACACAAAAATCAAAGAACACGAAATCGCCTTAGATAATCGTATGCATGAAATCGTTGACAACATCAAGAACGAATTTGAAAAGAAGTTTAAATCGTTAAGCAAAATGATCGACCAGATCAAAACAGAGCTGTATCACATAAAACAGGATGTGAGTAAACTTGAGGGCGATTTGTACCGGGCATTAGACAACGAACAAGCGGAGGAACTTATATCCGTACGGTCAGATCAAGAACATTCCATTGGCGAAGATGATCAAGACAACAGTAGTTACACATATAAAGTAAACATTTCAAACCGTTTTCAGACCCTAGCTCCTGCCGAAAATAGTAATACCATCCCGAAATCAACTCCAAATGATGCGAACAGCAACGAGACCCCTGGACCTAAATCCAATGACCGACCATCTAATTATAAAGAAGAGAAAAAGAAAAAAGGTCCTATTTTAATCCTTAGTGACTCGATGTTAAGAGGTATTCGACAAAACAAACTCTCTAATAATACTTACGTTAATAAACAATATATTGCGGGAGGGATTTACGAGATGATCGACTACATGAACAATATGTCTGACACAACTGAGTACGAGCAGGTGGTAATCCACACCGGTACTAATGACATCGGAAAAAGTACTCAGTCAGACATTACAGAAGGTATCCTACTGCTCAGTGACATAATCCGCAGCAGATGATGTAACTGCCATATTATTATCTCCTCTGTAATTTATCATAGAACAGATAATACCAAGAACGATTTAATATTTAGAATTAACGCACAACTACGAGTAGTATATACAATGGGGGTTCTGGGCCACATCCTTATCTAAGCCTTTTTTCTCCCATCGTATATCCCTACTCCGCGAAAAAATCGTTGAAATTTGTTCCTTATATAAGCCCCCATTAGTCCCCAAGTAAGAACCATTACACCGCCTGCTTTAAACCGCTTTGATAGTCGAAAATCGGGCGGTTCTGGGCCACATCCTTATTTAAGCCTTTTTTCTCCCATCGTATATCCCTACTCCGCGAAAAAAATCGTTGAAATTTGTTCCTTATATAAGCCCCCATTATTCCCCCAGGAAGAACTATACGCCGCTTGCTTTAAACCGCTTTTCTACACCGCTTGCTTTAACCGATTTTAACTGCTTTTGATCGTCGAAAAATCGTCAAAAAATGTACCTTATATAAGCCCCATTTATTCCCCAGTAAGAACCATCGCCAACTACATTTAATGCAACCATTAATAAACCCCAAGCCAATTTTATGCAACCATTAATAAACCCCAATAGAGAAAATGTTACCGTTATATTATCAGCCATAAGATGCGAGGACAAAATCGGTGCCGATGGTTAACAATAGGCAGGACAACTATTTGTGGTAAGAGTTGTTTATTCGAGTGCTGTAAGCAACACCGACACCAGATCAGAGAAGGATCGTTTGAGCCATACCCCTGTCGCGGGTGTTTTATTCCTACATGAAGGATCATCTAGATAGTGCTTAGTCATCTTCATCATCAGTCCCCTCGTCGACAGCAATTTCTAGCATCTGAATGTCTTGTTCCACGATCAGTACTTCGGATTCCTTCGTCTCTAGGTCTTTTACCAGGGCTCTGAGTTTTTCTTGTAGTTTTCTTCGCTGCCGTAACAAGCGAGATCTCTCCGCTTTTTTTCTGTAAAGCTTTACCCCGACTTGTGATTTTGAAACTTTAGCTTCCCTGGCAAGTCTCTCAAGAAACGGATGGACAAGTTTTCTTGACTGATCTCCTTCCATGTCACTCGATCTTACTGCTGAGAATACGTCTGACGAAGCCGGTAGAACCTCAGCTATATAAGACGCAGCTGATGTAATAATTACGTAGACGGCTAAAAAAGCTCTAGCGTTGACTGAAATTAGAATACGCTCATAGCCCGAAAAAACTCATTCTGACAGCTTGCTAGCCAAGGGTACTAAGATATATACATTCCAAGTTCCTCCTAAAATTCCTGAGCGACCCAGAAATGCCTTAGCGCCCCAATTTTGCTTGAACGAGTAAAACGGGGGCGGATCGACGCGATAGGAATGTGAATAAGAAAATTCGAGATTGAAACTTTGAAATAAAAAATCCACAGACAATCGCCACCCGTTGTCTCGAAATTTGCATACGAACCAGACATACGAATTAGCAGGTGCCACCGTTCCGACGATTTTGCTATTAGCAAAGACTGCTCTTAGCAAAGTGAAAATAAAACCCCTGTTTGTTCCTCTCATAGGACATTTTGATTTTTATCCCACTAGACTGCCAAGTTGTGCTCGCATTTCCTTTTGCACTTCTTGCTTGAGTTCGGCTCGAATTTGTTCCATGTTTTTTTCACCGCTCGCGGCCGTCGAAGTCTTGCGGCGAATTTCAGCCCTCATAATCTCATATTTATCTACTTCAGCGAGGATGAGGCCGTATTCAGATTCAGATATATTTTCATCGCGAAGGGCCTTTGATACTAGATCGCGAATCGTATTAATTTTCGCTTTAGCTAACATAGCGGTTTTCTCATGTTTAGAAACTTTTTTTCCGATCTTTTTAGCCCCAACGGTCGTAGCTGCTGAAATCATCCCACAGACCCCACCAATAACACCGAATGGTAAACCAATCACTATACCAAAACCAGTTAGAGCTACTGCTAGTCCTGAACCCGATAATAATACGGATAGACCTCCCGTTACCACAGCGGCACCATGGACAATTCCTTGTGCGCGGGCGTATTTCTTACGCACACCTTCATAGTGTTTTTCTTGAGTTTCGATATATGAAAGAGTATCTCGGACTGTTTGCAACCGAAAATTATCTCCGCTAGCCCCGCTAGCCAGCGGTGGATAAATACCTGGTGCCGTTGGAATTAGTTGAATAGAATCGCTTGCCATTACGTTATATCATAACTTACTCAATCTTCAATAGGTATCGTATAGGTCGACCACGGAAGTCTATAATATTTCCTTCTTCGTCTCTAAGTGTCAGGCGAAGGCTGTTTCGTCTTGTCCCTAGAGATCGTATGGGCAAGGGAAGCCATTGATTGTAAGTAGATTCTGTAAACCTAGAGCCCTCGAGATTAAAGATAGCCAGTACGTTTGATTGCTTTCCATTAAGAATTGAGAAGCTAGGATCCACCACATCACAATAGATATATACATAGCGAAGAAGTTGTACCACCAGTTTGTATTCTCCTACTTTGAGTGACACATTATCCCCTTCTGGAGTACCCTTGATATTAAACGAATCGCAGAGATTCTTACTGAACAGGATTGGTTTCTTAATTTTTAGAATCCAAAACTTCCTATAATCGCGGTCTATGAATTCCAAAAAACCACCAACAACCGCGGGTTTGAGGGCGTCCATCAAGATGTTTATATTGTAATTCCCCGGCTTAAGTTCATAAGGAAGCCATATCTCACCTGGGATATTCCAAGTGAATGAAGCTTTCTCTGATAGGTTCCACCAACCGTTCTCAAAAGCGACCTCGATTAGAGAAATATTATGGATGTAAATAGGTTCTTGAAAGTAGACCGTATGATCAGTCGAGGTAGTGGTGACATTTAAGATTACCATATTAAAGCCTGAAGTTTACTTCGATATCAGAAGTTTACTTCGATGATACTAACGTACGTTCTTTACTTCGCGATATTAACATATGTCGTAACTTTAATACGTATCAATATCAAACAGATTAGTCAAGTGGATGAATCGAACGGATTGATTGGCCCGGCGCCAAGGATAAGAAACCATGCCTAGTCTCCAAGTGAGAGTTCATTTCGACGGTGATTGGGGTGACTATATCGCACCTCGCAATGCAAAGGCTTTAGCGGCCTTTAAGAAAAATTATCCTCACGCGGACTTCGATAAGTTCTCAGCTAGGACAACGGCATCCGACATACATGATGAGTCTACATACGAGACTAGAATCATGTTTTACGATGGTGGGCAGCATTGGAATATGAGTGGTCTCATACCAGTAGATGTCAGAAATCGTCTACACGAAGCGTTACGCGTGACAACGCAAAAACATGCGGTGGCCGCATTCGGCAGGGGTTTTCCACTTCCATTCAGACGTGCTGACGTTAAGTATCCAGTTCCAGCCGTTCCCTGGGCACACGTCGCTAAAGACATATACCCTATCATACAAACGCTAAAGATCTACGTAGCAAAGGATCAGCTATTTACGTATGAGCCACGACATATCTTTCAAGATCTGGGGCTCGATCTTAGTGATAAAATAAAAAATAAAGATCCGAGCTATGCCCTGCGAGACAGTATTGCTAATGCTAACGATAGAATAGGAAAAACGAATAAGTGGTTTGATGTTGAACCAATGAAACTTTGGCAGCACCAATTATGTTTCGCCGTTTGGTGTGCTACGGCAGGCTGTGGCGTATCATTCGACGACCATCTTTCAGATGATGCGCCAATCATCGACAATATTCGGAGCTTTTATCGATTTCACGTATACTATACGATCAGGCGAGTACTGTTTGAATTGGAAGTACCACTCCCCAGAGAAAGCATATTCAATAAGTTCAACAACGTTCAATGGAATTACGTCATATATGACAAGATCAGAAGAGAGTTCGGTGCTTATGAAATCAACTTTGCCACACGTCGAAATGATATGAACGAGAAGCACTACAATTGGTTCGTTCCACAGAATGGGAAAGGATTGACAAAGGCCGGGATAGTCCGAATTAATGCATCAATATTGGTATATTTGTTTTGTGTCCTATCATCCCAGGCTTCAACCGGCTCACCAATCGTAGGATCGAAGTCCCCAGCCGCCCAAAATAAATTTGATACGATGTTTGAAGATGCCATCATAGAATCGGCTTCAGACACTCTAGCCCAATACCAAGAATCTATTAAGGATATTAGTTCTCGTCTAGATCTAGCAGTTGCGAAGGATTGTCTGTTAATACCTAGCTATATGATTATCTTTAAGGGCGCTACGTACGTAAACAGCCTACGAACGGCAAATAAACCTGGTATCAGTTTAGGAATAAACGACGACATCAATCTTAACGAAAAATCTCCACCACCAGCCCCTATGGAAGGCTCGAAAACAAAGACGAATAAACCTGCTACAGACAGCGGAGCCACGACTGCTACGACTGCTACGACTGATACCTCTAAGTCATACAGTCGACAAAGTCGCGGCGCATCGCCAACGAATCACGAAACCAATTTAGCAATCGTGGGTATTGTGGCCGGCGTAGCCTCATGGATGATATTTCGTTAGCGCTGACGTTTTGACGATTTATATTGCTCTACTAGGAATATAACCACAGCTACGATGAGTAGCCAGGCATTCTTTGCAAGGAAGCCGAAAACTTCTCCAGCGGTACGGAATATGAAACTCGCAATAGCGCCTATCGCCGCAGGTAGCACGTTAGCCAACTTTTTTCCAAGATCCTTCAAAGCACCACCAACTCCCTTAGCAACGGAAGCCAAGCCTTTTGTCAATATACTAACGACGGTACCAATTACGGCACCAGCGACAGCTAACACTCCAATCACCGTAAATCCATGTTTCTTGAAGATGGCTTTTATGCGGTCTCGTAACGACATACGATCTTTGATGGCTTCTATTTCTTTCTCGATCTCCTGTTTCTGACCCTCTAGTGCTACTACTCTATTCTTTGCCACTTCATATTCTGGAGTTCCCTTAGTTAATGAATCCATCTTTTTTATTTCCTCGGCCTTTCGTTTATCTTTTTCGGTGGCCATATCCTCTTTCATACTAATCTCCTTTTCCGCAGTAGGTCCAAGAGCGTTTTTAAGCGTTTTCGGTAATACGTTGGGAGTGTCTACGGCAACCGACAGTAAGTATGATCCAGCATTTTTACGATTGAGTTTTATCACGACCCTATCATAGTCATCCAAACTAGCAGTGAACTTCGTTAGATCTGCTTTTGGAAACTTTATAGTGATTTGGTCCTGTGCATTTTCAGTCCGTCTTTCCAGTCTTTCAAATGGCGTTTCCGCAGTACTACTGCCTGCCGTAAATTGCGTTTCCGCATCATCACCTTGATTGACTAATTCTATATACTCAGCTGAACTGGTTCCCCAGTTACTACGATTTTTCCATAACCTATCACGTATGCTTTTCGTCGTATTTTTGAAGCTATGCTTAGCTCTATTCCACCAATCCATTTCTGCCTCGCCATCATCAGGTCTAATCTCCGCCCATTCTTCGGCAGTAAGATCATTCACATCGGCTCTACCTTCTTCAGATATAGGATCGAAGTCTAAATTTTCTTCCATATTGAACACTTGATATGTGATATAATATTAGTATTGGCGATATATTCAATTGTGAAACAAACATCATGATATCAACGACGCTCCATCCTGACTATTCTCCTAGAGAAGGTAGATCTCTTAAAGCCAGTCGTGTGTTCCATCGTGTAACTTTCACTCCTTCCTCAGCCAATCCAGGGGAAACTTTAATTGTTAATGTTCCTACGTTAGGCGAAAATAGACTTCTAGTACCTGGTAGTCTAGCCCTTAGTGCCAATATCACTCTATCCGGGGGTCATGCCGACAACTATTTGGTGGCCAATGTTGGACGTTGCATAGTTTCAAAGCGAGTCGTATGGATGGGAACTACTAGATTAGAAGATCTAAGTCGACCCGATCTACTACAGGTATATAGCGATCTATACCTATCTGATGTAGAACGAGAGAATAGCGTAGAGCGGGGCATTCAATCTGCTAATGTGAACAAACTTCGTTCAAAGGCCAGTAACGCATCTACGTCTAATGCGGCTGATAATGCGACACTAGCGGCATACGGTAGCGTATATAAGATACCTATTGATCATGAAGTTATCACAACCCATGGCGTCTTTTATCCACATGCGATTCGAGATAAGATGTCATTTCATTTGACACTGGCACCGGCCATAGACGTCATAGTCGGATCCGACAGTACGAAAGTAGGAACGTACAAACTATCGAACATTGAACTAGAATATGAAGTCATCGAAAGTCTCGATCTTGCGTCGCAGGCCAATAGTACCTACGCCAGCGGTAAAGCATTTCTGTATAACCATTATGAGTACTTCAAAACAGTCTCAATCAATCTAGCCACCGATACACTAGTATCTGAAAGCATAAACGTACTTCGTCTCTCTCTCAATGGCATTCTTCTTCTATTTGTGGATCCTCATGTGGCAGGCACTAGAGATAGTGAGAAATTCGTAAATCCAGGAATCACCAAGGTCGAGGTACACGTCAATGGCATTCCTAACGCTCTATATTCTTTTGGGATGCTACCAAAGGATTTATGGAAGTCAGCGAAGAATTGGTTTGTCCCGCGTTTCGGAGAGGCTGCCGCCGCTACGTCCATGACGCATAAGAAGTTCTTTGAGAACAAGTTTGCCGCACTCATCGATTGGCGCACCTCGCAAACCAGTATAGTTCATGGAGATGGTTTTGCCCAACAAGATGCTGGAGCATCCATTCGCCTTAGGATTCATCGCAGTGGAGGCTCAGGTACGGTGAACATGCACATATTCGTGCTTTCTGATGCACAAGCAACTATTGAACAAGGAATGCTACAAAATGTTTATCACTAACGTATTCGTTGACGTACTCTTGACGTATTCGTCGACATGGACACATTAACAGAACAAATTCCCTTTAACGCACTCATAATTGGCCCCACAAACTGCGGAAAGACTCAGTTCATAGTTGATCAATTGAGAGGTCCATTTCGTTTTAAGTTTGAATATATCGTATTGATTTGTCCCACCTATGCTAACAATAAAACCTATAAAGGCGTTGGTAAGGGAGATCCTCGCTTCATTGTCCTAGCGCCTTCTCAGAACGATATTGATGCAACCCTAGGCGACTGCGCATGTTTTTTCGAAGGAACAAATACACTTATTATCCTTGATGATTGTGCGGCAAGCAAGGATGTTAAGGGAAGGACCAATAAGATATCCGATTTAGCCTTTTCTGCACGCCACATTGGTATTTCGATTTGGGCCTCATCGCAAACACAAAAAAGTATATGCAAGAACTTTCGCGAGAATTGCGCAATCGTTGTGGCATTTCGCATCGCAAGCGCACCGGGGTTGAAGGATCTATTCGATGACTACGGCGCTAGCATATCCTTAGATGATAAGAAGCTATTCATTTCAGAACTTGAGACTAAGTTCGCACATATATGTTTCTGTTTGCGACATCCCTTTTCCACACTATTAGAGATACCTTCACCTATGATATGTCACAATACGTTGAAGTAAGATGGATAAAGATTTTGATGATGAATTAATGAACATACTAGCTGAATCCGGCGAAATAGATGTGACAGGTCCTCCACCAAGGGCCGAATGCGGCTACCGCAGTAGCGGCAGCAAAGCTGCCATCGGAGCTACCACCAATGAAGATAGTAGCATAGAAATCAGCGAACATAGGGAATCTCTTTCTATTCTAGCCGTGACTGGTACGACAAAAGAATATCTAGGGAAGAATTTTTCTCTTGGAGACATTTCTAAGTTACCTGATAAAGACATAGAACGCCTATATCGTAGATACCAAGCCGTCTTAGCGAAGCAAATAAATGACTGCTTAGTGGATAGAGCACTAAGTCTAGCAACTTGTGTAGTCGCATATGTGAGGACTCTAGATTCTCGACAACAACGAAGGCTGTTGAAAGCTCTAAAGAAAGACCGCTTAGTCCGAAACGAGATATCTGCACTGGCTGGCCGATTGGCCTACAAAGCGGGTCCACTTGTAGCACTAACTAGTGCCCTTTGTCACGTTGTTAACCATTCTATGCCCACTAAACAGGACTCCGAGGCGCAAGTATGATGAATTACTTGATGAATCTTAACGTATTGAAGCCACCTCAACTACTAAGTAATTACTCTTAACAAGATGGAAATCGATACCCATTCCGAAGATCGAAATGATCCCATCACGAAAGAACCAGTAAAACCCCCACCAAATCCAAAACGAGTCGCTGCAGGCAAACTCATAGCGCAAAGAAGGAAAGAAAATATCGCCAATGTGGCGGCAACGCAGGCGCAGGTAGACAGTCATACCAATAAGCCAAGTTTGATATCAACTAATACCACACTTGCTGTAATTGGGGTAAGCATAGCATTTGTGGGTTTGTACTATCAGTATAAGCAATACAAACAAACGCAACGAGTTAACCACAGCTCCACTGAAGCCACAGACAGCTCAGCTGCCGCTACCAAAGAAACCTCAAAAGGTCGTAACCTAAAAACTCAAGGCATGATATAGCATTTGAAGCCATGCCGTAGACATATATTATCGGTGATGTAAACGTTGTTCCAATAAGATGGTTAACGAATTTATGAACACAATACAGGAAGCTACTATATTGACTGGACTTGCGGCAGGTATCGGTTGGGTCGGAAAAAAGCAATCAAAGAGCCTTTGACTAACGATCCTTCATCTAGTATTTTGAACTTCGTGAAGTGGATAGCGGTTCTATCTGGTGGCCTTGCAGCTAAGAAATACCTAAAGGACAAAGGGTATTGGAAGCCTGTTGAGTAACGGGGGCGACTCTACCTCGGGTTCGAAGCTATGGGAACGATAGTAGTTATGGCGGTTTCTTTTGCCGTAGCAAGTGGTGCTGCTAGTATTGCCACATACGAAATAGAAAAAGCAATTAGCGGGCCTAATGCTACTGCTGCAGAGATGTTAAGACATGATAAGGCCCAGGAGAAGGCAAATGCCGCTATAGCAACCTATGAGAAAAATCGAGTAGAACGACTAGAAGCACAAGCCACCTGGAACCACTGGAAAGAAAATAACGCACACGTTGGACTTAAAGATAGAATCGATGCAATGCGAAAACTCCATGTATATCACATATTGCAAAAGAAACTGGAAGAGCCTAAACTTTCAGATTATCGACCATCTAATTCGAGGAAAACTGCCGAATTGGTGGCCTTAGGTGGTAGTGTGTTCGCGACTGGATACGTTGCCACTCGATTCTTATAAGAATTGGTTATAGCTATGCTTTAAAAAAAAACGAGCTTTTTTACGTTTAACGTAATTACTAGATCACTTACTAGATTACTAGAGTATTACTAGAGTATTACTAGGTAATTACTCCGCATAAAATGCGACTAATAGGTAGTAACTTTTCTGCTTATTGAAGCTTAGAATGCACATATATGTATGTACATATTAATGGACACTAAACTAAGTTTACGATACTATAGTCCGGAGGGTTATTGGAAAGGACTAGCAGCTATTAAACGTCTTGCAAATTCGACAAACATATCTGAAGATGTGACTCGTATGTGGCTAGAAAAACAAGCTATATGGCAGATCTATTTACCACCCCCCAAATACGTTCCACGACGTAAATTCAATGTATCTACACCAAATGAGGTCCATCAAGCCGATTTGATATTTCTACCTCACGATCGACCTGGACGTGGAAGAAAGCTATATAAGTATGCGCTGACGATCGTGGATGTAGCATCCAGATACAAAGAAGCCGAACCATTAGCCACTAAAGAATCTAAAGAAGTTGCTGCGGCATTCGAACGAATATATAAGCGAAGTCCACTAACATGGCCAAAACTTTTACAAGTCGATCCAGGACGTGAATTTATGGGTGCAATGTCTTCGCTACTAGATAAACATGAAGTTTCTGTACGTCGTGGTCGTGTGGATATTCACCGGGATCAAGCAATCGTCGAACGATTTAATCGTACTTTAGCTGAGAGATTGTTTGGATACCAATATGCTCAGGAGATGGTACTTACTTCACAGGGAAAGGATGATAGATCTGTCGAATGGGTGTCTCGTCTACCTGCGGTCGTAAAAGCTTTAAACAACGAAGCTACGCGTTTGACAGGAAAACAACCATCCATAGCAATTACCAAAAACGAAATCGAATCGAACCCAGCAGAACCCGTGCCGGTTCGGGACGAACGGATACGTCTAGTTGGGCTCAAAGAGGAAAGACTTCCATTCGATGTCAGTGTTCGATATCTATACGCTCCTGGTGAGCTAGAAGGTGGACGAAAGCGTGCTACCGATCCTATATGGAGTTTGAAAACGTATAGCATTTCGCGTAGTATGGTTTCTTCGGGTCAGCCAGTCCTATATTATTTGTATGCTCCGCAGGTTTCGAAGAAACAGCCAACGCGTGGATTCGTGCGTGAAGAGCTACAAGTCGTACCACTTGATACCGAACTACCTCCGAATGGGATCCTAAGCTAGTTCGTTTTGGAATAAACATATATCTTTATGGCCATGGGCTAATGTATCGATTCCATTTTTGGAAATCCAACGTTTTGTGTCCAGGGCCGAAAGTGAGATTTTATTAACTCGCAGACCATAGATCTGGTGCCCAATGCTTCGCAGCATATTCATTCCATGTCTGAAGGTCTTCCTATCGAAAAGAGACTCCTTATACTGCTCGTGGCGCATGTGCTTCTTCACAACATACTTCCGTACTCCTTTAGCCTTGCGAATCTCCTTAGTGTCTGCACATACGATCGAATACATCTTAGGTCGAAGTCCAACGTACTCTACGATGGCAACGCCTGCACACTCATCCTTCATCTTTCCAAGAACCTTTTTATTGGTGGTGTCGTATAGTGGATGGTCCTTTGGGTAATCACTCGTATCGTATAGGTCTGCATTTTTGGCCATGTCGTCGTAAACGTCTTCAGTCTGGATCTCAAGCAATAGAGAATCTGTGTCTGTGTATAGCAGTTCGCATTTATTACCATATTGGAGCTTAAGTTGGTTGTAATAGAAATCATACATCAGGTGTTTAGATAGGTCTAGGATGCTCATACCAACGTAAACTGGGCGGTTAAGCATGAGCCTGCTTTTATGCATGTGTAGGGCTACTAGGCCATCGTCAAAGATATTCGATCTAGCGAACGTTGGACTCGATATCAGCCGACGAAGCTTGTCCTCCTCTCTTGCACGCACCAGCTTAACATCCACGCGCTTACGCAGATTCTCCATTGTCTTACCAAACACTGAGTTGTTCATCAGTTTGTAGAGATCTTTCTCGAAATTGCTTGTAGCCAGTTTACGAAGGTCTGTATTCATACGTATATATGGCTCCATCCAAGGACTTTGGTCAAATCGTAGTGCTCGGTGCACCTTTTTCAATTTCATACCAAGAGAAAGATATAATTGTAGATTTCTATAGTGTAGGACGTAGCGTTCTTTGTCGAATAGATTGGGCACAAGCTTTTCAACTTCGATTGGGAATACTTTTTCACCTAGTAGTCCGCATTGGTACTCTGACATCCATTTTTTCTGGACTTTCATACGCTCTGGGGCTAGTGGATACGCGTTGTGAGCGTCGTGGAGTCCTAGAGGATACTCAAGGTCGACCTCAAGGATATAACCTTTATCCGCTTGTATGTTTACATACGACGCGATGTCGAGGTCGATAGTCTGTAGCTTTTCTACGTCGCACCACTCAAATCCTCCGGTTGGTAGCGCTTGGCTCATAGCCCATCCGTATAGGTTGTTTGCATCCAGATACTGTATGTACGTAGTGGGCTTGATTGGGTCGTATTCTGCCGCATATGGATTGTTGGCCTTGCATGGCGTCGACTGACCATCGAAATGCCGCCTCGCATCCCTTTCTCGATGAAAAGATGCATATCGTAGTCTGTGAGCAGCTCAAGCTCTACACCAGTCTTCTTTAGCAATGCATCCCACGATAGACCAGGGCTCGTATAGTAGTGAGCTGGGTCCAATCCATAATTTTGCATACATGTCGCTCGAAAGCCTTCAAACACATCTGCGAGTAAAAGTACATCGGTTCTAAGATATAGGTCGTGGTAGTCTCCCATAGTTTGACAATCGAATGCAGCCCAAACCTTCTGTGCGTGAGTATAGTCCTCATCTGAGATTCCTTCATCAGAAAGCTTGCTATAAAAAGCATCGCGCGGCGGTAGCTCATCCTGAAACCGCTCCCAACTGTCCATGTATTCGTATGGGTAGACGCCCTTGCGTAGAAGAAGCCCGCGCTTATGTTCGTCTTGCTCGTATCTGGCTATGATTTGGAATCCTTCCGGGTTTTTAGCCGATACTAGCTGAGCAAGAGAGGATAGCAAAAACTGAACGCTGTCGATGAATCGCAGTTTCCCTAGGGAGAATGAAATGTACTTCTCCATGTTATTTGGTATGCAATTTATCTGCCCCTCTACTTTGGAAATAGACTGCATTAAGAGATGAGAATCGTATCCCCGCAAATTATGGAAGACTACTGGTATTATGGTCTTCTTTGGGTCTATCCGCAGGAGTAGATTACAGGCATTGTGTGCTGCTCCACGATACTTTCCAGTGATATGGCAGTGATCGCGAACTGAATCCCCATTAAGAGATTTCTGACAGATGTGGCAAATTGTTGCACTTCGGTGGGCTATGCTGTCCTCTGGAGTCATGCATAGGGCTTTACGTCTAGATAGAGCCGCTTCAACTTTTTGTTCTTCTCGTTGTATTGCCTCCAGGAACATTTCTGTAGCATTGGGCCCTCTATAGACGACTGTATGGCCATCACATCTCACCACGATGTAGCCGAATCCGCAAGCCTCTTGTAGTTGAGTTTTCTGGGTGTTGCTGCGCAGTTCTGGTGCCAGCTCTGCTGTCGGCTCTGGTTCTTCGATCTTAGTGGTCAATGCCTCAAAATCGGCGTAAATGACGTAGGGAACCTTCATCTGTTTGTGCCAGTGCTGAAAGGATAGCTTGTTCTTACCCTCTTTAGGCATCTCGACTCTCACTGCTGTCTGTCCTATACCTTCACATTCTGGAATGTGTTTTTCGAGGAGATCTTCTCTGCAGTATCCGTGGAGACACCTCTCGCAGAAGTGCTTCCTTTCGCGGTGTTTGCTCTGATCATAGAGAAGTCGATTCAAATCCTTGATCCAAGTATAGTGATACTTTCCGGATTTCTCTATTAGCAATAGGTTGATGCGTTTGGTGTCCCCACATTGCTTGCTAATCCTGTAGACTATCACCCCTTTCTCCCAGCCGAAGACATTGATTGCAAGGTCGTTTTGCTTCTCAACCCTGCGAATCTGCGATATGGGTGTTGGTGCATCGATTCCTGTAAAGTCTAGGCCGTCGTCTATAGGATACTTAGATGGTCTGTATGCATGTCCTCCGTGAAGAACTGGAAATAACGATGACCGAAGAGCCCATCGTAGGCAGTTATCATCCTTATTTTGAACATTCACCACGGCCCTCTTATGTTGGACTTCTGGAGGTAGTGAAATGTATGAGCCGCCTCGTAATGGTTGATATCGTGCAATGTCGAGCCAAAGCAGAACTACTCGGTCTACCACCCATCCTGAGCCTCTATGTGTCCATTTCTCTAGGGTCTCTTGGATCGCAGGGAAAGACTTATCTAGCGCGGAATTGATTTCATGGACTTGTAAAACGGCCTCCTGCTTGTGGCGAAGTATTGCGTCGATGGATTCTTCACTACCATCGAGTTTGTACTTTAGTAGCTGTACTCTCAAGGCTAGCTGGAACTTTACCCCCTTTAGATCGACAATCTCTTCCTCTAGCTTTTCGTGGATTATATGACGTACACCATCTAAGAAGGCCATTGGGTCGGCACCAAATTCGTGACCCTCTGGAATATCCATCTGCCAGCCTCGTAAGAACTTACCAATGACCCATTTAGTGCGTTCAAATGCTAGTGGGGAATTCTGAGCAGCCATGTTTCACACGTATCCCTAGATGGGTTTTCAAATCCGTAAAAGCTCTTGCAGTACTTCTATGAACTGCCGCCTTGCTGCCTTTTCCTTCCTGGATAGTTCTACGCGTAGTAACACAGAGCCGCACCCAACACAAGTATAAAAAGTGCTCTGGGTGCCCTTCCCGCATCCGCGACAAGGTGTTGGAATCCGCCTTCCCTGCCTTATTTTATATAAATGGGTCCTACAATATGTACCTATGCACGACTTGCTGCAGAATGCTTGCTCTCCAACCTTTAACCAACTACATAAATTCTCGCCGCGCATTTTTTCATATAATTCGGTATCTCAGATATACATTAGAATGACGTATCTCTAATTAGATCTAATTAGGTGGGTGGGGCCATCCGTGGGACTGCGGGGGCTTATATGGGGAGGCGAATTGAAACAACAAAATTTTGTGGGTGGTGGTTCTAATTGAAGGGAAAAAATGTTTGTGTGTGGTGGTTCTTAGCCGGGGACTAATGGGGGCTTATATAAGGAACAAATTTCAACGATTTTTTTCGCGGAGTAGGGATATACGATGGGAGAAAAAAGGCTTAAATAAGGATGTGGCCCAGAACCGCCGCCGAACTCAAGCAAGAAGTGCAAAAGGAAATGCGAGCACAACTTGGCAGTCTAGTGGGATAAAAATCAAAATGTCCTATGAGAGGAACAAACAGGGGTTTTATTTTCACTTTGCTAAGAGCAGTCTTTGCTAATAGCAAAATCGTCGGAACGGTGGCACCTGCTAATTCGTATGTCTGGTTCGTATGCAAATTTCGAGACAACGGGTCGCGATTGTCTGTGGATTTTTTATTTCAAAGTTTCAATCTCGAATTTTCTTATTCACATTCCTATCGCGTCGATCCGCCCCCGTTTTACTCGTTCAAGCAAAATTGGGGCGCTAAGGCATTTCTGGGTCGCTCAGGAATTTTAGGAGGAACTTGGAATGTATATATCTTAGTACCCTTGGCTAGCAAGCTGTCAGAATGAGTTTTTTTCGGGCTATGAGCGTATTCTAATTTCAGTCAACGCTAGAGCTTTTTTAGCCGTCTACGTAATTATTACATCAGCTGCGTCTTATATAGCTGAGGTTCTACCGGCTTCGTCAGACGTATTCTCAGCAGTAAGATCGAGTGACATGGAAGGAGATCAGTCAAGAAAACTTGTCCATCCGTTTCTTGAGAGACTTGCCAGGGAAGCTAAAGTTTCAAAATCACAAGTCGGGGTAAAGCTTTACAGAAAAAAAGCGGAGAGATCTCGCTTGTTACGGCAGCGAAGAAAACTACAAGAAAAACTCAGAGCCCTGGTAAAAGACCTAGAGACGAAGGAATCCGAAGTACTGATCGTGGAACAAGACATTCAGATGCTAGAAATTGCTGTCGACGAGGGGACTGATGATGAAGATGACTAAGCACTATCTAGATGATCCTTCGTGTAGGAATAAAACACCCGCGACAGGGGTATGGCTCAAACGATCCTTCTCTGATCTGGTGTCGGTGTTGCTTACAGCACTCGAATAAACAACTCTTACCACAAATAGTTGTCCTGCCTATTGTTAACCATCGGCACCGATTTTGTCCTCGCATCTTATGGCTGATAATATAACGGTAACATTTTCTCTATTGGGGTTTATTAATGGTTGCATAAAATTGGCTTGGGGTTTATTAATGGTTGCATTAAATGTAGTTGGCGATGGTTCTTACTGGGGAATAAATGGGGCTTATATAAGGTACATTTTTTGACGATTTTTCGACGATCAAAAGCAGTTAAAATCGGTTAAAGCAAGCGGTGTAGAAAAGCGGTTTAAAGCAAGCGGCGTATAGTTCTTCCTGGGGGAATAATGGGGGCTTATATAAGGAACAAATTTCAACGATTTTTTTCGCGGAGTAGGGATATACGATGGGAGAAAAAAGGCTTAAATAAGGATGTGGCCCAGAACCGCCCGATTTTCGACTATCAAAGCGGTTTAAAGCAGGCGGTGTAATGGTTCTTACTTGGGGACTAATGGGGGCTTATATAAGGAACAAATTTCAACGATTTTTTCGCGGAGTAGGGATATACGATGGGAGAAAAAAGGCTTAGATAAGGATGTGGCCCAGAACCCCCATTGTATATACTACTCTACGAGATATTTGTAAAGATTTAAGGAATGTCACGTATATGAATAACTACAATGTAGCCACATTACGTAATGGGCTTATTAACGATGAAGCATTTTATGACGATCTACACCTACAAAACAGTTCTGGTACCAGAATACTTGCTGTAAATCTAAAACAAGCTCTCGGTCTCCGTAAAGCCCGGCAATCGCCAACGGAGTATCAACACAGGCAAAATTACCGCGAGTACCAAACTCGATTATCACCAAGACAACAGTCACCGCACAACAACAGTAGGCAGTATAGTGACTCGTCGGAAGGCCACCCCAATCAGTTTCCTACAGGGCAGCCATGGAAAGTCCCGTCTTATGTTAGAAAAACTGGAGGCCACTTTATTCAGCACTCTACTAGAATGGAGCGACCCCACAATTACACTAATCTTTACAGTGAGGCGGCCTACGCGGAGCCGACAAGAGGCAATCAAAGATACGAAAGTGTAGATTCAATTACCCTTAGTTCCCTTTACACTGGATTGCGAAATATCAGGAAGAGAATCAGGTTTGTAAGAGATAACCTTCTGAGCTAGCCAACTCCTGTATAACCACAACCGTATTTAAATGCCGGATAATCTTAGAGCAGGCGTTTGGAATATCCACGGATTTACAAGCAAAACGCTTGGAAACAAGCTACAGCTTCCTGAGCTAAGATACTTATCAAAACATATCGATATTTTTGGTATCGTGGAAACTCACGCGGCATTAGATAGTGATCTTGAATTGGAAAATTTTGTAAACTACAGAAAATGCAGAGATAAGTCAGGAAATAAGCACTATGGTGGCATTGCCATCTACGTAAATAAAAACATACAAAAAGGCGTTAGTTATATTCCAAACAACAATGAAAATATCATCTGGTGCAAATTACACAAAGAATTCTTTAAAATTCCCAATGACGTTTTCATAGGAACAGTTTATTTTAGCCCTGACTCTCCAGGAAAACATTGCATTGAAGAATTGTTTTTCTCAGATAAAGGTGATATTATCCTCCAAGGTGATTTCAACGCTAGAACAGGCAATTTGTTTGACCTAATTGAACAAGACAATGACAATTTCTTTTGTCTTCCGGATGATTATAAGATCGATTCGACAAAACAAAGATACTCTGAGGACATTGTTATTGACTCGCGCGGAAGAGCCCTGATAGACACATGCATAGAAAATGATCTACGGATTTTGAATGGAAGGGTTCTAGGAGACAGAAACGGCAAAAAGACCTGCCATCAGTCAAATGGTAGTAGTTTAGTTGATTACATAATAACTAATGAAGCGCTTCTAGAGCGGATCCAGTACCTAAAAGTTGACCCCCTAAAACCTCACCGTTCCGATCACTGCAGCTTAAGCTACTCGTTATGTAGAGCAAACATTTCTGAAACCTGCACCTGAAAGATACGTCTGGAGAAAAGGTGACGAAACAAAAATTGAATCCGCTATGAACTCTGAAGAAATCAAAGATAGACTAAGATGTTTTATCGACACCGACTTTAAGAAAGACGCTAACCTTGCAGCCCACAACTTTTCAAGCATAGTGGCCGACGTATACCAAAAAGCCGGCATCAAAAGAACTCAAAATAGGACCAAAAAGTGCCGATCTATTCATAATAAGTGGTTCGACCTAGTATGTAAAAATGAAAAATCCAATCTAGAGGCTTTAGGCAAACTTTTAGTTAAAATTCCACACGATGAAAAGAACAGACGGCTGCTGTTCATAAAGAAAAAACATTTCCGCAAATTAACGAAAAGTAAGAAAACTAGGTTTATTGAAGGCAAACTGAATGAAATAACTTCAAACTGCCATTAAAACCCCGAAAAATATTGGAAGATTCTGAAAGATATTTATGGCCCAACAACTAAAACCAAAAAGTCTACACTGAACATTCCTACACAGAAACTTCTCGATCATTTCAAAAACCTGAATAAACAGACAGATGAGGAGCCACTGACAACGTTTGACGAACGAACTAAAATACATGGTCCCCTCGATTCCATTATTACCGAAAAAGAGCTTCTTGAGGCTACAAAAAAAAATTAAGAACGGAAAAGCGACCGGAAAAGAAGGGATACATAACGAGTTCCTTAAATGTTGCAAGGGCCACTCAAGTCAATCTCTTCTACACCTTTTTAACTCGGTTCTCAGCTCGGGAAACTACCCAGACGAGTGGAGTTTCGGATACATTACTCCGATACACAAGAAGGGGAGCAAAGCCGACCCCAATAATTACAGAGGGATAACTATTCTGTCATGCTTAGGCAAGCTATTTAACTCTATTTTATAATATTCATTAATAATTCATAAAGCAGCCATCCAATCGGAAAACACTATTCAGGTCACATGCATTGTCATATAAACTGGATACAAGTCCCATCAGCAGGGAAAGGAAGGGGTTGATGAATTAATACAATGGTTAATAGATCTATTAGTATTCTGTAAATGTTTTGGAATACTAATATATATATTAGTATTCCAAAACATTTACAGAATACTAATAGATCTATTAACTATTCAGTTATGATATTAACCAAACTTCAGAAATTACAGCACATAATTACTATAATTCACAATGAAAACCATTTCATTTAACACACTACCAATAGTCTACTTTACATTGGTCTGTCAAGTTATCCCTTTCCGACATTTTCGTGTCTTTTGCAATCCCATGCTTGGTTGCGTCTCTCATTTCTGCGTCCAGGACTCTTCGAAATGTTGAAAACCTAAAAGAAAGTGAAATAGATAATTCAGTATATTTTACAAACCTTTACCGGCTCATGTCAGAAAAACATAATGGCTATATAAAAATCAAAATTACCTTAGGTCACTCTTGTTTAGAAGATTTACGGAATTTCCGGTTTCGTCGCTTGAATGTGTCTATTAATGCCACACACAATTCCATAAAGTGTTTTCGAAGGATAGCGCTTCCACCCATATTAAGGACTTCACCAACAAATTTCGTCATCCAAAAGTGAAGTGTATTCGGGGACATGGCGGTGAGATTGACAGTGAGGTCCTCTCTGTCTTCGATATTACTGCATGGAAAACCAACTGACTCATTTCTCGCTACTTTGTTCTCTCTAAATCTCTGCCATTCTTTGAAAATGTTAACGCTCCACATGCTTGCGTTTCTTGTATTTCTAGGTACGGTTTCCTTTAACCAAGTTTGCTTCTTCCACAACGTTTTTCGGCTTACGAAAGCTGCGACGCAACTTGACACTCCTTCGTTCAAAGAATCGAATTAATTAATTTCACTGCAATGTTTCTGCTGCAGTTCAAAACAATAGCCAGTTCATTATTTCTGTATTACATAACATCACATGAAAAGGTCATTCATTCCCTCGCCATTAATAAATGAACTGTTATGAACTATTGAAATGTCTTCATAATGCAATCAGCTTCTATTCAAAACCATGTAAAAGGAGCGGCTAAGTAAATTCTATAGAACAAAAGAATATCAGAAGTACATTCCAAAACCTATTCAAAACCATGTAAAAAGAGCTGTTATAGTAAATACAATAGAAGCAAAAAATATCATAAGTCCATTACAATATTCGTGGCAATGTTGTATCGGATCTACAATGGCTCGCCGAAACGGCTCGCCATTGTAAATCCGATACAACATCACCACTCATATTGTAAATAGTACTTAAACAACAGACTAACCCAGTACTTAGAGGACAATGATATTTTCAACGCCGAACAATCAGGATTTAGGAAAGGCTCTCGGACAACAGATAATCTATTTGTCCTGAAATCCCTTATTGATAAGTATGCTCGCTCGAAAAAGAAAAAGAAAAATAACTTTCTTTTCACCTGTTTTGTCGATTTCCAGAAAGCTTTTGACAGAATCTCGAGGAAAAAAATTGCTAACTAAAATAAATAACATAGGAATAACGGGAAGATTTTTCGCTATACTTATTTCAATGTATTCTAATGACAGAGCTTGTATAAAAGTTGAAAATACGATTACAGAAAGTTTTCGGTGCTACAGAGGGGTCAAACAAGGTGATATCCTCTCACCGACCCTATTTAATCTATATATAAACGACCTCCCCGAGAAATTTAAGGCAGTAAACGACCCCGTATATCTTGATGATAGACCCATCGATTGCTTACTATACGCCGATGACATGATTATAATGTCCCAATCAGCAGAAGGTCTACAAAAATGTTTACACAAATTACAAGATTACTGTACAGACAACAGTATGCAAGTCAACACAGATAAAACGAAGTCTGTCGTTTTTAACAAGTCTGGGAAAAAGTTGAGCAGATTTATATTTGAAATTAATGGACAAAATATCGAAACCTCTACCACTTATAGATATCTGGGTCTAACTTTTAGTGCCTGTGGTTCGTTTACTGTAGCCAAACAAGAACTGAAAAAAACTGCTATGAAAGCTTTATACAAGATAAGAAAAGAAATGGGGGCAAGTTTTAGATTTAACCGCGTTGAAATCTCCCTAGAACTATTTGACTCACTAATAAAACCCATTCTTCTTTACGGAAGCGACGTCTGGGGAATTGATAAAATTCTACCAGACAGTCGTAACCCGATAGAACTAGTGCAAAGTAAGTTTTGTAAACAGCTGTTAGGAGTTAGTAGGAGCGCCTCAAACTTAGCATGTAGATGCGAGCTCGGGAAGTTTAGCTTAAAATCCGATTGCCAAACTAATAGCATAAAATTCTGGGTAAGGCTTCTCGCTCTTGACAATAACTCGCTGCTCTCAAAAGCTTATAATGATAATGATACTTGGACACAAAAAATATGTAATATTTTATATAAGTACGGTTTTGGTGAAATTTGGTTGCTCGGCAACTCAAATCCTGAACTCAAGGTATTTCCAAAGGTATTTCTCAACAGAGCCAGAGATATTGAAAGACAAGAATGCCTCTCTAGCTTGTTTAACGACAATAGAAATAACTCTAATCAGCAAAACAAACTAAGAACCTTCCGTACCTTCAAAACAGAGGTCGCGCTAGAGGATTATCTCTTACAAATAAAGAACATAAAACACCGAATCTCACTAACTAAGTTAAGAATAAGCAATCATAATTTAATGATCGAAAAGGGGAGACATGTTCGCCCTTATATCCCCCCCCCCCCCCCCGAAGAGAGGCGGTGCCCTTTTTGTACCATTGAAAAAGAAGATGAAAAACATTTTCTCACCAATTGTGGATTTTACACTGACCTAAAAAGACAATTGATTAAAGATCTGAGAGAACATAACAACCTCCAATTTCAACACCTAACTGCTGACAAACAATTTACGCTACTTATAAATCCACCAAGAAAATTAATGAAAACTATTTCGAAATATATTTATGATTGCTTCCAAAAGAGAAAAAAGGCAATGCCTTAGATAGCTAGCTTTCCGTTTTTTATCCAGTCTATTATTATTATTGGACTCCCACTCATGTAAAAGTCTTTTTACAAAGTGCCAATAAACAACCGCTGTCTGTCTGTCTGTCTGTCCACCGGACATTTTCGAGATTTTACTGCTCTCTAAAACACTGGTTTCCTGTGTTCTGGAGACTAAACATTGGCTTGGCATTACAACAAGGGCACCCAACGAGTACTTTTTGAAATTCGTTTGAAACTAGTTGTCTGCAGCTTATCTAGCAATTTTAAGGCGCCTACTATGTCTTTTGGCGTATTCTAGAAAGCTATTAGCTGTTCGGATTTTCTAGGTGGAAATCGCGTCAACCGAAAATACTATGGCAAAATATTCCCGGCCTACGAATTTGTTAGTAGTCTAGAACAGAAACAAGAATTTTCCAGCCCAAGTAACTTCATGTTGCAAAGTTTTGTGGAGGTACGTATTTTTTAGGGATTCTTTTTTCCTTTAGGCAATTCTTAGGGAATGAAAATGTGTTGTTCTGACTCTATTGATCAGACGAATTGGGACGTACGAATATTTTAGGGGAAGCCTTTTAGACTCCCTTTTCTTCTATAATTTTCTAGAGATTGAAAACAAATTTTCTAGCCAGTATTTCAGAAAACAATTTTCTAGGGACAATTTTTTCAAATCCGAAAGTTTTAGGCTAACTTACTCTCCGGAACAGCTTTTTAACCGAAAACTTCGTTGAGTGCCCTTGTGACAACAACAATTTCATTACATTTTACATGACAAGTACGTTTCAGCTAATGAACAAAGTTTCACCCTTGCTCGATTTTTTTTCTGGGTGGTTTTGGATCGCTCGATTTTTTTTCTGTGCAAAATCGGCTTGCTCGATTTCTTTTTGGGGATATGCGGTACCCCCCCTCCCCTCATCGATTTTAATTTGAAATGGTCCGTCCCTAAAGGGACATGTTGGACTAGCCCCTCATTACGGGCAAAAGTGAAAACCGATACAACTTGGAATGCTAAGTTCAAGTCAATTTTCATTTATTTTGATATAAGACTGATTGTTGACTTATATCTTTCATTTGCCGAGTGAAACTTGAAACATTTTCCAAAACAGACCGAGAAAAAGCCTTCACTTCAGTCTATATTTGGTCAAATTTACCAAATATTTAACGGCAAAGCGATACTACTCAGTGAGCTTCAGCCTTCGTAATACTTTCCAAAAAGGTTCGTTGGCCCTTTATCCACATAAGTCCAGTGAAACTTTAATACTTTCCAAATCGGAGTGCCGAAAAAATGTTATAAAATGACGGACCTCGCTCAAATTTGGCCCATTCTTAAAGTGCCCCTACGATCAAATTTTGACATATCAAAGGTTTTTGCATATTCATAAAGTAGAGTTCATATATTATTACCAGTTCAAATTGTTTTTCGATACAACGACAGGAAGTCTTATTTTTTTAGCTCCGAATATTGAATCTACACGTCCGCCATTACTGGAAGCCGTGCCCTTTGTTCAGCTTTAAACAAAGGTTTATTCACCGGAAATGATGTCATACACTTAACGCTCGCCTGCAGAACACAACGCCTGGAGGCATATTTCTACTAAAAACGTCTTCACGTACATAAGAAGAAAGTTATATTTATCTTTGCGAGGTTGGCTACTTTTTTATGCACGCTATTTCGCGCCACGAGGTTGTCGTGTTAAGTGTATGACATCACTTCCGGTGAATAAACCTTTGTTTAAAGCTGAACAAAGGGCACGGCTTCCAGCAATGACGGACAGGATTTTACCGGTAAACTCTCCTAAAATTTGTGGTTTAAGATGCCCATTTGGGAATATTTTTTACTATTTCGGATATTTCTAATACTGATTGACCTATAGACACTGAAAAAGTGGCAAATCGAAATGGTAAATTTTCGTCGTAGTGGCACTTTAAGCCCTCGTTAACGAGATATGTCCATTCTGGTTCTGCGCGATGGGCGGGGCGGTGAGTCGCACAGTAAATATTGTTAGCCAATACATTATGAGCAAAAACAATATTATTTCACAATAGTGACATATTATCATATAGTGTATTAAGCGTCAAAATGCCAATATTCCTGACTGAATATATGCGAGAAATGAATTCATAGTCGTCAATATGGTTCCAAAGTTCCCCAGATCAATATGACTGTACTATATCAAGACAAAAAAGCTTTAAAATGGAGCGAATTACTTCCCACAATTCTACATGTGATTCTAGAAAGAAAATAGTTCATGCAATTAATGCACCAGTCAATTCAATTGTAACCACCTCGGGGAATGGTGGGGACATGGATTTTGTATGTTACCATACTTTGCAAATACCCTACCCCCTGGGACAGAATGTGCTGAAAAAGCCCCCACCATGTGGGGTAACAATTTTGCAACATTTCAAAAACTGCACTTATAAAGAGTTATAAATGTTTACCACGCTGCATTTACTGAGTTTCAAACCGTGAAAGGAAAGTCACAGAAACAAAAACTCGAGACCAACGACGACAACAGGTAATTATCCACAAACAATGGACATAAACGGCTTACCTAAAAGCTTGTAGCCCCGTGATCTCGCGCGACCTCATGGTTGGTTGCAAACGAAATTTCTGTCGCTAGGGGGGGTCATTTTCATTGTATTTCACAATAGGTCAAAGCCCCCCACTTTTCCCCACCCGGCCGTACCCTCACGCGGCAAAACGTCACGTGTGTGATCTGTTAATGAGCCGCACGCGTCTGATCTCCCCAGTTTCCTGCCGAAACTAAAAGAAAACAGGCAAGCACATACGCGTATTTACGAGAAATGTTTCGAGAAAAATAAAACTATTAGAAAGATAAACCTACTTGAAAGATAAACAGGTTGAAGTTTTCTTAATTTGTAATCCACTGTGAGGTTACTAAGTTATAAAATCATTTACTAACAAAGTTTAAGACCTTACTGTTTTTCCGCGGTGGTATTCGATGCACGGAAGAGGTAAACCTAACCCTAACCCTAACCTAAAGCGTGGGGGTAACAAATTGACTGGTGCATAATGCAAGAACAATTTCAATTAACCAAACGTTAAATGACGAAGTTAACTACTCTTTCTGCATAATGTTTTCAATGGATTTTCTGACTTTCGATTCATCTGCTCCAGTTGTTTTTCCAGTCTGTGGTTAAACAAACAAAATTACAATATAAATGAACAATGAACAACAGGCAGCCCAAGCTCTGTATTTGCACTTTGTGACCACTTTTGTATATATATCAAGCTATTATTTCACAAAATTCTCAGATAAAGAAAATAAACTTACCTTAAAAGTTTGTTGTTGTCCTGTTGTTTCTCTGGGGTCTAAAAATGGCGGTTATGCATGGGGCATTTCACTCACTTTGTTTTTTTCTCTTTTCTCTCTGTCTAAAAGAAAGGAAAGGCTGCAAACTCAAATTCAAACCACGACTCACTTGAGGACGATTTTTCTCACGAAAACCCGTTCGATCGGCGAAATTTCCTCGTGAAGTAAAGGTAGATAGTTTTTCTTACCCCAGAAGTTTTCAAACTTGAGAAATCCTTATCCTAACTCTTCCAAATGAACTCATTTCTTTGAAAAAGCCCTCTCATTCTTCGTACAGGATTACGTGCTCGCATCGGACATGACCGGCTTCGTAATCTGGCCTGCTGACAAAATTCCTCTTTCCGGCAGAGGGACAGTCAATAAATTGCTCTCTCCCCACGGGGTCTAACATTAACTGTAATTCCAAAAACCTCATTTACATGGTCCAATGTAAACGTTGTAATGTTCAATATATCGGAGAAACCAAACGCCACCTTAAAGACCGCTTTAACGAACACCGCCGTACAGTAGACAATCCTTCTAACACATCCAAACCCACTGCCGTTTCAGAACATTTTCTAACTAATAATCATTTACCTACTGACATGTAGTTAATTCCACTAGAACTTGTTTTTTCTCAGCGAGACAGTATACGCAAGGCGCGCGAAGCGTATCTTATCGATAGAGGTCAAACTCTTGAACCTCTAGGTATGAATAAACGTGATGAGACTTATATATTTGATAGCGTTACGGAATGAACACAGTAACGTAATCAGCGTAGTGTTGGTATGTATTCCCAGGAGTGTGTAAGCACTACTTAAGGATCTGAATTCTAATTAGGCGTCATTCGAAGGCTTCTCTACTCTGCCTAGATTACTTGTAAAGTTAAGATGTCGGAGACCGATATTTTGAACTCTGAACCCGAGACACAATCTTCATATATCCCCGGAAACCAATTGTCAGATTTACTAAATTCACAGGCCATTAGAGTATTCTCGCAGCTTTTGGATACTAAATTTTGATGAAAAACTTGCTACTTTCAAGAGAAATTTTGAAGAACGTGAGCAATTTCAAGAAACACAAATCAAAAAGCTAAAAACAGAAGCCAAAGCTGCAACCTCATTCAAATACAAGGGAAACAAGATTCAATTCGAATTCAACGTATCTGTGTTGGATAGTTTGGAAAGTATCAGTAAGAATTTACTCGAAGGCAGCCTGACCAAGGCTAATTCCGAGATTGAAAAGTTGAAAACGTCTGTAAACAAGAGAAACAAACTAATTCGGTTCGCTGATAAGAGTCCGGCTGGTTGGACCGCTGCGGAAGAATATGAGTCGGACGAACTGGCCGATGAATCCGAAGATGAGAAAAAGCTGCGTTCAGCGGAAAAGAGAGCCATGGTTAAGATTAAACAGAAGAAGTTCTCTAAAAAGCAACCTTTTCGTTCAGCAGGTGTCCAACATGGTCGTTTTTCAGAGTCTACTCTGCCTAATTTCAGTCCTCTTCGTTCTCAAGTGCAGCCCTTTCGGCATTCCTTTCGTGGCCGACAACCGTCCACCAACGATAGGTGCTTCAGCTGCGGCCAGCGTGGCCATTGGACAGGCTCTCCAGTCTGCATCAACAAATATAAGAGCGACAGTCGTTCCACAAGTACAGCCACAAATATCAACTGATCGGCACATGGAACCGAAGCATACAGCAGCCGCATAGAGGTTAGCTGAAGATAAGTATGTTGATGAGGATATTACTAATGAATGTGATTCAAACTTGAGTGTATTATATGAGAGTGCCCATGTTTGTAGTAGTTCATATTCAAAATGGAGAACGATACCAGTCAAAGGCCGTCTTAAGTCTTGTATTGACTTTTGGGAGTCCATTGGAGCACCGAAGTTTATTTTGGATACAATTTCCCGCGGTTATTTAATTCCTTTTATTGTTCCTCCACCGTGTGCTTATTTCAAGAATAATAAGTCTGCTTTTGACAACAGTGACTTTGTTTCTACTGCTATTAACGAATTACTTAAATCAGGCTTAATAATGGAATGTGCCTCGCCTCCTACTGTCGTTAATCCTCTGTCAGTTTCAATTCAATCTAGTGGAAAGAAAAGACTTATTTTACACCTGAGGCATCCTAATTCATTTGTTAAGAAGTGCAAGGTTAAATTCGAAGACTCTAAGAGCATGCTGTGTTCTTTACTAGATTGTCCTCAAAACTGGTTATTCTCTTTTGACATTAAGTCGGCTATCATCACATTGATATATTCCCAGATGACCAACAATATCTAGGTTTTTCCTGGAGACTGTTGTGCCAGGTTACAAAATTTTATAAATTTACGGTCTTGCCATTTGGTTTATCTACAGGACCATATATATTTACCAAGGTAATGAGACCTTTGGTAAAACATTGGCGCCACAAAGCTATTAAGATTGTAGTTTACTTAGATGATGGTCTTGGGGTTTGCCCCGATTTCGCTTCATGTAATACACAAGCACTCGCTGTGAAGTCTGACTTACTATGTAGTGGGTTTGTTCCAAACGAAGATAAAAGCATTTGGAAACCGTGCCAGTCTACTATATGGTTGGGTTTTCTTTGGGATTTTAAATGTAAGACCCTATCAGTGCCTCGTGTTAAAATTACCAGACTTTTGTCTTCCATTAACGAAGCACTCGGTTAACAGAGTGCTGATCGCCAGACAGCTGGCTTCTATTACGGGGTTAGTTATTTCCAATATGCTGGTGTTTGGAAATATCTGCAAGTTAATGACTAAAGCTTTACATCGCCTTATTGATTCAAGGAATAATTGGATTTCGGTTCTTGTTTTAGACACAGAGTCTATGATTGAACTACAATTTTGGCGGGACAATGTGGCAGGGCTAAATTCTAAGAGTATTTTATTCCAACCACGCCTGCCCAACCGAATTGTTTATTCCGATGCCAGTGATACAGGTTGTGCTGCGTACATTTCGATAGATAATATGCCTGTTTCATACAAAAAAGGGATGATATTGAGATGAAACAAAGCTCTACTTGGAGAGAGTTGTCATGTGTTTACTATGCTTTAAATAGTTTTAAGCATTTACTTTCTGGTAATATAGTAAAATGGTACACGGACAATCAAGCAGTTAGCATCATTATCGATTCAGGCAGTATGAAGGCGCATTTGCACCGTTTAGCTGTTAATATTTTCTTTTGTGCCCAAGAAAATAATATCGATTTGGAAGTCGAGTGGATTCCGCGCACGTTTTATGAAAAAGCCGATTATCTTAGTAAAGTGGTCGACCTAGATGATTGGAGAGTTAAAGCGACTTATTTCCAAGTACTCTCGTCTCGCTGGGGTTTATGTACATTAGACTGTTTTGCTAGTTCAGACAATTGCAGAGTTCCTAGATTTTATTCTAAATTTTACAACCCTGGATCACTTGGAGTAGATTCCCTTGCCTTTAGCTGGTTTGGTGAATTTTGCTGGCTTGTACCCCCAGTTTATTTAATCCCCAGAGTCATTAAACATGTTTGCGCATGTCAATGCCGTGCTATATTAGTAACTCCATGCTGGCTATCCTCAATTTTTTGGCCATTTCTTATAAATTATGATGGCTCGTTTCGTTCGTTTGTCGTCGATTTCCTGTATGTGGAGAACGGCAAAGGTGTTTTTGAGTATGGTAATAATACTAAATCCGTTTTTGGCTCGCAGAGTTTCAACACCGCGGTGATATTTTTCTTAATGGGTGGTGTACTAGCTCATACCTGAAAAGAGTCGGGGTAATTACCTTATATGTTTCATAGACCACGGGGTCCTGACTGCACAATGTTTATTAAGACGTATGCATGTCCTTTTGCCACTTGGTTATAACAATAGATTATTTAATATATACTGGTCGTATATTATACTATGATCAATTAGGCTTTTTACAAGTACGTATTGTGGACATTGGTCTTACAGCAAATGCGCATTTGACAATGAGATGTTATGGACATTGGTCTTATAGCTAATGGATATCAGTGAGGTGTTTGGACACTGGTCCTATCATGCCTAAAGACATTTAACAATGAGGTATTTATTACTCCTGACATGATAACGGCAATATGTAAGAAGTATGCAGTTGCAAACGCTAATTTATCTGACCTCCGTTTAGCTGCGATTTTTGTTACGGCTTTTTATGGATTTCTGCGTTTTGACGAGCTTTCTAGTTTACGCTCTTGTGATATCAAATTCTGCCAATCAGATTCTGATTACTACGTCGAAATATACATTCTTAAAAGTAAGTGTGGTATTTATAGACAAGGTTCCAAGGTTTTTTTAGCCAAAACCTCTTCTATCTCTTGTCCGTATAGTATTTTGTATATATATATCCAGGCGTCTGGTATAGACACCTCTTGTACTATGCTATTGTTTCGCAGTTTGCACTATTGTAAGTCAGATCAAACGTATCGATTACGTAATACAGGCATAAGTTACACTAGAACCAGAGAAATAGTCTTAGAAGCCCTTTCTGTTTTAGGCTATCCCAAAAACAAGTTTGGTCTTCATAGTCTTAGAAGTGGCGGCGCTACTGCTGCAGCTAATGCTGGCATAAACGATCGTTTATTTAAGCGTCATGGTAGGTGGAAAACAGATCGCGCCAAGGACGGCTACGTGAAAGATGAATTACAATCACTGCTTTCAGTGTCGCGCAGTTTGCAATCATAATTAGTAACTAGTCCTTTCTTTATACTTGAAGGGGGGCATTAATAAATGAGATGCCCGCCCCTTATCTGTTGTTGTCGTGGTAATGCAGTTTAGCTATTAAATGTGTTATACTCGTTCACAGTGAATAGAGTATAAATATATTTGATAGCGTTACGGAATGAACACAGTAACGTAATCAGCGTAGTGTTGGTATGTATTCCCAGGAGTGTGTAAGCACTACTTAAGGATCTGAATTCTAATTAGGCGTCATTCGAAGGCTTCTCTACTCTGCCTAGATTACTTGTAAAGTTAATTTCAATTCAGCACATGTATATATATATATACCTTTGTAATTATTACTAAGAATATATGATGATGTAACGGCTTCACTAGCCTTATATGTACACAGACACCGATTATATGTAATCACTTATATGATTTGTTTAT
This sequence comes from Actinernus sp. WN-2022, assembly GCA_030867875.1. Taxonomy (NCBI): domain Eukaryota; kingdom Metazoa; phylum Cnidaria; class Anthozoa; order Actiniaria; family Actinernidae; genus Actinernus; species Actinernus sp. WN-2022. The sequence continues at coordinate 52,481,752 of JAOWCC010001679.1, read as the reverse complement.
GTATATCCGACCAGGCATGAATAAATGAGATGCCCGCCCCTTATCTGTTGTTGTCGTGGTAATGCAGTTTAGCTATTAAATGTTTTATACTCGTTCGCAGTGAATAGAGTATAAAACTTGTATTTCATAATCATCATCACGTTACTTTTTTATTATTTTCGTTTCCTATTATATGTCACTCTCCACCTTCTTTTCATTGGTTTATATGTGTTTTATCATAAGATTGTGCAATTCATAATTCATGTATTATTTCGTAATTATTCTAGTTTATTGGATACATTGTAAGCCTCTTTCCCCGAAGAAGATCGAAATATTGGAAGAAAAACCTCTCTACCGTCGAATCAGCCTTTCCTTTGTTGTCTAACGTGTCGCCTATTGTACTGAGTAGCCAATCGCGTGGCGAAGAACACAGGTCGCATTTTTCTCGGGAGCAAGTCAGCACGTTAGACCCCGTGAGGAGAGAGTAAAGTATCTGGCAATTTATTGACTGTCCCTCTGCTGGAAAGAGGAATTTTCAGTAGGCCAGGCTAGAGTAAATCCGTAGACCGAGTCCGAGTCCGAGTCCGAGTCAGATCCGAGTCCGAGTCAAATGACCGAGTCACAGTCGTTTACAAGTACATGTAAGGCAGTTGTTTACTTGTGAACTCTAGCCCTAGGTGAGCGAGCTCTAGTCATTTACTGACACTAATCTACTCTCGGAGATGGTTAGTTTTTCTTTAAATTTCCGGTTAAGTTTATGTACAATTGCAACAATTGATATGCGACCTCGTCTGCTGATGTATTAAAAATAATCGAGTTTCGGTTGTCACGTTTTCTCACGGACGAGCTGGAACGAGCCTCAACTAGTAAACGGAGGCAGAAACGGGGGAGGCTGAAAGCCATTTAGCATCCTTAGGAAAGATTGATCCCGAACGAGATGTCTAAATCCCGAACGAGCGATGTCTAACCACGCGCTCGCTGTTTCGCGCGAGAATACGAAACTTCGAATTCGTGGCCGTGCGAATCATTTAATCGGCTCGAGTGTTCGAATCTCGGCCTGTCCTTGGGCAGGGAGTTTTCTCGATCTACTAAAATGTTCTTTTTTGTGCCTATGTGTATAGAACTTTGCGCATGCTTGGCGAGATTAAAGACTTTTTCTTCACCGAACGCGGCAGTTGTTGGAATTCTCTTTGAAAGGCTTTGCAAACGAAAACGACCATGCACGAGAAGAATACCAAACTGACGTGAAGCCAAAAGAAGGAGGAAAAAACAAAGAAAACAATTAGTGACTCTGTCATTTGACTCGGACTCGGACTTGACTCGGACTCGGATTTGACTCGGTCAACCGGTGAACTCGGCCAGGCTACAAAGCCGAGTTTGTAACGGTCATGTCCGAAACGATGCGAGTACGTAATCCTGTACAAAGAATGAGGGCTTTTTCAAAGAAATGAGTTCATTTGGAAGAGTTAGCTAGGATAAGGATTTCTCAAGTCTGAACTTCTGGGGTAAGAAAAACTATCTACCTTCACCTGACGGAGGAAATTACGCCGATCGGACGGGTTTTCGTGAGAAAAATGGTCCTCAAGTGAGTCGTGGTTTCAATTTGAGTGTGCAACCGTTCCTTTCTTTTAGACAGAGAGAAGAGAGACAAATCCACCTCCCGGTTAGCTCAGTGGTTAAGCTCCGGTTTGTCGAGTGGGAGGTCGCGGGTTCAAACCCCGGCCGGACCAACACTCAGGGTCTTAAAATAACTGAGTAGAAGGTGCTGCCTTTGTGAACCAACTGCAAATGGTTAGACCTTCACGTCTTCTCGGATAAGGACTTAAAATCGTAGGTCCACTGACATGGCGGAGACAAGCCTCGTAGGGGACCTTGAGTCCTATTGTTTGTTTCCTGTGGCGTTACGCCCAAATGTTGTAAACCCAAAGCGAGAGAAATGCCCCATAAGCGCCTTTTCTAGACCCCAGAGAAACAACAGGACAACAACAGGACAACAACAAACTCTTAAGGTAAGTTTATTTTATTTATCTGAAAATTTTGTGAAATAATAGCTTGATATATATACAAGCTACATAAATATGCTGAGTAATTAAGAACTGAAGATTCCTCCTGTGACGTCATGGGTCTGATATCAGTCATGCTTTCTAAATTGAAGAAACATAAAAAATACCATATTGCGGCTATTCAGTGTACAGTAAGTACATTTCCTTTTTAAAACCAGAAAAATACTCGAAGAGTTATTTTAAAAGACGTTTTCAAAAATTTATGACGTCATAATGACGTATCCTCTTTTTCACTGTGAATTTTAAAGTATTTTATCTCAAAAATTGAAAATTCTAAAAACATACCGTTGTGGATACCGATTTACTCTTTAGATTGCTAAATCGTCGTAAAGAAATATTTTAAACCATTTTGTAAATGGTTCTGTATTGAATATTTCCCGCCAAATTTTGGCGGGAATATTAACAAAATTCTAAATTCAATAACCTTTCTCCCTCTTAACTAATGGAACTCGGGTTTTCGGTTTCTTTGTTGTCAACATGATGGGAAATCGAAAACATAAAATTTACTGATGTTTATAGAGGTAATTGAAAACATCGAGAAACCTATTATAAATGGATACATGACGTAACTCTGACGTCATCAAGATATCTACGGTAGTACAAATCATCGGATTTTGTTTTGGTCATCGGTTTTCATCCTCCCACAAAAGAAATCCATCTTCAACGTTTGAAACTTTTGAAAATATAGCAAAGTGATCGATTTTAGGGTCATTTGTGCCAAGCGTGAAATTACGTGTAACATGGGTTGTGTAACTTGTCTCGCGACATTTATAACATTCCAACCAATCAATGTTTTCAATATTACGTGTAACCTGCTAGCGTGCAACTTGCAACATCTTTTTGAGAGACTAGTTGTACGAAAAAGTGTACCGTATAAAAGAAGCTTTAAAAGAAATCTGAAAATAAAGTTCCAATTTGACTATTGAATATTTCAGAGATACAGAACAACGTTTTTTCATGCCGGAATGGAGTTTCTCGTGAATATTAAATGAGAACTGATGATTACCTTTTTTCCTCCTTTGTAATAGCAAAATGCCGGCAGCATTTGAATGTCCTCTTTGGATGCTACCACCTGCAGTAAATGACATCATATTACATTAGAACCAGGGTGCAGCACTGGAAAAACCAACTAATTTCCATAATATGGACATACCATGGAAAAATACTGTAAATTGGAATTTCTAATATTACTGAATTTTCCATGGAAATCCGCACCCCTGGAAATCCGAATGGTCATGGTATTTACTTGATATTTTCATCCTTTTTTTTAATTCGGCAATAATGTCGGAATTCTAATTTATAGCATTTTCCCATGGTATTTCCATAATGTGGAATTGGTTGCCGGGTTTTCCCAGTGCGATTTATTTTTTCAGCTTGCCTTTCGGGAAAGCTGGAACTGTGATGTATACTTCATGTTTACTTCTTCTTCCCTTGCCCGACCCCTTGCCCGACCCCTTGCCCGACCCTTAATATCGATAGGTGCATTAACAAATTCATAATTTGGCTCTTCAAAGGTTCCATCGTGCTTTTTAAGGGCCTGGTAACAAAGACCCCGTCAACACCAATACATTTTCGTATGAAAACTCGTCAACATTCTGTTGCAATTTTCATGATAACGACCAAAACGAGGAATATATTGTTGTCGATGAAAACGTTAACTTTCGGAAGGGCTCACCAGAATGGAAAGACTTGAAAAATGCAATGCTTTCGAAGCCAAGCAACATACGCAGATGCAGTGATCATTAGCAGTACTTAGTTTTATCTCACATCTATACCACTAGTACCGCTAATGATAAATACGGCAATGCGTCTAGTGCTTATGCTCATATCGCTAGTGAAAACCAGGATGATAAACATTTTATAAAACGTGTTAAAAGTGAACTAATTTAACACTCTGCGCCACTAGTTTTCTCACTTTCTACACAAAATGCGTTACTTTTCATGATAGGTCGATGTGGTGTTTATTGAGGCCACAAAGGCCAAACGACTCGGTATACATCTTACACACGAGAGTCCCGGAGTCGCACCCTCTGGCTCGTCACAAACACTACATAAGGTCTCGTATGTACAATACGTCATGGCTCATTAACATATGCACAGGAAGTGTGACTAACTACTACAAACACTACAGTCGATCTACGCTTTACTAGTATTCAAACATGAAACATTACAATAATAAACCATGGCTTCGGTCAATTTAAAGAGGTGAGGTAAGGGATGGGGGAACTTATATAACTGGAAAGGGTTCTATGTTGCAGACTGACGGGCTTATAACCGAATGAGCTAATAACCGATATTTTACGGTATTCTAAAATACACGTACATTATTTTCATCGACGTCTATGTTTGCAAATGCCACGCCGCTGAATTCCTTTGAAATTTCCTGCACAAGATATAAGCATTAATCAAGTCGTACAGTTAACGCCATTTTGAGATAAATGGCAAATTTAAAACAGATCTAAGTCTCTAACTTTGTTATCTGTTAAAGTGCCATTACGACGAAAATTTACCATTTCGATTTGCCACTTTTTTAGTGACAATAAGTCAATCAGTATTAGAAATATCCGAAATAGTAAAAAAATATTCCCAAATGAGCATGTTAAACCACAAAATTTGAGGAGAGTTTATCGGTAAAATTCTGTCCGCCATTAGAAGCCGTATTCTCAGTATTCAGCGAAAATGATGCCATACACTTAATACGACAACCTCGTGGCGCGAAATAGCGTGCATAAAAAAGTAGCCAACCTCGCAAAGATAAATATGACTTTCTTCTTATGTATGTGAATACGTTTTTATTAGAAATATGCCTCCAGGCGTCGTGTTCTGCAGGCGAGCGTTAAGTGTGACGTCACTTTCGCTGAATAAACCTTTGTTTAAAGCTGAACAAAGGGCACGGCCTCCAGTAATGGCGCACATTTAGATTCAATATTCGGAGCTAAAAAATAAGACTTCCTGTCGTTGTATCGAAAAACAATTTGAACTGGTGATAATATATCAACTCTACTTCAGTTTATGAATATGCAAAAGAATTGATATGTCAAAATTTGATCGTAGTGGCACTTTAAAGAAATGTTGATCACGATGTTCTTTAAACGTACATTGACGAGAAGAACCACGCTCGCGCATGTCATGTAGACTCATAGAACACTTTATTCTTGGCCAATCATGTCGAGGTTCAGGCAGGAGCCCATAACTAAGAGCGTCAATCCCACATACTACGCCTATTGTCACAGCGTTTTTACAAGTTAGGTTATTTTTAGAATGGTTCCCGCTATTGTTGAGTTGCAATTATTCATAAGGGAATCAAATCACAAAAGCGTAGCATCCATGTTTATTATAACAAAAGTAGCTAATGAGGCATCTTTTGTTACGCCACGGTGCAATCTACCAATTGGCGGGGAAAATAATCTAAAAATAGCCCAACTTCTAAAAACGCTGTGACAACTATATAGGAGATATGGACGCTCCTGGTTATGGGCCCCTGATACAAGGTACACCACGAGAAAGCACAGGTAGCCCAATCTTACGATCTATATAATATTTATTGTATAAATCTTGAATAAAAATCAACAAAACTTACAAATTTTCTTGTGTTCCTTAGCTATGTCTATTGCCAAGTTACAGCGAATTTCAGCAAAGTTTTACCTCACTCGTCTCTATATATACAAATGCAGTTAACGGTTATACAGATCGTAAGCTTGGGGCTACCTGTGGAGGAAGCAGTGAATAACTATTTACGGCGCAGTCCCCGACCTCCCGCACTCTATACCGTGCTCTACCAACTGAACTAACCAGTGAGGCTTAACACAGTGAAAACACAGTGGCTTAACACAGTGAAAACAAGATAGCGAAGATTCGGGATAACAAAAATAAAATAAAAATGGTTTATTTTACGTCGAAGATACAGGAAGCCGTTAGCGGGTCTCCCAAGCCAGAGGCTTATAATAATAATAATAATAATAATAATAATAGTCTTTATTGATAATCAAGGAAACAAATTCCAAACAACAGACGTGTTTGGATTACAAATGGCTGAATAAACATCTATTTATAAAAACGCTCTTAAAGCGTTCTGTTCTTACACGAGGAAGAATATAAGAATGTCCCCTGTCTCGAAGCTTGCGTGTTTTCACAGGAGGGAGTAAGTCAGCTAAGGCAGTTGTGGTACGTGGATCAATAATTCTCTCCCACAACTTCGTATCCTTTTCAGCCAGAATATCTAAGAATACTTATCTTTAAGTATTCCGACGAACTCCATGGTCGAATTGGAATTTAGGTTGGTTTTTGAGGAGGAGGAAACCCGGAGAAAAACCCTCGGAGCAAGGGCGAGATACCAACAAACTCCACTCTCATATGGCGCCGCGTCCGGGATTCGAACCTGGGCCACAGAGGTGAGAGGTGAGATCCGGGGTTGCGCAGTGGATAAGCGCTTCGCCTTCAAATTAGATTTTAAAGTGTAAAGTCCGTCTCGGATGAGTCCCATCTCTCTCAACTACTTTATAACCTTATAATGCTTGTAAAAGAACTTTTATTGACAAAAATGCGCACTGAGGTACCTGAGGTCAAAGAGTATTAGACACGATACGAGCCGATCGTACTGATCGTTGGCTGATGACCAATTAAAGTGAATGAAAGGAGTGATCGATTTCGTCCCAAGATAAATGATAGAATGGTTAATAAGAATGCCACTCTCCAAAGAATGGACTTTAGTGGCTTATCGGTACAATCAACTCCGACTTTTATGCCTGATTTTATAATATATTAATCCACTTTTAAATTTTATAATATTTTGTACATACCTACTAGGCAGTTCAGAGTAGATAAGATCAGATAGTTTTATACACGACCCCACAAGCGGCAACGCTTAAACTTTATTGTGTTTAAATAAAGATCATTGATTGATTGATTGATTGATTGATCAGACTCATGTCTTCTCTCGTATGAAATTAATTGAAAATGTTCACGTATGTTACAATTAAACGTTCATATTTACACTTCTTGGTGCTTCGCTCCTGAAAAAGAGGAGAATATACGCTTCCGGTGTCACATTTACGAGAATAACACGTTCTAACTCACGCATGTCTGAACCTTTTTGCGTGACAAAAGCCCTGAATTGTGATGACGCTCACAAATGTCACTGTGCGTAAACTTTAACAAAATGTTTTTCACAATGTGTCACCATAGAAATGCTACTGATTATTCATGGCCTCGCACACGGGGTCACAGATAGCAGTATCTTCTTTCCTGTTGCTAATTATTGGTCGCCAATAAGTAACCTGTTTAGTTATCAGTTTCCAATATATCGCTTGATAGCATGCACCAGTGCTACTTGCCTAGAGTATCAGAATAATAGGGTTATGCGTATTCGTGTAACCACTATTTACTCCAGCAATGCTAGGCGATGTGACTGTTGAGTAAATACTTTCGCATCTGCTTGTGCGTGTGCAAAACTTCATTTTGACTGATTGTGCGTGTTCTAACAGTGATCAGCAACTTTATTGATAGTGACACGGCATTGAAACTACAAAGATAGTTTTATTTTCTGTTGTAACATACTGAATCGGTCATGACGCGCCTACGCTGTCCTTTTATTTAACTTTTTATACTATATCGAGGAGGCCTCCTCGCTACAAGCCTAATGCTTTCCTGAGGCCTCCTCGCCACTATATCAATTGTATTATGTATTCACGAACTTCAATTATTTATATATATCTATATATATATATTGTTAATGTATGTATTCTATGTGTGGCAATGCGCAAAAAAAAATTAGAAAATAAGGCGTATTTCCTCCCTCATTTTGACTAATGTAGCCCTCTTAAAGTGCCTATAACCCTTTTGCAATTTTGATAGCTTATGAACCTCCGAAAAGTTTTGAGTACTTCTGTGAAGAACGTTTTGGTTTACAGTGAATACTTTATGTTCTACGCTTGTTTGAAATCGTGTAAATGTGACCTTTTGTGACCTTTCCTGACCTATGACCGCGTAAGTAAAAGCCTGGGTCGAAACCTGTATGTACGTCACCTCATTAATGCATTATTCTACATTGCGCCTTTCTATCACAACAACATCGATGCATAGAAAATATACACAGTTTGTGAGTTGTTAGTAAAGAAAAAAGTCTTTTTAGTCAACATGTTAAGTATTTATTGAAATGATTGCAAAGCCGAATTAATTATATGACGTCAAGATGACGTAAATACAGGTATCGACCCAGGCTTTTGCTTACGCGGTCATGGATCAGGAAAGGTCACATTTATACGATTTCAAACAAGCGTAGAACATAGAGTATTCACTCAAAACCAAAACTTTCTTCACAGAAGTACCCAAAACTCTTCGGTGGTTCGTAAGCGATAAAAATTGCAAAAGGGTTATAGGCACTTTAATAGGAATCAATAATACCTTATCAGATAAGTTATAGCATACTAACTATTATGTACTCAGAACTCTTTTTAAGATACCTAAGTCTATTAGATATGAAGAGATATTGTCACAGTATAACTTAGAATCTATTAAGCATAGGCGCTGTGCGCAAGCTCTTGCACTTATTTATAAAGGTTATCCTAACTATATCAGTAATATGTTTAGTATCAAAAACTGTACTTACCATTTCCGTGGAAATGGAAGTAGACTTACTAAGCCGGCCCCCAATACTTGTTTCAAACACATATTTTTTTAGTATATTGCATGCCGACTCTGGAACAAACTACATATTCATACGGAAGCCCAGGAGGGTCACTGATGGTTTTTGTTTTTGTTTTTGCTTTTCTATTTTATTTTTTGCATTTCTCAATTTCAAATCGCTGCTTTTGGATTTTGTTTGTCATGTTTTCAATTTCAAATCGCTCTTTTCTGTTTTTGATTTTTTGCTTTTTCGATTTTGTTTTTACGTTTTTCAATTTCAAATCGCGTTTTTCGGTTTTTGAAGTTTCTTTTTACATTTTTTGATTCCAAATCGCTATTTTAAGTTTTGTTTTTCGGATTTTGAATTTAGTTTTTCGGATTTCGGTTTTTAAATTTTATTTTTACATTTTTTTTATTCCAAATCGCTATTTTTGTTTTTAGCTTTTCGGTTTTTGAATTCTGTTTTTCGGATTTTTGGTTTTTATTTTTCGGTTTTTTGAATTTTGTTTTTACGTTTTTCAATTCCAAATCGCGTTCTTCGGATTTTGAATCGCTGTTTTCTTACAATTACAATTTCAAAAACAAAATCGGCGAGTTCAAAAACAAAAACAGAATCCATGAGTTCAAAAACAAAATCGGTGAGTTCAAAAACAAACACACATTTTTACACACATTTTTATTTTTCTATTCTAATAGTGTAATTTACAATCTGACTGGCCCACAGGTAGCTTAAAGCTAATCTAGGCGGGCCGAGTCTTATATAAGTAAATATACTAATTACAGTTTAAAAGAATAAGTTACGTTTTACAAGTAATGGGGGGAGAAAAAAAAAAAGAAGAAAAAGGAATTGTAAAGAGACAAAAGACAAGGTGGTGACTTATGTTAATAGAACTATAAACGTTAATTTATAGAAATAACAACTGTGAAATCAGCAAATTTTATTTGAATGATTTTACTTTTGAAATAATCATGGATGTATCAATATATGTATCTTCTAATTTGAGGATATTAACTAGTATTTTTTTAAGTTCTATTTTAAATGCTTTTTTTGGAAGATTTCTGAGATAACATGGTATCTCATTCCATAGTTTTGCTCCAATTCTAGAGAAAGCGTTTTTTTGTATTTCAAGTCTAGAGCTTTTAATATAGAAATTGTTGGATGTAGAGGAACGTGTATTATAAGAATGGATACTGGAGGTGTTTACGAACAAATTTAAAATACTTATTGGTGCTGAGTTATTTCTGACATCATACATCAAGTTAGATAGTGACTCATAGTATAAAAAGTTCACAGGCATAATATTAGCATTAATGAAAAGGGGAATTGCGTGCTCATTTCTGTCGGCAAAATACATAAAGCGGAGTGCCCGCTTTTGAAGAATTAGAAGTTTTTTCAGATAGGACTTACATGCCTGACCCCAAACTGTCAACCCATAAATTAAGTAAGGAGCAATTAATGATCGATAAATACTCAGGAGGGTATGTACGGGCACAAAATGTCTTAGTTTCGCGATTAACCCTACTGTTTTGCTAATTTTTACAGCAATATGATCAATATGATGCTTCCAGGATAAATTATTATCAATTAAAACTCCGAGATATTTCACATAGTATTTACATTCCAAGGGAACGTTCTTATTCTGTTCATTATTGAATATACTTATTTTAGGTTGATAGTTAAGTTTCTTTTGATAGGGACGAAATATAACAAAATTTGATTTTTTTATGTTAAGGGTTAATTTATTTGCTGTTAGCCAATCATATAATTTCTTTAGTTCCTTTTTTACGATTAGTTCCAACGATTTAAGATTTTTGTCTGCGTAAAGTATATTAGTATCATCAGCAAAAAGATAAAAGCTGAATTTATCAGAACAGTTTTGAATATCGTTGATATAGAGTAAAAAGAGCAATGGACCTAAAACAGAACTGTGGAACGCCACAAGTAGTTTCCATTTTGGTAGATATGTGTGAACCAATTGGAGTTGTTTGTGTCCGACCTTGTAGGTAAGATAAAAACCATTTATTTATTATGCCACGAAAACCGTAGTGGTTGAGTTTATTGAGCAGAATGCTATGGTCAACAGTATCAAAAGATTTTTTCAGATCTATAAAGACTCCACACGAAAATAGACGCTTATCCATATTAGTCTGTATAGCATTACCAATATCAAGAATTGCGTGTTGAGTTGAGTGTGCTTTACGAAAGCCATATTGAGAAGAGAACAGTATATTCTTTTCCTCAATAAAAGATTCCATTCTTTTGTACATTAATTTTTCGAAAATTCTGTTAAAATTAGATAACAAAGATATAGGTCTGTAATTATTTGCGTCGGTCTCATCTTCAGCTTTGAATATCGGTATGATTGTTGACATTTGTAGTTTTGAGGGATATGCTCCTAATATATAATAGATGTATTAAGTATGTTTGATAGCACATCACTTATAGTGTTACTTGCACATTTCAATATTTGTGTAGGGCAAGAATATAGACCATGAGATTTGTTGTTTGGTATACATAAGATTTCCAATTTAACTTCTTCTGGTGTAACAGGCTCGAAAAGAAATGATGTATCGGGTGATTTGGATTTACAGAGAAAATCAAGATAATGATGGTGTGCCAGTGGCAGTTTGTTTGCTAATTTATGCCCCACTGATGCAAAATGTCCGTTGAGTATATTAGCTATACGTGGGGGATCTCTAGTTACTTTATTATTGTTAAAATCCTTAATTGCATTGATTCGCTTAAAATTCTTTGCTTTACGATTTAGTAAATTATTTATTCCTTCCCATGTTTTTTTCATATTTGTCAAATTAGTATTGTTCATAGAAGTGTTGCTTTTTGTTTATTCGTGTTAAGTTGAAAATTTTATTTCTGTATAATTTGTATTTATTGTCGTCGCCGGATGCATATAATTTGTTTTTAAACCTAATTGAGGCTCGTAATCCCTTAGTTATCCATGGCTTAGAAAGTTGTTTTGCTTTACGGTGCGAGATTGTCTTCATGGGTGCATGTTTATTAACGAGTTTATTGAACCTATTGTAAAAAGAAGAGAACAGCTTATCCACATCACTTGCTCCATTCAAAAGAATATAATTCCAATCTACTTGGGAGAGGTCGTTATTAAAACAAACGGCAGAGAACCCCGAGAAATCACGCACTTTTGATTTTTTTACCTTGAGTTTATCCCTGGCTGATTTCATAATAAGAAAATAAGAAATAAGACAATAAGAAATAAGACAATAAGAAATCATGGCTGTGACAAGACGTCTCACTTTTTAGAAGATCTATATTGAAATCACCCATGATAACAACAGATTTCCCAGAGGAGGCAAAGTTTTCAATTGTTTCTTCAAAATATGATTGAAAACGCTCTGGTGAGTTATGCTGTCTATAGATAATGCCGCAAATTATGTTTTTTTGGGGGACAAAGGATATCTCGATCCACAGTGCTTGAAATGCTTCGTTAGAAGTTTTTTCTAATATTTGATAGTTAAGTGTTTCATCTATAAACATTCCTGCACCTCCTGACGCTAGAGGAGTTGGAACGTGCTCGAATTCATAACCTGGTATTTTTAGAAAGCACACAGGTGCATTTGAATTGGTAATTTTAGTTTCCGTGACACCAATAATGTTAAAATGAAAATCAAGTTCTTCTAGAAGATGAGTTTGAAGATTTTCTAAATTACGATTTAGGCTTACCACATTGTTATGGAAGATCGAGAAACTACAATCAACTTCATTTTTTGTTAATTTGTACTTCATTTGTTCAAACCTATGTGGAGAGAAATATCGACTTTGTATGCATTGGTTTAATAGATAATCATTGGAATTTAAGTTTTTATCTAAGTTTGTATTAAGGCTAAATAAATCTAGGTCATATAGGCTGGTTAGCTTATCTAAATCTTTCTTAGTTTTTCGATGACTGTAAAGAATATTATTAAATTGGCCATGATAAGAAATTAAATCTCCTCTGAAGTTAAAATAAGGCAGTTCCTTTAGTAAAGATTTCGAAGATTTTTCTTCACGCTTGTTACGGTTTTTCATGTTTGGAACAATTTTGATATAGTGTAGGTATAATCAGTGACAGAATGCGTAGAAAACGAAACTGAGGCAGTAAAATAGACGACAAATAGACGAATAATAGAGTGTATCTTAACAGAAAGAGAAAGTAAGGTTGCGAATAGCGGGTAGACGTAATGAGTATGTACTTAGCTGTAAAGTAGAAGTCAATTATGTCTTTGTGTAGTAGAATGTATCGAGGCTCTTCAGATTGATCGCTAGGACCGGCAGATTCACTCATTCTCAGCTTGACTAAATTATCTGCTTCTTCCAATTTGATCACTCTAGAGCTGTCTGTTTTGCGCAGGAAGATTGCAGAGTTTTTCGCCCAGCAAAACTTGTAGCCGTAGTTGGACTGGTGTGTCTTCGCTTCGTACAACAATCCTTGCAATCTTGGGGTTAAGTGGCTGAAAATTGCAATTCGGTTGATTTTAACTGTAGGCGGTAGCTCTAGGTTTTCCATTGTCAACTGATTCGTATTTTTCCTTACAGCCAGAACCTTTTCACGGGCCAGTCTTCTCACGAATTTGCAAATTATCGGGTTAGGTTGACTTCGGCGGCCATTACTCGTATTCCGTGTAGGAACCCTGTGAGCGATGTCTATATCAGCAAATGATGTATCGGCTCCTATTTCAGAGAATATGCTTAGACATATGTTCGCAGTTTCTTCGGCGGTTTCTCTTTCATTCACCTGTGGTACACCAACAATTTTAAGGTTGTATTGATAACTGTAAAGTTGCATTTCATCAATTGCTTTATCAATCCTGTTAACACTGCTTGAAAGAGTATCCAGTCTCGTCTTAAGATTCTGTACTTCATTGAGCATGGTTTCCTTGAATTGGATCAGAGTGTCATATCCGTCGCTGAGGAATTGGACATTCTGTTGGACGCGGCTTCATTTCTCTCCGCCATCTTGTCTTTCATCACTTGAAAATCCTTCGCTAGTTCTTTTAGTTGCTTCTTCAGCTCATCATTTTCTTTCCTTAGAGTTTTTATGTTGTCTCCCATTGTACTAAATAAGCTTAAGTATAGAGGGCAAAACTGCTCGTAGTTATACTTTTAAAAGGGGCAAACTGTAGAGCAATGCAGTTTACGTCCGCACACCGGGGTAAGTACAAAACACAAAAACAGAATCCATGAGTTCAAAAACAAAATCGGTGAGTGTAGACCATGATGCTTTGCGGCCCGATAGTAAAGATGGCGGACGGAGCTCGAGGAGGCGAAAAAGCGCATGCTGTTACTCCTGGTACGTACAGTGTTTTGTTAGTACATGTAAGTTATTATTATGGATTATGTAATCGATAGGGTCCTTATCAATTCCCAGAGATGCAGATATTCTTAATTGACCTGATGAAAAAGTCGAAATCAAATGAAGTAATAGTGGAATATACGGCGTGGAATCGAGGTACACGTAGGCTTAATTTAAACTTCACTTTTAACTGTTACGTTTACGTAGGATACTATTAAAATCTTAGAAAACTAATGTTCACAGTCAATGTTAATGATCACATATCAATCATTGAGTATTAGGACATTAAAGAGACGACTGAGGGCTCTTGGTATTTGCCGGCATGTCAACGTGCATGCACTACATGTCAGGACTCTTACAGTTTTAAGTGATTTTGTAGAGGGGATATATGTATTTCTGGGATATCATCATAAGGTATACAATTTACAGTTAGGTTCCCAGTTAGAACCCCATTGAGGTTCCCGAGTTAACATTCCCATATTGGATCCCATTTTACTAGTAATAGATAAAAAGCAAGACAGAAATAAAAAAAAAATTGTTATTAATCCTTTCACTCCCGGACACAGTTGAGCTGAATTGGTAATTGGAGTGTAAAATCAACCCTTCCCCCTCAATTCAAGTTTGGCTAGCCCTGGCTAATTACGCACCACTGAACTTTTAAGCCAAGGGCTCGAGCTTCCCCACAATGCCATTTGGGATAATTCTATGGTGCCGTCCAGGTATGTTTGGATCTGCTATAGGGTGTTTAAATGACATATCAATAAAATAGCAAGCAAAAGTATCATTTTGAACTTCCTGCGGCCTCTTCCATATTAGGAAAATAACACTCCATATTTGGAAGAGCTGCCAGGACATTCAAAATGGCGGTTTCTAGGTCCCAGACCTCTATATAGACACTCATTTCTTGATATGAATCTGCTCTAATTTTGGACCAATAAGCGAACTTTAAGAGAGCCAGAGGTAATCATACAAAAAAAAAAGGTAAATAATTACATAAATGACTTCTACAGTATTAGAATGGTAAAAGGTTGGTTTGGTTTAATGCTCTCAACATCTATTATCTTCTAAATTTGTATTACCATTGTTCTCTCAAGCTTTTAATTCCTATATCTTCCTCTTGATATATATATTTGTATTTGTTCTCTCTCTTTCGTTTCTGATCTTAATTAAGGTGATAATCTCAGTCTCAATAGGTAGTGATCAACTTGTAAGCTTTTTCTACTTTGACCACTATGCACAATTTACTTATGAAGCCTTTTTCTCCTTTAATTATGTACTACCCATTGGGTTGCATATACTTACAACTGATACATAATCCCTCTTTCCACAAACTTGTTTCTGCATAGCCTACAATTTATTGGGATTTACCAAATGCATGACTTGGTACACATCATTACTATGAATGGCATTATGTAAAAATCAAGTTGATTAATATCCAAAGTACAGTAATATCCAATTTTTTTTTACTATTCAGACAGATGCTCTTTAAAAGGGAATGAAATGTTGTTTTCTCCTTTGCCAGGTGGAAACAATGAAAATATATCAGACCTTTTAACAGGAAGATTGTGTCGTAGCCGTAATCGCTGACGCATGTGTATGTAGCCAATGTTTACACCAGGACCATAACTTTCACTCTTGAAAGAAAGCATAATAAAGTTAATTTCTAGATTTCTTTTTATTTCACACTAATGATGGACTAAGATTACACTGAGTAATATTATGATAAAAAGGGGTAGTAAATAATTAAGGGAGAAAAAGGCTTAATAAGTAAATTGTGCATAGTGGTCAAAGTAGCAAAAGCTTACAAGTTGACCACTACCTACTGAGACTGAGATAAATGGCAGGATAATATCACCATAATTAAGATCAGAAACGAAAGAGAGAGAACAAATATATATACCTAGAGGAAGATATACATGTAGGAACTAAAAGCTTGAGAGAACAATGGTAATACAAATTTAGAAGATAATAGTTGTTGAGAGCATTAAACCAAACCAAACTTTTAGCATTCTAATATTGTAGAAGTCATTTCTGTAACTTTTTACCACTTTTTTTCATACATATCAGGATCAGTGTATGGTGTCCTCTGGCTCTCTTAACTGAAGTTGGCTTGTTGGTCCAAAATTATAGCAGATTTCATTTAAACACCCTATAGCAGATCCAAACTTACCTGGATGGCACAATAGAATTATCCCAAATGGCATTGTGGGGAAGCTCGAGCCCTTGGCTTAAAAGTTCAGTGGTGCGTAATTAGCCAGGGCTAGCCAAACTTGAATTGATGGGGGAGGGTTAATTTTACACTCAACATTTACCAATTCAGCTCAACTGTGTCCGGGAGTGAAAGGGTTAATAACCACATTTTTTAAAATTATTTCTGTCTTGCTTTTTATCTATTACAGTAAAATGGGATCCAATATGGGAATGTTAACTGGGGAACCTCAATGGTGTTCTAACTGGGAACCTAACTGTAAATTTTATACCTTATAATGATATCCCAGAAATACATATATCCCCTCTAATAAATCACTTAAAACTGTAAGAGTCCTGACATGTAGTGCATGCACGTTGACATGCCGGCGAATGCCAAGGGACCCCAGTCGTCTCTTCAAGGTGCTAATACTAAATGATTGACATGTGATCATTAACATTGACTGTGAACTTTAGTTTTCCAAGATTTTAATAGTATCCTACCTGTACGTAAATGTAACAGTTAAAAGTGAAGTTTAAGTTAAACTTACATGTACCTCGATTCCACTATTACTTCATTTGATTTCGACTTTTTCACCAGGTCAATTAAGAATATCTGCATCTCTGGGAATTGATAAGGACCCTTATCGATTACATAATCCATAATAATAACTTACATGTACTAACAAAACACTGTACGTACCAGGAGTAACATCATGCGCTTTTTCGCCTCCTCCGTCCGCCATCTTTACTATCGGGCCGCAAAGCATCATGGTCTACACTCACCGATTTTGTTTTTGAACTCGCCGATTTTGTTTTTGTAATTGTAAGAAAACAGCTATTCAAAATCCGAAGAACGCGATTTGGAATTGAAAAACGTAAAAACAAAATTCAAAAACCGAAAAAATAAAAACAGAAATCCGAAAAACAAAATTAAAAAACTGGAGAAAAAAATATTAGAGATTTGGATTCAAAAATTGTAAAAATATAATAAAAAAACGAAAAACAAAATTCAAAAACCGAAAAACAAAAATTGCGATTTGGAATCAAAAAATGTAAAAACAAAAATTCAAAAACCGAAAACCGAAAAACGCGATTTGAAATTGAAAAACGTAAAAACAAAATCGAAAAAGCAAAAAGCAAAAACAGAAAATAGCGATTTGGAATTTGAAATTGAAAAACGTAAAAACAAAATCGAAAAAGCAAAAATCAAAAACAGAAAATAGCGATTTGGAATTGAAAACACGACAAACAAAATCCAAAAGCAGCGATTTGAAATTGAGAAATGCAAAAAATAAATATTGAAAAGCAAAAAGAAAAACCATCAGTGACCCTCCTGGGCTTCCGTATATTCATGTCAGGGAGGCATCTAATCTTAAAAACTTTGCTGCAAAGCTTAAGAAACTTAAACTAGGCTAAGACGAGTGCCGTTGTATCCAGTGCTAGCCAGCTCATGCCTCCATTCACATATATATTATCTTAGGATTATTATCATAGATTTTTATCGCAGTTTCTATAATGATACTGTTGAAATTTCTCTTGAACCATTCTTCCATAGTTCCCCTTAATTAATTAATGATGCTTTGTAGATTTATTGTAGTTTTTATTGTAGATACACGTATATTTTTGAAACGAGCCTTTTTAGGCTCAGTAATGTTACGTGGATAAATAAAGCTTATCTTATCTTTATCTGGCTGTGTCGGTAGTAATAGCGATGTGACTGTGTGTGCGTACCTGCGGAAACAGATATGAGTGTAGTACTCTAACAAACCGGCTATTTTGTCACAACGGACCACCATATACTTATGCTATATTTTGTAGCTTTGCTTTCTGTATATACATGGGTGATTCTCAGTAAGAAATCAAATGAACGAAATATTATACGTAAGTAACCTCTTTTTAATTTGAATTCCTCTCAGTTTGTCCGTTAATGTAATTATATTTTAAGATCTCTGTGATTTAGAGTACCTGGATAAATTATTTTAAAGGTCAATTAACTAACTGACACTTAATTCGAAACTGTTTGTGTTGATAAGCTAAAGAGGTTTCGTATAACACTCTATTTTTTTATTGCTATGAAATTGATGTTTTTAATTCACACTCATCATTTACTCGTATAGTTTTAGCCGAAAATGTTCGTCTGAATATGTCTTTGCATTGAATTTATTGCACTGAATTACACTTCAATTGGCCTATATCATCAACAAGCTTTATTTGTACCTTAAAAGTAATTAGAAATTACAAGGGTGGCGTTTTTGTTTCCCTACTTTCACTGAATACTAATGTAAGATTAATATACAACTAAAATTAACAACTATATCAGTTTATTTGTTATTAAACCGTCACGCAATTGCTGGCCTGCGCCGTTACACAGGTTACGCAGTTGCGTGACCAATTTACTCCAACCGAGTTGTATCCTTTGTATTCAGTGAACCGAGCTTGGCCGCCGCGCATCACGACCATCTGGTTTGAGTAACACAATATCTAAGGGGGATGTATCGGCATAAAAGCAGAAATTATTGCGGAACTCGAGAACGTAATAATTGAATTTATGTCGTGACATCTTATTGTTATCAGAGCCTAGAGTTTGACAGCTCATAAACCAGTAAAACCAGTAACCGATGATGTAAGACAACACGCATCCGGGTAGTCTTCAGTTGAGTACATAGGCACGAGAATCACTAATATCAACCTCTTTTAGTTAGGAGATGATCCAGCACTAATGAATGCTTAAATTTTCCCACCGCCTTCCCCTGATCGCCTCCTAGTTGCCTCATGATAATTTCTTTATTTGGGTTTATACCTCATAAGAACAGGTGGGCGTTTTTGTTCCCCAACCTTCACTGAATACTAATGTAAGATTAATATACAACTAAAATTAACAACTATATCAGTTTATTTATTATTAAACCGTCACGCAATTGCTGGCCTGCGCCGTTACACAGGCTACGCAGTTGCGTGACCAATTTACTCCAACCGAGTTGTATCCTTTGTATTCAGTGAACCGAGCTTGGCCGCCGCGCATCACGACCATCTGGTTTGAGTAACACAATATCTAAGGGGTATGTATCGGCATAAAGAGATTTATATAAGACATAGCAATGATGAATATTATACAGTGATCAGTTTGCAAAGAAAAAAAAAACCTAAAGACATAAAGATGCATATTTCAATAAGAATTTAGAATATCTTGTTTGAGTTTCGTCTTAAAGGTGCTTCTCTTAGAGGATTTTATTTTCTCATCAATTTTATTCCAGATTTTGGCACCTTGGAACCTGATGTTAATTTTTTTCGTAATTAGTTCTCGCATAAGGTAAATAATAGGAGGATGTTGAAGCTAATCTCGTATTATAATTATGTTTTTTGTTCACTTGTATAAAACAATTATCAAAAGAAGAAGGCAGATTACCTGTACTGAAATCATACATAAGTACAGCATTATAAAGAAACACGAGGTCTAGTAGTTTTGTTATTTCAAGGGCTCTAAAAAGAGGATTAGTGTGATCATTGTAGTCAGAACAATTTTATAATATGCATTACTCTTTTTTGAAGTACAATGATGGGGTTTATGGTAGAGACATAGGTGTTACCCCAGGCAACAATTCCATAAATCAGAAATGGATAAATTAAAGAATAGTAGAGATTAATAAGCATATCTAAGTTGACAAAATGTCGACTTTAGAGATTAAACCAGTGTTTCGTTTTATCTTTTTAGCTACATAAGTAATTTGAGATTTCCAGTTTAACTGTGAGTCAAACATAATTCCTAAATATTTTATACATTTTTCATTCTTAAGAGACTTACAATTAATTGACAATTTAACTGAATAATTTAATTTCCTTTGTGGAGGGTGGAATATAACAAAATTAGACTTATCAATATTTTGAGAGAGTTTATTTACACATAGCCATTTATAAATATTTTGTAATTCTTTGTTAACAGTTGATTCCAACACTGATAGTTACTTGTTGGTATAAAACAAATTAGAATCATCTGCAAATAAGTGGAAATCAAACAAATTGGAAGAATTATTAAAGTCATTAATATAGAGGAGAAACAAAATAGCACCAAGGACAGATATAAGAAACACCGCAAGAAGTTAGTTGGAGATCTGATGTAGCGTTTCCAACATGTACAAATTGTTTCCTATTAGAAAGATAGGAACAGAACCAGTAATTGGCAATGCCCCTAATAGAATAATGTTCTAATTTTGAAATCAATATTCTATGAGTGACAGTGTCAAAAGCTTTACTAAAATCAAGAAATATTCCACAAGAATATAAGCCTTTATCAATGGCTGTTTGTATTTTGTCTGCTATAGATAAAATTTCTTGAACCGTAGAATGATTGCAGCGAAAACCAAATTGTTTGCTATAAATAACATTTTGCTTATCAATAAAATTTATCAGTCTATTAGCCATCAGCTTTTCTAATAATATGTTCAAAAACTCATGAATAATTAATGAGAATTTTGTCCAATCAGATGAAGCAAATCAGTCACGTGCATGCCCCTTTATACCTGATAAAATCTCATCATTCTAGAAGGCCCGCGGAGGGATTTGAATTCTATCCCAGGGGGAAACCACACCGCGGCAAAACGGTATGCTCCGCAGGCCAAAAGAACGAAGGCTCTACTATCAAATACAAATTACCGAGGGTTTCAACTTTTTTAGTAAATAATTTTATAACTTAGTAAACTCACAGTGAATTACAAATTAAGAAAACTTCAACCTGTTAAAGTCTTAGGCTTAGCTTTTAAGTAGTTTTCTTATTTTTTGAGAAAACAGTTCACAAATGGATACTTTTAAGCAGAAATTTTAAAATCACGGGTATGTGCCTGTTGTTTCATTTCGGTTTTCGCGGGAAACTGGGGGCGGCGGCGCGCCGACAAGAAATAGCAAATACGCATGCGCGTAACGTTTTGCCGCGGTGTGGGGGGAAACGGGGTTAATGATTGAGACAATGGAATTTCTATTGATGTTTCAGCTTTCTCATTGAATTGCTAATTAGGATGAACATTTTATATAAAGAATACTAATAAACATGAAATTTTATATAAAGTTTCATCCTAATTAAGAATTCACTGATAAAGACCCAAAGATAGCAAAAAGTACACGGAACATAAGGTACCTAGATAATAAATTTTGCACTAGATTTACTGATATCAGCAGACTACGGAGATACACAGATAATATTTTTAAAATGAAGGTATCCAACTTGTTTACCGAGCCACTGTTTAGTTTCAATTATTAAACCAAACTCAAAGCCGTAAAATAATAAAAACGTGCAGTAAACTTACATATTTTGTGCCGGAGTCAAAAATTTAGAGTCTGCCGTCATGTCAGTCACATCGCTTTCCAAGTCTTGAACTTTATCGAGGTAAACCACGACACCAAATCCTTCAAGTGGAGGTTCTTCTTGCATTGCGAAACGCCGCTTTAAACAACATAGTATGGTAATTTGTTCATGTCATTCCCTTGAGATGTTCGTAATTGCAGACGGTGATTACTCAAATATTTTGCATGGCGTTGTGAATACAAAGGTTCAATGGTTCATTAAGTAACCATTCCCTTGAGATGTGCGTCTTTCTTTCATTGCATTGTTAAAGCGTTTTTGAAGCCGTTTAAAACACTCACAGCACGTGTTTTATCAAGTCTAAAAATTATCGGGCTTCGCCCTAGAATTTTTAAACTTAATAAAACACTGCTGTTCGTGTTTTAAACAGTACTTAAAAATAGAAAGGATCGAAATTGAACGACTATTAGGTTGCTGGGAGCTTGATATGAAAATAGAGAGTCATTTACCAATGGTATAGAACTGGTTAGGTTATTACCTATAGTGGCAAAAAAATCATTAAATGCATTTGTAATAGACTTACCATCAGCTAGCTCAACATTATAGCTAATTATCTTGGTGGGTACACGATTAGATTTAGGTTTATGAGATATAATATGTTTGATGCCCTTCCAAATTGATTTAATATTATTGCTATTAGAATAAACATAATTGTTGTAAAAGTTATTTTACTGATACGCATTAAGTGATTTAACTTATTCCTATAATATTTATATTTAAGATACTTTTTATAAAGGCTATTCTTAATTTTCATTGACTCCCTAATAGCAGGAGTGACCCATGGTTTGGCCCTATTTTCAATCTCCTTCTTATTTAACTGTCTCAATATACATGTTTATCACTAACACTAGATATTGTAGAATAAAATGAATTGAATAACAAATTGACATCATTGGAATCATTGGAATCAGGCAACTGAGAAGTCCAGTCAATGCCTATCACGTCCTCAAATAAAGCAGATTCATTAAAATGAGCATAATCTCTTTTAAAGATTTTAATATTACTTGACAGAGTAGAACAAAATATTTATAATAAGAAAATTAGGAAGATGGTCAGAAAGATCATGTAAGATATTGCCGCTAATAACATGATGATCAATTGAGTTAAAGAATATATTATCAATAAGAGTGGTTGAATGATCAGTTATTCTTGTAGGTTGCAAAATTTGAAATGGTAAGATCCTAGGAGATTAATAAAAATTTTTGTAGCAGAATGAGTTTCAAAATTAAGGAGATTAATATTGTAGTCACCCATCACAGTACAATATTTATTTTCTTTGCTAATTTTATCAATAACTGCTTTTAACTAATTTATGAAAATATCAAGATTAGAATTATTTGGGTGCCTATACATAACACCACAAATTATGTTTCTACTATTTTGACACTGGATTTCAATCCAGAGAGACTCAAATGCATTTACATCTGAAGAGCACACATCTTCTTTAATAGTAAAATCTAAATTATTACGCACATAGAATCCAACTTCTCCAGCATTGGAAATAATTGGATTAGAAGTAAACTTATATCCTTGGTATCGATATTTGCTAAGACATCCTGATCTACCTTGATTTTTGTTTCACTAATACCAACAACTGAAAATGAATGATTTAAATCGGATAACAAGTAGCTAAGCCTATCACAATTAGCAGCAAAGCTTCTAATATTGCAGCGCAATACAGAAAATGAATATTTCGAAGAACAATATTTTATCCCCTCGTCAGAATGGAAATCATGAACTGAGTAATATTTGAAATTAGATTAAGAAGGAAATGTAAGTCTACATCCAGATCAGAGAGGTGCGGAACTTTACTAACGGTGCTACATTAATATAAGTCTAGGCAATAGGCTTAGCTTAGATTTTGATATATGATCTGAGTAAAGACAATCTGTATTGGAGTTAAAGGAGAAACCAATGAGTTCATAATCAGATAAACTCTGAAATGGGAAAATCTCTTTTTTACAATTAGCACATAACCAGAGTTCTCCTGTTCTAGAGATATAGTTATATGCCTTAGAAGTCAAGAGAGAGCATTTTAAGTGGTACCAATGTTGGCAGTTGTCACACTGGATTGCTTTGCAATTATCCTTAACTATTTTCCTACATTTAGGACATTTCATAAAATAAACATAAAATAATTTAATTAATTGACTCTCTTTCGGAAAAGGCAGTTAGCTCTCTCATTAACTCAGCAGTTAAATATCCTCAGTCACATACAGTATCACAATTGTGATCATTCTAAAGAAATGATATGGTTTGAAAATAATTCATTCATTCTAAAACTTGCTGTAACTTATATAATTAAACGTATTGGTTGAATAAAATTATATTGGTAGTATGAAGTGACTCGGTGTAAAATGTTTGCTGAGCGGAGGCCGCTCAGAACTACCGCTGATAGCGCAATCGAACGCTAATACAGCGTTTATTTTCATGTCACACTTCAAGCTTCGAGAAAACAAAAACATTGTTGTTGTGACACGCTAATTGCTTAATTACCGTTTAACCGCCGACGGTTTGATTGACATAAAGGTCGGCACACACGAAGGGACAAGTCCCGGGGACAAATCCCTTGTTGCGTACACACATAGGGACAAGTCCCAGGGACAAGTTTGGGAAAAATCTTGTCAGTTTGTCTCCGGGACTTGTCCCCTCAATTCAAACCAGTTTGATTTGAAGGGACAAGTCCCGGGGACTTGTCCTTTCGTGTGTAGCGACCTTAATGGCTCATTTGCAACTTTTACGTGAACCAATCATGCCCAGACGCGGGTAATAAACTCTTGCCAGCAGTTTTAGCATTTATCATATAATAAACAAACAAGATTGTGGCTTGAAGTATGTAATGAAAATAAACGTTTGCCGTCGTCGCATTAGGGTTTGCTGTTTACAGTCAAGACGCTGGCTTGAATGGTGAAACGAAAATACCGGTAAACTTTTGCCGGCAGTATTAGCATTTGTCGTAGAATAGACAGACAAGACCGTGGCTTGAAGTATGTGATGAAAATAAACTTTTGTCATCGCGTTAGCGTTTCTGTAGAATAAACAGACAATCATCATCATCATTTTAGTATAAAAAAACACCACCAAATTAGTAACTTGCGTACACAGAACAGCAACAGCAGACAAAAAGCAAGCTATCTATACTAAACACATACAAGGTTACACATTTAAATAATGGGTGGAAGACAACCTAAATGGAAGCATGGGCTTATAGCTTTAGGTTGTCTTTTTAAAGATGGACACGAGCTCAAGTTAAATTATTAATTAAATTCATCAAGATCAAGTAAGAATACCAGTGACTGAATAGGATGGTAAGATTGAGACAAATTAAGGTTGAAAAAGGAGAAGAGAGTATAGGAAGTTACAGAGGGTTTGTTTGATTAAGTAAATAGATTTTCAGATTATATTTTAAACTATTGAGAGATGTATGACTTTTCAGCTCATTAGGGAGGGAATTACAGAGTTTAGGTCCTGTATATTTACGCTGACCTTGAGGCTTTGACCACTAAGATCGAAGGACCTGGCCAAGACCCTAGGAAAAGCAACACACAGAAGACAGAGGAGCACATTCCATGCGGATTCTCCTACATTGTCGTACGTTGCGATGGCCACAGCGAGCCGCCCGTACTCTATCGAGGTAAGGATACAATTGAGCGCTTTCTAAAATGCATACAAGAGGAGAAGGTGAAGATTAGAGCCCCAGAGGTCAAACCACTACGTTTGTCGTGTGGAAACTGGAGGGTTTTCAATTCAGCAGTTGATTGTCACATTTGTCAGAAGCCCTTGGGTAGAGACCGAGTACGAGATCACTGCCACATCACAGGAAAGTTTCGGGGTGCCGCATATAATGCCTGCAACCTTAAATTACGTCTCTCCCCCACCATTCCAGTCGTATTCCACAACCTACGCGGATATGACTCCCACCTATTGATGCAATCCATATACAGGACAACAGGTAAGATCTCCTGCATCCCAAACAATATGGAGAAATACATTTCATTCTCGCTTGGTAGCCTCCGGTTCATTGATAGTGCGCAATTCCTATTATCCTCTCTCGACAAGCTGGTGGCAAGTAAAGACATATATATTTTCCAGCAGACAATAAAACATGAACCCAACCCAGGCAAAAACAAGCTGCTACTACGCAAAGGAGTTTACCCATATGAGTACATGAACGCTTTGAATAGGTTCGCAGAGACTTCTCTTCCACCAAAGAGTGCATTCTATAGTAAGCTATACCTAGAAGATATATCCGATGAGGACTACGAACATGCACAGGAGGTTTGGAAGGTATTTGGCTGTGAGACATTAGGAGACTACCACGACTTGTACCTACGAACTGACGTACTTCTTCTTGCAGATGTGTTTGAAGGTTTTCGTGCTACATGCATGCAAAACTACGGCTTGGACCCAGCTCACTACTATACGAGTCCTGGACTCTCATGGGATGCATTGTTAAAGAAGACTGGCGTGGAGCTTGAGCTGCTTGTGGACTACGACATGCACCTCTTCGTTGAGAAAGGTCTACGTGGTGGGATATCCATGGTGTCCCAGCGTTACGCCAAAGCAAACAACCCAAGCGTACCTGATTTCAACCTCGAGAGGCAAAACAGCCATATACTCTACCTTGATGCTAACAACCTCTACGGCTGGGCCATGAGTCAATCTCTACCAACAGGAGGGTTTGAGTGGTGTAATATGACTGAACAACAGATCAAGAACGTAGCAAATGATGCAGATAAAGGTTACATCCTTGAGGTTGACCTAGAGTATCCTCGAAAACTTCATGGCGCACACAACAGTTATCCCCTAGCTCCCGAGAGAATGCAGGTGGATAAAGTCTGGTTCTCAGAGTATCAAACCAAACTATTCGAGAAGCTCTACAAGGGCAATGGATCCTTGAAAGCGGAGAAGCTAATACCTAACCTCCATGACAAAGAGCGATATGTGCTTCACTACCGCAACCTACAGCTATACCTCTCTCTAGGCATGCGTCTGAAAAAGATTCTGAGAGCAATTCGCTTTGATCAAAGCCCATGGATGGAGCCATACATCCGAATGAACACAGAGCTACGAAAACAGGCAAAGAGCACATTCGAGCAAGACCTTTACAAGTTAATGAACAACTCCGTCTTCGGTAAAACAATGGAGAACCTACGCAGGCGTATAGACATCCAGCTGATACGCTCTTCAGAAGAAAATAGACTGCAGCGTCTCTTGAACAAACCTAGTTTATGCTAGCTCCACGAAATTTGACAACGACCTAGCTGCTGTACACAACTACAAAAGCAGGCTACTACTGAACCGCCCGACAAACGTTGGGATGTCGATCCTAGACCTCTCAAAGCATTTAATGTATGATTTCTACTATAACGAGCTCCAGCAGCAATATGGGCAACGTTGTAAGCTACTCTACACAGACACTGACAGTCTCCTACTACACATCGAAACGGAAGATATCTATGCAGATATTGGTGCCCACATACATATTTATGATACAAGCAACTACAGCAAGAACCACCTGTTGTATAACATTGATAATAAGAAAGTCCTCGGTAAAATGAAAGACGAATGCGAAGGTACTCCCATTGTGGAATACGTTGGACTACGATCAAAAGTCTACTCAATCTTGAAAGTAGATGGTACAGAGATCCGGAAAGCAAAAGGAACGCGCAAGTCTGTTGTCAAACATCGCATCCGCCATAGACAATACAAAGAGTGCCTGTTGGATAAAAAAGTGTTCCACCATGGGATGGATATGCTTCGAAGTGAAGGACATAGGATGTATGGTATTCATATGAATAAGGTCTCTCTCTCGCCATTTGACTCCAAGCGATGGATTGCAGAAAATGGGATGGATACATTTGCTTATGGGTACGAAGAGGAGGTAAACTTTGATGATCTCATTGATGAGCTCCTAGCTTAAGACACCATCTGGTGGCAGTTCTGTGTCTGGAGGTACCACCTGCAGCTCTTCGCGAACGAAACCACGCAGTGGCACAGCAGTCGAGACGACAGTCATTAAATAGTAAAGGACTGGTTCGTTCGGCTTGATAACAACGCGTCCCGGCTGGTATATATCTAAAGACCATATAGGATCAGTTGCACGACGACGCCAACCTTCCAGCTCACCAGGTGCATATAGATATCGAACACCAACGTCGAATGGAAGCCTTTTCTCTTTGAGACCAACTAAGCGCCCATAGTGTGCAGGTTCTGCCGGCTTCGATTCGATTAATTGTTCCGCTGCGATCTTGCAAACTCTTCATTATTTTCCTCGCCCGCCACTGGCCTAGCTGAACTATGTGAACAGTACCACTCCGTGCTATCACTCCTCGTCGATACTCATGCGCCGTTACACAAGAGAATATTCACCTCACGCCCAGCAGCCCCCTGGTATACCACTGAAATAACAGCAGCAAAAACCATACGCCGCAGACTAGAGAGGCGCTGGCGTAAATAACAACAACGATTTTATTCATACCATAACGAAATGTTTTACATATAAAAGGGAGGGAGAATTAAACAATTTAGTGGTATGGGTTACCTAGAAATAACTTAAAAGCTAATCAAGCTAGGTAACGCAAATATATTGATATAATGGAAATATATATACGGTCGGATACAAGATACACAAATAATTAAATAAATATATAACTACATACATGAAGTGAAGAAACTAAAGATGATATGTAGATTTGGTTACCATAGATACTGACACAAACGATTATACTTAAGAAAAGAGAGAAAAATCATATATTTTATACAGTGTTACGAAGTTACATAAAATATTGAAGTTAACCTAGTAATTAAATGGTTGCACATGGAAACGAGTATAAGACTAGTAGGATGCTATAAATGAAGACTTCAGCTTATTTTTAAATGACGATTTTTTGGAAGATTTTATTTTATCATCTAATGAATTCCAGACTTTTGCTCCTTGATATCTTATATTAAATTTTCCATAATTAGTTCTTACTTGAGGAATAAAAAAAGAGAACTTAGAAGCAAGTCTTGTGTTGTACGAGTGAATTCTATTAATAGGGGTAAAGAAATCATTGAATACTGCAGGAAGGGCTTTGTTATGATATTGATGCATTAGCAGAGCATTATGAAGAAATATAAGGTCCTTAAACTTTAAAATGTTGAGAGATTTGAACAGGGGGCTAGAGTGCTCATCATACTTAGAATGAGTGATGATTCGAATTGCTTTCTTTTGTAAAACTACGATTGGATGAATAGTACTTTCATATGTGTTCCCCCAAACTACTAACCCATAAGTTAGATATGGATATATAAGAGAGTAATATAGCTGTATTAATATATTACTATTAAGATAATATCTTATTTTAGAGAGTATACCTATGCCTTTGGCAATTTTTTTGGTAATTTGATGAATATGGCTTTTCCAATTTAGATTTGAGTCAATTAGCACTCCAAGATATTTGGTATTCTGTTTATGCTCTAAGATTTTCTTATTAATGGTAATGTTTAATTTATAATTAACTTTCTTCTGGTGTGAGTGAAATATTACAAAATTAGATTTATTAACATTCAGTGATAATTTATTGGCACTTAGCCAGTCATTAACTTTTATTAATTCGCTGTTTACAACATTCTCAAGACTATGTAGATTATTATGAGCATAAAAGAGGTTAGAATCATCAGCAAAGAGGTGAATGTCAAAATTTTTAGAGCAATTTGAAAAGTCATTAATATAAAGGAGGAACAGTAGAGGCCCGAGGACTGATCCTTGGGGAACCCCACAAGAAATGTATTGGTGATCGGATGAGGCATTTCCAATAGAAACAAATTGTTTTCTGTTATTTAGATAAGAGACAAACCAGTCAATGGCAATACCACGAATGCCAAGCCTTTGTAACTTATTAATTAAAATGTCATGGTTGACAGTATCAAATGCTTTACTCAAGTCGAGGAAAATTCCACATGCATACTTACCTTCATCAATAGCTTTTTGAATTTTATCAGTAATAAGAAGTATGGCTTGAATAGTAGAGTGGTTTGAGCGAAAGCCAAATTGTTTATTGTAGAGGCAATTTATTTTATCTAGATATCTAATTAATCTTTTGTACATTAATTTTTCAAGGATTTTATTAAAGACTGAAAGGAGTGAGATTGGACGATAATTTGATAAGATCAGTTGAGATCCATTTTTAAAAACTGGACAAACTCTAGCAATCTTGAAGTTATCAGGAACAGTACCCGTGTTAAATGAGCAATTATACAATATTTCTAAAGGCTTAGAAAGAAGACATTTGAGCAGCTTAAGAATTTTAATTGGGATACTAAAAGGCCCAACAGATTTACCAGTCTTAATTTCAGAAATTATGTTTACAATTTCATCAGAAGTTGTTGGATACAGATAAAAACTGTTAACTTGTGGTGGATCCATATAATCAAGACATGATGTATTAGGATTAGATTTACTGATAGAGCTAGCTAATTTATTACCAATGTTTGCAAAGTAACAATTAAATTCATCAGCTATTTCTTTTGAATTTACTATTACTTTACTATCATTGACTAATTTGGTTGGAAAATTTAATTTCTGAGGTTTTAGGGTTATAATTTGTTTGATTCCTTTCCAGATGTTCTTGGTGTTAGTTTTATTTTCATCAAAGTAATTTTGATAACATAATCTTTTGCTTATTTTAATTAAGTGATTTAATTTATTACGATAGGTTTTATATTTGAGATGATACATCTCAGACATTGTCTTAAGATATTTATTAAACAATTTATTCTTTACATTAATTGACACTTTTATTGCAGGAGTTATCCATGGTTTCATCATAAATTTCATTTCCTTTTTTGTTAGCTGTTTTATAGGAATATGATTATTAATAATGCCATTGATTTTGGAATAGAAGGCATTAAAAATATCATTAACATCATTAGATTGGGGAAGAGTTTGATGCCAGTCAATAGACTGGACCTCATCAGTAAGAGCTAATTCATCAAGTCTAGAGTAATCTCTCTTAAGGATTTTAATCTTATTTGAGAGAGTTGAAAGTTTATTAATGATTAGAAAGTTAGGAAGATGGTCAGAGATATCAGATAGTATATTACCACTCAATGTATAATGTTCTAATGAGTTAAAGAATATATTATCTATTAATGTTGCAGAATAGTTTGTTATCCTAGTAGGCTGCAAAATATGGGGCTGGAAAAGGAAAGATCCTAGTGTATTTATAAAGTCTTCAGTGGGAGAATGAGAATCATAATTCAGCAGATTGATATTAAAGTCACCTGAAATAATACAATACTTGGATTGTTTTTGGACCTTATCAACATTGGCATAAACTGAATTTAGAAATGAATCAAGATTAGTATTTGGATGTCTATAAAATATACCACAGAGTATGTTTCTATTTTTGGAATTATCAATTTCAATCCATAGTGATTCAAGATCATCTGAGACAACACTTAGGTCATCTCTTAAATTAAATTTTAAATCATTATGAACATAGAAACCAACCCCTCCTGCTTGAGATCTGCTTGGTTGAGATATAAAAGTGTAATTAGGCAAGGAGGTATTAGCAACATGTTCTTTATCTATATTAAATCTGATTTCAGACAACCCAATGATGCTAAATGAATGTTGAAGTTCATCCAGCATGTTCACAAAATTATCAAAATTAGCAGATAAACTTCTTATATTGCAGTGAAGGATTGATAATGATTTGTCTGACAAAGAACTTGATATTTCAGAGCTCTGGTGAAAATCATGAGTAGAGTAATATTTAAAATTTACCTGTGAAGGCAAATTAGATTCTGGATCTATGTCAGTAAAGTTAGGAATGTTATTAATTGATGAAACAATATTTAGATGAGGTAATTGGTCTAACTTAGTATTTGCAATGTTGTGGGAACACAAGCAGTCTGAGTTAGAATTAAACATCATATTAATAAGTTCAGAGTCTTCAATACTGTTAAAGGGAAAGACTGAATCACGACAAGATATACACAGCCACAGATCACCTGAGTTAGAGTAATACTTATAATCCTTGATTGAAAGAAAAGTACATTTTAAGTGATACCATCTTAGGCATTTATCACACTCAATGGCCCTGGAGTTACTACGGACTATTTTATTACAAGAAGGGCAACTTACCATGGCAATTAATTAATATTTAATTAACTCAGACTTCTTGTATTTTAGGAACTGCCACAAATACACTAACCAGTAAACTTTTCCACAATGGAAGTTAGCCACTAAATTCATGTACACGTGTATTCTCCACATTTCTATTTAAATGGGTATTCCTGATCATCTCAAGATCTTTGAGTGATGAGATTCGTTTGGCAGATGAATTAGAGTCCTTTCTAAGGTATATACGCCCTGCATTGGACCAGATGAATTTAAACTTTAGATCCCTCTTAAGTTGAAGGCAACTCCAAAACAGCTCCTTATTCCTTTGGGTTAAACTTTCTCCAATAAATATCTTATTCTCTGAGATTCTGCCAAGACCCAGATCACTTGTGTTGAAATCATTCAGATTCTTTCTAGCACTGTATACTCGATCTCTGACATCCCTTCTCACAAACTTGGCAATGATCGCTGGTGGATGGTTAACATTTGATGCTCTTTGGGTAGACGATGGTAGTCGGTGGCTCACTGAAATATCATTTTCTTCAACCTTCACTTGAAGTAGAGAAGCAATAGAGATGACAAGTTTGTTGGTATCCTCACCTGGCTGGAATGGAATCTCTCTGAATTCTAAACAATCCCTTCGGGAGTACTGTTCTTGGAAGTCCAACGCTTCTTTCTGTTGATTGAGCTCGTTATTAAGTTTCGAAACTTCTGACTTCAGTATCTTATTTTCGGCACTAATTTCTTTGTTAACTTCTTGCATTTTCTGTAGTTCCTTAAGAAACACATCATACTTGTGGCTGATTAAATCCATCGATTTCGTAATCGGTTCCAGCTTTTTGTCAAACATCTTTTCAAGCATGTTTTCAAGTTCCTCTCTTTCCGCAGACATGGTAAAACGGTCTAATGGAATTATTTAAAACAAAGTTTGGCTAATTTACGTCAATATAACAGAACATAGTACGAACGTGAGGCATATTAGAATCCCGGAACGGAGCGTTAAAATTATCCGCCATCTTGTTCCAGACCGCTGACCGCAACTGTGAAGATTGAATTAAGTCTAGTTGGTATGCCTTTTCTGAACTACATGTTGACCGTCAATTGTACGCGGAACAATGCCAACTTGTAAGAAATTTAATACACACCACGAAAATGAGCTACTATTCGAAACTGATCACTGACTCTAAATCTGACCACAGATCCCTGTTCAATACTATTGATCGCCTACTGCACCGCACACCTGAGAAACTGTTCCCGTCCTGTAACTCCACTACGGAACTCTGCAATACGTTCGCAGACTTCTTTACGGATAAAATAACCAAAATCAGAAATCAGCTTGACTCCTCGGCTATCATGAACACAACGACTATAAACCACACATTTGATGCTACTGATGTCCAAAGTGAACTGACATATTTCACTCCAACTACGGTTGAGGAACTCTCAACAATCATTGGTACCAGCTCGAGTAAGTCCTGCATATTGGATCCTATACCTGCTATACTCCTTCGCTACTGTCTGGATGATATCCTACCCACCATTACTAGGATAATCAATCTGTCCTTTGAAAACTGCGAAATGCCATCAACCCTGAAGCAAGCTGCTTTATCACCTAAATTAAAAAAGCCCTCTCTTGACCATAAGACATTTGCTAATTTTCGTCCTGTTTCAAACCTGAAGTTCATCTCTAAGGCTGTAGAGAAAGTAGTTGCTGTACAACTGAACAACTACTTAAAAGAAAATAATCTCCATGAAGTCTTACAATCAGCATATAAACAACACCACAGTTGTGAAACCGCATTAGTACGAGTCCAAAATGATATTCTTAAGGCAATAGATGACCAAAACTGTGTAATTCTGCTCCTCCTCGACCTCTCCGCAGCATTCGATACCGTCGACCACAGTATCCTCCTACACAGGATGTCCACCAAGTTTGGCATCAAAGAGAAAGCATTAGCCTGGTTCCAGTCCTACCTTACCGACGGTAAACAGTTTGTAAACATCGATGGTATAGTCTCTTCCAATCATAATCTACATTATGGCGTGCCACAAGGCTCTGTTCTAGGTCCCATCCTTTATCTCCTTTATACTGCACCGCTTGGAGATATACTACGCAAGCACAACATGTCATTCCACCTATATGCAGACGACACACAGATATACTCCACCTTCGTCTACAATAACTCTGAACAACTTGCCTCATCGAAGCGCTGTATAGAAACCTGTCTACTTGAGATTGAACAATGGATGACTTGTAACAAACTTAAACTTAACAATGATAAATCTGAACTTTTAATTTTACACTCCCGCCATCGTCCGTATGCTCTATTACCATCTCTTGCTGTCGGTAATGACACTATATACCCCTCTAGTTATGCCAGAAACATTGGAGTAATCTTCGATGACACTATGTCTATGTCTCGCCAGGTTAACTCTATTTGTAAGTCGGCGTTCTACCAACTAAGGAATATTTCTAGAGTAAGAAAATATTTGTCTGTTAGTACTACAGAAATTCTTCTACACGCATTCGTTACTACTAAGTTAGATAACTGTAACTCCCTATTATATGGCCTACCAAAACAACTAATCCAGAAGCTACAATATGTCCAAAATGCTGCCGCTCGCATTATATCATGCACGCGTAAATACGATCATGTCACACCTACTTTAAAGGAACTGCACTGGCTACCTGTAAACGAGCGCATCACATTTAAGATTCTTCTACTTACTTATAAGTCCCTTAATAACCAAGCACCTGTCTACTTAAGAAATTTATTACACATCTACAAACCTAACAGAATGCTCCGCTCGTCATCTGACACACTTCGCTTGACTCAACCGATGCCTAGACTTAAAACCTATGGTCAACGCGCGTTTTCTATATCAGCACCTCAAATCTGGAATAGCCTACCTGTAGAAATAAGATCCAGCCCGAATGTGAATATCTTTAAATCTAAGCTCAAGTCTTATCTTTTTTGCTCTGCTTATAATCTGAACTAGCTATGAATTATTATTACCGATATGTACTACATTGCTACATAGTTTACTTACTACTCGTTACGTTAGTAGATAATAATTAATTAATTTGTTATTTATACATTATTGTAAAGCGCATAGAACAGATATGCTATATGCGCTATATAAATATATTATATTATTATATTATATTATTATTCCTTTGGAACCGCAATTGCTATAGCTGGCTGTTTTCCCGTCAAACGTGTAACTTCATTTTTCAAAGCTTTGACAACCTCAGGTAAACGAGCTACCCACTCGACTGACCGTTGTCCCGACTGCTGCGAAGCAAGCACCATTTCTTGAACGTACTGGTGTCCGAATAGCCTCTCAGACAGCGTACGATTGAAGCGCTCAACAATTGCTTGATCTCTGTGGATGTCCACACGTCCACGTCTTACAGAACTGAACTCCATGCTTGATCAGTATTAGAGAAACGGCACCCATGAACTCACGTCCAGGATCGACCTGAAGCAGCTTTGGCCATGTCAGTGGACTTCGCTTGTAGATTCGCTCAAAAGCCGCAGCAACTTCTTTAGCTTCTTTAGTGGCTAATGGCTCGGCTTCTTTGTATCTGGATGCTACGTCAACGACTGTAAGTGCATACTTATATAGCTTTCGTCCACGTCCAGGGCGATCATGCGGAAGGAAGAGCAGATCGGCTTGGTGAACCTCGTTTGGCGTAGAGAAATTAAATTTAGGTCGTGGAACATATTGAGGAGCTGGTAAATAGATCTGCCATATAGCTTGTTTTTCCAGCGCCACATCCTAGCCACATCTTCGGATATGCCAGTTGCAGTGGCAAGATGTTTAATCGCAGCGAGTCCTTTCCAATAGCCTTCAGGACTATAGTAAGTATTCGCGAATACCTTCGCAAGGCGAATCGACGGTTTCGGTTCCTTTGGAACAGCCATGGTTTCGAAATGAGCCTGCTATGTGGCGTATCCCATCAAACTTCAACAAGCGAAAAATAGGTAGTTTTTTAAATTTCTTTCTTAAGGAAGGCGCTATAGCCATCGGCTGGCAACGTATACTAGCGCAAGCACCCCACCACCTACAAACACCAATTCGGCAGTTTTCTGTGAACTTGATGACCGATAGTAATCGGAGAAACGAGGCTCCTTCGTATCCTGCAGACTTATATGGTCTAGCCCTACTTGGGCCGTATTGAATAGGATTCGAGCTCGAGTCAATTGGATAGATCTTCGTGGGAGTGACGCTGCATACGTTTCTGCTCTTGGACCCAGTCAGCCAATTTTTTGCGGGTCTCCTGGAAAGTAGCCCAATCAGCTAGATATTTCTCAAGGGCTCTATCATGTCTTTCAGCCTCTATAGCCACCAAGTCTGGAACACTCATTGTTACTATATGGTGTATCCCACCAAACTTCAACACGCAGAAAAAAGATTACTAGATGGGTGTATTATAGTCTAGTAATTACCTAGTAATTAACGTAATCCACCTAGTATTTTTTTTTTTTTTTTTTTTTTAAGAAAACGCTATAACAATTTGCTAGCAACGTATCCTAGTGCGACCACCCCACCGCCTACGGCCGCGAATTCGGCATTTTCTTTCGAACTTGATGGGCGATAGTAATCAGAGAAGTGGGGTTCTTTCATAGCCTCTAGCTCTGCATGGATTTTCCTATGCAAGGAGAGTTTTCGAAGCGCATCGGCTCTATCAGTAACTGAATCGTGTTGCTGCCTTTCTCTCTCATGGTCCCAGGCGGCTAGTTTTTCTAGTCGTATTTCGCGCTGTTCTTCGAAGAGGGCTCTATCGTGTCTTTCAGTCTCTACATCGAACGCATCTGGCCCACTAGCTGCTTTATCGATGTATTTCGCGTCGTAGCTTATGCCAGTACCGAATGCAGCAAACAAGAATGCTGCAGCTATTATCGATGCCATGTCCGTCTCTACGAAGTAGCCGGTATAACCTTTCGATCCTCGAGGTATTGCTTAGCGGCAAGGCTACCAGTCAACACAGCTACCCACTTTACGTAGTTCAAAACGCTCGATGAAGGATCGCCAGTCATGGGCTCTTTGATGACTTTTTTCCCGATCCAGCCGATGCCTGCTGCAAGTCCAATCAATATGGCAGCGTCTGATAATGTTTTCATAAGTTTGTTCTCAACCATTGTGCATCATCGATATGAGATATGGCTTCAAATGCTATATCATACCTTTAGTTTTAAGGGTGCTACCTTTGGTGGTGGCCTCTGCATTCGTCCCGATTGCGGTAGCGCTCGTTTCGACTTGTCGTCCCGCCGCCCCCGACAAACAACAGTTATTGAGCCTATCCTGGCGCAGTTGCACGTAACGCATATACTGATAGTACAAACCTACCAGTGCTATGCTTACTCCAACTGCGGTGAGTGTGGTATTGGTCGACATGTTGTTGGCTATCCAGCTTGGCTTGTCGTCCCGATCGTCTTCCTCTTTTTTGTCTACCGGCTTGCTGGCGAGGGCGTCTTTAGTTAGTTTTCTTCTTTCCGCTATGGCTTTACCGGCAGCAACGCGCTTTGGATTTTTTCTTTTTTAGGCGTAGTTGGTTCTTTTGTGATGAGGTCATTCAGAGGTTTTTCCATCTTGCTGTATGTTGGCAAGTGACATAGCTTCAATTGTAGGGTCGCTACTAGATGGAGTAACTACCGAACTAGGTGGAGTAATTACTCACCTAAATTTAGCAAGATGTTGCCAAGTGACGTAGCTTCAATTGTAGGGTCGCTACTAGATGGAGTAACTACCGAACTAGGTGGAGTAATTGGTGGAGTAACTACCGAACTAGGTGGAGTAATTACTGAACTAGATGTAGTAACTACCGAACTAGGTGGAGTAATTACTGAACTAGATGGAGTAACTACCGAACTAGGTGGAGTAATTACTGAACTAGATGGAGTAACTACCGAACTATGTTGAGTAGTTACTGACCTAAATTTAACAAGTTCCAGTTCACGCCTATATTGTTCTGAGTCGTCCCACCCAAGGTTGTAATGCCGTACTGATTCGGCCAACCTACACTCGCGATGATTACGTCGTGCTGGTTCGTCCAACTTACATTTGCGGCGTGGAGTAATTACTGAACTAGGTGGGGTAGTTACTGGAATTACTGGGGCGGGTGGAGTAGTTACTGGAATGAATGAAGTAAGTACTGCCATAGTGCGTCGCTTATCGTGCCAGTCATCGAATAAGCGTCGTCCTACCTTGGTGAGGTAGTCCATATATGACAACCCTACCATTGCTATGGTTAGTCCGACTGCGGAAAGCACGTAAGGGGTGTTATTTTCGCTTAATGTTTCCAACTTTTCTTCTACTTGCGATAACTCTTGTGTTATGATATGTACCTGCCACGTCGGTGGAATTCACGGGGTTCAACACTATTTCTGAGCAAGGAATACTTAATCTTATCACAACAGCAAGTAAGAAGTCATGTACACTTGACCCAATGCCGACCTTACTCTTACTCCAGTGTAAAGATGTCATTTTACCGGTGATTAGCTCCATGATAAATATGTCTCTTGAGTACGGACACTTCCCTGATTTATGGAAAGAAGCACTCGTTTATCCTCACCTGAAGAATACAGACTTAGACACTTGTTTTCCTAATCTGCGACCAGTTAGTAATCTATCATACGTCTCTAAACTCACAGAGAGAGCTGTATTTAATCAACTGCATGAGCACATGTCACTGAATGGCCTGTATCCACCTCTTCAATCAGCCTACCGTAAAAACCATAGTACTGAGACTGCGCTGCTGAAAGTCATGAACGACATTCTATTGAATATGAACAAGCAACACTTAACACTATTAGTTCTCTTAGATTTGAGTGCTGCTTTTGACACGATTGACCACTCCATCTTACTAAATCGACTTCAACTGAATCTTGGAGTCTCTGGTACTGCTCTCTCCTGGTTTACTGCCTACCTGTCTGGACAACCCTACCATTGCTATGGTTAGTCCGACTGCGGAAAGCACGTAAGGGGTGTTATTTTCGCTTAATGTTTCCAACTTTTCTTCTACTTGCGATAACTCTTGTGTTATGATATGTACCTGCCACGTCGGTGGAATTCACGGGGTTCAACACTATTTCTGAGCAAGGAATACTTAATCTTATCACAACAGCAAGTAAGAAGTCATGTACACTTGACCCAATGCCGACCTTACTCTTACTCCAGTGTAAAGATGTCATTTTACCGGTGATTAGCTCCATGATAAATATGTCTCTTGAGTACGGACACTTCCCTGATTTATGGAAAGAAGCACTCGTTTATCCTCACCTGAAGAATACAGACTTAGACACTTGTTTTCCTAATCTGCGACCAGTTAGTAATCTATCATACGTCTCTAAACTCACAGAGAGAGCTGTATTTAATCAACTGCATGAGCACATGTCACTGAATGGCCTGTATCCACCTCTTCAATCAGCCTACCGTAAAAACCATAGTACTGAGACTGCGCTGCTGAAAGTCATGAACGACATTCTATTGAATATGAACAAGCAACACTTAACACTATTAGTTCTCTTAGATTTGAGTGCTGCTTTTGACACGATTGACCACTCCATCTTACTAAATCGACTTCAACTGAATCTTGGAGTCTCTGGTACTGCTCTCTCCTGGTTTACTGCCTACCTGTCTGGACGATCCCAACGTGTCTCCATTAACAATGCTTCATCTAGGAAATTTGACCTTAACTGTGGCCTCCCTCAAGGTTCCTGTCTTGGCCCTCTGCTCTTTATCATCTATGCGAGTGATTTATTTCGCATAATTGATAAACACTTACCCCACGCTCATGCATATGCAGATGATACACAACTATATCTATCATTTAAACCGAAACCGGATACTAACCAGTACCAGTCAGTGACAGCTATGGAAGAGTGTATCAACGATATCCAGGCTTGGATGCACGAGAACAAGCTCAAATTGAACCATGGAAAAACTGAGTTCATGATTATTGGCACACGTCAACAGCTTGACAAAAACTCAATTAGTCATCTCTCTGTTGCCAACTCTGTTGTTACACCCACCCTCTCTGTCAAGAATCTTGGAGTCTGGATGGACCCAAGGCTGTCTCTAGAGACATACATTAATAAAACGTGTAAATCATCATTTTATTATTTACATAACATTAGAAAGATTCGAAAATTTTTAACCATTGAGTCTTGCACTATCCTTGTCCATGCATTTATTTCATGTCGCCTTGACTACTGTAACAGTTTATGTTATGGTCTTCCTGCTTACCAAATAGCAAAACTTCAAAGAGTTCAAAATGCTGCCGCTAGAATCATATGTAAGGTTTCCCGTTTTGCACATATTACTCCGGTTCTCATTAGCTTACACTGGCTTCCAGTCAAAACTAGAATAATCTTTAAGATACTTACTATCACTTTCAAAGCTATCCATGGTATGTGCCCTTCGTATATTTCTCAATTAATTAAAGTCAGAGGGCGCTCTTTTTATAACACTAGATCTAATAATGAGCTACGGCTGATCGTACCATCCTTTACATCACTGTCTACTATTGGCGATAGGTCATTTACATCAGCCGCACCTTTTCTATGGAATAAATTACCTGCTAGTATTAGGCAAATCAAATCCCATGACTATTTCAAGAAGCAGCTCAAGACTTACTTATTCAGAGAAGTCTTTAGCCTTTAGCTACTATTTACAACTAGTTTTATTATGGTTATTATCGACTAAATTTTATCATTACTCATAGTAATAGCATTTTATTGGACTGTTATTCTTAATGAATTGGTTAGTTAATTATTAGTTTGTTAGTTTATTTTAAAAGTAGAGACTTTGTAAAAGCGCATCTGAACATTTTCCATATGCTAATTTGCGCTATATAAGTGCATTATTATTATTATTATTATTATTATATGAGTCAACTAGTATTTCTAGACCTAAAACATTAGTCAACCAAACTACAACAAGTTCTTGTAAGAGCTCCTCGTGTTCCTCGTGGTGTCCCCTTCATAACCACAGGGCCCACCACAGGGTTCCCAAGTCACTTAGTAAATATTATAACATCTCTCTCCTAACAGTTTTCAATTAGTCTTTGAGGCCTCTTGACATCCCTCCCAGAACGACGTGTTGAGATAGGCTGTTGTTCAGGTGTTACTGTAGGTTGTTTGAGTTTTCCAACAGACTCCTGTTCTGGTTTCAGAGTTGCTGCCACTTGTGGAACCATCCTTTCCTCTTTTGGAACAGCAATAATCTGCCTTCTGTTTCTCCGGTAGACTCGCCCTTGTTCATCTCCTACTAAATATGATCGGGGCAGTACTTCAGCCTTGCGCCACTCTTGGTCCCGGTTCAGGCGTATTCGCACCTTCTCTCCAGCTTCCAGTGGAGGTAAGTCTCTGCCACCTTTATCATAGTTTACCTTTGACGTTCTCTGGCGAAGTTGGAGTGCTTTCATAACTCGGTCAGGTTCAACAGTCTGAGGAAGTAGCAGGCGTCGGTGAGTTGGAATCATAGTCCGGGTACGTCTACCCATTAGCAGTTGCACAGGTGATACACCAATGTCTTCGAATGGTGTATTCCGGTATTTGAGTAAACCCTCAAATGGATCTTTATTTTCTGCAGCAGCTTTTTTCAAGATTCGTTTGGCAGTCTGTACTGCCTTCTCTGCAGCTCCATTGGATTGAGGATACTCTGGTGAACTGGTTACATGTTGAAATCCCCATTCACTAGCAAACTGCTTGAACTGGTGAGTACTATCAAACAGATTCCTGGTGTTACTATATTGTGAACCATTGTCACTCACAACCTTGTCTGGTATACCAAATCTTGCGAAGATTTTCTTGAGGTTGTTGATGAGACAAGTGGAAGTACTCTGTCGAAGGAGCTCTATCTCAAAGTACTTGGAGTAGAAGTCAGTGACCAATACGTATGTATGGCCAGCAAATTCAAATAAGTCGGTACCAACGACCTGCCATGGTAAACCAGGGATATCATGTGGACTTAATGTCTCCTTCTGTTGCCGGTTGC
This sequence comes from Actinernus sp. WN-2022, assembly GCA_030867875.1. Lineage (NCBI taxonomy): Eukaryota > Metazoa > Cnidaria > Anthozoa > Actiniaria > Actinernidae > Actinernus > Actinernus sp. WN-2022. Next base: position 52,440,118 of record JAOWCC010001679.1, on the reverse strand, counting down.
GAAAGGAATTACATATGGTGCACGAACTAACTTTATCCTTGATTTGGGTTGTCATAGAGGGCCAGAAAACATAATCTCGTGCCAAGCACAGACTCTTGCTTTCTCCCATGTGTGCCCCATGTATCTCATCTAGCACCTCAGCCCTCAAAGCTCTTGGGACCACAATTCTGTCCGATTTGAACAGCAAGCCATCTTCTACACTCAATTCTTCTCTGAAATGCCAGTACGCCCTAGCCAGCTCATCAACTTGATCCCTACAAGCTGGCCATCCACTAACAACATACTCCATTACTATTTTAGAGGTTTGATCATCATGTGATGCCAATCTGAATTTCTGCAACGCATAAGATTGACTCCAATTTCATCCTTGAACACAGGTTCAGTGTCACTAAGCGGTGCACGACTTAGACAGTCTGAAATGACCTGTAGTTTTCCTGGAACATATGTCACATCCAAATCGTACTTGGTAAGCTGCAGCAGCATTCTCTGTAGCCTAGGAGGTGCACTGTTGAGAGGTTTCTTAAATATTGCCTCCAGTGGCTTGTGGTCTGTCTCCACAAGGACTCGCCTACCATAAACATAGTTGTGGAACTTTTGTGCTCCCCATAGGATAGCTAGCAATTCCCTCTCAATGTTGGCATATCGCTGTTCACAGCTAGTTAATCTCTTTGACCCATATGCAACAGGTCTGCCTCCCTGCAATATCACTGCACCAAGCCCAGTACCGCTTGCATCCACATTCAGCACTGTCTTCTGGTTGTTATCAAAGAATGCCAGGACTGGCGCCTCAGTGATGGCTAATTTCAGCTTATCAAATGCCTCTTGCTGAGGTGTGTCCCAGACAAATGCTGCATCCTTCTGGGTCAATTGTGAAATGGGTCCTTGTACATCAGCTTTATGCTCAATGAACTTGTCTAAGTAGTTCACAGTTCCTAGCAAACGGAGCACACCCTCCTTGTCAGTTGGGGCTGGCATGTTCCTGACTGCCCTGATTTTCTCTGGATCAGGTTTGATTCCTTCAGATGTGAATTGATGGCCGACATACTTCACTTCTGCTACTCTGAGTTTAGGTTTGTCAGGGTTAAGCTTCAGTCCCACTTCCACGGCTTCTCTCTAGCACCATTTTCAGCTTGCGATCCATATCCTCTTGGTCTACACCGTGTACCAATAGGTCATCAACAATTATCTCCACAGGAATCCCTTCAAACAGTCTGTCCATTTCTCGTTGGTAAATTTCGGGAGCTGGAGCAATACCAAAATGACGTTTGTAGTCACAAGCACCTGGGTGTCACACTTGCTGCTAATCTCTCCTGGAAACCCCATATTCTGAATGTTTATGAAAAGGCTTCAAAGCGACTAAATTTTTTGAAAGGATTAAAATTCAAAATCAGTAGAGACGTTTTGGAAAAATTGTATAAATCGTTAATACGACCAATCATGGAATATGCAGATGTGCTTTGGGACGGTTGCCATGACAATGAAGTGAGCTACTAGAGTTCGTGCAATATGAGTCTGCCAAGGTGGTCTCGGGTGCAATGAGGGGCACAAGTAGACAGAGATTACTCAATGAACTCGGCTGGGACGATTTGAAAACCAGAAGATTAATTCATAAGCTTATTTTGTATTTCAAAATTGTTCGTAATTTTACCCCATCCTATTTGCGAGATCTGGTTCCTTTAACAGTCCAACAAAGATCCGGGTTGGCTTTGAAGTCTGCTAATAATTTTTCCCTATTCCCCACCCGAACTGAGAGATATAATAAATCTTTTTTTCCTTCGACAATAAGATTATGGAACAGTGTGGACGAATCAATACGAGCAACAGAATCACTCGGTTTGTTTAAAAAATATTTAATTGATCTATATTGTTCACAGGCCAATACTAGTTACCTTAATGTAGGTATAGATAGATATTTGTCGATATTGCACACTCGCCTTCGATTAAACTGTTGTGCACTTAACTATCATCTATTTAAAATGAATTGTTCTGTTTCACCAGCTTGTGCTTGCGGGGCTGTCTATGAATCTGTGGCACATTATTTTTTAAATTGCCCACGACACGCTGCCCTTCGACCTCCCTTATTCTCGGTTGCTGCACAATCACTGAAAGACCGTTGGAACCATTTGTCTGAATCTCAAAAAATTGACATATTCCTCTACGGATCGGTCAGTATGACTCTTAACGAAAATAAACGTTTATTTCTGAGCGTTCAGTCCTATATCAAACAATCTATGCGTTTTGTCAAAAACTACTAAATGTCTTATTGTATTGGTTCCAATTGCCTTATTATACTTTTCTTTATGTTTGTCACTATTGTCACTGTTATTGTTAGTTTTTCTTCTGATTATGTAACCGTTAGCCCTCCTATATCACTCCTAATTAAGTAAATTGTAAATTGCGTGAGCCCCCTAGATGAGCAGCCTGCTCTTGGGGTTAATGCCTGAGTCCATATATGTTTAAATAAAAAAATAAAAAAATATAAATAAAAAGGTAATCTTGTGAAACGGTATCTACCCCAGGGTGTATTGAAAGTGAGTAGCTTGGAACTCTCTTCATCTACAGGCAGCTGCCAGAAACCATTACATGCATCTAAGGTGGTAAAAATCTTTGCACCGGAAAGGCGATTTGTTACCTCTTCTACCGTAGCCATAGGGTGGTGTACACGCTTAAGTGCAGTATTCAAATCCCTTGGGTCAATACATATTCGTACTTCTCTCTCAGATGGTGGCTTCCCTTTTCTCTTCTCATCTGGCTTTCTCTTATCAACGACTAACATAGAGGACACCCATGGGGTATGCCCCTCTTCTCTCACAATTATACCATCTTCCTCCATCTCCTTAAGTTTTGCTTGTGCCGGCTCAAGGAGAGCAATTGCAATTTTTCTTGGAGGATGGATTACTGGAGTCACAGAAGAATCAACCTCTAGGTGTACTTCTGTTGGTAGCTTCCCAGGTTTATGACTGAAACATTCTTTATAATCCTTCAACACAGGATCAGTCTCTATGGCACTCACCTCACCCCCTGGTGTAGGTGTTCCAAAAATATCAGTCATGGTGATCTCTGCTTGAGACTCCACAGTTTGTAGTTGTTGGAGATTCATGAACTTCAAAACTTCTAAATCCAAGCAGGCATCACAACTTATTAGTGGCATGAAATCTCCCTCAACTACAAGGTAGAGTAAGTCCATCTTACGATTCTTGTATTCGGTCAACAAGCGCACACATCCCTTTGGGTGTATGGGTTTAGAGGCAAGCCAACCTTTCAATGGCTGCTTGATTTTTTGCAAAGGTTTCTTAGTTATCTTCTTATAGAGGTGATAGGGAATAACAGTAGCTTCTGCACCTGTATCTGCCTTTACTCTAAGCTCTGTACCTGCAACCTTTATAGTGATTAGGCTCTTGTTTGTCTTGGCTGTGCTAGAGACTGAGTCCAGTTCCACAGATCCGAAATATGTGTGCTCTACATAACTTTCATCCTCACTACTACCCTCATGCTCTTCTTTTCTCACAGTGTCTAGTTTGGGACCCCTCTTAGTGGTATCTTGACACATTTTTTGCAAAATGTCCCTCTTTCTTGCATTTATTACAACGTTTCTTAAATGCTGGACACTTAATTGGGTGAGAGAATGAGTGCTTAAATCCACAAAACTTACAGGACCGAGCTGACGAAGCACTCTCGCTTTCTCTGTGCTTTTTTACAGCCTGTATCCTGTGCGTGCTTTGTGCATTTGAACCTGTTGCCATACTGAATTTATACTTCTGTGCTTCAGTAGCCTCATATGTCCTACAGTAATCATGAGCACATTGCAAAGTGAGATCAGGCTTTTTCAGCAGTTCCCCTTGTAGATCATCAGACAGTACTCCTCCAACTATGTGGTCTCTAACCAAGGAGTCTCTAAGCCCTTCAAATTCACACGTGAGTGACAGTCTTTTAAGCTCGCTTACAAAGTTATCAATCCTCTCCCCTTCCTTTTGGTTTCGCTGAAAGAACACCAATCGCTCATAAATAACGTTTCTGGCTCCCTGGCACAGATCTTAAAACTTTTTGCAGACAACTTTGTAGGAAGTATTGCTTTCTCCCTCGGCAAAGTTAAAATGACTGTACTCTTCAATAGCTTCCGAGCCTGCAAAATTGAGTAGTAAATTTACCTTAAACTTGTCTGGTTTCTTATCCTTTTCGGCTGTTATAAGGTATATTTCAAATCTCATCAGAAATTTCCTCCAATTTTCCGCTGCTTGTGCGTCCAACACTAGTGGACCAGGTCTATAATTCGTGTCTCTGTCAGCCATTTTGTCGACTCGTCGCTGTGGCTCCTTTCAGGCCGGTATTCTTGTTCTTTACTCTCTTCCGACTTTGCTACGCCACATATATCGTTACGAGCTCCGTGTCCGTTCTGACACCATGTTATGATATGAGTCAACTAGTATTTCTAGACCTAAAACATTAGTCAACCAAACTACAACAAGTTCTTGTAAAAGCTCCTCGTGTTCCTCGGGGTGTCCCCTTCATAACCACAGGGCCCACCACAGGGTTCCCAAGTCACTTAGTAAATATTATAACATCTTGCGATAAGTCATGAATGGCAGATCTCTTCTTTACGTTTTCATTCTGACGCTCCGACATCTTTCTGTATGTTGATAGTTGGTGTGTCTTCGATTGCTTCATCAGAAGTAGTATGAGAGGGACCGAATTAGCCGGTTTTTTGCGGTGTTATGCTAATTTTTGCGGTGTTATGCTAATGTTTGCGGTGTTATGCTAATTTTTAAGGCGCTCATGAATAAAGTGCGGTGGTTTCTCATTATCTATTGTCTTGGACTCATGAATAAAGTGGTGCGCTCATGAATAAATTGCAGCGCCCTCATGAATAAAATGTGGCGCTCTCATGAATAAAGTGGTGAGCTCATGAATAAAATGTGGCGCTCTCATGAATAAAATGCGGCGCGCTCATGAATATCTATTGTTCCTTTGGATGAGGTCATCGATCTATTCGAGCATGTTTGGGCAAAGCCTATTGTTTGGGATCGTCTGTAAAACCAGGAGCCGTCGGCCCTGAATACATTCAAGAAATTGAGTAGCAACAAGATGGAAGTCATCTAAAATCCATTCGAAGTTGAATGAAAAAAATAAAACATATCTCGCAATATCTAAACCCCTTCGTAGCGTAAATAGTAAGAACAAACTACTCGTGGTAGGCTCTAAACTGTCTTTATTATTTGCATTTACAGTTAATAACTCATAAGATAATTGTATACAAAATCCGGTCTGGTTCATTAGATCAACTCTGCTGTTGTTATTAGAGATTAGCGATAACTGAAGAGCCTATTGTTTTGAGGAAAACATTTGTGATGCAAATTATTCTCTAAAACTGAACTATAATTACCATACTAATATAAACGAACCACCAGATAATTAAACAAAGTTTATTCAATCTCAAAAACACCAATTTTAAAAACAGTTCGTTTTCCTTATCCTCGCGGAGTTGATAACTTTTTTATTTCTCAGTTCTTGGCTTGATATAATGCACCGTGTTACAAGATTACACTGATTTATGTTTCATTGATTTTTTTCTTGTTGACAAATGCTACAGACAGTTGTGTTTTTACCGAGGAGAGGAAAATTAATGACCAAGGTAGTCTAGGCTAAAAACTATACTTCAGCTATCATTTTCTAGTCTAGTCTAGAAATTTTTAACCTAGGTAGTCTAGTCTAAAATGTCGTTCTAGACTACAAATATCTAGTCTAGAAACTAACAACACTCACAAGCACTGAACGCCCGCCGCCCGTCAACGCCTACCTCCTCCTCCTCCGCCCTCCTCCTCCTCCCTCCTCCTCCTCCTCCTCCTCCTCCGCCCTCCTCCTCCGCCTCCTCCTCCTCCTCCCTCCCTCCTCCTCCTTCTCCTCCTCCTCCTCCCTCCTCCCTCCTCCCTCCTCCCTCCTCCCTCCTCCCTCCTCCCTCCTCCCGCCTCCTCCTCCTTCTCCTCCTCCCGCCTCCACCTCCTCCTCCTCCTCCTTCGCCTCCCACCTCCTCCTCCTCCCTCACCGCTACCCCAAAGCTCAAAACAAACTATGATTTGTTTTCTTGTTGACAAATTAAATGCTGCTTACTGATTGCTTATATTAAAACGATGACAAGAGGAATAATATTTTTAAAGACATTTATTAATATAAATCGACTTAATAAAACTTATTTCTAAAAGGTACAAATGTATTATTCATCGCGGAATCACTCTGTTCCGGAATAGGTTGTTTTTGGAATTGTTTATTCAACAAGAATTTTCGGTGGTGAATTGCAGCCTCGGTCGCTTCTTGCCATCCATAATCTTCCGTGTTCATCAAGTTTTGTTTTGTTTCCAAGATTTTTTGGAAATCAGGATCTTTTCTTAAGCTGTGAATCCATTTCATATCTTCGAACAACACTTCTCTTAGGTCTTTTTCTATAGGTAGGAACCAAAGCGTTACTGGCTTTGATTTCAGAAACTTCATGACTATCCCCATCGTGTTCATACTTTTGAACCAACGCTTCCCAATCTTCCTGGTGCCGTTCTTTAGCTTCGTTACGAATTATTTCCCAAACATCCTCTTCTCCGTCATAACTATCATCAGTGGAGTCCGTGCTCTCCTGAGAATCAGAGCTTTGATAAGAATCTTCAGTCATTTCATCATCTGAGTTGGAACGATTAGCAGCCATCGTTTATATCTTTACTCTTCAAGGATCGGGAGTATAATGTTAGACCCTTAAAAGTTTCGAACTTTATAGAAAACAAATTGGTGTGGTCACTCCGTTTAACAAATGTCGATTAGCTGATTTAGCTAAGGTCTCTCAGTTAGATCAACATTGTAAGTAGGATTCCTAACCAACATATTTTCCATTATCAACAACTGGATTTACATTCCTCGACAAAAACTTTCTTTTTTGAAGTTTCGCTTCTTGTAAATATGGTTTACGTTCTTGAGTTGATAACCTATGGACTTGTGCCAAGTGGTTGGATAATTTAACAAGATACTTTGATCCACAATTAGGTACAGGGCAGTTTTTCAAAGTCTGAGTTTCCATGTTCACTCGTTGAAAGTTAGTATCAAATAGCACACATCTACTTGATCGTCCCTTTTATCTCCTTTCGTCCCTTTTGTCTCCTTTTGTCCCGCTTTTTTTCGTTTTGAAATAAAAAAAGATGCATAAAAAAGAAAAAAAAGCGGGACAAGAGGCGACAAACGGGATGAAAGGGATAAACGGAGATACCTGTATCCGAATGTGAACACGTCTCTTGTCGGTAGGCCCTCTCGTCCCTTTTGTCGCCTTTTGTCCCGCTTTTTCGTCGTTTCGAAATAAAAAAAGAAGCGTAAAAAAGAAAAAAAGCGGGACAAAAGGAGACAAAAGGGACGAAAGGGATGAACGGAGATAACTCTAGCCGAATGTGAAGACGTCTCTTGTCATTAGGCCCTCTCGTCCCTTTTGTCTCCTTTTGTCCCGCCTTTTTTTCTTTTTTACGCTCCTTTTTTTATTTCGAAACGACGAAAAAGCGGGACAAAAGGCGACAAAAGGGACGAGAGGGCCTACCGACAAGAGACGTGTTCACATTCGGATACAGGTATCTCCGTTTATCCCTTTCATCCCGTTTGTCGCCTCTTGTCCCGCTTTTTTTTCTTTTTTTATGCTTCTTTTTTTATTTCAAAACGAAAAAAAGCCGGACAAAAGGAGACAAAAGGGACGAAAGGAGATAAAAGGGACGATCAAGTAGATGTGTGCTATTTGATACTAACTTTCAACGAGTGAACATGGAAACTCAGACTTTGAAAAACTGCCCTGTACCTAATTGTGGATCAAAGTATCTTGTTAAATTATCCAACCACTTGGCACAAGTCCATAGGTTATCAACTCAAGAACGTAAACCATATTTACAAGAAGCGAAACTTCAAACAAGAAAGTTTTTGTCGAGGAATGTAAATCCAGTTGTTGATAATGGAAAATATGTTGGTTAGGAATCCTACTTACAATGTTGATCTAACTGAGAGACCTTAGCTAAATCAGCTAATCGACATTTGTTAAACGGAGTGACCACACCAATTTGTTTTCTATAAAGTTCGAAACTTTTAAGGGTCTAACATTATACTCCCGATCCTTGAAGAGTAAAGATATAAACGATGGCTGCTAATCGTTCCAACTCAGATGATGAAATGACTGAAGATTCTTATCAAAGCTCTGATTCTCAGGAGAGCACGGACTCCACTGATGATAGTTATGACGGAGGAAAGAGGATGTTTGGGAAATAATTCGTAACGAAGCTAAAGAACGGCACCAGGAAGATTGGGAAGCGTTGGTTCAAAAGTATGAACACGATGGGGATAGTCATGAAGTTTCTGAAATCAAAGCCAGTAACGCTTTGGTTCCTACCTATAGAAAAAGACCTAAGAGAAGTGTTGTTCGAAGATATGAAATGGATTCACAGCTTAAGAAAAGATCCTGATTTCCAAAAAATCTTGGAAACAAAACAAAACTTGATGAACACGGAAGATTATGGATGGCAAGAAGCGACCGAGGCTGCAATTCACCACCGAAAATTCTTGTTGAATAAACAATTCCAAAAACAACCTATTCCGGAACAGAGTGATTCCGCGATGAATAATACATTTGTACCTTTTAGAAATAAGTTTTAATTAAGTCGATTTATATTAATAAATGTCTTTAAAAATATTATTCCTCTTGTCATCGTTTTAATATAAGCAATCAGTAAGCAGCATTTAATTTGTCAACAAGAAAACAAATCATAGTTTGTTTTGAGCTTTGGGGTAGCGGTGAGGGAGGAGGAGGAGGTGGGAGGCGAAGGAGGAGGAGGAGGAGGTGGAGGCGGGAGGAGGAGAAGGAGGAGGAGGCGGGAGGAGGGAGGAGGGAGGAGGGAGGAGGGAGGAGGGAGGAGGGAGGAGGGAGGAGGGAGGAGGGAGGGAGGGAGGAGGGAGGAGGGAGGAGGGAGGAGGGAGGAGGAGGAGGAGAAGGAGGAGGAGGGAGGGAGGAGGAGGAGGAGGCGGAGGAGGAGGGCGGAGGAGGAGGAGGAGGAGGAGGAGGGAGGAGGAGGAGGGCGGAGGAGGAGGAGGTAGGCGTTGACGGGCGGCGGGCGTTCAGTGCTTGTGAGTGTTGTTAGTTTCTAGACTAGATATTTGTAGTCTAGAACGACATTTTAGACTAGACTACCTAGGTTAAAAATTTCTAGACTAGACTAGAAAATGATAGCTGAAGTATAGTTTTTAGCCTAGACTACCTTGGTCATTAATTTTCCTCTCCTCGGTAAAAACACAACTGTCTGTAGCATTTGTCAACAAGAAAAAAATCAATGAAACATAAATCAGTGTAATCTTGTAACACGGTGCATTATATCAAGCCAAGAACTGAGAAATAAAAAAGTTATCAACTCCGCGAGGATAAGGAAAACGAACTGTTTTTAAAATTGGTGTTTTTGAGATTGAATAAACTTTGTTTAATTATCTGGTGGTTTGTTTATATTCGTATGGTAATTATAGTTCAGTTTTAGAGAATAATTTGCATCACAATAGTTTTCCTCCAAACAATAGGCTCTTCAGTTATCGTTAATCCCTAAGGACAATAGCAACATTTCTCACAGTGGATTTTGTATACAATTATTTTATGAGTTATTAACTGTAAAGGAAAATAATAAAGACAGTTTAGAGCCTATCACGAGTAGTTTGTTCTTACTATTTACGCTACAAAGGGGTTTAGATATTGCGAGATATTTATTTCTTTTTTCATTCAACTTCGAATGTATTCAGGGCCGATTGCTCCTGGTTTTATAGCTGCTCCAAACAATAGGCTTTGCCCAAACATGCCCGAATAGATCGGTGACCTCATCCAAAGGAACAATAGATATTCATGAGCGCGCCGCATTTTATTCATGAGAGCGCCACATTTTATTCATGAGCTCACCACTTTATTCATGAGAGCGCCACATTTTATTCATGAGGGCGCTGCAATTTATTCATGAGTCTTAGACAATAGAACCGTGACGTCATTGAATTAATGAGAGCGCCTTAAAAATTAGCATAGCGCCTTAAAAATTAGCATAGCGCCTTAAAAAGGAGGCTAATTCCATCCCTCTCATACTACTATCAGAAGAGGCAACTTCTATGTGGTTGGCTACATGAAACATAGAACTAGCTAGGGCCACGAAGCGACCTGATGTAAGAGCCAACGAGCCAGCCCAAGAAAAGTTCTCATTGCGGACTAGGCGATCTTCTTGTAAGTCCTTTAGTAGTGCTTGTTTGGAATCTATGGGTAATAAGTACGCAACTACGCGAGTAGGTAGGGTCATCATACTATTGACAAAACAGGCTGTTATTTGTTGAGCTGCAACGGCCTGGTGCCTTCTATGTAGTCGTTCAACGTCTTTCTCAGATAGTCTATGGATATCTCCTAGAGAGCACGATTTCCCAAGGTAGTCCTTTGTTGTACCAGTGGCAGCTAAAATCGCAAGTGCTTCTCGATGGTCAGCCAATGTATCAGCCGATGCTTCCGCGGCTGCGGTTGCAGAGCAACATGCACTATCTGTTTTGCTTTCTTCAGAGGACTCACATAGTATATAGTCTAGTATATCGTCGGATCCTTCATTCATTTTACTTTACCATATCGTGGTATGCCACAGGTGCAGGTAGTTCCAATACGGTGTTAAATGGATGTTCAAGTTCTGAGATAAATAGCTTTTTGTCATCTAGTGATATGGCCAGCACCGTAGTCATCAAACAAATCCTTGAGGCCCGGCGCACTTGCGATGCGAAAGGCAACTACGATTGCACAGTTCTCGCGAAAATCCTTGCATATGCTCTTTTGCGTTTGTGCCGATGCCCAAATGGAAATGCCAATATGACGTGCAGAAAAAAGCTAGGTCAGATAGCTTATCGGTCCTTCCCTTGACGTCCTTGCTTGCAGCACAATCATCAAGGATAGTAAGTAAGCGTGTTTGTTCCTTCGAATAAACAAGCATATTCGCGCAGGGTGTCATCGATAGCATTCTGCGAAGGTGCTATACAAATGAAGCGCGGATCTCCACTATCGAAACCTTGGTAGGTCTTATTGTGAACGTAGGTGGGACAAATCAACACGATATAATCGAACTTAAAACGAAATGGACCCCGCAACTTGATCGATCACAAACTGAGTCTTTCCGCAGTTTGTGGGGCCAATTATCAATGCGCTAAAGGGAATTTGTTCTACTAATGTGGCCATTAATTATAAACATTTTGCAGCATTCCTTGCTCAATAGTTGCCTGAGCATCAGAAAGCACGAATATATGCATATTCACAATCCCTGTGCCGCCTGTGCGATGAACCCGCAGGCGAATATTTGCTCCAGTATCTAGTTGGGCCAGACCATCTCCATGACTGTACTGTTTTGAGAAGTGCGACAGTCGATGAGTACGGCGAACTTGTTCTCGAAAAACTTCTTGTGTCATGGATGTAGTGGCCGTCGTTCCAACGCTAGTACAAAACCAATTATTTGCTGACTTCCATAAATCCCTTGGTAACATCCCAAAAGAATAGAGAGCATTTGGGATGCTGTTAACATGCACCTCGACCTTGGTGATGCCTGGATTTACAAACTTATCACTGTCTCGGGTGCCTGCAGTATGTGGATCCACAAAGGGAAGAAGGATACCAGTGAAAGAGAGACGAAGTACGTTCACGTTTTCAGATATAAGTGTGTCGGTTGCTTGGTTGACTGAAACGGTCTTGAAGTACTCGGCATGGTTGTACAGGAAGGCTTTGCCGCTGTCGTAGACTTCCTTGGCCTGCACCGCAAGAGCAAGACTTTCGATGACTTCATATTCAAGCTCAATGTCTGTGAGTTTATATGTGCATACTTTTGTGCTGTCAGATCCAACTATGACGTCTGTGACTGGTGCCAGAGTCAAATTGAAGGACATCTTGTCTCGAAGCGCATGCGGATAAAAGACCCCATAAGTTGTGATAATATCGTGATCAATAGGTATCTTATACACTCTACCATATGCAGCCAGCGTCGCATTATCGGCCGCATTCGAGGTGTCTTTATCGCCAGCAGTCGAGCGAAGTTTGTTCACATTAGCGGATTGAATACCCTGCTCTATGCGATTCTCTCGTTCTACGGTAGGTAGGTAGAGATCACCATATACCTGCAGTAGATCGGGTCGACCACAATCTTCTAAGACAGTAGAGGAGGATGAGCGTGCTAGGTGAGAATGGGCAGAGTCTCGACCTCGTGAACATGAGGCAGATGCGGATTGGTCAAATAGAGTGCGTAGCAAATTAGAAGATCTAACAAAAGCCATTCTGGATAAGATGTATAAAAATCAGAGTAAATGGGAAACAGTAGAACTGAGTACATGGAATTGGTCAATCTAAGTGACGATCAAAGTTCTGCAGGACCAAGCAGTAAAACTGCGGAAATGGCGTTCAATAGAATGGTAGAACAGGCTGAAACGGCCGTATAGCCGTTTTCGTACATCTGTTGGTAGATGGGGGTTATCTATGTACCATGTAACTATGTACTATGTAACCCATGTCAAGGGTTCTCTTTGTGAAATTTTCAGTATTGAAAGGATTAAAACATAATGAGTCTAGACGATCAGCATCAAAATGTATAGGACCGTTGTTAATTTCATAAGTAAATAGATTAAACGATTCGTCATAAAAAGTATAACAAGGAAGGCTCTGAAAACTAGAAGCCATGTTGTCGATTCTCAAACGCTAAATATACACTCATAATATTTACAACAATGACAGTACATAATGATGTTGTCACGCAACAAAAAGCGCGAGCCGTCAAACTTAATGCACACGATCTTTGAGCGAAGAAATTATATAAGTTAAAATTATCTACAGTCAAAAATTCATCTAGCCGCATCTCACTAGGCCTTCCATCGACGATATTTTGAATATACGTGAAGAGTCGGGCTCACGCAGAAAAACAGCGCCGCGCTTGGCCCTGCAGCTGTACTTGAATTTAATTCGTTCTTGCTTCTTCTTCGCTTCACACAATATATTCTGTAGTCTCGGCGTTAGATGTTCGTATATCCTGGCGCGTCTCATATTATCCTCCTCAGTCAATCCCAGTGCTAAGGGATTAATAGAAGAAATATGGCCGCGAACGGCCATAATCTCATCGATTGGAAGTCGTCGTACAAATTTACAAAGACGCTGGCTTGAACTGTGTGAAACGAAAATAAAACTGTTGCCGGCAGTATTGTCGTTTGCCATGGAATAAACAGACAAAGACGCTGCATGGCTCAGTTGAAAGTGTGAAACGAAAATAAACTTTGGCCGGCAGTATTAGCGTTTGCCATGAAATAAACAGACAAGACGCTGGCTTGAAGTGTGAAGCGAAAATAAACTGCTAAATCTTGAAAAGTTTCGTGCATGAAGCGCTTGTCGTGTTAAGTGGCCACGTTGTAATAAATGTATACCTTAAGCTGATATGCCAAGACTCAGTATGCTATATTGATATTTTTGGACTTCTGGTCATAATTACAGGAAAGAGTCAACATGAGCATATACGCCCAACGTTTCACCGTTTGTTTTTTAAGTAGGCTTTTACAACAATTTCAAGTCCTCATTAATTATTCACGAGGTATTCAGCCAATCCAATGGTCTGATTTTAATCCCTTGAGGACACTGGATACCTGGTCTAGTCCTCCTAGCAGTAACTGGAAAAGTTTCTAGTTACTGGAACAAGTTGTTCCAGTAACTGGAAATTTTTCCAGTTACTACGAATAAATTATTGAAAAACATCATGGCATGCATAATTACTCTTTTATTGATCAGATTAAACAATTTCCTTTCAAATTCCATTCATTATCATTATGAGGTGGATACACCTCTTTTACTAAGTTAGATTATCATCCAAGTGCATTATTTTCTCGATATTTTTTAGTTTTCCTTGCAAAATACTAAACTACCAGCAACTTTTATTTGTCTTTGATTCCTCCCGAATAATTAATGAGGAGTTGAAGTCGTTCAAAGTCCTCCAATTTCGGACTGGACGGGGATTTCAAGTCCTTGCAATTAGTTCCAGTCCTCGGCTGCGCCTCGGACTGGAACAAATTGCGCGGACTTGAAATCCCCGTCCAGTCCTCATTGTCGGACTTTAAACATTACATATTAACATTTTCTTTCTTTCGTAACAAGAAAAGCTCATTACACGTAATTAGTCTATTTTAAAAATGCAGTAGTAATCAGACCTGCATGGGATATATCTTCACAAAATACTTCTATTGCAATCCTATAATAATTGTTACAATGATGTGTTCTAAGGCAACATGTTTTACTGGCTAAAATTAAGATTTTGAAATCTTTTTGCATGGACAGTTTGGATTTGTGTTGACTTTGACTATAAATGCATTGTCCAGGAGGCGCCGTGACACAGCGGTTATAATGCGGACTCGCAATCCAGGGATCCTGAGTTCGATATCCAGTGCATTCGAACTGTGTTGTATTGGCACTGTTTGTATTCCACTAATCACTGTACTGTTATAGATTGTAAACCACTAACCACTAATCAGTTGTAAGTCAGTAATATCTGTGCTGTTAAAGAGATCAGTTGTAACCCAGTAATTACTGTGCTGCTAAAGAGATCAGTTGTAAACCAGTAATTATTGTGCTGTTAAAGAGATCAGTTGTTAAAGCCAGTAATTACTGTGCTATTAAAGAGATCAGTTGTAAGCCAGTAATTACTGTGCTGTTAAAGAGATCAGTTGTAACTCAGTGAGTACTGTGTTGTAATGATGCTGAGTTTAAAAATAAACTACTGCGTTGTAACTGCGCTGAGTTATTAAGCCAGGTACATTAATAAAGTGGCCAGTCAGTACTAATACAGCCTTTATTATAAGTATAGTTTATATGAAAACGGTTGTTCGCTTGCAGTTGCATAGTTACGTTTGTAAACATACAAAACTCATATCTAGGCAAATTCTGACATCAGCGTCTTGTTTCTCAACGACCACTAGGGGGATGATCCAGCTGGTAGGCCCATTCACTTTTTCAATAACGTCAAGCGCTTCAAGTTGCTCCAGCTTCTCTACGACCTTACGCCTCCTACTGAAGGGAATTCTGCGCAGGGGTTGGGCTATGGGGTGCACACTCTTATCAATGTGGAGTTTTAACTGATAATCTTTAAGTTTACCAAGGCCCAAAAGCACCTTGGGGAACTTTGCTCTAAGAGCTGCTTTCCTATTTACTTGCTCTACACCTCCTATTGAGCTGGTTGGCTTTACATTACAATTATTGATTTGCACACCAACCCTCGGAATATCTAGCAACTCTAGAGGATTCGCGACCCAATAAAGTTGCTGCTTTGACAGGAATGATAAAAAAACTGAGCACACTGTAACAATTTTGTTTGCGGCACGCACACATTTGAGCTACACTTTCCTTTTAGTTGAAGAGGCTCAACAGATGCATAAGCATAGACCTTTTTATCACACTTTGATAAGGTAACCCTCCCTTCTGTTATAGCCTCAAATACTTCTTCTGACATTAAGTCACAACTAGCCCCTGAATCTATCATAACGTTTATGAGCTTGTCTTCCACATCCAACTCCAAGGTGTTGTGATTTTCAGTGCTAGTAGTGGTGAACGCGTAGAAATCATCATTTGTCACTGAATCTTGATCACCAGCTTGGCCTTCGTGGACATTGTGTACACCCTCGCGTGAGCTTTGTGAATCTCGCCCTGTTTCTCGACTCTTCTCTCGACCACGTCCACGACTACGACTTGAACTGCGGTCCTGTGCTTGCTTAGAGTGGCAGCAGACCTCGATGTGACCCATATTTCCACACTTCACACACTTGTGTTCACGGGAAATACGACAATCTTTGCTTAAGTGTCCCACTTTGTCACACTTCCAACATTTTCCTTTGAATTTTGTCGAACTGTCATATTTGTGACTGGTTTTAACACTGTTTACTTGACTCTCAGGCATGAGAGTGAGTGCCTCTTTGTCATGGTACTGACTAACAACTAGAAGTTTAGTGAATACATGCAATTTTGATTTTAGGGGTTTGTCTTTAATGTACGAGATTACACGATCTCTCATCTGGTTGTCTTTTTCCTCCCCGTAATCACAGTGCTCTACCAGGGTTTTCAGGCATGTCACAAAGTTGTTTATTGTTTAACCAGGGTTTGGTTTCGTTGCTAGAAACGTCTGTCTCGCCATGGGGATATTTTTCTTCAGTTTGAAGTGTTCTGACAGACAGTCCATGGCCTTCGTATAATCTTTGGCTTCTCCTATAACGGCACTCGGGTATGTTTTGAAAACATCTCGCACTCCTGGTCCAGCAATATGCAAAAGAAGGGCTCGCTTTTGTGTCATGTCAGCAACTCCCTAAGCGGCGACGTACAGCTCGAATTCCGCTTTCCATATTCGCCATCTTTGGGCCAATGTCGCCGGTTCTCCCATAGCATCGAACGGTTTCAAATCCGGTAAAACGCTTAAACATACCGCCATTTCCTGTCTCTTTTATCTTCTTTAACTCTTGGATGGCTCTCGGTGGTATTACGGGCGTTTTTTTTTTTATCCTCGTCGCCAAATGTGGTATTTAGGATCCCGACTTAGTTTCAAAGGTTATATTTTTTCCACAAAGATATAGCACAATATACAATACATTAATTTAAATAGGTGGTGGATGCAAGGGCTAACAACCTCTAAAGCGGTTAACAAATGCCCCTTGCACCCCTATGTAAAAAAGAAGGGGAAAAAAGATTTTATGTCAAAGATAGCAGAAGATAAATAATTAATATTTCATTAATTTAATTATAATTGAAGAATAAAAAATATCAGGCACTATGGTAAGTAGAGAAAAAGAGCTATACTTAGGAGGAAAACAGATATTTCTTAAATTTTGATTTAAAAATAGGAAGTGATGCACTATTCTTTATATCTTGTGGGAGATCATTCCAAACTTTTACAGAAGGGAATTTAACATTAAATTTACCATAGTTGAATTTTGGTTTTGGGAGGGACAGATTGTTATTAGTTTTTGAACGGGTATCATATCTATGAGTGATTGGAAGAAAATATCTAATAAATATATCAGGGATTAGATGACATGTTGGTAGACTAATTCTCCTAACTGAAAACGGACAACCTCATAAACATTTAAAGGGGCTATGTCATGGTACTGCGCATGTATCGAGTAATCGCTTGTTTAGTGGCTGTTAATTGGATACAAACAGTTAAACTTATCTCCCTCAATGCTTGATTGAAAGGATTTTCAATATTTTCCCTGGAGACTGTTTATATACACTGTTTGTTAGTCATTTTTGCATATTTGCTTTGATTAGTATGCATCCCACATGGCCGAGAGGTTCGTTAGTTCATATCAAAATCGGTGGAAATAGTTGTTTCCGGCCCGGAAAAACGAATGTAAACTCTTACCGTGACACAGCGCCTTTAATACACCCAATCTATCGAATAAAGGCTTACTTGGTGTTCTTGGATCAGCAAATGAAATGCCTCTAATTGCACACTTTTGGAGAATATGAATAGGTTTCAGTTTTGATTGGCAGTTACTACCCCATGTCAATGTACAGTACCATATATGAGGATAAATTAGGCTTTAATAAAGATCTCTCAAGGAATTGATGTCTTTATAGTGTCTTTCTTTATAGAGTACTCCAATAGATTTTGATTTTTTTCTCGAAATATCATCAATATGTAAATCCCACATCAAGTGCTGATCTACTTTTATACCAAGAAATTTAGTACTAGTCAATTTGTTAATAACGTTGTTTGAAAATAATAATTGACGGGGCACATTGTGTAGATGTCTTGATTTCTGTTTTGAGGTGAAAATCAAACGTTTTGTCTAAATTAATGCTCAGTCTGTTTGCAAGTAGCCATTCATAAAGGTGCTTAAGATCAGAAGTAAGTTCAGATAATAATGAATTCATATTTTTATGATGATGAAGAATATTCATATCTTCAGCAAAAAGTAGAAGATATATTGATTTCATTATAGACTGCGCATCATTAACATATAATAGAAATGATATGGGACCGAGAGTCGAGCTGTGAGGAACACCACAGGTAACAGGCAGAAGATCAGAGTTCATTCCATCTATACTAACAAACTGTTTTCTATCGTTTAAGTAACTATATGAAACCATTCATGTTCAGACCCCTCAATGCCATAGTAGAGCAGTTTTTGAAGTAAAATTTCATGGTTAACTGTATCGAAGGCTTTTGACAGGTCCAAGAAAACACCAATAGAAATATCTCCATTATCGATTACTTCATTAATTCTAGTAATAAAATCAACAATAGCCAAAGATGTACTTCTCTTTTCACGAAATCCAAACTATAACAGTAAAGTAGATGATTACTCTCCAGATGATTAACTAGTTCTTCGCAAACAATTTTCTCAAACAATTTTGAAAATGTTGATAATAGTGATATTGGTCTGTAACTGGAAACAAGTTATTTAATGCCACTTTTGAAAAGAGGAATTACTTTATCTATTTTCATTAAATCTGGGAAAATACCGGTCAAAAGAGAGGTGTTAAAGACATAACATACTGGCTGATAAATAGCTTCTTGTGTGCCTTTAGCTTTAAAAGCCAGTAACTCGTGTTTTTTCCGTTTTCTTGAAAGGGCAAATGACAGTTTAAGACTTTTCTGGCCTTTCTATCCCATAACAGACAGACAGACAGACACATTTTTATTTGTGTTTTGTACGTGCAAGTACTTCGACATGGGTCCAATAAATTTCAATAAATTTCAGTTAAATTAGGTTATGTACTTCTTTGTTAGTGGGAACAGGCATTACTGCGTTAGAGCTTCAGCTCTGATATTGAAGCAGTTATAAATGAATTTTGCTGTAAGACTAGAGATTCTACTGTCCGGGTTCATGATTGTGCATAATAGGCTATTTTCAGATCGGTGTCCCGCATTTATATTAAATTTATTCTTTAGTGAAGCATAGAATTCCTGCCTTAGGGTTTCATATTTCTTGCACTCCAAGACGAAGTTGGTTTCATCCTCAATCTCCGAGAGGCAGATCAAGAAATGGCATAATCTTTCCTCGATTGGTTTGTATGGTCTTGCATACCTTCCTTTTTCAGTCTCTAGTTTATGGTTGCTTATTCTTAGCTTTGTTAGTGCTATTCTGTGCTTCACATTGTATACTTCCTCTAAGTAATTTTCGAATTCGTAAGATTTCTTGAATATTCTGTATGTTCTTAACTTATTTCGCTGATTTGAATTATTTCTCGAGTCATTATGGATCTCGCTGTACCAGTTTTGGTATTCAACGTCTCGTAGCCTTTGTTTTAGTTTGCTAGCGAGTGCTGTGTAATTGGTTATATTATTCTGGTCTAGCCACAGATTGCCAAAGCCGAGGTGACATATTATGCTTCTTATCTTTTGGCACCAGACCATTGGCTTGAGTGAGAGTCTGGAGTCAGCGTATACGTAGGCTTCGGTTGCCAATTTTGTATTATCCACATTTTCCAGTTTTAGCCAATATTTAATGCTTCGGAATATCGCTTCGCCTTTAAGTGGAAGTCTGCCTAGTTCAGCACGACAAGCATTATTCGTAGCATTCCTATTTACTCCTAGGAGCCATTTGCAAAACTTAACATGAACTGTCTCTATTGGATCTCTGTCAATAGGGCCCTTACAGTCGACTCCCCAGATTTCGCTTCCATATAGGAGAATTGGCTGAATAAGAGAGTCAAATAATTTCAGTGTGAGCTTTAGGTCAGTTCTAAAGTGGTCACCCATTTCTTTGCGGAGTTTAAAAAGGGCTTTTAGTGCTATCTTTTTCAGTTCTTGTTTGGCTAGTGTAAAGTTGCCGCACGTACTGAACGTTAAACCAAGGTATTTAAATGCTCGAACATTTTCAAGGGTTTCGCCGTCGTAATTAAAAGCATAGTTGTTCATTCTCTTTCCTGTATTGTTGAAGACCATGATTTTTGTTTTTTCGGTATTTACTTCTAAATTGTATTGGTTGCAATATTCCTTGATTCTATGTAGATATTTCTGTAGACCTCCAGCGGTCTTTGATAATACCACCAAGTCATCTGCATATATAAGGCAGCTTATTGCTTTATTTTGGATTTCGACTGGTTCTGCCACCTCGCCCTGATTAAGAAATTCAGGCAGGTCACTAAGGAATAGATTAAATAGCGTTGGACTTAGCATACACCCTGCCTAAGCCCTTTATAGCATCTAAATTCCTCTGATATCGTATCGCCAATTTTCACTGCTGAGGAGTCATTTGAGTACATTGATTTTATGATAGAATATACTTTCCCTCCTATTCCGGCCCTTTTTAACGTCGTAAGTAATTTGTCTCTTGGCATGCTGTCGAATGCTTTTTAAAAGTCTACAAAACAGCTAAATAAGAAATTATTTTTTTGTGGCTTAGTCTTAACGTATTTGTCTATGAGAGTTTTTAGGATGAAAATACTATCCGCTGTTCCAAGGTGTTTCCTAAATCCTTCTTGTACTTCTTTGAGTATTCCTTTGTCGACTAGATAATAATACAGCCTATTATTAAGTATATAGGTGAAAAGTTTGCCAAGTGAGGATAACAGGCTTATGCCTCTTTTGCCTTTTATGTAAATTGGAACAATAAAGCTGGTACACCAATCTCGAGGGTATTCCCCTGATGATAGAATAACTGATCTCTAGGTAGGGCTAGTTCAAACATTTTCGCGAATAACTCGAGCTTTTAATGGATTTCGATGCACTATACTGCAATACAACGTTCTCTTAATGTACATTGAGTTTAATCAATGGAATTTTGCTGTATTTTGAGTAAAAATACCAGAAAATGGCATTTTTCTAACCCTAACCCTAACCTCTAGCTCTCAAATAAATAAATTGTGGGATAAATCTAACACAAGTAAATTTTGGGATAGAAAGGCCAGAAAAGTCTTAAACTGTCGTTAATATATTTGCCCTTTCAAGAAAACGGCAAAAACACGAGTTACTGGCTTTTAAAGCTAGACGCACACAATATCTGCCATATTTTCACAAAAGGGGGTCTTAGGTTCCAAGGCTCCTTTTGTGAAAACATGGCAGATATATATATATATCTAGCATGTTTTCACAAAAGGGGGTGTTAGGTTCAAAGGCTCCTTTTGTGAAAACATGCTAGATCTTGTGTACCTTACAAACTTCAAAGTGGCGCCATTTCTCGAGCTTTTGATGGATTTCGATGTACTACACGTCAAAAGAACGGTCTCTTCCAGTACTTTAAGACTAGCGTGCCAGTTTTGCCGTATTTGGAGTAGAAAACCCGAAAATGTGGTTTTTGTAAGCTAACCTGAATCTCTCAAAGTTACTTGTGTACCCTAAAATCTTCAAAGTGGCGCCATTTCTCGAGCTTTTGATGGATTTCGATGTACTACACGTCAAAAGAACGGTCTCTTCCAGTACTTTCAGACTAGCGTGCCAGTTTTGCCGTATTTGGAGTAGAAAACCCGAAAATGTGGTTTTTGTAAGCTAACCTGAATCTCTCAAAGTTACTTGTGTACCCTAAAATCTTCAAAGTGGCGCCATTTCTCGAGCTTTTGATGGATTTCGATGCACTATACGGCAATACAACGTTCTCTTAATGTAGATTGCGTTTAGTGGAAGGAAGTTTCCTGTATTTTGAGTAACAATACCAGAAAATGGCCTTTTTCTAACCTAAGCATAACCTCTAGGTCTCAAATAAAGAAATTATGGGATGGAGCTAAGTCAAGTCAATTATGGGATAGAAAGGCCAGAAAAGTCTTCAACTGTCATTTGCCCTTTCAAGAAAACGGCAAAAACACGAGTTACTGGCTTTTAAAGCTTAAAGGCACACAAGATCTAGCATGTTTTCACAAAAGGGGGTGTTAGGTTCAAAGGCTCCTTTTGTGAAAACATGCTAGATCTTGTGTACCTTACAAACTTCAAAGTGGCGCCATTTCTCGAGCTTTTGATGGATTTCGATGTACTACACGTCAAAAGAACGGTCTCTTCCAGTACTTTAAGACTAGCGTGCCAGTTTTGCCGTATTTGGAGTAGAAAACCCGAAAATGTGGTTTTTGTAAGCTAACCTGAATCTCTCAAAGTTACTTGTGTACCCTAAAATCTTCAAAGTGGCGCCATTTCTCGAGCTTTTGATGGATTTCGATGCACTATACGGCAATACAACGTTCTCTTAATGTAGATTGCGTTTAGTGGAAGGAAGTTTCCTGTATTTTGAGTAACAATACCAGAAAATGGCCTTTTTCTAACCTAAGCATAACCTCTAGGTCTCAAATAAAGAAATTATGGGATGGAGCTAAGTCAAGTCAATTATGGGATAGAAAGGCCAGAAAAGTCTTCAACTGTCATTTGCCCTTTCAAGAAAACGGCAAAAACACGAGTTACTGGCTTTTAAAGCTTAAAGGCACACAAGAATCTTGTGTACCTTACAAACTTCAAAGTGGCGCCATTTCTCGAGCTTTTGATGGATTTCGATGTACTACACGTCAAAACAACGGTCTCTTCCAGTACTTTAAGACTAGCGTGCCAGTTTTGCCGTATTTGGAGTAGAAAACCCGAAAATGTGGTTTTTGTAAGCTAACCTGAATCTCTCAAAGTTACTTGTGTACCCTAAAATCTTCAAAGTGGCGCCATTTCTCGAGCTTTTGATGGATTTCGATGTACTACACGTCAAAAGAACGGTCTCTTCCAGTACTTTAAGACTAGCGTGCCAGTTTTGCCGTATTTGGAGTAGAAAACCCGAAAATGTGGTTTTTGTAAGCTAACCTGAATCTCTCAAAGTTACTTGTGTACCCTAAAATCTTCAAAGTGGCGCCATTTCTCGAGCTTTTGATGGATTTCGATGTACTACACGTCAAAACAACGGTCTCTTCCAGTACTTTAAGACTAGCGTGCCAGTTTTGCCGTATTTGGAGTAGAAAACCCGAAAATGTGGTTTTTGTAAGCTAACCTGAATCTCTCAAAGTTACTTGTGTACCCTAAAATCTTCAAAGTGGCGCCATTTCTCGAGCTTTTGATGGATTTCGATGTACTACACGTCAAAACAACGGTCTCTTCCAGTACTTTAAGACTAGCGTGCGAGTTTTGCCGTATTTGGAGTAGAAAACCCGAAAATGTGGTTTTTGTAAGCTAACCTGAATCTCTCAAAGTTACTTGTGTACCCTAAAATCTTCAAAGTGGCGCCATTTCTCGAGCTTTTGATGGATTTCGATGTACTACACGTCAAAAGAACGGTCTCTTCCAGTACTTTAAGACTAGCGTGCCAGTTTTGCCGTATTTGGAGTAGAAAACCCGAAAATGTGGTTTTTGTAAGCTAACCTGAATCTCTCAAAGTTACTTGTGTACCCTAAAATCTTCAAAGTGGCGCCATTTCTCGAGCTTTTGATGGATTTCGATGTACTACACGTCAAAAGAACGGTCTCTTCCAGTACTTTAAGACTAGCGTGCCAGTTTTGCCGTATTTGGAGTAGAAAACCCGAAAATGTGGTTTTTGTAAGCTAACCTGAATCTCTCAAAGTTACTTGTGTACCCTAAAATCTTCAAAGTGGCGCCATTTCTCGAGCTTTTGATGGATTTCGATGTACTACACGTCAAAAGAACGGTCTCTTCCAGTACTTTAAGACTAGCGTGCCAGTTTTGCCGTATTTGGAGTAGAAAACCCGAAAATGTGGTTTTTGTAAGCTAACCTGAATCTCTCAAAGTTACTTGTGTACCCTAAAATCTTCAAAGTGGCGCCATTTCTCGAGCTTTTGATGGATTTCGATGTACTACACGTCAAAAGAACGGTCTCTTCCAGTACTTTCAGACTAGCGTGCCAGTTTTGCCGTATTTGGAGTAGAAAACCCGAAAATGTGGTTTTTGTAAGCTAACCTGAATCTCTCAAAGTTACTTGTGTACCCTAAAATCTTCAAAGTGGCGCCATTTCTCGAGCTTTTGATGGATTTCGATGCACTATACGGCAATACAACGTTCTCTTAATGTAGATTGCGTTTAGTGGAAGGAAGTTTCCTGTATTTTGAGTAACAATACCAGAAAATGGCCTTTTTCTAACCTAAGCATAACCTCTAGGTCTCAAATAAAGAAATTATGGGATGGAGCTAAGTCAAGTCAATTATGGGATAGAAAGGCCAGAAAAGTCTTCAACTGTCATTTGCCCTTTCAAGAAAACGGCAAAAACACGAGTTACTGGCTTTTAAAGCTTAAAGGCACACAAGATCTAGCATGTTTTCACAAAAGGGGGTGTTAGGTTCAAAGGCTCCTTTTGTGAAAACATGCTAGATCTTGTGTACCTTACAAACTTCAAAGTGGCGCCATTTCTCGAGCTTTTGATGGATTTCGATGTACTACACGTCAAAAGAACGGTCTCTTCCAGTACTTTAAGACTAGCGTGCCAGTTTTGCCGTATTTGGAGTAGAAAACCCGAAAATGTGGTTTTTGTAAGCTAACCTGAATCTCTCAAAGTTACTTGTGTACCCTAAAATCTTCAAAGTGGCGCCATTTCTCGAGCTTTTGATGGATTTCGATGCACTATACGGCAATACAACGTTCTCTTAATGTAGATTGCGTTTAGTGGAAGGAAGTTTCCTGTATTTTGAGTAACAATACCAGAAAATGGCCTTTTTCTAACCTAAGCATAACCTCTAGGTCTCAAATAAAGAAATTATGGGATGGAGCTAAGTCAAGTCAATTATGGGATAGAAAGGCCAGAAAAGTCTTCAACTGTCATTTGCCCTTTCAAGAAAACGGCAAAAACACGAGTTACTGGCTTTTAAAGCTTAAAGGCACACAAGAATCTTGTGTACCTTACAAACTTCAAAGTGGCGCCATTTCTCGAGCTTTTGATGGATTTCGATGTACTACACGTCAAAACAACGGTCTCTTCCAGTACTTTAAGACTAGCGTGCCAGTTTTGCCGTATTTGGAGTAGAAAACCCGAAAATGTGGTTTTTGTAAGCTAACCTGAATCTCTCAAAGTTACTTGTGTACCCTAAAATCTTCAAAGTGGCGCCATTTCTCGAGCTTTTGATGGATTTCGATGTACTACACGTCAAAAGAACGGTCTCTTCCAGTACTTTAAGACTAGCGTGCCAGTTTTGCCGTATTTGGAGTAGAAAACCCGAAAATGTGGTTTTTGTAAGCTAACCTGAATCTCTCAAAGTTACTTGTGTACCCTAAAATCTTCAAAGTGGCGCCATTTCTCGAGCTTTTGATGGATTTCGATGTACTACACGTCAAAACAACGGTCTCTTCCAGTACTTTAAGACTAGCGTGCCAGTTTTGCCGTATTTGGAGTAGAAAACCCGAAAATGTGGTTTTTGTAAGCTAACCTGAATCTCTCAAAGTTACTTGTGTACCCTAAAATCTTCAAAGTGGCGCCATTTCTCGAGCTTTTGATGGATTTCGATGTACTACACGTCAAAACAACGGTCTCTTCCAGTACTTTAAGACTAGCGTGCCAGTTTTGCCGTATTTGGAGTAGAAAACCCGAAAATGTGGTTTTTGTAAGCTAACCTGAATCTCTCAAAGTTACTTGTGTACCCTAAAATCTTCAAAGTGGCGCCATTTCTCGAGCTTTTGATGGATTTCGATGTACTACACGTCAAAACAACGGTCTCTTCCAGTACTTTAAGACTAGCGTGCGAGTTTTGCCGTATTTGGAGTAGAAAACCCGAAAATGTGGTTTTTGTAAGCTAACCTGAATCTCTCAAAGTTACTTGTGTACCCTAAAATCTTCAAAGTGGCGCCATTTCTCGAGCTTTTGATGGATTTCGATGTACTACACGTCAAAAGAACGGTCTCTTCCAGTACTTTAAGACTAGCGTGCCAGTTTTGCCGTATTTGGAGTAGAAAACCCGAAAATGTGGTTTTTGTAAGCTAACCTGAATCTCTCAAAGTTACTTGTGTACCCTAAAATCTTCAAAGTGGCGCCATTTCTCGAGCTTTTGATGGATTTCGATGTACTACACGTCAAAAGAACGGTCTCTTCCAGTACTTTAAGACTAGCGTGCCAGTTTTGCCGTATTTGGAGTAGAAAACCCGAAAATGTGGTTTTTGTAAGCTAACCTGAATCTCTCAAAGTTACTTGTGTACCCTAAAATCTTCAAAGTGGCGCCATTTCTCGAGCTTTTGATGGATTTCGATGTACTACACGTCAAAACAACGGTCTCTTCCAGTACTTTAAGACTAGCGTGCCAGTTTTGCCGTATTTGGAGTAGAAAACCCGAAAATGTGGTTTTTGTAAGCTAACCTGAATCTCTCAAAGTTACTTGTGTACCCTAAAATCTTCAAAGTGGCGCCATTTCTCGAGCTTTTGATGGATTTCGATGTACTACACGTCAAAACAACGGTCTCTTCCAGTACTTTAAGACTAGCGTGCCAGTTTTGCCGTATTTGGAGTAGAAAACCCGAAAATGTGGTTTTTGTAAGCTAACCTGAATCTCTCAAAGTTACTTGTGTACCCTAAAATCTTCAAAGTGGCGCCATTTCTCGAGCTTTTGATGGATTTCGATGTACTACACGTCAAAAGAACGGTCTCTTCCAGTACTTTAAGACTAGCGTGCCAGTTTTGCCGTATTTGGAGTAGAAAACCCGAAAATGTGGTTTTTGTAAGCTAACCTGAATCTCTCAAAGTTACTTGTGTACCCTAAAATCTTCAAAGTGGCGCCATTTCTCGAGCTTTTGATGGATTTCGATGCACTATACGGCAATACAACGTTCTCTTAATGTAGATTGCGTTTAGTGGAAGGAAGTTTCCTGTATTTTGAGTAACAATACCAGAAAATGGCCTTTTTCTAACCTAAGCATAACCTCTAGGTCTCAAATAAAGAAATTATGGGATGGAGCTAAGTCAAGTCAATTATGGGATAGAAAGGCCAGAAAAGTCTTCAACTGTCATTTGCCCTTTCAAGAAAACGGCAAAAACACGAGTTACTGGCTTTTAAAGCTTAAAGGCACACAAGATCTAGCATGTTTTCACAAAAGGGGGTGTTAGGTTCAAAGGCTCCTTTTGTGAAAACATGCTAGATCTTGTGTACCTTACAAACTTCAAAGTGGCGCCATTTCTCGAGCTTTTGATGGATTTCGATGTACTACACGTCAAAACAACGGTCTCTTCCAGTACTTTAAGACTAGCGTGCCAGTTTTGCCGTATTTGGAGTAGAAAACCCGAAAATGTGGTTTTTGTAAGCTAACCTGAATCTCTCAAAGTTACTTGTGTACCCTAAAATCTTCAAAGTGGCGCCATTTCTCGAGCTTTTGATGGATTTCGATGTACTACACGTCAAAACAACGGTCTCTTCCAGTACTTTAAGACTAGCGTGCCAGTTTTGCCGTATTTGGAGTAGAAAACCCGAAAATGTGGTTTTTGTAAGCTAACCTGAATCTCTCAAAGTTACTTGTGTACCCTAAAATCTTCAAAGTGGCGCCATTTCTCGAGCTTTTGATGGATTTCGATGTACTACACGTCAAAAGAACGGTCTCTTCCAGTACTTTAAGACTAGCGTGCCAGTTTTGCCGTATTTGGAGTAGAAAACCCGAAAATGTGGTTTTTGTAAGCTAACCTGAATCTCTCAAAGTTACTTGTGTACCCTAAAATCTTCAAAGTGGCGCCATTTCTCGAGCTTTTGATGGATTTCGATGTACTACACGTCAAAAGAACGGTCTCTTCCAGTACTTTAAGACTAGCGTGCCAGTTTTGCCGTATTTGGAGTAGAAAACCCGAAAATGTGGTTTTTGTAAGCTAACCTGAATCTCTCAAAGTTACTTGTGTACCCTAAAATCTTCAAAGTGGCGCCATTTCTCGAGCTTTTGATGGATTTCGATGTACTACACGTCAAAACAACGGTCTCTTCCAGTACTTTAAGACTAGCGTGCCAGTTTTGCCGTATTTGGAGTAGAAAACCCGAAAATGTGGTTTTTGTAAGCTAACCTGAATCTCTCAAAGTTACTTGTGTACCCTAAAATCTTCAAAGTGGCGCCATTTCTCGAGCTTTTGATGGATTTCGATGTACTACACGTCAAAACAACGGTCTCTTCCAGTACTTTAAGACTAGCGTGCCAGTTTTGCCGTATTTGGAGTAGAAAACCCGAAAATGTGGTTTTTGTAAGCTAACCTGAATCTCTCAAAGTTACTTGTGTACCCTAAAATCTTCAAAGTGGCGCCATTTCTCGAGCTTTTGATGGATTTCGATGTACTACACGTCAAAAGAACGGTCTCTTCCAGTACTTTAAGACTAGCGTGCCAGTTTTGCCGTATTTGGAGTAGAAAACCCGAAAATGTGGTTTTTGTAAGCTAACCTGAATCTCTCAAAGTTACTTGTGTACCCTAAAATCTTCAAAGTGGCGCCATTTCTCGAGCTTTTGATGGATTTCGATGCACTATACGGCAATACAACGTTCTCTTAATGTAGATTGCGTTTAGTGGAAGGAAGTTTCCTGTATTTTGAGTAACAATACCAGAAAATGGCCTTTTTCTAACCTAAGCATAACCTCTAGGTCTCAAATAAAGAAATTATGGGATGGAGCTAAGTCAAGTCAATTATGGGATAGAAAGGCCAGAAAAGTCTTCAACTGTCATTTGCCCTTTCAAGAAAACGGCAAAAACACGAGTTACTGGCTTTTAAAGCTTAAAGGCACACAAGATCTAGCATGTTTTCACAAAAGGGGGTGTTAGGTTCAAAGGCTCCTTTTGTGAAAACATGCTAGATCTTGTGTACCTTACAAACTTCAAAGTGGCGCCATTTCTCGAGCTTTTGATGGATTTCGATGTACTACACGTCAAAACAACGGTCTCTTCCAGTACTTTAAGACTAGCGTGCCAGTTTTGCCGTATTTGGAGTAGAAAACCCGAAAATGTGGTTTTTGTAAGCTAACCTGAATCTCTCAAAGTTACTTGTGTACCCTAAAATCTTCAAAGTGGCGCCATTTCTCGAGCTTTTGATGGATTTCGATGTACTACACGTCAAAAGAACGGTCTCTTCCAGTACTTTAAGACTAGCGTGCCAGTTTTGCCGTATTTGGAGTAGAAAACCCGAAAATGTGGTTTTTGTAAGCTAACCTGAATCTCTCAAAGTTACTTGTGTACCCTAAAATCTTCAAAGTGGCGCCATTTCTCGAGCTTTTGATGGATTTCGATGTACTACACGTCAAAAGAACGGTCTCTTCCAGTACTTTAAGACTAGCGTGCCAGTTTTGCCGTATTTGGAGTAGAAAACCCGAAAATGTGGTTTTTGTAAGCTAACCTGAATCTCTCAAAGTTACTTGTGTACCCTAAAATCTTCAAAGTGGCGCCATTTCTCGAGCTTTTGATGGATTTCGATGTACTACACGTCAAAAGAACGGTCTCTTCCAGTACTTTCAGACTAGCGTGCCAGTTTTGCCGTATTTGGAGTAGAAAACCCGAAAATGTGGTTTTTGTAAGCTAACCTGAATCTCTCAAAGTTACTTGTGTACCCTAAAATCTTCAAAGTGGCGCCATTTCTCGAGCTTTTGATGGATTTCGATGCACTATACGGCAATACAACGTTCTCTTAATGTAGATTGCGTTTAGTGGAAGGAAGTTTCCTGTATTTTGAGTAACAATACCAGAAAATGGCCTTTTTCTAACCTAAGCATAACCTCTAGGTCTCAAATAAAGAAATTATGGGATGGAGCTAAGTCAAGTCAATTATGGGATAGAAAGGCCAGAAAAGTCTTCAACTGTCATTTGCCCTTTCAAGAAAACGGCAAAAACACGAGTTACTGGCTTTTAAAGCTTAAAGGCACACAAGATCTAGCATGTTTTCACAAAAGGGGGTGTTAGGTTCAAAGGCTCCTTTTGTGAAAACATGCTAGATCTTGTGTACCTTACAAACTTCAAAGTGGCGCCATTTCTCGAGCTTTTGATGGATTTCGATGTACTACACGTCAAAAGAACGGTCTCTTCCAGTACTTTAAGACTAGCGTGCCAGTTTTGCCGTATTTGGAGTAGAAAACCCGAAAATGTGGTTTTTGTAAGCTAACCTGAATCTCTCAAAGTTACTTGTGTACCCTAAAATCTTCAAAGTGGCGCCATTTCTCGAGCTTTTGATGGATTTCGATGCACTATACGGCAATACAACGTTCTCTTAATGTAGATTGCGTTTAGTGGAAGGAAGTTTCCTGTATTTTGAGTAACAATACCAGAAAATGGCCTTTTTCTAACCTAAGCATAACCTCTAGGTCTCAAATAAAGAAATTATGGGATGGAGCTAAGTCAAGTCAATTATGGGATAGAAAGGCCAGAAAAGTCTTCAACTGTCATTTGCCCTTTCAAGAAAACGGCAAAAACACGAGTTACTGGCTTTTAAAGCTTAAAGGCACACAAGAATCTTGTGTACCTTACAAACTTCAAAGTGGCGCCATTTCTCGAGCTTTTGATGGATTTCGATGTACTACACGTCAAAACAACGGTCTCTTCCAGTACTTTAAGACTAGCGTGCCAGTTTTGCCGTATTTGGAGTAGAAAACCCGAAAATGTGGTTTTTGTAAGCTAACCTGAATCTCTCAAAGTTACTTGTGTACCCTAAAATCTTCAAAGTGGCGCCATTTCTCGAGCTTTTGATGGATTTCGATGTACTACACGTCAAAAGAACGGTCTCTTCCAGTACTTTAAGACTAGCGTGCCAGTTTTGCCGTATTTGGAGTAGAAAACCCGAAAATGTGGTTTTTGTAAGCTAACCTGAATCTCTCAAAGTTACTTGTGTACCCTAAAATCTTCAAAGTGGCGCCATTTCTCGAGCTTTTGATGGATTTCGATGTACTACACGTCAAAACAACGGTCTCTTCCAGTACTTTAAGACTAGCGTGCCAGTTTTGCCGTATTTGGAGTAGAAAACCCGAAAATGTGGTTTTTGTAAGCTAACCTGAATCTCTCAAAGTTACTTGTGTACCCTAAAATCTTCAAAGTGGCGCCATTTCTCGAGCTTTTGATGGATTTCGATGTACTACACGTCAAAACAACGGTCTCTTCCAGTACTTTAAGACTAGCGTGCGAGTTTTGCCGTATTTGGAGTAGAAAACCCGAAAATGTGGTTTTTGTAAGCTAACCTGAATCTCTCAAAGTTACTTGTGTACCCTAAAATCTTCAAAGTGGCGCCATTTCTCGAGCTTTTGATGGATTTCGATGTACTACACGTCAAAAGAACGGTCTCTTCCAGTACTTTAAGACTAGCGTGCCAGTTTTGCCGTATTTGGAGTAGAAAACCCGAAAATGTGGTTTTTGTAAGCTAACCTGAATCTCTCAAAGTTACTTGTGTACCCTAAAATCTTCAAAGTGGCGCCATTTCTCGAGCTTTTGATGGATTTCGATGTACTACACGTCAAAAGAACGGTCTCTTCCAGTACTTTAAGACTAGCGTGCCAGTTTTGCCGTATTTGGAGTAGAAAACCCGAAAATGTGGTTTTTGTAAGCTAACCTGAATCTCTCAAAGTTACTTGTGTACCCTAAAATCTTCAAAGTGGCGCCATTTCTCGAGCTTTTGATGGATTTCGATGTACTACACGTCAAAAGAACGGTCTCTTCCAGTACTTTAAGACTAGCGTGCCAGTTTTGCCGTATTTGGAGTAGAAAACCCGAAAATGTGGTTTTTGTAAGCTAACCTGAATCTCTCAAAGTTACTTGTGTACCCTAAAATCTTCAAAGTGGCGCCATTTCTCGAGCTTTTGATGGATTTCGATGTACTACACGTCAAAAGAACGGTCTCTTCCAGTACTTTCAGACTAGCGTGCCAGTTTTGCCGTATTTGGAGTAGAAAACCCGAAAATGTGGTTTTTGTAAGCTAACCTGAATCTCTCAAAGTTACTTGTGTACCCTAAAATCTTCAAAGTGGCGCCATTTCTCGAGCTTTTGATGGATTTCGATGCACTATACGGCAATACAACGTTCTCTTAATGTAGATTGCGTTTAGTGGAAGGAAGTTTCCTGTATTTTGAGTAACAATACCAGAAAATGGCCTTTTTCTAACCTAAGCATAACCTCTAGGTCTCAAATAAAGAAATTATGGGATGGAGCTAAGTCAAGTCAATTATGGGATAGAAAGGCCAGAAAAGTCTTCAACTGTCATTTGCCCTTTCAAGAAAACGGCAAAAACACGAGTTACTGGCTTTTAAAGCTTAAAGGCACACAAGATCTAGCATGTTTTCACAAAAGGGGGTGTTAGGTTCAAAGGCTCCTTTTGTGAAAACATGCTAGATCTTGTGTACCTTACAAACTTCAAAGTGGCGCCATTTCTCGAGCTTTTGATGGATTTCGATGTACTACACGTCAAAAGAACGGTCTCTTCCAGTACTTTAAGACTAGCGTGCCAGTTTTGCCGTATTTGGAGTAGAAAACCCGAAAATGTGGTTTTTGTAAGCTAACCTGAATCTCTCAAAGTTACTTGTGTACCCTAAAATCTTCAAAGTGGCGCCATTTCTCGAGCTTTTGATGGATTTCGATGCACTATACGGCAATACAACGTTCTCTTAATGTAGATTGCGTTTAGTGGAAGGAAGTTTCCTGTATTTTGAGTAACAATACCAGAAAATGGCCTTTTTCTAACCTAAGCATAACCTCTAGGTCTCAAATAAAGAAATTATGGGATGGAGCTAAGTCAAGTCAATTATGGGATAGAAAGGCCAGAAAAGTCTTCAACTGTCATTTGCCCTTTCAAGAAAACGGCAAAAACACGAGTTACTGGCTTTTAAAGCTTAAAGGCACACAAGAATCTTGTGTACCTTACAAACTTCAAAGTGGCGCCATTTCTCGAGCTTTTGATGGATTTCGATGTACTACACGTCAAAACAACGGTCTCTTCCAGTACTTTAAGACTAGCGTGCCAGTTTTGCCGTATTTGGAGTAGAAAACCCGAAAATGTGGTTTTTGTAAGCTAACCTGAATCTCTCAAAGTTACTTGTGTACCCTAAAATCTTCAAAGTGGCGCCATTTCTCGAGCTTTTGATGGATTTCGATGTACTACACGTCAAAAGAACGGTCTCTTCCAGTACTTTAAGACTAGCGTGCCAGTTTTGCCGTATTTGGAGTAGAAAACCCGAAAATGTGGTTTTTGTAAGCTAACCTGAATCTCTCAAAGTTACTTGTGTACCCTAAAATCTTCAAAGTGGCGCCATTTCTCGAGCTTTTGATGGATTTCGATGTACTACACGTCAAAACAACGGTCTCTTCCAGTACTTTAAGACTAGCGTGCCAGTTTTGCCGTATTTGGAGTAGAAAACCCGAAAATGTGGTTTTTGTAAGCTAACCTGAATCTCTCAAAGTTACTTGTGTACCCTAAAATCTTCAAAGTGGCGCCATTTCTCGAGCTTTTGATGGATTTCGATGTACTACACGTCAAAACAACGGTCTCTTCCAGTACTTTAAGACTAGCGTGCCAGTTTTGCCGTATTTGGAGTAGAAAACCCGAAAATGTGGTTTTTGTAAGCTAACCTGAATCTCTCAAAGTTACTTGTGTACCCTAAAATCTTCAAAGTGGCGCCATTTCTCGAGCTTTTGATGGATTTCGATGTACTACACGTCAAAACAACGGTCTCTTCCAGTACTTTAAGACTAGCGTGCGAGTTTTGCCGTATTTGGAGTAGAAAACCCGAAAATGTGGTTTTTGTAAGCTAACCTGAATCTCTCAAAGTTACTTGTGTACCCTAAAATCTTCAAAGTGGCGCCATTTCTCGAGCTTTTGATGGATTTCGATGTACTACACGTCAAAAGAACGGTCTCTTCCAGTACTTTAAGACTAGCGTGCCAGTTTTGCCGTATTTGGAGTAGAAAACCCGAAAATGTGGTTTTTGTAAGCTAACCTGAATCTCTCAAAGTTACTTGTGTACCCTAAAATCTTCAAAGTGGCGCCATTTCTCGAGCTTTTGATGGATTTCGATGTACTACACGTCAAAAGAACGGTCTCTTCCAGTACTTTAAGACTAGCGTGCCAGTTTTGCCGTATTTGGAGTAGAAAACCCGAAAATGTGGTTTTTGTAAGCTAACCTGAATCTCTCAAAGTTACTTGTGTACCCTAAAATCTTCAAAGTGGCGCCATTTCTCGAGCTTTTGATGGATTTCGATGTACTACACGTCAAAACAACGGTCTCTTCCAGTACTTTAAGACTAGCGTGCCAGTTTTGCCGTATTTGGAGTAGAAAACCCGAAAATGTGGTTTTTGTAAGCTAACCTGAATCTCTCAAAGTTACTTGTGTACCCTAAAATCTTCAAAGTGGCGCCATTTCTCGAGCTTTTGATGGATTTCGATGTACTACACGTCAAAACAACGGTCTCTTCCAGTACTTTAAGACTAGCGTGCCAGTTTTGCCGTATTTGGAGTAGAAAACCCGAAAATGTGGTTTTTGTAAGCTAACCTGAATCTCTCAAAGTTACTTGTGTACCCTAAAATCTTCAAAGTGGCGCCATTTCTCGAGCTTTTGATGGATTTCGATGTACTACACGTCAAAAGAACGGTCTCTTCCAGTACTTTAAGACTAGCGTGCCAGTTTTGCCGTATTTGGAGTAGAAAACCCGAAAATGTGGTTTTTGTAAGCTAACCTGAATCTCTCAAAGTTACTTGTGTACCCTAAAATCTTCAAAGTGGCGCCATTTCTCGAGCTTTTGATGGATTTCGATGCACTATACGGCAATACAACGTTCTCTTAATGTAGATTGCGTTTAGTGGAAGGAAGTTTCCTGTATTTTGAGTAACAATACCAGAAAATGGCCTTTTTCTAACCTAAGCATAACCTCTAGGTCTCAAATAAAGAAATTATGGGATGGAGCTAAGTCAAGTCAATTATGGGATAGAAAGGCCAGAAAAGTCTTCAACTGTCATTTGCCCTTTCAAGAAAACGGCAAAAACACGAGTTACTGGCTTTTAAAGCTTAAAGGCACACAAGATCTAGCATGTTTTCACAAAAGGGGGTGTTAGGTTCAAAGGCTCCTTTTGTGAAAACATGCTAGATCTTGTGTACCTTACAAACTTCAAAGTGGCGCCATTTCTCGAGCTTTTGATGGATTTCGATGTACTACACGTCAAAACAACGGTCTCTTCCAGTACTTTAAGACTAGCGTGCCAGTTTTGCCGTATTTGGAGTAGAAAACCCGAAAATGTGGTTTTTGTAAGCTAACCTGAATCTCTCAAAGTTACTTGTGTACCCTAAAATCTTCAAAGTGGCGCCATTTCTCGAGCTTTTGATGGATTTCGATGTACTACACGTCAAAACAACGGTCTCTTCCAGTACTTTAAGACTAGCGTGCCAGTTTTGCCGTATTTGGAGTAGAAAACCCGAAAATGTGGTTTTTGTAAGCTAACCTGAATCTCTCAAAGTTACTTGTGTACCCTAAAATCTTCAAAGTGGCGCCATTTCTCGAGCTTTTGATGGATTTCGATGTACTACACGTCAAAAGAACGGTCTCTTCCAGTACTTTAAGACTAGCGTGCCAGTTTTGCCGTATTTGGAGTAGAAAACCCGAAAATGTGGTTTTTGTAAGCTAACCTGAATCTCTCAAAGTTACTTGTGTACCCTAAAATCTTCAAAGTGGCGCCATTTCTCGAGCTTTTGATGGATTTCGATGTACTACACGTCAAAAGAACGGTCTCTTCCAGTACTTTAAGACTAGCGTGCCAGTTTTGCCGTATTTGGAGTAGAAAACCCGAAAATGTGGTTTTTGTAAGCTAACCTGAATCTCTCAAAGTTACTTGTGTACCCTAAAATCTTCAAAGTGGCGCCATTTCTCGAGCTTTTGATGGATTTCGATGTACTACACGTCAAAACAACGGTCTCTTCCAGTACTTTAAGACTAGCGTGCCAGTTTTGCCGTATTTGGAGTAGAAAACCCGAAAATGTGGTTTTTGTAAGCTAACCTGAATCTCTCAAAGTTACTTGTGTACCCTAAAATCTTCAAAGTGGCGCCATTTCTCGAGCTTTTGATGGATTTCGATGTACTACACGTCAAAACAACGGTCTCTTCCAGTACTTTAAGACTAGCGTGCCAGTTTTGCCGTATTTGGAGTAGAAAACCCGAAAATGTGGTTTTTGTAAGCTAACCTGAATCTCTCAAAGTTACTTGTGTACCCTAAAATCTTCAAAGTGGCGCCATTTCTCGAGCTTTTGATGGATTTCGATGTACTACACGTCAAAAGAACGGTCTCTTCCAGTACTTTAAGACTAGCGTGCCAGTTTTGCCGTATTTGGAGTAGAAAACCCGAAAATGTGGTTTTTGTAAGCTAACCTGAATCTCTCAAAGTTACTTGTGTACCCTAAAATCTTCAAAGTGGCGCCATTTCTCGAGCTTTTGATGGATTTCGATGCACTATACGGCAATACAACGTTCTCTTAATGTAGATTGCGTTTAGTGGAAGGAAGTTTCCTGTATTTTGAGTAACAATACCAGAAAATGGCCTTTTTCTAACCTAAGCATAACCTCTAGGTCTCAAATAAAGAAATTATGGGATGGAGCTAAGTCAAGTCAATTATGGGATAGAAAGGCCAGAAAAGTCTTCAACTGTCATTTGCCCTTTCAAGAAAACGGCAAAAACACGAGTTACTGGCTTTTAAAGCTTAAAGGCACACAAGATCTAGCATGTTTTCACAAAAGGGGGTGTTAGGTTCAAAGGCTCCTTTTGTGAAAACATGCTAGATCTTGTGTACCTTACAAACTTCAAAGTGGCGCCATTTCTCGAGCTTTTGATGGATTTCGATGTACTACACGTCAAAACAACGGTCTCTTCCAGTACTTTAAGACTAGCGTGCCAGTTTTGCCGTATTTGGAGTAGAAAACCCGAAAATGTGGTTTTTGTAAGCTAACCTGAATCTCTCAAAGTTACTTGTGTACCCTAAAATCTTCAAAGTGGCGCCATTTCTCGAGCTTTTGATGGATTTCGATGTACTACACGTCAAAAGAACGGTCTCTTCCAGTACTTTAAGACTAGCGTGCCAGTTTTGCCGTATTTGGAGTAGAAAACCCGAAAATGTGGTTTTTGTAAGCTAACCTGAATCTCTCAAAGTTACTTGTGTACCCTAAAATCTTCAAAGTGGCGCCATTTCTCGAGCTTTTGATGGATTTCGATGTACTACACGTCAAAACAACGGTCTCTTCCAGTACTTTAAGACTAGCGTGCCAGTTTTGCCGTATTTGGAGTAGAAAACCCGAAAATGTGGTTTTTGTAAGCTAACCTGAATCTCTCAAAGTTACTTGTGTACCCTAAAATCTTCAAAGTGGCGCCATTTCTCGAGCTTTTGATGGATTTCGATGTACTACACGTCAAAACAACGGTCTCTTCCAGTACTTTAAGACTAGCGTGCCAGTTTTGCCGTATTTGGAGTAGAAAACCCGAAAATGTGGTTTTTGTAAGCTAAC
The DNA here is from genome assembly GCA_030867875.1 of Actinernus sp. WN-2022. Lineage (NCBI taxonomy): Eukaryota > Metazoa > Cnidaria > Anthozoa > Actiniaria > Actinernidae > Actinernus > Actinernus sp. WN-2022. The sequence continues at coordinate 52,402,765 of JAOWCC010001679.1, read as the reverse complement.
CTGAATCTCTCAAAGTTACTTGTGTACCCTAAAATCTTCAAAGTGGCGCCATTTCTCGAGCTTTTGATGGATTTCGATGTACTACACGTCAAAAGAACGGTCTCTTCCAGTACTTTAAGACTAGCGTGCCAGTTTTGCCGTATTTGGAGTAGAAAACCCGAAAATGTGGTTTTTGTAAGCTAACCTGAATCTCTCAAAGTTACTTGTGTACCCTAAAATCTTCAAAGTGGCGCCATTTCTCGAGCTTTTGATGGATTTCGATGCACTATACGGCAATACAACGTTCTCTTAATGTAGATTGCGTTTAGTGGAAGGAAGTTTCCTGTATTTTGAGTAACAATACCAGAAAATGGCCTTTTTCTAACCTAAGCATAACCTCTAGGTCTCAAATAAAGAAATTATGGGATGGAGCTAAGTCAAGTCAATTATGGGATAGAAAGGCCAGAAAAGTCTTCAACTGTCATTTGCCCTTTCAAGAAAACGGCAAAAACACGAGTTACTGGCTTTTAAAGCTTAAAGGCACACAAGATCTAGCATGTTTTCACAAAAGGGGGTGTTAGGTTCAAAGGCTCCTTTTGTGAAAACATGCTAGATCTTGTGTACCTTACAAACTTCAAAGTGGCGCCATTTCTCGAGCTTTTGATGGATTTCGATGTACTACACGTCAAAACAACGGTCTCTTCCAGTACTTTAAGACTAGCGTGCCAGTTTTGCCGTATTTGGAGTAGAAAACCCGAAAATGTGGTTTTTGTAAGCTAACCTGAATCTCTCAAAGTTACTTGTGTACCCTAAAATCTTCAAAGTGGCGCCATTTCTCGAGCTTTTGATGGATTTCGATGTACTACACGTCAAAAGAACGGTCTCTTCCAGTACTTTAAGACTAGCGTGCCAGTTTTGCCGTATTTGGAGTAGAAAACCCGAAAATGTGGTTTTTGTAAGCTAACCTGAATCTCTCAAAGTTACTTGTGTACCCTAAAATCTTCAAAGTGGCGCCATTTCTCGAGCTTTTGATGGATTTCGATGTACTACACGTCAAAACAACGGTCTCTTCCAGTACTTTAAGACTAGCGTGCCAGTTTTGCCGTATTTGGAGTAGAAAACCCGAAAATGTGGTTTTTGTAAGCTAACCTGAATCTCTCAAAGTTACTTGTGTACCCTAAAATCTTCAAAGTGGCGCCATTTCTCGAGCTTTTGATGGATTTCGATGTACTACACGTCAAAACAACGGTCTCTTCCAGTACTTTAAGACTAGCGTGCGAGTTTTGCCGTATTTGGAGTAGAAAACCCGAAAATGTGGTTTTTGTAAGCTAACCTGAATCTCTCAAAGTTACTTGTGTACCCTAAAATCTTCAAAGTGGCGCCATTTCTCGAGCTTTTGATGGATTTCGATGTACTACACGTCAAAAGAACGGTCTCTTCCAGTACTTTAAGACTAGCGTGCCAGTTTTGCCGTATTTGGAGTAGAAAACCCGAAAATGTGGTTTTTGTAAGCTAACCTGAATCTCTCAAAGTTACTTGTGTACCCTAAAATCTTCAAAGTGGCGCCATTTCTCGAGCTTTTGATGGATTTCGATGTACTACACGTCAAAAGAACGGTCTCTTCCAGTACTTTAAGACTAGCGTGCCAGTTTTGCCGTATTTGGAGTAGAAAACCCGAAAATGTGGTTTTTGTAAGCTAACCTGAATCTCTCAAAGTTACTTGTGTACCCTAAAATCTTCAAAGTGGCGCCATTTCTCGAGCTTTTGATGGATTTCGATGCACTATACGGCAATACAACGTTCTCTTAATGTAGATTGCGTTTAGTGGAAGGAAGTTTCCTGTATTTTGAGTAACAATACCAGAAAATGGCCTTTTTCTAACCTAAGCATAACCTCTAGGTCTCAAATAAAGAAATTATGGGATGGAGCTAAGTCAAGTCAATTATGGGATAGAAAGGCCAGAAAAGTCTTCAACTGTCATTTGCCCTTTCAAGAAAACGGCAAAAACACGAGTTACTGGCTTTTAAAGCTTAAAGGCACACAAGATCTAGCATGTTTTCACAAAAGGGGGTGTTAGGTTCAAAGGCTCCTTTTGTGAAAACATGCTAGATCTTGTGTACCTTACAAACTTCAAAGTGGCGCCATTTCTCGAGCTTTTGATGGATTTCGATGTACTACACGTCAAAACAACGGTCTCTTCCAGTACTTTAAGACTAGCGTGCCAGTTTTGCCGTATTTGGAGTAGAAAACCCGAAAATGTGGTTTTTGTAAGCTAACCTGAATCTCTCAAAGTTACTTGTGTACCCTAAAATCTTCAAAGTGGCGCCATTTCTCGAGCTTTTGATGGATTTCGATGTACTACACGTCAAAACAACGGTCTCTTCCAGTACTTTAAGACTAGCGTGCCAGTTTTGCCGTATTTGGAGTAGAAAACCCGAAAATGTGGTTTTTGTAAGCTAACCTGAATCTCTCAAAGTTACTTGTGTACCCTAAAATCTTCAAAGTGGCGCCATTTCTCGAGCTTTTGATGGATTTCGATGTACTACACGTCAAAAGAACGGTCTCTTCCAGTACTTTAAGACTAGCGTGCCAGTTTTGCCGTATTTGGAGTAGAAAACCCGAAAATGTGGTTTTTGTAAGCTAACCTGAATCTCTCAAAGTTACTTGTGTACCCTAAAATCTTCAAAGTGGCGCCATTTCTCGAGCTTTTGATGGATTTCGATGTACTACACGTCAAAAGAACGGTCTCTTCCAGTACTTTAAGACTAGCGTGCCAGTTTTGCCGTATTTGGAGTAGAAAACCCGAAAATGTGGTTTTTGTAAGCTAACCTGAATCTCTCAAAGTTACTTGTGTACCCTAAAATCTTCAAAGTGGCGCCATTTCTCGAGCTTTTGATGGATTTCGATGTACTACACGTCAAAACAACGGTCTCTTCCAGTACTTTAAGACTAGCGTGCCAGTTTTGCCGTATTTGGAGTAGAAAACCCGAAAATGTGGTTTTTGTAAGCTAACCTGAATCTCTCAAAGTTACTTGTGTACCCTAAAATCTTCAAAGTGGCGCCATTTCTCGAGCTTTTGATGGATTTCGATGTACTACACGTCAAAAGAACGGTCTCTTCCAGTACTTTAAGACTAGCGTGCCAGTTTTGCCGTATTTGGAGTAGAAAACCCGAAAATGTGGTTTTTGTAAGCTAACCTGAATCTCTCAAAGTTACTTGTGTACCCTAAAATCTTCAAAGTGGCGCCATTTCTCGAGCTTTTGATGGATTTCGATGTACTACACGTCAAAACAACGGTCTCTTCCAGTACTTTAAGACTAGCGTGCCAGTTTTGCCGTATTTGGAGTAGAAAACCCGAAAATGTGGTTTTTGTAAGCTAACCTGAATCTCTCAAAGTTACTTGTGTACCCTAAAATCTTCAAAGTGGCGCCATTTCTCGAGCTTTTGATGGATTTCGATGTACTACACGTCAAAACAACGGTCTCTTCCAGTACTTTAAGACTAGCGTGCGAGTTTTGCCGTATTTGGAGTAGAAAACCCGAAAATGTGGTTTTTGTAAGCTAACCTGAATCTCTCAAAGTTACTTGTGTACCCTAAAATCTTCAAAGTGGCGCCATTTCTCGAGCTTTTGATGGATTTCGATGTACTACACGTCAAAAGAACGGTCTCTTCCAGTACTTTAAGACTAGCGTGCCAGTTTTGCCGTATTTGGAGTAGAAAACCCGAAAATGTGGTTTTTGTAAGCTAACCTGAATCTCTCAAAGTTACTTGTGTACCCTAAAATCTTCAAAGTGGCGCCATTTCTCGAGCTTTTGATGGATTTCGATGTACTACACGTCAAAAGAACGGTCTCTTCCAGTACTTTAAGACTAGCGTGCCAGTTTTGCCGTATTTGGAGTAGAAAACCCGAAAATGTGGTTTTTGTAAGCTAACCTGAATCTCTCAAAGTTACTTGTGTACCCTAAAATCTTCAAAGTGGCGCCATTTCTCGAGCTTTTGATGGATTTCGATGCACTATACGGCAATACAACGTTCTCTTAATGTAGATTGCGTTTAGTGGAAGGAAGTTTCCTGTATTTTGAGTAACAATACCAGAAAATGGCCTTTTTCTAACCTAAGCATAACCTCTAGGTCTCAAATAAAGAAATTATGGGATGGAGCTAAGTCAAGTCAATTATGGGATAGAAAGGCCAGAAAAGTCTTCAACTGTCATTTGCCCTTTCAAGAAAACGGCAAAAACACGAGTTACTGGCTTTTAAAGCTTAAAGGCACACAAGATCTAGCATGTTTTCACAAAAGGGGGTGTTAGGTTCAAAGGCTCCTTTTGTGAAAACATGCTAGATCTTGTGTACCTTACAAACTTCAAAGTGGCGCCATTTCTCGAGCTTTTGATGGATTTCGATGTACTACACGTCAAAACAACGGTCTCTTCCAGTACTTTAAGACTAGCGTGCCAGTTTTGCCGTATTTGGAGTAGAAAACCCGAAAATGTGGTTTTTGTAAGCTAACCTGAATCTCTCAAAGTTACTTGTGTACCCTAAAATCTTCAAAGTGGCGCCATTTCTCGAGCTTTTGATGGATTTCGATGTACTACACGTCAAAACAACGGTCTCTTCCAGTACTTTAAGACTAGCGTGCCAGTTTTGCCGTATTTGGAGTAGAAAACCCGAAAATGTGGTTTTTGTAAGCTAACCTGAATCTCTCAAAGTTACTTGTGTACCCTAAAATCTTCAAAGTGGCGCCATTTCTCGAGCTTTTGATGGATTTCGATGTACTACACGTCAAAAGAACGGTCTCTTCCAGTACTTTAAGACTAGCGTGCCAGTTTTGCCGTATTTGGAGTAGAAAACCCGAAAATGTGGTTTTTGTAAGCTAACCTGAATCTCTCAAAGTTACTTGTGTACCCTAAAATCTTCAAAGTGGCGCCATTTCTCGAGCTTTTGATGGATTTCGATGTACTACACGTCAAAAGAACGGTCTCTTCCAGTACTTTAAGACTAGCGTGCCAGTTTTGCCGTATTTGGAGTAGAAAACCCGAAAATGTGGTTTTTGTAAGCTAACCTGAATCTCTCAAAGTTACTTGTGTACCCTAAAATCTTCAAAGTGGCGCCATTTCTCGAGCTTTTGATGGATTTCGATGTACTACACGTCAAAACAACGGTCTCTTCCAGTACTTTAAGACTAGCGTGCCAGTTTTGCCGTATTTGGAGTAGAAAACCCGAAAATGTGGTTTTTGTAAGCTAACCTGAATCTCTCAAAGTTACTTGTGTACCCTAAAATCTTCAAAGTGGCGCCATTTCTCGAGCTTTTGATGGATTTCGATGTACTACACGTCAAAACAACGGTCTCTTCCAGTACTTTAAGACTAGCGTGCCAGTTTTGCCGTATTTGGAGTAGAAAACCCGAAAATGTGGTTTTTGTAAGCTAACCTGAATCTCTCAAAGTTACTTGTGTACCCTAAAATCTTCAAAGTGGCGCCATTTCTCGAGCTTTTGATGGATTTCGATGTACTACACGTCAAAAGAACGGTCTCTTCCAGTACTTTAAGACTAGCGTGCCAGTTTTGCCGTATTTGGAGTAGAAAACCCGAAAATGTGGTTTTTGTAAGCTAACCTGAATCTCTCAAAGTTACTTGTGTACCCTAAAATCTTCAAAGTGGCGCCATTTCTCGAGCTTTTGATGGATTTCGATGCACTATACGGCAATACAACGTTCTCTTAATGTAGATTGCGTTTAGTGGAAGGAAGTTTCCTGTATTTTGAGTAACAATACCAGAAAATGGCCTTTTTCTAACCTAAGCATAACCTCTAGGTCTCAAATAAAGAAATTATGGGATGGAGCTAAGTCAAGTCAATTATGGGATAGAAAGGCCAGAAAAGTCTTCAACTGTCATTTGCCCTTTCAAGAAAACGGCAAAAACACGAGTTACTGGCTTTTAAAGCTTAAAGGCACACAAGATCTAGCATGTTTTCACAAAAGGGGGTGTTAGGTTCAAAGGCTCCTTTTGTGAAAACATGCTAGATCTTGTGTACCTTACAAACTTCAAAGTGGCGCCATTTCTCGAGCTTTTGATGGATTTCGATGTACTACACGTCAAAACAACGGTCTCTTCCAGTACTTTAAGACTAGCGTGCCAGTTTTGCCGTATTTGGAGTAGAAAACCCGAAAATGTGGTTTTTGTAAGCTAACCTGAATCTCTCAAAGTTACTTGTGTACCCTAAAATCTTCAAAGTGGCGCCATTTCTCGAGCTTTTGATGGATTTCGATGTACTACACGTCAAAAGAACGGTCTCTTCCAGTACTTTAAGACTAGCGTGCCAGTTTTGCCGTATTTGGAGTAGAAAACCCGAAAATGTGGTTTTTGTAAGCTAACCTGAATCTCTCAAAGTTACTTGTGTACCCTAAAATCTTCAAAGTGGCGCCATTTCTCGAGCTTTTGATGGATTTCGATGTACTACACGTCAAAACAACGGTCTCTTCCAGTACTTTAAGACTAGCGTGCCAGTTTTGCCGTATTTGGAGTAGAAAACCCGAAAATGTGGTTTTTGTAAGCTAACCTGAATCTCTCAAAGTTACTTGTGTACCCTAAAATCTTCAAAGTGGCGCCATTTCTCGAGCTTTTGATGGATTTCGATGTACTACACGTCAAAACAACGGTCTCTTCCAGTACTTTAAGACTAGCGTGCGAGTTTTGCCGTATTTGGAGTAGAAAACCCGAAAATGTGGTTTTTGTAAGCTAACCTGAATCTCTCAAAGTTACTTGTGTACCCTAAAATCTTCAAAGTGGCGCCATTTCTCGAGCTTTTGATGGATTTCGATGTACTACACGTCAAAAGAACGGTCTCTTCCAGTACTTTAAGACTAGCGTGCCAGTTTTGCCGTATTTGGAGTAGAAAACCCGAAAATGTGGTTTTTGTAAGCTAACCTGAATCTCTCAAAGTTACTTGTGTACCCTAAAATCTTCAAAGTGGCGCCATTTCTCGAGCTTTTGATGGATTTCGATGTACTACACGTCAAAAGAACGGTCTCTTCCAGTACTTTAAGACTAGCGTGCCAGTTTTGCCGTATTTGGAGTAGAAAACCCGAAAATGTGGTTTTTGTAAGCTAACCTGAATCTCTCAAAGTTACTTGTGTACCCTAAAATCTTCAAAGTGGCGCCATTTCTCGAGCTTTTGATGGATTTCGATGCACTATACGGCAATACAACGTTCTCTTAATGTAGATTGCGTTTAGTGGAAGGAAGTTTCCTGTATTTTGAGTAACAATACCAGAAAATGGCCTTTTTCTAACCTAAGCATAACCTCTAGGTCTCAAATAAAGAAATTATGGGATGGAGCTAAGTCAAGTCAATTATGGGATAGAAAGGCCAGAAAAGTCTTCAACTGTCATTTGCCCTTTCAAGAAAACGGCAAAAACACGAGTTACTGGCTTTTAAAGCTTAAAGGCACACAAGATCTAGCATGTTTTCACAAAAGGGGGTGTTAGGTTCAAAGGCTCCTTTTGTGAAAACATGCTAGATCTTGTGTACCTTACAAACTTCAAAGTGGCGCCATTTCTCGAGCTTTTGATGGATTTCGATGTACTACACGTCAAAACAACGGTCTCTTCCAGTACTTTAAGACTAGCGTGCCAGTTTTGCCGTATTTGGAGTAGAAAACCCGAAAATGTGGTTTTTGTAAGCTAACCTGAATCTCTCAAAGTTACTTGTGTACCCTAAAATCTTCAAAGTGGCGCCATTTCTCGAGCTTTTGATGGATTTCGATGTACTACACGTCAAAAGAACGGTCTCTTCCAGTACTTTAAGACTAGCGTGCCAGTTTTGCCGTATTTGGAGTAGAAAACCCGAAAATGTGGTTTTTGTAAGCTAACCTGAATCTCTCAAAGTTACTTGTGTACCCTAAAATCTTCAAAGTGGCGCCATTTCTCGAGCTTTTGATGGATTTCGATGTACTACACGTCAAAACAACGGTCTCTTCCAGTACTTTAAGACTAGCGTGCCAGTTTTGCCGTATTTGGAGTAGAAAACCCGAAAATGTGGTTTTTGTAAGCTAACCTGAATCTCTCAAAGTTACTTGTGTACCCTAAAATCTTCAAAGTGGCGCCATTTCTCGAGCTTTTGATGGATTTCGATGCACTATACGGCAATACAACGTTCTCTTAATGTAGATTGCGTTTAGTGGAAGGAAGTTTCCTGTATTTTGAGTAACAATACCAGAAAATGGCCTTTTTCTAACCTAAGCATAACCTCTAGGTCTCAAATAAAGAAATTATGGGATGGAGCTAAGTCAAGTCAATTATGGGATAGAAAGGCCAGAAAAGTCTTCAACTGTCATTTGCCCTTTCAAGAAAACGGCAAAAACACGAGTTACTGGCTTTTAAAGCTTAAAGGCACACAAGATCTAGCATGTTTTCACAAAAGGGGGTGTTAGGTTCAAAGGCTCCTTTTGTGAAAACATGCTAGATATATATATATATATATATTTATAAAATAGTTTCGATAGTACGCGCGCTCTGATTGGCTGTAAGCCGTGTTTCTATAACTCTATATAAACATAGACAGTTGAGCGCGCGCTTGAGCTAGTTGTGAGAATTTACGTTTTGGTTATCAAATTAAGCGAGCGTTTCCGTGCTTTTATTCGTTTATTTTATAAAGGAAATAGAAAACATTTTCCCCTTGTTTCTATAGAGTTATAGAAACACGAGTAGGAGTTTGGGAGAACGAGAAATGGCAGTGGGAACACGAGCCATTTCTCGTTCTCCCAAACTCCCACTCGTGTTTCTATAACTCTATAGAAACACGGGAAATGTTTTCTATTTCTTAAATATATACACCCGATCAAAAAAAAGATGACACTCGAGAATATATATATTTATCCCCATAGGTGTGTTTGTTTTTCCAGAGAAAGCAATACCATAGGGATCGGTACGACTACAATGTGCAAACAATCGCTTTGTTTAGGCCTAAATGCCTAACAATTTTTCTAAGCGCCAGTGGAACTTGAAATCAACAAACGTTAGAAACAAAGGAAAGTTTAGTTACTTATAGGATCTAATATATATTGCTACTTCGGAAGTTTCCAGTGAACAAAATGATTATAGGTGGCAGACATTTCGCTATACAAACTCATAAAATAACTGGCTCAGCCGCGTGCTTTACCGAGGAAACTGTTATAAGACGGCTTCTTTAGTTATTTAAAACTAGTGTTTTTTGGGCCGATAATACGCGCGGATTTTTCATTCTTTCGGAGAAGGTACGTTATGTACTGTTTAAAACACGAACAGCAGTGTTTTATCAAGTTTAAAAATTCGAGGGCGAAGCCCGAGAATTTTTAGACTTGATAAAACACGTGCTGTGAGTGTTTTAAACGGCTTCAAAAACGCTTTAAGAATGCAATGAAAGAAAGACGCACATCTCAAGGGAATGGTTACTTAATGAACCATTGAACCTTTGTATTCACAACGCCATGCAAAATATTCGAGTAATCATCGCCTGCAATTACGAACATCTCAAGGGAATGACATGAAGAAATTACCATACTATGTTGTTTGAAGCGGCGTTTCGCAATCGCAAGAAGAATCTGCACTTGAAGGATTTGGTGTCGTGGCTTACCTCGATAACGTTCAAGACTTGGAAAGCGATGTGACTGACATGACGGCAGACTCTAAATTTTTGACTCCGGCACAAAATATGTAAGTTTAATGCACGTTTTTATAATTTTACGGCTTTGAGTTTGGTTTAATAATTGGAACTCTACAGTGGCTCGGTAAACAAGTAATGGTAGTTGGATAACTTCATTTTAAAAATATTATCTGTGTATCTCGGTAGTCTGCTGATATTAGTAAATTTAGTGCAAAATTTATTATCTAGGTACCTTATGTTCCGTGTACTTTTTGCTATCTTTGGGTCTTTATCAGTGAATTCTTAATTAGGATGAAACTTTATATAAAATTTCATGTTCATTAATATTCTTTATATAAAACGTTCATCCTAATTAGCAATTCAGTGAGAAAGCTGAAACATCAATAGAAATTCCATTGTCTCAATCATTAACCCCGTTTCCCTCTGGGACAGAATTCAAATCCCTCCGCGGGCCTTTTAGAATGATGAGATTTTATCAGGTATAAAGGAGCATGCACGTGACTGATTTGCTTCATCTGATTGGACAAAATGCTCATTAATTATTCATGAGTTTTTGAATGAGTTTTCACAGTTCTTTAAGGTTCGAAGTAAGCAACATATTGCAGATATTAATATTAATTACTATTTAACTCCGATTCTGAACAATTTATTTTAGTGATTTCGTATTAAAACGACTGGTTAAGAGGCAAAATTGTTTGTAATTAAAACTGAGTATTGGCCGGGACATTTCAAGCGTTCCGATTAGGTGACTAAACTCCCTATATATTTCATTGAATATATTAAAGAAACGAAAGTACATTTCTACAGGAGCCCAACGGTAATGGCTCCTGATTTCTACCATTATTGTTATTTTCAGAAAAAATATCTCATGCAGGATCGGATTTTGCTACAACAATAAGGAAACTTTGGAAAAGGCACAACATGCACTTGTTTGATTTTGAAATGTTATTTTGAAAGCCAAAATTATAACTAAAGCCCCTGGCTTTCATATATTTTATCGATCGGTCGCAACAAGACAAATAGCCAGGGACCTAAACATTTCGCTATCACGGCAGTTACGCGCGTGGTTGAACTGTATTATCTGATTTTTGATTATATGTGTTTTAAACCCCAAGAGAAAACCAAAGAATGAAAATAAATGCTGCACTATTTTAGCCACTTACCCAAAGAATTACGTAGTTTTGCTTTAATTCTAGCGCGGTGATTTAATTTTGTTCAGACCGGTGAGCGACGGTTACTGGTCAGCGACTGCAAATGAGCTTATAATAAGCTCGTATCCATTCGGATCCTTCTGGCTAAGCAATTCCTAGGTTGGACGTATGTGCCTGTGAATCAATAATGATCCTTAGGTTGAAAGCTTGGTTGAGAAGTTATGGGCTTACCCGAAAGAGAAAAAGCCTGGGAAAACTCACGGTACCACAAAAACCAATAAGTCGGCTGCGTTTCCAGCGTGGTCGTCCTGATGGTGTAGTGGTTAACACATCGGACTAGTATACCGAGGCCGTGGGTTCGAATCCCATTCAGGGCATATTTTTCTCTTTCACCTTTATTCTGATTATTATATGTATATATATCGTATTTTCACGAAATGGGTATTATCCTTGGAAGCCCCTTTTTCTGATAACAGCGTTGATCTTGTAGAGTGGTGTGTGTGACACGCACATTAATTTAACAGAACTGACGAATATAGCCTTAGATAGATGCAAAAAATGGCGGACTTACGTGTGTTTTCTTACATCCGGGACCTTTCTATCCCATGATGCAGTGCGTACACCACAGTCGATAATATATCCTTCTTATTGACATGACCTTCCGTGTCTAACGTAACGTTTCATACGATCGAGAATAGTTTTCTATCACCTAACAGGTCGATAATAGATCCTTCTTATTGACATGACTTTCTGTGTCTATCGTAACGTTTTATGCGATCGAGACTAGTTTTCTATCACCTTTGATGTTCTTCAATCGTTTTTCGAAGAGGTCGATGAATGAGCCATTATGTCAATCAAACCGTCGGCGGTCAAAAGGTAATTAAGCAATTAGCATGTCACAGCAACAATGTTTTTGTTTTCTCGAGGCTTGAAGTGTGACATGAAAATAAACGCTATATTAGCGTTCGATTGCGCTATCAGCGGTAATTCTGAGCGGCCTCCGCTCAGCAAACATTTTACACGCGCGGGAGTTCCGCTAAAACTAATTATTAGGAATTTCCTCATCCAACTTAGCTGAGGAAGCTGAATAAAAAAAGGAACGCCTGGCGCGCACGCTGCAAAACGAGTTTTCGGTCGGAAACAATTGCTGGAAGCCGAGATGGAAGCGGCACATTTTGGCTGAAAAATATAGTTGCTGGCAACCCGTTACCGCTGAATATGCAATACCTTCTGTATTATTGTATCCTAAGACATTCATACCTCAAATGTCTTTGCAAACCCACGGCTTGGTCCATTCCATGAAGCACTAAAGTTTATTACAGCCACGCCATCATTCTGCTTCAGAAAGGTTTCGAACTCTTCCTGTACGGAGAAACAAGTAAATAGTATATTGACCTATAGAGTTGTACTGCGAAGGCGTAGCATTCCATGTCTAGCCTTTGGGGAACATATAGACTGTAAAGCAGTTTCATATAGCGAATATCAGTCGAGAAACAGGGCTACGAATGCGATCAGTAGAATCATAACAGCGAGATGCCACGCGGCCTGAGAAAATGGGTTGGGAAGAGTATGTGGCCATCCAAAAGGGAACTGGGGACAGACGTGAACGATTCAGAGCGAATTCGAAATAAAGTTCCACATTCCATTTTCTACACGTTTCGCCCAACCCCATTTTCTCTGCCCGTGTGGCGTCTCGCAGTTATCTGATTCAGTTCTGGCCGCGCTCGCCGTGAGCCCTGTTTCTCGACTGATTTTCGTGATCTGAAAGGGGCTACTTTATAATTTATAGAATATAACATTGTCCTGACTATGGTTTGATTAGATTCTCAAAATGAGGGCACGAAAATTAACTCCCGCGAGATCTATTCTAAATACAGTTCAATCCGGTAATACGCTGACTCACAGACTTAGTATTACCCTGGTTCCAGAGGTTTTCTAGAGAGACGCCGAGCTGCGAAGCAGCGAGAAGAGAAAACCTCTGGTATCGGTGGGTGCCAATCTCACTTTCATGTTATGAAAACTGTCAAACATATCAACTGACTAATTAATAAATCGACCAATCAGGAGAGAGATACCACGTGCGGGTCACATTATAATTTTGTTCAGTTGGGTAGTCAGAGTAAAAGAATGCTGTGCCAGAAGTTTTCGGGTTGAGAGTATTTTTGTTTACATGTCAAATGCATGCGATTCAGTTCGTTGACCCGGGGATGTTTTCACAGCAAAGAACTCCCCGTAAAATTAAACCACCACTCAAAGCCGTAAAATCTTGAACAAACGGCCATTGCAGAGTCTGCAGGATAAACATTAAAGCGCGTAGCCGATCTACAACGAATACCGTGATCCAGTGTCAAGCAAATTACGCTACAGAACACAACTATTCTAAAGTCCGAGAAGACCTTAGATCAATGTGAGAGTCCACCAATGATTTTAGAGGGCAGATAACAATAACTATTGCGTTCCGTGGATAACTAAACCCTCTCAATGATAATTCTTTGCTTATATCTGGTAGCAACTGAAAAATTATCGACTTGCCATGACCAGTCGGTAGGATTTCCGATTCATAACGCCAAATAACACTTTGTCTTAATGTTAGGTAATGTTATCTTGGGAAAGCGATCTTTTACTAGTACAGATGATACGATGTCTTCATAGATGATTTGAGGAATCGACATACGAATATTATAATTTTCTACGTGCGAGATCGAGCGGACTTCGATCGCAGCTGAGCCAGCAAACGTAAATAATTCCCGTCCCCTCTCTAGTTGACCATACGATATCACAATGATTACTTATCCTTCCGTCCCCGAGAATAATATATCTAACCAATCACAGTTCTTGTTGACCTCATTAAATATTCCTCCAATCAGAAAAGACAGTCAGATCTTGAACCTCATGAAAGTGAGATTGGCACCCACCGATACCAGAGGTTTTCTCGCAGTTCGCTTCTTGCTGCTTCGCAGCTCGCTGATCGCCGTTTCGCGGCTGTTTCTCCGCGGCTGTTCTCTCTCTAGAAAACCTCTGGGACCAGGGTAACTTAGTATGGGAGATGGACGCTCTTGGTAATGGAATCCTTCTATACACACTGTCTTACTTACTTTACTTACACCATAAATGGTACCGCCTCGCGTAGTGTAACTAACGGTATGAACCAGACCCCTTAAAAGGTACAGAGGCGAAAATGTTTGCCAATAAAAGCCGGAGCGCCGAGCACCGCCGTCATTTCAATATATAGCAGAGTACCCCCGAGTGTACTACTTCCACATACACAGCAGTCGGCATAGAACAAACAAAACGTCTGCATTCTTTTCACGTCATAGTTTAGCACCAAAATTTCAAACTTACCTCAGATCTGAACGGAATTAACCTAAGATTGCCATACTGAGTATATTATGGTTTAGTATATACCACACAAGTGAATAGTACCGTTTCGCGCGCTCTCATTGGCTATTTACTAAAACTCGGAATATTCTGCACTATTGTTGCTCATCCGAAAGGTGTTTAGTGGTTGGGATCGATCTTTCAATAATATCTGTGATTGCTGTGATTTGAAACCTAACTAGTGCTATAATCTGAAGTTGAAAACTGGATAGCCGTTAACCATTATTTCACTCTCCATATATATCCGTGTGGAATACATGAATAGTACACGCTATAAATCCATCCACGCCAATGTTCTCTATCACGTTATCGATAATAATAATATTATTTCTAACAGCCTATTAGTAATTAGGCTACATTATGTGCTTTGTAGGACTTTGTGAAGCAATTTGTACATGAGAAGTAATAGTTCTATATCCGAGCTAGTGTGTTGGACACGGTTTCTAGATCCGCGTGCCAACAAACGATGCCGAAGCGGGTCATTTGCATATTTTTCGTATTGAGAAATGATTTCTAGATACGGTAAATATGGAAATGGTCATTGTTTCACCTCTAAATTTCACTCAGCTTCAAAGCCCGCCCACTTGCATAATTTAGTTTGTCGTTCCATCCTGGGTTTCAAAGTATCTCCACGTGACCTCGAGCAAGCATCCCCATTGGCCGATGTGCCATGAATATCTAATGTAGTATGTTAATGACTGTCTAACCCTGGTCTACTGAAAAATGATCTTTTTACAATACAATATAATAACGTTATTTAACGTGGTCAAAACACTTAGCTGACTGACTGACTGAGTGCTAAATATATTTTTAGCTGGGTCTCAAATCATCCTTAGTAAACCAAACATGATACATGTAGACAAGTGAAATAGTATATTTTAGAACAGAGTATTCGTAAGTGGGTAACATCAGGCCCTGCGATACCTAGTGATATTGAGTGAACAAAACCACGAGGTCTATATAAAACGCTTCATCACACACATTTTACACAGAACTATGAGTGATTTTGTACAACTAAAATTCTAAACTGTGTATGCGAAAAAGAAGTATCAATTGAACAGTACCAGTTTTGAGATCACCTGAAATACGAGTATTCTCACTGAGGCATTCGGAATTCGTTGGGTTCTTTAAAAACATATTGGCTAACTTATACTTTGTTATATATAGAGACGTATTGACAGGTGGGAGAAGGACCACTATAGATTCACTGCATAACTCTACAGATGTTTTCATTATTGATGTTAATTACATAACCTTTTTTCTACTTCCAGATTCTTCCTTGCCATTTTAATCGTAGAGTTTCAGCTTTCAGCACACAATTCAATTCGTTTAATCGTTTAATTTATAAATTCGTGCTTGTGATAATTAGAAATATAATTGCTGCTCCAGTCATTGTATTTCTGCAAATTTTATAATAGGTTAGATTGAGTGACTGACGACTTTAAGGACGCCAAATTCCAGACCGCGCTCTAAACAAGCCTGAGTGTCGTTTTTTGAATTTGAATTGACTGTCATGCTGCATTAAACTGCTTAATTCTAACTATAGATTTGAGAAATCTATACATGTATATTTATGTCCATCTCCATGTAGCTCATAGCTAATTAGTTCCTCGATGTAGAATTATTCTTCCCAGTACACTGAATTAATCAAATCTATACACAATTATGATGTTATTTTAAGAACAGCCTGTTTAACGGCGGTATATGACATATAAAATACTACAACTAAGATATAAGGTATAATGATTGTACATATTAACTATAGATAACTGTCATATATAATTATATAAACCGGGAAGTTGCATACCGTAGAGTTCGCTCAGTGATGTTACGGCCATTGCATCTTGAAGTAAACTGGCAGTTTGGAGTTCTATATATAGTTTAGCTGGTATTTGGAAACACTTCCAGGTGGAAATGTTTTCGTCGTTAAAATGCAAGCTACGGCTACTTACATATTGCTTAGTCAAACGTTTGGTCCAGTTGTCTCAAAACAATATTAATTTCACTTGCAATCATGACGTTTTCTAATGTGAATACCTAGTATGTGAAACTTCAAAAACTAATTCGTAAATTCTACGTAACTCGAAAAAATATGTATAAATATTCCTGTATTGCGAAATATCGAAGAAAGTATATAATTTCAAGAGAGATTGGCAATCCAAAGTTATTAATTACTCGCTCTGAACAACTGAATACGAATCATCACTCTAAATAGATCCTTCCTTTCTCATTCTTATATAGCTTACTATATAGAATAACTTACCTTCGTTTTAAGTCTTTGTACCATGATTCCAATAAAGTTTCTTTAAGGTATTACTGATTACTGAGTTGGATATCGCTACACTCGAAGCATTAATAAATCCAACAGTAAGCCGGTAATCGAAGTCGCGCCTTCGTCAGTCAAGTCGTGAGACAATTCTCGACGAAATACAAGAACAGTGCAATATAGAGTGAATAGCTAATTGACCTTCTCAATGAGTGAGTATAAGGCTTGATACACTAGCGATCGGCGTTATTTAGCTTATGCAAATGCTCAGCTTAAAATGACAGCCAATACTTGTTTAACCTTTAAGTGGGAAACATGCCGAGACCAGGCCAATACTACAAATATGTTCTACACTACGTTCTTAGCTTACTTTTGAGTTACTAGTTGGGAAAAGTAGTTTTAGAGGTTTTTTCGGGATGTGGGATTTGGTTTATTTTGAAGACAGCATTCGGGATGCGAAGAGAAAATAAAGCGGGATTTAGAATTGTTTAAATGTTTTAAATTTCTGTTTCTCATACATATTTATATATTTATAATGTGTTTGGTACCCACACACCGTACCTGCGACCGGCGACTCACTATGACTGGCAATCCATTGATCAAAATAGTGTAAATATTGTATTGACCTGAGAGTCTTTATCGTATTATTGAACAACACTCATTTGTTCGACAGACAGACAGACAGACTATTAACTCGGGCTGGCCGTTTCTTTTTTGTTCGGTGCAACAAAATATCTGCGCATGCGTTAAATTATGCATTAATTGTTGGCGCTAATAGATTTATCTCCAGTCCAGTTGCCAGCTTCTGCGGACGCTATCAGCTTGTTTGAGGTACGTTTCGTAGGTTTTATGCCACATTTCGTTTTACTCTCGGAGCGCAAACACCGTGATCGGTAGGCCAACACTAAAATAATTTTGACCGCGTTTTTGGCTGGTTCACCGATCTTGTACGATCTCGCGTTATATAGATATACTGAATAGCTGATTTATAGCGAAATATAGCGATTTACTAGTAAATATATATACTATGGTTGAGCAGTTAAGGGTTACTATCCTCTATCGAAGTCTGAAGACATCTGAACTCCTGAACTGTGAGAGCAACACTGTCGCTCGCCAGCACAGAATAATTTATGATGACCCAAGCAATATTCAACTCTCAAGGTAAACTTAAACAAGAAACCTCTCACGGCCGAGGTTTTGGTTCGAGAAATTAAAGGCTTCCAACAATTCCCTTTATAGTTCTTTAATATAATGAACAGACAGAAGATTTGGGAATGTGGGTAAAGCTTTTAAATATAGATAACCAACAGGCATTCCAGTTAATAATCTTTAATCCAATAAATACCAAGTGGCACACAAACTGACATAGCTAGCTCCATCACAGGATGGACAGGATACAACTTATAATATGGTACAAATATAAACATACATTTGAGACAATCATCTGTTAGTACTCGGAACCTGCAGTATAACAGAACAGCAGACTAAATTGTAAACGTGTGTTACATGAATAAGTAGTGTTTAAATTGAAAGGTCAACATACGAGAAAAACAAAAATATTAAATTACATATATACTAGGGGAGCAGAGAATGAAAGTCACCGCGCTACCGGCCACTGATAAATTCAGCTAATAATTCTTCCCTTTGGTTAATATTATTAAGAGGATTTCAAATGAAAGTGTATTTCATCTTCAATCTCATGTGGCCCTGTTGGTCACGTTGGTCAGCGGTCGCCCGCACCAATATATGTATTGGGCCCCCTGTGTTGTACTTGTTGGGTCCGCCATATTGGAATCGAATAAACGAGTTGTTATCCCAAGTTCAGGCTCTAGACTTGGTGTCAGAAGTGGTTTAAACAATGGCAAATATCAAAAGACCCGAACTGAAGCTAACAGGTAATGTGTCAGAGAACTTTAAAGGCCCGGGTCTCTCGCCTAGCATGCTTTGCGGCTTTGTTATTGTTGTGGTTGCCTCAAAACGAGGCTGCTATTGTTTTGTGACAAGCGCGCTAAGATTGAAGTCGCTCGTGGCGCGCTAGCTCAGCTGTTTTCCAGTGACAAAGCAGAGAGACTTGGAATTCCGGCTTGAAATATGGCAGAATCATCCAGTTATTCAGACTATTCGATGTTAGATGTGGAAGAAGATGAGCCAAGGAATCGCTATGGGTCGTTGATAGCGGAAAGAACAAAAGAGATGGACGAGATGGAGGTTTGTACAAACTCGTCTTGTGATTTAGTTATTTTGTCTGAATATGTTTTGTGATTGCATTGGTTGTTCCCCTGTTCTCTGGTTTAACTTTGGCTTAACCGTTACCGGAGATCGTCGAGGATATAGTAGCGCGGACGGATAGGGCGAGATGTTCTTGTAAAGGCAAATATGAAATCGAGCGAATTGCGGATGGGGTGACACGGTTCGAACTCTTGACAATAATCTCCGAACGTTAAATCAAGGTTTGCTCTTCATGTTCTTTATCACCAGTTCAGGTCATGTTTTGCTTTAGTTATTTATTACCAAAGTCGACGTTTCAAGTCTGGTTGCTGTCTGAAGTGACAAAAACAGTTGCTTGCAGCTTGTTGGACTGCCAAAATTAGTTTTGTCTGAATGTTCCGCAAATAAAGTGGTTTGGTCTCCTTATTATACAGTTGATCTATTTCCTGTCCCCCGTTTGATACTTTCTATCTTGCTAGTGTGTGTTGAACTGGTTGAACTTTGCTTCTTTTGTGCATCTTTATCCAGCACTATTGTCAGATAAACCGTACCTTATTAGGCGTGGACCATAAGGAAATCCGGGGAGGGGTGGTAATCCCAGACAAAAAAGTTTAGCAAGGAAAAATAGTCTGAAAAAAATTCGTCCACCAAATACGGACGAGCGAAGTCTTGTTTATCTGACACAGCCAGGCAAACGCAGCGTCCCACCGCGACACTGCTGCGACTCCGCCATTTTGCCTCTAACCAAAGCTAAAATAAACTAAAATGGCTTACGAAAAAACAAAAATAACCCAATGCAGATCGAGATGAATAGTCAAACTCAATTCAAAGGCAGTTTGGAATAATCAAGATGCTCTCTAACGAAGGATGGAACAAGATTCACGAAGACGAATATCTCCCTCCCAAAACTCGGGGTTTTCAACTACGCGAAACTCAAGAGGCGCGCAAAGCATGCTAGGCGAGAGACCCGGGCCTTTAAGAACTTTGAGCTGCGTTTCAATGATTACTGCATTCAAGCAAATTATCGAGATTTGGCTAAAGATCCGAGCACTGAGCAAAGTGCACATTATAAGAGCTCGAAGATGGAAATTTCAGCCCTACGGTCCTCTATGCCTGATGAGGCACTGTTAGTTATAAGGTACACAACTGAGCCACAACTCGGGGAGGAAGACAAAAATAAGCCATGGATTTGGATGGATAAATTACGCAACCATTATACAGGATCCACAGGAAGCTCACTACTAACCGACCGGTTCAAATTTTGGACAGCAGCTCAAGCTTCACAGGACACAGTACAAGAATGGGAGGTCAATGTCAGACAGGCAGGTAGCCTATGTGAATATGGTGGATTGAGTGATGAATTCATTTTCGGCCTTAACGATGACGTAATGAGAACAGAACTACTGAAACACATCTAAAAATGGATAACTCCAAGAAAACACTACAGGATGTAGTTGCAGAGGGGAAGGCCATAGAATCGGCTAAACAAGCAAATAAGCTTATCGCTGAATCGTCCAGATCAATAAAGGAAGAGGTCAATTGGACAGGCTTAAAACACAAGCAGATGAAACTACGGAGACAGCCTGGGACGTGCTTGTGGTGTGGTGATAGACGTGGGACCCATCCCTGGAAGGTGTGTACGGCCAATGGGAAAGCATGTAGTCGTTGTGGGGGCAATGACCATTTCGCCCGAGTATGTTTGGAAGAACCCAAACACAAACCTCGAGATCCAACAAGATATGGCAGAAATAGACCCCCACGACGGAGCCAACCAAGCAATTACCAGCGTGATTCCCGACCAAATGCACCCAACCAAACAAGAGACCTTCATTACACGGACGTGTACCATGTAGATGATGAATACTATGAGACACACCCAAATGTCCCAGATCAAGCAGGCTTCGTGTACTCCCTAGAAACCCAAGTCCACAGTGTCGCCACAGGTATCCCGGCGAAAAGATACTTCACAAACCTATCACTCTCCGCTACAGGTTCCAGGTTCAAGAAAGTCCAGTTCCAGATCGACACAGCAGCCACATGCAACACGATGTCAGATAGCACACTGAAGACCATGCTACCAGATGCAAAGCTTGAAAACTCGCCATACTTACTATTCCCGTATGGAAATTCGAAGCCACTACACCCTCTGGGGCAAGTTGAGCTCGTTTGTGAAAGAAAGAAGAAATACGAAACCCTTGTCTTTCAAGTTCTCCCTGAGACCGTGTATGGGACACAAACCAGCACTGCTTTCTGGGAACGACAGTTAAAAGCTGGGACTAATACAAATTGAATTGATGAGATACACTCCCTTTCTTCTGCTGCGAACAAGGAGGCAAGTACTACAGACGATCAGCTACCATGCTTTCAGATTTCACCACCGCGAAGCATAATAATAATAAATCTTTATTTAAACACGGTAATATACATCAGCGTAGCTGCTTTTCAGATAGCCGTGAGGGATGCACTAAAATAAATATCTAGTAACTAATATCACTAATTATATAGGTATTATATAGGTGTAGTAAAAACAAGACTAAAATACTCTAGAATAATTGATTTACAATAAGTACTAATGCTAATGTATAAACAAATTTCCTTAAATATAATAAATAATAAAATTGAAAGATAAAAATTAATTTTTACTAATAGATGCTTTAAAAAGGTCTAAAGATACAGTCTTTTAGGGCCTTAGGTAATTGATTCCACAGTAGGGCACCACTGTAACTGAAACTCTTTTTTAGGTATTCACGAGTAGGGCGTGGTATAGAATAATTATTCTGACTAACACTTCTTAAAACGTAGTGTGTGGACATTGATCTACTTGTAAATAACTCTGATAAATAGTCAGGACATAAACCGTGATGGATTTTATACATCATAATTGCCATATGTTTATTTCTTCTAGTTTGTAGATCATCCCATCCAAGTTGTTGAAGAAGAGTACGGGACCGTATGTCATAAGAAGATTTGTGTTACTACCCTCGCAGCTCTATTTTGTAGTTTCTGTAGTTTATTTGCTAAAGTCAATCCGATATTATCCCACACAGAGCTGCAGTAGTCAAAGTGACATTGGACGAGAGATTTGTAAATGACATTTAACGTTTCGACATTGACATATGGCCTCATTCTCTTTATCATACCTATGCATGATGACACTTTTTTACAGATTTTATCAACATGATTACACCAAGAAAGTTTATCATCAATTTCCATACCTAAGTATTTTGTGTTCGAGACATTATTAAGTTGTGTGCCTCCAATTGTAATGACTGGTATAGAGTTCAGGGCTCTTTGTTTTTGAACATTGGCAATAATCATAAACTCGCTTTTCACAGTATTAAGCAGACAGAGTGAAGTGCAAAATACGCCACTCTCGGAACCGACACCGACTTTAACCTGTAACCACATACAGCAGATCCATGAAGACACCACAAACCAGTGCAAACCCCCACCATCACCCTCCCAGCCCATCAGAGTTACTGGAGGCCGACGCTTACCGTTACCAGGAAACCTAACAAAGGAAGATATAGTCAGTTAATACGCCGAATGTTTTGAAGGCCTGGGACAACTTGGACCACCGGTGCATTTCACGATTGAATAAAGCGTACAACCAGTACAGATGCCAGTTCACAGGATACCAGCATCGAAAAGAAAAAAAGAGAAAGAAACCCTAGATCGCTACGTCCAGGCAGGAGTTCTAAACAAAGTCAATGAGCCAACACCATGGTGCTCTAACGAGCTTAACACCAAACAAATTCAGAGTTTGCATCGACCCAAGTCAGACCGTAAACAAAACGATCCAGCGTCCAAGGCACCAAATGCCTACACTGAATGAACAGCTCCACAAACTTAGGAGGTGTAATATTGCCTTTCGCTGTTCGGGAAATAATTCAGAAATGCCGAAAGTCTCGCACGCTTTCTCGAAAGCCATATCAAGTCTGTTTGTATCGTTCGCCATTTGGCTTCTCCTTCATACAGGCTCCACTGGACATTCCACGCATACCTCAGTTCTCTAAAAATAAAACCTTCGCTCTGATTGGTCGAAATTACATGACGTCAGGAACACGGTTTCTGTCAAAGTCCATCAGACGGGGAGGTGGGAGGAAGTGAGCGGACGATCTCGACCGTCAGAAAATCAGGCTAGAAACCCCCCGGCAGTGAATAAATATCGTTCGCGAATTCTGATTGGACGAACGATTTTTGTCACACGTGAAAAATGTCGTTCCCGGCCTCTGATTGGCTAGAACCCATTTCCGTACTAACATTTAGAGCATGGCTTTTCAGTGAGTATGTCTCAGTATGTATATGATAGAATTGAATACTACCTCTTTAATTAGCCTCCTCCGCAGGCATCTCTAAAACCCAATTTAGGATTTTTCTTCTTCACGGTTTCCGATACTTTTAGAGATGCCTGCGGAGGAGGCTACTCTTGAATTAGGTCAGCTATATAAAATACACTTGTTTCCTTTAGTGACTCCTAAACGTCCTTAGGAAAGTGTGTGTAACGAAAACAATAATGGTTATTTATGATATAAAGGTATGACAAAATACTTCGGCTTCTCAGTGTTAACTTTATTACAAAAATAAAAATCAATGTTTACATTAATATACATCTCAATAACTACATTACCAAAAACAACGTATAAATAAATTGACGGGAAAATGCCGTTTATTTGAATGGTTACTTAAGTGATTCACTAACAGTTAAAGTCATGAACGATTGCACCAAACGCGACTTATTAAAAGTCGGAGGTAAACTGACATTCAAACATTGTTGTACAGCATAGGCTAACATTGTTGACTGTATAAATAAAGATAGTATGTCGACGTAACTGTGTTAGAGCAGGTTTCAATTGACTGTAGTAAAAACCAATCACGAACTAAAGTGAATACCGATTGGTTTCACTGGCATGAGAATGCAACCAATCAGGAGGAAAAGTAAACGCAATATGGAGTGACGTCCGTCTTGAATTTGATTCGCTGACATATTACAAAACATTTTCACAGCCAGTAGAAAAGCTAAGTAAACGCAAAACCAAAGCAATCACCGCAAACTTTCGACACTCTATTGAAACCTGCTCTAACTACTATTCTATTATTACGAAGATTGTAATTTTGATATCAATTGTAAACTTAATAGTACGATTCATGTATGAACATTATCAGTAAAATCGTTTCTAGCTGAGCAAGACACGTTACCCTTGCTATGGACTTAAAAAAGGAATTTAAATAAATAACCCAGTAGCCTTTGTTGCTGTCTTGACTGGTATAACCAGTTACAATCTTGAAAAGTGACTAGAAAAATGACTCGTGTTAGGGTCTGGAAGCATAACACTATAAAAAAGAGATTTCCATGCAGAACAATAACCTCTGCTTAGCTGGCTGAACGCTGACTACGGAAAAGTAAGGGAGCAGCGGTCAAAACACATGCCCCAGATACGGACTTATTTTTTCAACAGACACAGCTGTCAGCGCAGGGTACCAACCCCATCCCCATTTTTGACCATCTATTTTCCATTCTGGGGGGCCTAATGGTAATTTTAAAACAGAAAATGAAATGATAACGTAAGACAAAACATGCAGTGCATTTAATTTGTTTCTAGACCATGGCTTTTAGTTTTGAAGATAGTTAAGAACAGGCAGGGGATTTGACAGGCAGGGCTACCCCGAGGGTGGCGATTTTGAAATACGCTGCCTGCCCAGGGTGGGGTTATTTATAGGAAACATAACTGAAGACAGGGCAGATATTTTTGACCAAACGTGTTGTCCCGAGGGTGTGGCATTTGACATTTTTTTGGGAGAAAATGTCAAATCCCCACCCCTTGCCTTCCCCCTCCCTCAGGCTTAACATTGAAGGTGCATTAGCAATAGCAGTTCACATACATTTTTGTAACGTGCCCTTCTAAAAGCGCATTAATGTCACGTGGATAAATAAAGTTATGCTTATGCTTAGGACATGGAAAAGCTCGCTTTTGACATTTTGTTTTGGTTTCTGTTTTTATTTTTCATGTACATGTAGTTGTTGGTAAAATGAAATGAGAAACGGCTAAAACCTGAATTGAAATTGAATGCCAACAACTGGCTTAATTATTTCATGACTTACAAAATGTCGGTCTTACGATGCTGTTTAGTATTTGTGCATTAATTTCACTTGCAATGTTTAGCCATAATTTTAATCCTCCTTAGGGACTAACATGAGCCCATAGGGACTGCTATTAATACTTATATACTATACTCAAGGGGATCCAAAAATATTCTGGAATTCGGTGTGAGCAGTTGGAATTCGGTGTGAGCTTTTGGAATTCGGTGTGAACTTCTGGAATTCGGTGTGAGCTTTTGGAATTCGGTGTGAGCTATTGGAATTCGGTGTGAGCTTTTGGAATTCGGTGTGCACTTGTGGGCTTCGACTGGGGCAGTGGTATCAAGTCTGGAAATATTAAGTTTGTTTTTACGACGATTACGTCTCGTTAAAGTACTATGTCCAGAAACCGGTGGTGGCGTGTTGGTATGGCTATGTGTACTAATGTTATCAGTATGCGGGCAATAATATTAGTATAGAAAGTTGTTTTCTTAACACGTCTATTAGTGAGTAGAGACTCAAGAGATAAAGTCATCGAATCAATTCTGGCTATGAAAAAAGAAAATGTTTCTGTAGTGCAAACTTTACGTAAATGTTCCTTATGTTCTATAAAGAGTTCCTTTGCAAGTGATTTAATCTTGTGACGTCATTCTCAATTTGTTTTCCTTTCTCTGCCCAGTCTCTTCTCTGAATATAGCGTGACGTCACATTGCTTAGTATCCTGGCCAGGTTCACTTCGATTACCTGATACGGTTTTATCCAAATTGCTTCCATTTCATTTCGTACTTCAAAATGAAAAATCTCGAAGACAAGGTGAGTAACTGCCAATATGCCAACTGATATATGCTCGTCAAGCTAACAGAGTTGGAAAATAATAGAACATAACTAGAAGAAGTGCATTTGGCGCCAGTGGCCAGTGAGTGCCAGTGACCCTCACTTCTTTTGAACATGTAGTCGTAGAAAGACCAAGATATGG
The DNA here is from genome assembly GCA_030867875.1 of Actinernus sp. WN-2022. NCBI lineage: Eukaryota > Metazoa > Cnidaria > Anthozoa > Actiniaria > Actinernidae > Actinernus > Actinernus sp. WN-2022. Next base: position 52,377,088 of record JAOWCC010001679.1, on the reverse strand, counting down.
TTTTGATTATGTATTAATAATTGCTGTACACTTACTAGTTCGAGGTTAATTCCTTTAGAAGCTTCACAAATTGAGAAATCGTATTGTAGAATAAACTGAAATTATATATGTTTTTGAGCGGCATGTAGCGGTCAAGCAATTGTGATATAATTTTCAAGCTGTGTACATGCATGCATGTATTATTGTATAATTTTGATCAAATTATTCCAAATTGTCTTCCTTTTCAGGCTGAATTTAAAAAGTTCCTTAAAGAACACAAAGATAAACTGGTAGTCATAGATTTCTTCGCCAGTTGGTGTGGGCCTTGCCGGCAAATAGCCCCAAAGGTTAAGGTGAGTTTGCCATTGACTGTATGTAAATACTTATTAAATCTTGGTGCACTTTAATTTGGTGTATTGATCAAAGACATGCTGATATAACCCCGTTTCACCTGTTTATTTTGAACGTAAAATAAAAGCGTTTTAGCCGTATGACTTCATTGTTATAGCAAAAACATTATTTTCGACTCCAATCAAAGAAATTCTGAAACTGAATTTGTTCTGACTGTACAGTACCTATCTATTTATAAAGGTAATTAGATTCTGAATCATTCAACTTGTAATTATAACTTAAATGCAATTTTGAAAGCATTTGCTTCCAATTTATGTTATTTAAAAGGGAACAATCTATACTATATAGCGAATATCACAGTGTAGAACTCAACTAAACTAAACCCTAACCCTAACTGAATTACAACAATTTATAAAACAATTTTATTATAGATTTAAAATATGTTATTTAAATATGTACAGTTACAATTGAAAGCAGCTGAAATGTGCTTTACATATTCTATATATGCCTATTAATTAAGGCTATTTCAAGAAATAGTTGTTTGATCAAAATCAGAATGCAATCAAGCCAAGACAATATAAGAGTATACAAATATGTATTACTAGTGGTTATAGAAAAGAACATTTCCAGTGTGGTCTCTGTATTAATCAGTTCAATTAAGTATTTGTAAGTAATAACATGACTTGTAGTGATATTTGGCATAAATAGAGCAAGTGATATTACAAAATAGATTGTTTGTAACGAGTAATCCGCTTGTATCGTGTCCATTCGTAGTGCCAGTGAGTGAAAGGCAGGCACCAATGAAGCTATTTCATTTGGCTTGACGTGTTAGGCCTTCGTTTCAATTGGGCATGGTTCGACTTGTTCGGCCTTTGCTGTCGACATAATGTTTGCCTCGTCGGGGGATTTTTCCTCTCTTCCAGCACAGAATTGGCTTGGTGGACCGAAGTCGTGCTCTGATTTCGGGACTTTACAGCCCGGACAGACTGATGCTCGCTTGCTGGATTTCCCCATGGCTAATTGCCGATTATAAAGAGTTTTAACAAACCAACTATAGTTACATGTGCTTCGATCAAGCGAATGACACCAATATGTCCCACAGCGGAATCAGATATCTGATGTGTACACAATGCCTAGCTATTCACATTAAACTAAGTTTAATAGGGTTAGGGTTAGGTTCACTTAACAACACATAAAACAATTTTATTATAGATTTAAAATATGTTGTTTAATGTACAGTTAAAATTGAAAGCAGCTGAAATGTGCTTTACATATTCTATACATGCCTATTAATTAAGGCTATTTCAAGATATAGTTGTTTGATCAAAATCAGAATGCAATCAAGCCAAGACAATATAAGAGTACGAATATGTATTACTAGTGGTTAGTAAAAAAAAACATATCCAATGTGGTCTCTGTATTAATTAGTTCAATTAAGTATAGGTAAGTAATAACATGACTTGTAGTGATATTTAGCATAAATAGAGCAAGTGATATTACAAAATAAATTGTTCGTAATATCAATCACTCAATCCAATCAATCAATATTAGTATAATGTACCCGATTGCAGTAGATCACTGAATTATGGGGGACTGTCAGCACACACATAAATATAAACATTTACAAACTTTACAATTGAAAATGCATAGTTACAAAGTCATTGAATCGCTTGTTGCAGGCGTAATATATATATACATAATTGTTTAAATGTCAAAATGTCAAAAATAGCAACAGGAGGAAATCATTGGGAAACCACAACTCCATTGTATCCAATATCAACTTTCTGTTTTAGCATGAAAATCATTGCTTAGATACGAAACTTTGACTGCATGTATCTCAATAAAATAAAACAGCGATATGTAAAAACGTTTCAGAGAAGCATTTAAATACTAATTGTTTTCAATGGTAAAGAAAATTGTTGTTCATGATAGCCTCCAGTCCTACCTTAAGACAGTAACTGTTATGCATCTCCCAAAAATAAACTTTACAATTGAAAACTAGAAAACAGAACGAAACTATTGCAGAGCTCTGGAAATGAAATTCCAGTTCTTAAAATTAGTACAACCAGGAGTACAAGCAAGGGTTTTTCTTCAGGCAACTTGAACAAGATTTGAATCATTCAAATGGCAATGTGTATGGGTAATGGTGTGGTTTAATTTTTTTGGGGTTTAAAAATTTTAAACCAGTGAGGTCAAAATTTTCAAACTGGTTATTTTTTTTAAACCAGTTCATTTTAAGTCATAGATGTGCACAAGCACAGAACACAAGTTATTAGGGTTTGTGCTCCAAGCTAATTTATTCATTGTTTTATGGTGTGTACTTAATTTTTTCTGTGTACATCAGGACTGTCCGATGGCGTTTTGGTATATACTTCATGGTAGTATTCCATTCCATATATAGTCTCCCTGCATAATCATTACAGTATTATATGCAGGGAGACTATATGGAACAGAACACTACCATGAAGTATATACCAGCATTTTTCTTAGCTCAGCTGAACAGAATGGCGTGAGTGTAGATAGAGATGGCCAGTTTATAAGTAAAGTGTTTTAAAGTCCATCATGAGTATTCCTGAATTCAAAGTTCTGTATTCGGAATTCTCGAATGAGAAAATGAACTGAAATACCATAATATATTCACATAGGTTCCATCCTTAAAAAAACATGTTTTCTTTGATCGATCTTCCAGCTAGTTGACCTCCAGGTCAAGCGCTGTTTATATTTGATAAAACGTTTGCAAGTTACATTTGGCTAGTGTTAGATTCCCAAAAACTCAATTCTGCGCTGATGTGGACCAGATAAATACTCTTTTTAACCTCTTCAATATGTGATTTCAAAGTTCAGTGGGGCATTTTGATTTAAAGATCAATTTGATTTAGCTACAACATTATGATCCATGGCTATGTTGTGGTTCAATTATTACCTATGGCACAAATATATTTGAACCAGTACAATTTTTTTGAACTGGTTAATTTTTTCAAGATTCTAAAAAGGCATTTTTTTTATTTTTTGGGTTTCATAAAAAAGGGGTTTATTTATTTATTTATTTGGGGGGGGGGGGGATTTAAAAAGAAGAACAAAATCCACCCACCCCTTTCTCTATTGTTAGCAAACAATTGTTAGCACTCCACTCCAAGCAAACTCATTCCTAACATAATCCAATACCTATATAAACCAAACATTTAAAAAATAACTTTGATAAACCCAAGTGCTCACTAATTTAGGTAGCCTGATTTTCCGACTGTCGAGGTCGTCCGCTCACTTCCTCCCACCTCCCAGTCTGATGGACTTCGACATAAACCGTGTTCTGGCCATTATTTCATTTCGACCAATCAGAGCGAAGGTTTTATTTTTAGAGAACTGAGGTATGCGTGGAATGTCCAGTGAAGCCTGCATGAAGGACAAGCCAAATCGCGGACGATACAAACGGACTTGATATGGCTTTGGAGAAAGCATGCGAAACTTTCAACATTTCTGAATTATTTCCCGAACAGAGAAAGGCATTATTATACTTTGTTTCCCGGAAGGACCTTTGCTACCACAGCTGCATCTATAAGGCGACGACCAGGTCGAGAATCGAGAGAGGAGAAATTATGTAGTCGTCTACAACTTCTACAGATCGCCAGAATCACGGCTCTTCCATGCACTGCAGAATATGTTCTACAGCTTCAAACTTATAGAAACAGAACGTGGAGAAACATGTTGTCCTCAAGACGTGTACCGGGAAAATCTGATAGGAAGCGCTATCGATATCGCGATCGATGTTTATGAATCTACTAGCTACGGGCTTTGGAAAATCATTAATCTTCCTCGACCGCTTTGTATGCCGTATTAAAATGTAATGTCTCCTAGAATGTTGGCATTTAGAAGACCAAATATTTCATGAAATGTACTGATTTTTTTACAGCAGTGAACACATACTGAGTATGTCATGGTAATAGTTTCACAACATTTGGGCAATTATTTATGTTTGCAGAATTTTTAACACACTTTATTTTGACAATTTAGCTGTCCTGAATTAAAGCTGAAATATCTTAGCTTTTTTGCCTTAAGAAGACTAAATCTTTCATGGAATGGCATGAAATTTTTACAGGAGTGAACACATATAGTGAATATGTCATGGTAAAAGTTGGATTACATTTGCCTAAATATTTATGTTATCAGAATGTTGAACAGTCTTGATTTTGACAAATTGTAAAGTACAACAAATCAGTGTTGTGACCATGCGCTTGAAATACTGTACGAAAAATCCTATTTAAAAAGTTCCTGCTGCCCAAAAAACCATAGCAGCTCAAACAGGATATGGTTAGGGTTAGTTCTGAGAAATCGACATAAGTTTGAAGCTGTAAAACATAAGAATTCTGCAGTGCAGGAAAGTGCGTGATTCTAGCGAGCTGTACTATGAGGCTATATATAATTTCTGCTTTCTCGATTCTCTACCTGGTCGTCGCCTATAGATGTAGCTGTGATGGCCAAGGTCCTTCCGGGAAACGAGGGGTAAATTGCTTTTCTCTGTTCGGGAAATAATTCAGAAATGTCGAAAGTTTTGCACGCTTTCTCCAAAGCCATATCAAGTCCGTTTATATCGTCCGCGATTTGGCTTGTCCTTCATGCAGGCTTCACTGGACATTCCATGCATACCTCAGTTCTCTAAAAATAAAACCTTCGCTCTGATTGGTCGAAATTAAGTGACGTCAGGAACACGGTTTATGTCGAAGTCCATCAGACTGGGAGGTGGGAGGAAGTGAGCGGACGACCTCGACAGTCTGAAAATCAGGCTATAATTTAGGGTGTTTAGAGCTAGTTACATGCATGCATGTGCAGAACAAGTCATTGGGTTTAGGTGGATACGAGATAATTTATTTGTAATTTTTTTCTGTTACTCAACGACTCGCTGTTGACTTTCCAAATGACCGTCCAAGGTTTTGAAAAGATTTGGTCATGCTGGAGAAGACGTATTGACGGTGCCCATCTAATGCCAGACACTTCAAACCTGGACAGACATGGTAGCGGGTCCCTATCAATCACTTAAGTGGTGATGATGTAACGATACGTCATATCTCTCGTGATTTTAAGTACATGCCCATATCGATCTCCCTCATTTCTAATGCCAGCTAGCTCAAACCTGGACAGACATGGTAGTGGGTTGCTATCAATCACTTAGTGGCGATGACGTAATGATGACGTCATTGATTACGTGTTTTAAGTACATGCCCATATCTCCTTCATTTCTAATGCCAGACAGTTCAAACTAGGACAGGCATGGTATTGGGTTCCAACAAATCACTTAGTGGTGATGACGTAACGATTACATCATTGGTCACGTGATTTTAAGTACATGCCCATATCTCCCTCATTTCTAATGCCAGCTGGCTCAAACCTAGATAGACATGGAAGTGGGTTGCTATCAACCAGTTAGTGGCAATGACGTAACAATGATGTCATTTGTCACATGATTTTAAGTACATGCCTCCCTCATTTCTAATGCCAGCTGGCTCAAACCTATAGATAGACATGGAAGTGAGTTGCTATCAATCAGTTAATGGCGATGACATAATGATGATGTCATCGGTCACATGATTTTTAGTAAATTCTAAAATAGCTCACAGACCATCCAGGAGTTGCCCTTAGGGACCCTATGTTTTTTAAACTGGTTTATTTTTTTCAAGATTCTTAAAAGGGAATGTATGTTTATTGAGATTAGGTTTATTTAAATGTTGGCTTAGGGTTTGGATTACAAAATTAATGTAGTTCACAGGATCATTAAAGAACCATTATTTTTCTGTGTTGTACATTCAGTGATCGCTAGCCCTAAAATGCCTATTATAGTGACTAGCTCTAAAAACCCTAAATCAGTGAGCACCCGCTGTTGATGGTTAGGGTGTTTTAAATGTAGGGATAGGGTTTGGATTAGCTCACAGGACAATTGAATAAGCATCATTCTTCTGTGTTGTTCAGTGATCTAGCCTAAAAGCCTAATTTAGTGACTAGCTCTAAAAATTCTAAATCAGTGAGCACCAGCTGTTGATGGTTAGGGTGTTTTTAAAGTGCACCTAATCCCTTTTGTAATTTTTATACATATATGAATCTTTGAAAGGTTTTGAGTACTTCTGTGAAGAACTTTTTTGCCTACATATAATACTCTATGTTCTAGGCTCGTTTAAAATGGTGAAAATTTTACCTTTCCTGACCCATGACCGCATAAGAAAAAGCTGGGTCGATTCTTGATCTTATGTCATATAATTCATTCCACTTTGCAATAATTTGAATACATATTTAGCATTTTGTCTAAAATAACTGTTTTCTTTACTAACAAACATTCTCAACCCCCAAGGGGTTGAGAAAGGGGAAGGCGGGGGGAGGGGGGGGGGGGGGTTGAGAAAGGGGAAGAGGGTTGAGAAAGGGGGAGGGGGTCTAGAAAGGGGGAGGGGGTCGAGAAAGGGGGAGGGGGTTGAGAAAGGGGGAGGGTCGTATTTTTTTAACCCTCCAAAAACGGAGGGTCAAAAAATGGGCAACTGAAAAAGGTTGGTAATAGGAGGAAAAGGGTCAAAATATTTCATTCTCATTGTCCAGGGAGGGTTAAATATTTTTAGATATTCCCTGCTAAGTTTTGACCAGTCCCTAATGTTTAATAAAATATTGGTTGTGTTGATTTCATGCATGTACATTTGTATACAGCTTAACACTAACTAGTGTTAACACTAACACTAACTAGTGTATACACAGGGAAATGTGGCCCTCCTTGTAAATGATATTTCTCTTTGGATGAAAGAAAAAGAGAAATGAGTTCCTTATCCTAAATACTATTGGTATCCCTGTGGATACAATCCTTATATGGTCAGCTAAGTTTTGGCGGGAACTGTAGTACTTAAGGACGTGGCAGTTACATTTCATCATTCGTGGTCCTGACTCTACGTTAGCCTCCTCCGCAGGCACCTCAATTTTTTGAAGAAATCAGATTATGGGCTCCCTGTGGCAGGTGAAGAAAAGAGACGGAGTCACAGGTAACCCAATTCACGATTTTCTTCGAAAATTAGAGATAACTGCGGAGGAGGCTAACTCTACGTGTAACCTTAATTATAGACTCTTCCAAACATTTTATCTTCGAGCCTTCGTCTTTATGTATCCTGTTGTGATTTGGGTGTAATGTCTGGTTGGGGACGCTCTCGGGGACGTGGCCGTTCGTCTCACGGCCGATCTGCAACTTCAGACCGCTCACCAAGGTCAAGGAATTATGTAAGAACGTTAGATCTTCGTCCTCTTCCTCAGTTAAATATCGAAGAAGTAATTCTCGACGAATTGAACCCCGAAGAAGCGTTCGATTAGCTCGTGGTCGTCGAAGCCAGTCTGCAACTCATGATCGCGAGTCCAGGTCTCGCTCATCTAGAAAGAGAGTCAGATCTTCATCGTCGGAGCACAGAACCAGGAGTGAACGACACCGAAGTTTGCGTGACGTTTTCCACGAATTCCGTGATGTTTTTGGCCAACATTCGAGCTCGAGCAGATCAGGTCGAATCGGGGCTCCACGGACCGAACAACACGGCAGTCGAGATGTCGATGATCGAACTCCAGAGTGGGCGAAACAACTCCTTGCTACACGCGATCGAGAGGCCTGGCCAGACATGGTTCAGAGTTACGTAGGCTTCGACGAGAAGTTATGCACCTATCAGTGGCTTCCCCGAGGGGTCGACCCCCGGGCTAACCACGGAGATATGTGGGGAATACAGGAGGATTGAATGCAAACATTGCCCCTGAGGTCAGGGAAATGCTCGACTTTGTTTTAGGGTTGGAAAACGGGTGGGGGATTTGTTCAAATTGTTTTTGTCATGAAACTATAAACCACGGAGATTGTTTTTTCTTCTAGCTTTAGAGTTTCTGTCTTGTTCCTTGTTAGCTACTAACTGAAGTACACTTGTGTTAATAAGTGTTAATAAAGTTCCATTTTCTGTTGAAAATAGAGTGTTCAATGTTATAGAAATAACGTTATTCAGTAGTCAATTCACTCGGCCATCGATCTCATTTCGTGTAAAATGACGGGGTATTGTAGGCCGTGGAAGACCTAACCAGGGGACTTTGAAAGGGATGATTCCCCTACCCCTGGGGGAATTTAATCTCTCAATTCTGGATCAGCTCGCGGAGGTGAAGGACTCACGCAATCTTGAAGAAGCAAAACAGATCGTGGATGAAGGAACTAAACTAATTGAAAATAGGAATAAGTTAATAAGAATAGCCGATCGGGACGGTTGGGACACAGTAACTTGTTACGAGGACGATCTGTTGGCTGGGAATGAAAGAAAGTTGCGTAGAGCGAGGAAGGAAGCTGAGCGTCTTCGGGCTAAGAAAAAGTCGGAGAAAGATGCCAAATCCGTGAAGAGGACCAAAGCTTTCAAACCTAGGGGCGGTTTTGGCGGATCACGAGGGTCAAGTTACCTGCAATTTCAGGGGTTTCAACCAAGAGATTCGAAGATTGTTTTGTCTAGTGCTTTTCAAGATAACAGGCTGTCCATTCCTCGTTGCTTTCGTTGTAACAAGCCGGACCACATTCAGAAGGACTGTACGATGAGGCCTTGACTACAGAACGAAAATGTTTCCAATTCAGAAGAGTGCCGTGTCAATTGTCCCGACTCTCACAAAGTTGGTAGTTTCAAGGAGTCTGGTAAATACGTTGCAGACCAGGATGTCCCCCAGGTTAGGGGATGCTTGAAACGTTGCTTCAACCATTGGAAATCCATAGGAACATCTGCCTGGGTTCTTCGTGTCCATTACTGATGGATATCACCTGCCCTTGGTCTCTATTCCACGATCAAGGAAATTTGGTAATCACAGGAGTGCTCATCTGAATACTGAGTTTTGTGAAACAAGCCATTCTTGATCTATTGGAGTGCGGCAGTGTACAAGAAATTCAGCAATGTGATTTGTGGATTTGAAATGCCTTGGGGGTTGTTCCAAAGAAAAATAACAAGCTTCGCCTTATATTGGATCTGAGATATCTGAATTCACACTTATCTGTTGCAAAGTTTACAAATGAGGATTTGCACACTGTGTCATCAATCTTGGGAAAGGGTGACTGGTTTATTTCATTTGATCTAAAGAGTGGCTATCACCATATTGATATTGGTTTGGATCACAGGAAGTACCTAGCATTTTCGTTTAGAGTGCATGGCTTATTACGGTATTTCTGGTTTGTCTCATTATCTTTTGGATTGTCCACTTCCCCTTATGGTTCTTCGCCCTCTGGTTAAGGATTGGAGGTCTAAGGGCCACAGGACCCTGTTATATCTGGATGATGGTATTGGTTTATGTTCTACAAAACATGGTGCTTCAGAGTTAGCCTCTGTAATGCGAAGCGACTTGGAAAACTGTGGATATTTGATTAACCCAGACAAATTAGAGAATTTGTGGGATACATACTGAACTTAGTACATGTAGATAGTATCTTTACTGTTCCAGAGAGGAAGGTCAATCGGTTGTTGGAACTTTTGGATTTTGTTGTCTCATAATTATCGTGTATCAGCCCGTGCTATTGCTTGGCTTACTGGCACCATTATATCTATGGGCCTAGCCCTGGGTCAAGTTTCTCGGCTGATGACCTGATCTCTATATGCAGACCTGAACGGTTTTCCTTCATTGAGTTATTGGATTACGTTATCAGAGGATGCTGTCAAAGAGATCCACTTCTGGGTTGACAACTTTGCGGAGGTTGTTGGCCAACCTATATGGAAGTTGTCCCCTAGGGTGGATGTTATATCCTTTTCAGACGCAAGTGGCACTGGTTGGGGTGGTTATGTGGTTAACATGAGTGAGTTTGTTGCTAGAGGAAACTGGTCAGCAGGGGACGTACACGAGAGCTCTACATTCAGGGAGCTGAAAGCGGTCAGGCTAGTCCTAGAGTCTTTTGCTAACCTAATTATCAATAAGGAGTGTGTTCATCGAACTGACAACCAAGTTACTTGTTCTGTTCTTTGCAATGGGAGCCGGATTCCAAAGTTGCAGAAGGAGGCTGTTTGCATATTTGCTCTTTGCCGTGCACAAGGCATCAGACTCACTCCGGAATGGATACCAAGGCAATTTAATCAGAGAGCAGACTATTGGTCCAAAGTTATTGATGTTAATGACTGGATGCTTAACCCCCTACACTTTCAGGAACTGGACAGTCTTTGGGGTCCACATTCTGTGGATCGTTTTGCAGCTACAATTCTAAACAGTTAGTACGTTTCTGCTCAAGATGGCCATGTCCAGGTTGTGAGGTAGTGGATTCCTTTACAGTTGCTGTGCAGCAATTGCTGTTTCAATAACAGCAAAACGACATATCGTTTTTGGGAAACAGCAATATCGTTTTTGAGAAACAGCAATATTGCTGTTGGCAGAAACGATATTGCTGTTTCTCAAAAACGATATTTCTGTTTCTCAAAAACGATATTGCTGTTTCTCAAAAACGATATTGCTGTTTCCCAAAAACGATATGTCGTTTTGCTGTTATTGAAACAGCAATTGCTGCACAGAATGTACAGACATTGAAGGCCGGAAGGGTAATAAACGAAAGGAATGCGTTACTATAAATCGCACATCAAAACTTCAGAAGTGTTCAATTTTGTAAACGTTCTCCCTATATCCACAATAATATTCAGATCCGCCAGCCTTCCAGATCTTTGTAAAAGTTTGCATAAAGTTTTCAAGTAAATCCGGACCATGCAGTTATCGAAATATTGTGAGCCGTAAAATAAACAAAACAACGGCTGCTCGCTTAGTTCCCAGACCGGCGGCGCGGTGCGTGGCCCGCTTTAAAGCTTGACTCACTCGCTCAGCGCAAAGCATAACACCAAATAAACTTTTGCTTCAGTGTTGTCACATTTACGGCAGATCCTTGTCTTGTTACTAGTGTTAAAAGGTTCGGCAGAAATCTTTGTAAAATGATGATGTGGTGATCTCCAATTATGGATTAGAGCTTTTTTAACTAGAAGAATGCAGAGAGTGCTTTTGGAAGGAACTGGTTCTTCCTATAATAATGTCACCTCTGGTGTACCTTAAGGAACCGTGTTAGGACCACTATTGTTCCTTTTATTCATGAATGATTTGCCCACCTCAATTTTGTCAAGAATAAGATTGTTTGCTGATGATTGCTTATTATATAGAGTTATAGATGGACCCAATGATAGAAACATTCTCCAACAAGATCTAAATACCTTATCTAGGTGGGAAAAAGATTGGTTAATGTGTTTTAATGTAAACAAGTGCCATACTATGAGCTTTTCTTCCAAAAATGCTACCAACAATCATGATCCACATGTATATTATTTAAACAATCAACCCTTAGAAAAAGTTCACCATCATCCTTATCTTGGTATCATGCTATCAAGTGATCTTAAATGGAGTGAACATATAGCACATGTAACCACTAAAGCCAAACAAACCTTGGGTGTCATAAGACGTAATTTTAGACATACATCTAAACAATGTAAATCTAGATTATATACTAGTATCATTAGACCCCAATTGGAATATGCAAATACTGTTTGGTATCCTTATCTTGAGAAAGACAAGTATAAATTGAATATGATTCAAAGATCTGCAGCTAGACTATGCTGTAACGATTATTCTAGGAATCCTGGATGCGTAACCCAAATGTTAGGTGAACTAAAATGGCCTTCAATCATAAGCCAAAACAAAGTAGCTCGTCTATGTATGTTTCATCGTATATACTACAACTCAATTGATCTAGATAAGACATTATATTTAACTGCTATAAAGAGAGTTACAAGAGGCTGCCATGCAAATTCTTTAAATAGACCTCACTCAAATTGTAAAGTCCATGAGTTTAGTTTCTTTCCCTGGACTATTAAACAATGGAATAATTTGCCATTTTATATTGTAAGCATAACAGATCATCTTAAGTTTAAGATAGCTCTAAAGGAACACCTTATTGCCTCTGGCGAGTGGTTTTAATACCAATTATATATATTTTTATTTTTAACTTAAAGTGCATACGAAATGATTTTTTTTTTAAAGTTTTTCTATCGTTCATTATCTCCTAAACATCAAAGCAAAAGAAAATTGCCAAGAAAAAAACTATAAAGCTGAGATTTCGCTTCGCAAAGTTGTCATACATGCACTGGAAATATGGTCAGGAGACTGGGGCGAGTCAAGCTCGTGATGACGTAGCAACCTTGACACACTTGATAGCATATTCGCATAGACGTAAACAAGCTCGTTGCAAAACTAAAGTATTAAGATGTGAGAAAGCGAGCAAAATTATCTTCATCTTCGAGTTCAGAGAGTGGAAGCCACGATTTTGATGAAGTGGAAGTAAGGGCGAACGGATTTCAACCGTACGAAGATGAGCCGCTGCGGGCTCCAGCGATGGGAAAGACGACGAAAATTATGTCTCTGGCGGTGTTGTGCTCTAGATTCGAGGGCCAAGTCCCAATAAATCACAACAGGAAGCCTTTGTATCGGAATCCTCCGCTTGAAATCTTTTTTGGAGCAACTACAGAATGCAGGGCCACTTTTAAAGCTCCGTCATATTCATATTGAGCTCGTTTGCTCGTGGACCTGACATGTATTCTGTAGTTTAGCCTCCCCAACTCGTTTTCATCAACATATTAAAATGTGACAAACCACGAAAACTTCCTCCTCTTTTGAAAGACCGAAATGGCAGACGGTATCGTCGTCGTGCAGGTCAGTCTGAAAACGAGTAAGTGATTTTTTTATATTCATGTTTATAGTTTTGGAAATGACAGTACTCTAAACAATACATGTACGTACTTGTGGCTAGTCTTCCCTTTGTCCCTCCCTGGGGTTGAAAATGGGTAGGATTTTTTTAGGGCTTGATTGAAATACTCGGGGACGGAAGTCACATGTCAGGTTGTAATAACGAAAATATTGCAATTATTCAGTACTATTTCACCGTTTACTTTGTGAACCCTAGCTCTAAATATTTGAGAACTCGTTTTGTGATGGTTACGGTTCGTTTTGGGGCCAGGGAGACGCAATGTATTAATAGGCAGTCAAACACTATTCACTTCCGGCCCCTAGTAATGAAATATACAGAATAAGTACATGTAAGTTAGATATACAAATGTGGCTCCACCTTTTGAACAAACAAATAATGAAATACAAATAACAACATTACTATAATTATAGCAACTATTCTAAGGGAAAGCCTACGTTAAATTATATTTTTGTAGCTTCCTACGAGCTGTTGCATACATATGGCTAATCTACTGAATTTGTGGCTATATGGGCTGGGACAATAACAGGCCGTTGCCAGACAGCTGTGTTTATGACATATGGCAGAGGTTTAATACACCCCATCACCAGGCAAGCAGTTACCAGCCAGAAGCAAGGGCACAATAGTGTTTGTGTATCCATAATGTACCACAATAGCTAACTTTATGCATTGCTGCATGTTATTCAATGAAACTTCTATCAACATAAATGCATCAGTCAACGTCACTATTAGCATTTCAAGGAGAGGTACTAAGTTAAAATGGAAATGATATACATGTACTAATATACATGCATATATATATAATAGGAGTTTGCACAATGCCAAGTGGTAATAATGTGCATGATACCATAGATCATTACATGTAGCCTCTCTTGGGTGTGGAAAAACAAAATGCTTGTAAGTTGTATCCACTGTTACTCACTAAGGATGTGCCATGCATACAATTGTGCCTCCGTTAATTGACTTATATCATTATGACGTCAAATCAAAACAATCTATTGTTTAAACGCTAAGGATCACGGTCATGGGAAGGGGACAAAACAGCAACAACACAAAGGAAATCGCTATCAAATGCATTTTGTAGAACGTAGAATAGCGGTAACAGCCACCAAATACGGTAAATATTGTGGGATAAACATTGATACAGCTGATATCTGGAAACCAGACAATTCGAAGTTAAATTTTCCTCAGAAGAGCAGATTTAGTTCAAAATTCTATTGTTAAAGTCGATTCTGTCCCCCTCATAAACAAGCCGTGACGTCATGATATAGGGTAATTGAATTCTAAGCATGCCTGATACCCCTGGGAATTTCACTATTTATAATATTTCTTGCAAATGCTCCACTGTCGGACTTACAAAGCTTGCTCAAGTACTGTAAAAAGTGTTAAAATAAACAATCCCCAGGACTGGTTGGTTGGTTGACCAATGCCCCACCCTTTCCCAGATAGGGGGATTGGGCACACTTGGGGAGCCGGGGTGGTGCAGTGGTTAAGTGCTTCGCCTCTCACCTCTGTGGCCCAGGTTCAAATCCTGGACGCGACACCATATGTGAGTTGAGTTTGTTGGTATCTCACCCTTGCTCCGAGGGTTTTTCTTCGGGTTCTCTGGTTTTCCTCCCACCTCAAAAACCAACCTAAATTCCAATTTGACCATGGAGTTCGTCGGAATTAAACATAAGCCTCTGGCTTGGGAGACCCAGTAACGGCTTCCTGTATTTTCGACATAAAATATTATTATTATTATTATTTACCATTTATTATTATTAATTGATATACATTAGTGGTGGTGTGCTTTACAACTGAGGCTTTCTTTGGTCTGGCTGTTAGACAATATGACTTCCTAAGATTATAGTGATATCACTCTACCAGTTGTAAAAGGCTAAATATAACACAATTTATTATTTACAACTTTGCTTTTTGATAGTGGGGGATGGTCAGTTATATGGTCAGTAACTATTCACAATAACTTTTAGGGTGTCCCTTTTTTGGGCTGTCCACATTTGCTGCACACAGGAGCCTTTCGTTTTTGGGTAGTTTTGTTTGTGGCTGTTGTCACAGTAGACTGGATGTCAGCTAGCTTGTAAAGCATCTTGTTCTTTGGCTGTTAGACATATACAAAACATATGTTGAGTTATACATGTATTATTTAAAACCATCCCTAGATAAAGTGGTGAAATGATTCTTGGTATTTTGAAGGATCATTTGTAAAAATAAAAAGCTGTATATTAGCAAACTAATATATGTCTTGAAGGACATTGTTTTAGTAGAAATTGGTTTTGGACAACATTTTCGAGATTGACTATATATATATTTATTTCATTTTTGACACATTTTTATTATTATTCGATAAACTTTATTTCACTAAGATGCAAGTGAATTTCAATATATTGCTCATTAGATATTCAAGGGCTTTTATAAGGAGGTCTTTATATGATATAAAGGCCCTTGAATACCTAATCAGGTCTTTACATTGACATTCACTGGAATGCTTAAGGGAAATAAAGGTTATTGAATAACAATGAAATAAGTCGGTTAAATACCTTGGTTCTCTCAGTATTTAACTCTTACATGTATGTGAATCAATTTTTGTTTAACTAATGGTAAGGGAAAAATACCTGGAGAATTTCGAAGTGTACGATCTTAAGGATTGTGCAGCAGAACATAGTGTAAGCCCCGTATTTTGCACTATGCCCCATAGAGTCAAATGTCCCATCCCGCACCACACCACATCCTTCACTTTCTTAAATAGTTTGTTCACGAGCACTGTTCTATAGCTTTCCCAGTACTGTAAGATCACCAGGAACAGGAACTTCTTTTGGTGAATAAAGTATGTCCTTATATCATAAGCACATAGCCCCATGTGTCTCAACACCAGCGACACCTTGCTTATGGAAGCCCCAGCCATGAGAACAGCCGCAAAGCTGGGCAAGATGTTACCAGCTGGGCACTTTCCAAGGACCAATGGTTGAGACTGCCATTTGAATGCATTTTGCAATGAACTTGGGCAATGAACTTGGGCTCTTCATGGCTGGTTGGTCTGGTTGAACTCTGAATTTTTTTTTACCAGCTTTTTGTTTAAAATTGTATAGTCGGCCAATTCCATGTTGCGGACGTGACATTTGGAGACAAAATTTGGGTATTAAATGTCTCCCAATGCCAGATCCCAAATACTTGAATTAAAATTAGCCATGTCATAAAATAACCCCTTTTAGTACCTTTCATTTTGGCAGTAAACATTTTGACTACCACTTTAAGATACAGAGAGAATATTTTTTTAGAGTGTGTTGCGGACGTGACTCCAAAAACAACGATTGATCTCAATTGCTCTTGGTTATTTCAAATTTCCTGTTAATTGTAAAACTTCCAAAGTGACTGCTTATACTAACTAAATACAATAGTAATTGTGCTTAATGAATCTGAAAAAAAGATTGTAGAAATCACTTGTTGCCATGGATTCATTAATGAAAACATTGTGTTGCGGATGTGACCACAATTTGTTGCGGACGTGACATTTTGGGGATGTTTGGAAAAGAGGTTTTTTCTAATCCCAAAACACTTCATAATGCCCGTGAAGTAAAATGTTTACTATTTTTAAAGAGAAAAAAATGAAATAAATGATAATCAACAAGAATATGATTAGTATTTTATCTTTGTATCAAGTTTGTATCAGTATATTTTATAAGGG
This sequence comes from Actinernus sp. WN-2022, assembly GCA_030867875.1. Taxonomy (NCBI): domain Eukaryota; kingdom Metazoa; phylum Cnidaria; class Anthozoa; order Actiniaria; family Actinernidae; genus Actinernus; species Actinernus sp. WN-2022. The sequence continues at coordinate 52,360,346 of JAOWCC010001679.1, read as the reverse complement.
AAAACTTTTGCAGTAAAAATAAAGCAAATATAGAAATGACTGGTCAGCAGCCTACTATATGAGTGACATGCTCTATGGATAGAGCATGCACTTTGTGATAAAACTGCTGACCAATATTCCTTCTTTGTATGTGCTGTATGAAGGAAGTTGTTTTTCAACTTCTACAGCCATACAATGGCAAAAACGAGTACTGAAAGGTCAAAATTATTCCGTAAAAAGTTGAGAGAAGATGTTGGAAAGTGCAGTGTTTTTAAGGCAAAGGATAGAGAACGGAAAAGAAATGAAAGAAAGAAGTGCAAACCACTCAGTGAGATAGAATTAGAAAACATCAGAAAGAAAGCCAGAGAGAGAAAGAGAAGAAGTAGAATAAAACAAAAGGCCCAACCGCAAAAAAGCTGCAGTGGTGAAGAAGAAAATGTGCATGCTTATGCAACACCTCAAGCTCTTGGAAAGGCAATTGGAAAAGTCAAGTCCCACCTACCCAAAAGTCCAAGAAAAAGGAATGCAGTGATCAAAAAGTTAGCCACCACATCAGGCCTTGTAATTGCCAAGCGTAAAAAGAGCAACAGCGGAGGAAATAAAAAGGTAGCAGCAGCAACAATAACAAAGGTCAAAGAATTCTACTGCAAAGATTATGTGTCCCGCCAAGCTCCTGGAAAGAAAGACTATGTCATTCAGAGGCAAAGTGGAAAGAAAGAGTATCTACAGAAAAGGCACTTGATGTTTTCGCTAAGAGAGGCTCACGCTCTGTTTCAGAAGGAACACCCAGGTGTTAAAATTGGTCTGAGTAAATTCAGTTCTCTGCGACCAGTTAATGTTCGTCTTTCATCAGATACACCTCGTAATGTATGTCTGTGTCTATATCATGAGAACATCCGTCTCATTTGTGATTGTCTTTCTAAAGAAGTAGAAGGCTTCCCAAGTTATTCTGGTGACTTTGTAGACAAATTTGTCTGTGATAGTAGCTCAGAGGAATGCATGCTTGGTAGATGCCAAAACTGTGCAACATACACTTGGCTGGATGAAATGGCGGAGAGCTGTGAGCCATCTATGTGTGAACAAGTGTCATGGAATCAGTGGGAGAGAGTAGAAGTTGCAATACCAGCTAAAAAGAACAAGCCCTCAAAAGTATGTAAGAAAACAAAGAAGGTCTACAAAGAAGGTACCATCAAAGATGTCTTTGAGTCATTGGGCTCAAAAATGCCAAGCTTTCTTGAACATGTCTTTATTAAAAGACAGCAGTCTAGCTACTTTGAGGAGAGAAAATCAAACCTTCAACAGGGGGAGGCCATTGTCCAAGTTGATTTTGCTGAGAACTATTCTTGTAAATATCAAGACGAAATACAGTCAGCTCACTGGAACCAAGAGCAGATAACATTGTTTACTGTGGCTGTCTGGACAAGGAATGAAGCAACCAAAGATCTTACCTGTGAATCACATGTGATTGTATCAGATGATCTAGAGCACGAGAAGACATCAGTGGTAGTGTTTATGTCCACAGTACTTGAAAAGTTTGTCAAACAGAAGCACCCAGAGGTCACCAATGTATACATATTTTCAGATGGGCCCAGTTCACAGTTTAAAAATAAATACATAGTGAGTATTCTGTCAAAACTTGACAAGATTGTGCATGTCCAATGGAACTACTTTGCCACGTCGCATGGCAAAGGTGCTGTTGATGGCATTGGTGGCACAATAAAGCGTTTGGTTTGGAATGCTGTGTCATCCAGAAGAGCACCACACATTACTGATGCCAAGTCCTTCCATGAAGTAGCCACCAAGTTAAATTCATGTGTTTCTGTTCATCTTATGGAAAAGAAAGAGATACAAGATCGAGCTACTTCACTTGGCCTAAGTAAGGCCTTTAAAGAAGCTGTTGCTCTGCCAGGAATTTCAAAGTTTCATTGCATTGAGCCACAAACCAATGGGTTTGTTCAAAGCAAAATGTATTCCACTCAAGGCATTGTCGAGAAGGAAATGGTGCCTCATGTCTTCCCATTTGATTTGGAAGAGTCAGGAAGTGACAGTGATGAAGCTGATGTGAGTTATACTGATGAAGAGAGTAATTATGCAGATCATGAGGATATAGCCATTTCCGAGGATGATGAAACATGTAGCAACGCAGATGTTGTCCATGAAATGAGTGATATCTATAATAAAGATAGTGAAGAATCATTCAACAATATTTATATCAAGATAGATTATGGCCTTCCACCACACAACAAGCTTCTAAAATGTGATAGCATTCTTTCTTGTTATAATGTGCCTCTTCACACTTCCTGTATAGTTGATGGTATTCTCAGTAGCCACATCAAGTTCCAGGGTAATTGCATCATAGATGATAATTATCTCAAGTCAACAATTGGGGGCCATACAAATAGTAAAGAGAACTACCTCTCAAACTTTGTCATTGATGAGTATTTAACAATCTTGAAAGCTACATGTACTACAAAGAAGGTCTCTGTTATCTCATGGGAAGTTTTTGAGAAATTTGTTGTGAAGAAGATCTTTGCTGAAAATGAAAATATTCTCAATCAAGACCTCATACTAGTACCTTGCAATCCAGTGAACTCTGCACACTGGTATCTTCTTGTGGCATTTCCCCAGATAAAAGTCATTGCTGTGCTTGACAGTTTAGCTGGAGATTTTGTCAAACCAACTGCAGAAGTCTCCATTAAGAAGATGTGGGTGCTGTTAAAGATGTTTGACAGTACCCTTGATGAGAAGGAGTGGCATTTTGCTGTCAACAAACCCAATGATCTTCCCCAACAAGACAATGACTTTGACTGCGGAGTCTTTGTCACCCTGTATGCCAGATGCTTCATTGACAACAGTACCATGTTTGTGGAATGTGCAAGCCTACAAGACCTCAGAAAACACATGGTTGCCGAGTTGCACAAGCAGAGCCTCATTGCCATATCTCCAAGCATCTTCCCTGGACAGTACTATGCTGTTGACTATGTCAACAAATTCTACATTGGCAGAGCACTTGAAACTGATGACAAAGTAACCAAATTCAAGTTCCTATATTCTGCTGGTGCAAACAAGTTTGATTGGCCAAGAAGTAATGACATCGAGTCAAAACACAGCTCTTGTGTTTTTTATGGCCCTGTTACTATTATGGGAAATTGCCCCTTTGAGATTGCTGAGATAAAAGAAATTGCAACTCTTTTCAAATACATTACAAGAAAAGCAAATTAACCATGGCATGTATGACATACAGTATTTTTAGCTTTAGTGAATAAGCTTTCATTCAGCATTTGAGCAACCTTTATTCAAGAGATTATAGTTAATATCATACTCATTCCATGTTGTTGCAGTTGGTCAAATCAATGACCAAACAATGAATGGCATGAAATCATTGAACTCAAGGAGATAAAATACATGTTTGACATTTTATCACAGAGAAGGACAATATAATATAATATAATAGTTTACAATATAGTTGAAGTTTATACAGTGAGTACATTAATTTATGTTCTTCGTAACAACTTTGATTTGTCATTTGTTTATGACAAAGACATTTGTTATTCTGCAGCATTGGATTTCTATAATAGTGATACCTTTATATCATGTAACCGGTTTATATTTCTTATTGCTATCATTAAATATTAACATACTGTCTTCTAATGTTTGGAGATTCTATAATGATACTGGGTTTCTTGCAATTTTCCTTTCCGCCATGGTCACGTCCGCAACACCATCTCTTTCTACAATAGTGATGGCTTTATATCATAACAGGTTTATAATTCTTATTGCTATCATTAAATATCAACATAACTTCATCATATTTGGAGATTATTTAAGGGATTTGTTTTTTTTACAAATTTGTCCTGTCCGCAACGGTCACGTCCGCAACACCATATCTCTGAAAATGTTTACATATTTTACCAAGTTGGGGTGCCAAAATCATCTTAATACTTGACTTAAAAAGGGGCATAAACAAGAACTGAAACAAGAGAAAACAAACATAGAAACCAAAAAAATGTTGGTCTGAATCATCTTTTAAATGTCACGTCCGCAACACTTTTTTATGTCTTCATAAGCCAGAGGCAATAAATGTTTAACATTTTTTTTCTTTTGGTTTTGAAAGGCCCATCCTATAAAATAGTTAAGATCTTAGAATCTGATTCATAGCAATCAATTTCTTTGATGTATAGCAATTTAAACATTTGTAGGTAAAAGTGGCTTATTAGGCTTATAATAACGTACAAAAACAATGGCGGCGCACAGCTTGGGCGTGGCCACTACCACAAATCTAGCGTTGTATCCTTATAGAACTATGTATTAGCTTTTATTTAAAGTATGTTTGACTCTTCAATTTTGAATTTGAAAATCTATCAAAAGTTCATGTCTCATGTGGAATTGGCCAGTCACATTTTATTTATCTACAGCCAAATATGTTGTCAGTAAAATAAAACATCTTAATTACCAATCTTAGAATAAATATACAATAAATTATTATTGTATCTACATACACCTAGGTGCATGTAGATTTTAACTTATGTATTTTCAAATTATATGTACCTAACATTATTTGGAGAATTATTTCCTTGGGAATCCTGATCACTTTCTTCATCATCCTCTGCTATCGGTTTAGGCAGGAGAGTACCCTGGTTCCAGAGATTTTCTAGTAAGAACAGCCGCAGAGAAAGAGCCGTTCTCTCTCTAGCTCTAGAAAACCTCTGGCTCTGGAGAGCTAGAGTGCAATGTTTACATTTTGTCTCATTACCATAAATCAAAAAACTTCAAGAATCAAATTAAACTAAAGATACAAACAAACAGACTCCACAAATCGAAAGAGAATGCCACACTTAGTAATCACTGAAACTTTGAAAGTAATATATTTAACCTTAAATTATAAATTAGCTTTTCAAAACAGTAATGAGTATTAAAATTTACAAAGATTAAATTGTAAAAGGAGTATGTAAAATACTCTTTTTATTACATAATTTCGCACATCCAATATTCAAAAGGCAATAACCTTAACTTCCGTACTGCGTACGTTAGTTTACAATCTATTTCAAACAAAAATTAAGATGCTTTGGGCGATGTGCACGGTTTTACAATAATTTGAGAGAGGGACATTAGAAATGGACTTACTTGTCTTCGCTGCGAGCACTCGGCGGCGGAGAGGACACATCGCGACTAGAACAGCATCCTTGGTCGGAACTGCTCGCCTGATCAATTTTTTTTTCAACTGCGGAAGCTGTTTCGTAGTACCTGACGGACCAGAGAAAATGATCGACCTGTGCTCGTAGCAGCTCTGCTCAAAGTCAAAGTGAGCCGAACATGGGGCAAACCCTTCCTGTGTTTATGAACAAAACGCGTCCACTTCTGTTTCACAGCTTCTTCCTTTGGGAAGTAGTACATAGATATGCCTTCCGTATAGCTGTTGTTCTTACAACCGACCTTGTTAGGGCCACCAGCCACACAATAATCGCCGCCGTTCTTTAGCTTTCTCTTATTCTTTCACTGGTAGCCATGTTTCGCTTACCGCTGTGTCAAGGTTACTACGTCATCCTACGTCACAGGCCCTGTAATTGGATCGTATGGCCGCGCGGGAAATGTAACCATTTTTGAAGCGTTCTGACCGAACTTCTAGGCGAAAAATATGTGCCATGAAATCGCTTCAGGTAAACGAGACCCAAAAATTCGGACTTTTGAAGACTTAATTTAGGATATTAGGAGTTAATATTTTTCATTTCGTATGCACTTTAAGCAGACTTATTACTGCATTTACATATTAGACCTTATTATTGTTATTATTTTATATTCATTTATTATCTAAGATTATTATTATATTTATAGTTTAAGCAGACTTATTACTGCATTTACATATTAGACCTATTAGATTCATATTATAATTATTATACTTTAGCTTGATACTGACGTGATGCGGATATGCCGCTTTGTTAGTTAATAAACCAGAACCAGAACCAGAAAATGGTTGCGTATAATAATATACGCAAGAGTCTGAATTTCCACGTGCAATCAGTCAGGCGTGAACGTGTCAACAGAGTTTTGAAGCAACTTTTGTCATATTGAAAGACGTGCAAAAACTTCTATACTCTTACCAGAAAACTTCTACTGGGAAAGTGCAATTCCTTTTGAATTAAAATAGCTTTAATGCATCGGATCAGATCAGTCAGTTCGCGTAAATGGAAATTAATTGCGCCCCCGCGGTATTTGTGTCAGAAATGAGACACGTGTCTGGCTGACAGCTAGTTCACGATTGACGGGGACTATCTTGAGCGAAATTCGTCGAAATACGTTTGCATGAATTTTGCACAATACTGTAATACTGTAATAGTCCAAGAGCATAGGAGTGGTATCCACAGCGACACAGACTGGCCTTTTCATGTTTGAAAATATTGTGGATTTTCCTGAAACTGAAGTTGGGGTCTGAAATTCTCCACGTGCAATCAGTCAGGCATGAACGTGTCAGTCTCATTTTTGATCGCTGCACTTTCTGAGTTTTGAAGCCAAGTCGTGCAAAACTATACTCTTACCAGAAAACTTCTACTGGGTTAGTGGAATCCTTTTCCTCGTTTTGAATTAAATGCGCTTTAATCACTGAATAGTCTTCCCAAAACTTTGAAGGTCAACAAGAAGTGGTAATTTGCATATTGCGATCGACCCAACAATAATCGGTAAACGTGCAAATCAAATAAGTCGGATCGAACTTTAAAACCAAGGAAACCTGGCAAAACAAAAGAAACAATATCACTACCATAAACGAAAGCAAATTGTTAAAAACATTTAAATGTCTTTGAAAATAAGTTAATCAAAAATATTACCGAAAGTCTTTCTAAATAAATTTGCCATACACACTTGTAAACAAACCACGAACCAGCGCAGCGTTGATATTATGCATTGTACTCGCATCTCGAAGTTCTTGCATTACCTTGAGACATTTTGCATTATTTAACTTGCTGAGTGTTCTTGCAGTTGAGCCGCAAAGAGCGGATTACTCACTTATTTACTTTTTGCGTGTTCTTGCGGCTGAGCCGCAAAAAGCGGGTTATAAAGTTCTTGCGGGACTTCTCTGTTTTCGAGACACCCCGAGTATGGCCAGTGGCATGATTTTTGTTACACATCACAACAGAAATAACTCGAATCAGCAAATGTACGAACTAATTGGAAAGAACAGCAATATCGGAGATATTGCTGTAGATATTGCTGTAGATATTGCTGTAAATCAGCAATTGCCGTTTTACTTACAAAAGCGGTTTTTGAGAAAGCGATATATCGTTTTTGAGAAAACGATATTTTGATTGCCGGCAAAACGATATTGCTGTTTGCTGTTTTTCAAAACAGCAATTGCTGTTGACTATCATCAATTGCTGAGTCGCTTCAGCAATATCGTTTCCGTGCGTGAAAAGGTTTTGGGTTTGACTGTACCATGTGGACTCATGGTTTAGTTTAATCAGAATTCAGTACAGAGCACACAAACATATCAATAGGCTTGCCTACCACCATACAAATGGCTGTAAATTGTCAAACTTTGCACAGTTGGTCATTTTAATAAAAATTATGCTCTCACTAGCATGTTATTAGTTTTGATGATATTTCCAATTATATATTCGTGCCAAATCCCCATTCATGTGTGCTATTAAACCTTGCATTATGTAATACTAGTTGAAGTAATTGGTTTCTAGTTGAAGTAATTGGCTTATGGCCAAGGGTAAATACGGAACGTTTTAAAAATAGTTTTATAAATAGGTGTGTTTTTAAATATAACTTAGCTTTTTAGATATTGTATTATTAAATAATTCTTAGATTTGTATGTAGATTTAGTACTTATTTATCTGATTGTCAATTTATGATAACATTGTAACTATTGGTGTAATTTATCATTAGTAATAAAGACATATTATTATTATTATTATCTACATGATTTATAGCCCAATAATGCATTCTTTATAAGTGAACATCAATCAAAATACTTAATAAAATGAATTTTTATAAGTACTTAGCATTTGAAAACAAAACCATTCCTAGTGCACTTAAGCCTTAATTAATTATCCAGTTAACATCTGTTGAAAGCTTAAAACTGCTGGGAAACAATAATATTATACTGTATGATCGAAACATGATGGACATTTTGGGTCAATTATTCCACGGTATTGTGAACAACAACATGAACATTTCAAATGAGGTAAAACTGTACAACAATGATGCAGTTGCAAAGTCTGAATGCTGAAGTTTATTATTTTGAAAGAATTAATTAAAAATAATTATGGCATCACTGCATAAATTAATATAAATTTGCAAGATAATCAGAAATGGTGTTACGGAGGAGAAAGTAGTTTCTTTTTATTTATGCAATAAATAAAATGAATTAAAGTTGGAATACTAGGTTGACAAAAAGCACTAACATTCCAGAATTATACCTTAAGTTCGATAAAATAATTTAAGCCAGATTCTAGGATATTTCCAAAATGCCACTTTCCCCTCAGTAACATTTTGAGATGAGAAAGTTTTGATAGAAATTACATCATAAAGCCAGGTAGTGTCATCATTTGCAAAGTTCTAATTTAGAGTGGAAGTACTCTGATGAGCCACATAAGCAACCATGTTATAATTCATTGGTCAAAATAATATAATGAGGCAATAATTTGTTACAGAGGGGAAGATTTGTTATGGAGGGGGATTTTTTTTATTAAGGGAAAATGCAAATTAAGTTTTCAGGAAATGATTCACTTTGGAAGAAATTTGCATGTTTTGAAGCAAGCTCTTCTTGCTGGAGCATTAAACCTTGTGTTATACATTTATTAGTATTTAATATTTTCTATGATAATTTTCAAAGTGAATTATACACACATTTCCCCTCCATAACTTCCCCTCTGTACCTTCCCCTCCAGTGGTTGACTCGAAAGCTTTCACTCCTTTGACCACTGCACACATCTTTATTATTTATTTAATCTTATAATCTAATGTATCTTTTTTTTACAATTGCTTATCTTTGTATATGAATTCGAAATTATTTTGTTGTAAATAGTGTGAAATAAAATGAAACTGAAAAACTCCATAACGGACCTTAAAGCACTTAAATCCTTATCATGAAACCATTTCAGGAATATTTTTTGCTCAGGTTTGGTTTGTTATTTTTGGCTAAAATATTGTATCAGATTGTGAAGATTTTATGTCTGACAATTTTATTATTCAATAAAAGTGGCTTTGGGTTTCTGCCCTGACAGCCATTTTACTCCAAAGCTCTTGTGTGCATATTGCTTATTTATTGCCCAGTAAACAAGCTCAGTCAATGCAGCAGTAAGATTGTGTAATGTATGGTATAACACAAGGGGAAACACATAAAATGCTTGTATAATTAATTTTTGCATCTGAGTGCATGCAGCCATTAGATAGCAGTGTTGCATTGTTGATATTGTCGAAATGCTCTTACCAGTTCAAACAGCCTGGTCTGAGTGATTTTCATTGTCAACTGTTTACCACCGACTTGTCTCCTGAAATACTCTTCAGATATTGTGCTGTACTGCACAGTACTTACAAACCGAGCATTACCAAGACTGATCATTAGAGTTGCAAAAGCTGAAACTGAACAGTGATTGACCCTTGTATGGAAATCTGAGCTGCTGAGGTTGAAATTTTGTATTTATATGCAACCAAAATTAATCTTACTTGTTCCCAACTTTTAAAGTCTAATGGTGACTGTAAATCGAACTGGAAATGGAGTTGACAGTAAATTGAACTGGTTCCCTGCGAAATGTATTCCCAGCTTTCTGGGAATTCCTAGGAATTCCCACTGTTGCAGAATTACTAGGAATTAGGTTTATGAGGGTGTAAAAGCTTGGAATAGTTTGGAGTTCCTAAGAATTCCTAACAATTCCATCTTGACTTAAGCCATTTTGTGAATGTGTTATTTGTTAGGCTTGGAATTCCTGAGAGTTCCTAGGAATTAATGAAGGTTTTCTAGTTTCTTAAGTCAGACATTGAATTTAGAAGTGTTCAACTTCGTGTCTAATCCCTGGCCTGCTAGACAGAGATTCCTAAATCCCTTAGCTTCCTCTGAGCAATAGATTTTAGAGTAACGTTTTAAGGAGACTTGAATTGTTACCAATTGACTAAGATCACGCACTCACATTTTTCTAAATACTTTATTGGAAAGCTAACATTACAGGAAATAAAGTTCGTTTTCATGAGAAATTTTAAAACTTATACATGTAATTTATTATTGTAAACTTGTCATAATTTGTTGACTGAGGCCACAGAAGAAAAGCTTAATATCACGGCGGGTGTAAAGTACAGGTCACAGGTCAGGTTGTTAATTCTAAGATAAATCCTAACCCTAACCACAAACCTAACCCTAAACATCGGACAAGTTCACAGGTAAACAAGAGTTCTCACTAGCCTAGAGCGTCAGGGTTCCCAGGTAAACAAGAAGTGACCTGACCTGTACAGTATGTTGTCCTAATTCCGGCCGGTTTTTGCATTTATCATTATAACTTACCTTAGAATAAAAGCATCGATCAGGAAATTTCCCACGAGATTAGCTTAATCCTTCAGTAACCCTATTGTAAAGTTTTGATTCGTTTTTCTTCACGATTTAATCAAGTTATTTCTAAAAATATTGTTCAAATTGGTTGCCCTAATTCCGGTAGGGTTGCCCTAATTCCGGCCGATAAGAATAAAGATGTGTATTCGACGTTTTGGCGATATTTCCTCGGCTCATTTCAACTAGAAACTCCTGTGGCTGCTTGTCAAGGTATTTGAGATGAAAAAATATGAATCAGGATCCCAGTATTACAACAACTGCGCCCACGATGACAACTGCTCCAACGATGACAACTGCTGACTTGTTCGCTCAATCGCTCATCTTTGGATATTTGCAAAATGGTTCGCATTGTCATTTTGAATGCGGTGGAGAGGGCTATCATGAATTTCAGATACGCCCACCTGTTTCTATGACCCTCAGTGTAACGAGAGTATGGCAATAAACACGATCAAAATGCTTGTTTACAGTTTAGTATGGGCTCCAAAATTAGAAACCATACCGCCATGCCGGAATTAGGCACACCAAACGAAAATACAGGCAGACATTTCATTGAAGTTGCACTCCGTAAATTGAAACCGTTCAGACTAATATTTCCTCTCAGAACTGAGGTAATCTTTAGAGTTTCATATATGCCAAAAATCAACATTTCACATACCCTACTTTGCGAGAAAACGCTTCTGTTGCTTTATTACCTAATTAAAAGTGCAGTCAAAAGACACACTTGGAAAAATTGAGACTCGACTTACCTTTACAAAAGCTTGGATTTCCCCGGCTAAAAAGACGACAGGAAGCCCACAACAATAGTTTACGAAAGCAAAACAAGTAGAACATGAGTGAACACGAGTGAGGTTAAGTAAGCCAGGATACTCTTGGATAACATGCACAGATAGCCCCAAAATACTAGGATACAAATGCTGACGAACTGCATGATCTAAAACTCCACAAGTCAGAACCTGAGTGCACTAGCGATTCATAATTTAATTGACAAAACATTTTAATTAAAAAAATCACTAATAGAAATTGTGTTATCATCTTAGTTGTTTCGGGTTACCTGTTCTTAGCTTACCCATTCACCTGCGTGTTTGGTACTGTATGAAAGCACAATCAGATGCAAAAGTACGCACGCACAGATGTCTATCTGACCTAAAACCCACGTGTCAGAACACGAGTAAGAACGAGTGAAGACGAGCGACTTCAAGTAAGCTAGGGCAAACTAGTATAACACAGGAAGCTAAAAAATACTAGGATCCAAATACTATGATGATCTGATCTAAAACCACATGAGTGCACAGCGGTTCATAGTTATCAAAACATTATAATAATAATAATAATAAAACATTTAATTGTTTTCTCGTCTTACCTGTTTCGGGTTACCTGTATTGGCTCAGTTGTGTCGGGTTACCTGTATTTTCAGTAACTGGTACCCCCTATTTGTATTTTCGGGCTACCTGTGTTCACATCGTTATTAGTATGCACGCAGCCAGATCACTGTTTATATGAAACCTTCCTCACTATGGCGTACCATCCCCGCCAAAATTCATGGTTCGAATTCGAAGTTCTTCACATGAATTTTACACTCGAGTAGAATATTTCATATTGTTATTTTGTATTTTATAAGCTTTATCAAGGTTTCAACATACGTGTTTTATATTTGTCGTTCAAGTTTTACATTCGAGATTGTCACTGTTCATTCTAAACTCTACGTCATGCATTCGTCGTTCGAGTTTCACATTACAAAGTCGACGACTTTTATTTTCAACTCGACGTTTTGAATTGAACTTCACGCTTCAGTAACTTCCCGGTTGACCTTGGTAGCCCGTACCCAGAACTCGGTAGTCATCCTTGGAGTTGTTAGGTCTGGTAATAAACGCAGGCGCTACGCAGGCGCAGATGTGACAGGAACAACACACGTGCTTGATCTCTGTGTTCTACTGACTATGGAACCCGTTAAGAATACGAAAGCTGCACTTCGCCGTGTTGCAGATAGCCTGCTTTCAGCGGAGAAAGCGGCGAACTGCGAGAGGTTTGTTGCCGCCAGAAGATCTTTACTTAGAAGTAGGCTCTGCTATAGCTTCCTCCTGCTCCGTTTTCAAAGTTCGCCTTCGCCTTTACCCTTCGCCTTTACCTTGGTTCCAAAGGTTTTCTAGAGAGAACACAGCTGCTCGCTTCTTTCTCCGCGGCTGGGTAAAGGTACTTTGAAAACGGAGCAGGAGGAAGCTCATACAGAGCCGAGGCTTCTAGGTAAAGATGTTCTGGCTGTGCTTTCGACAGGCTTTGGAAAGAGTATGATATTTACGGTAAAGAGAACTCGACAACAAACCGTGATTTAATTCGCCACTGAAAAGTACTAGGCCTACTCTGGGATCTAAACTCGCCTTAACTCGCCTTATCTCGCCCTAACTCGCAAAGCCAAAAAATGGAAATTTCCTTAAATCGCTTTAACCCGCCCTAACTCGCAAAGCCAGAAAATGGAAATTTTCCTTAAATCACCTTAACCCACCCTAAATTGCCTTAACCCGCCTTAACCCGCCTTAACCCACCCTAACTCACAAAGCCAGAAAATGGACATTCTCCTTAAATCGCCTTAACCCACCCTAAATCGCCTTAACCCGCCCTAACTCGCAAAGTCCCCCACCCCCCAAGTTTTCCTTAAATTGCCTTCATTGGCAAAGCTAAAAATGATAATCACTAAACATGACTTACAATTTGAGCCCCATTCACTGAAATTCATGTCTACAAAGATGTTGATACATGTGATTTGTGTTCACACGTGTCAAAAATACACTAGTACTGTAGTCTGTGGCTGCATGAAGTCAATGTACACTTTGTCACAAATGTAGTAACACCTAATTGTTTTATGATGTCCAACTATTGGATTTATCTGAGTCCAGTATGGCAAAATGTTTAAGTATAGAGATGGCAGGACAGAAGGTTGAGCCTAATATTTATAAAAGTTTTTTTATTTTTTATGCACCAGTCAATGTAAATCCCCACCGTCCCCAGGCTACAGATTAGTGGGACTTGGATTTTGAACCTGGCAAAATATGTTTTAGCCCTTGCCCACCAGGGTGTTTATATGAAGAAAATCCCTACTTTTGCTGTAAAATGCCTTGAACACATACTATCATACAATTTTGAGCCCCAGTACTGAGGGGCAGAGATGATAAAACATAGATGATACTCAACACCCCAGGGTGTTAAATTGGTCCTAAAGTAGAAACTTGTCCCTCGCAACCGGCAATGTCTTTGCTATGCCCCACTAATCCAAGGCCTGGGGGGTATATACTTCATGGTAGTGTTTCGTTCCATATAGTCTAGCTCCCTGCATAATTATTTTCTCTACTGTTTTACAGTATTATGCAGGGAGACTATATGGAACGAAACACTACCATGAAGTATATACCGCCTGGGGTGAGGAGGTATTTATATTATTGACTAATGCATAACGAACAAATATTATCATCCAATCAATAAACACAATAATATAAACAGCTTGGGGGAACTATATTGGGCTTGCACGTGGCCCTAATACACACATCTGATTGGATGATTATTTGCAAGGACTATAATAAAAATAAATTTAAAAAACGACTTGGTTATCTTCTCGTGTCAAAATCAACATTTATTTTCGCACTGTTCAATTGTGGTCACGTCACTCGGGAAATAAGTTCAAGTTTAAGATCAGCAATAACTTTTCGGTTTAAATGTTTAAGTTTTTATAAACATATCATATATCGTCGAGCCAAATCCATTGTTTGCTAAAATCCCCGAGTAAACTAATTGATGCTAATCAAAATAATGTTTCTTTAAATTGCTTACTTACCAGAAATGATGCAAATTTTCTGTTCCTTTTCGTATAAAACCAAAACCAAGCATGTACGTGCTACCAACACGCGCTTCACGTTCACACGCCATCTTGAATACACGAAGCTGATCTAATTATCGATTTTATATTGATTGGAGTTTGATTGATTATTGATTGCCCGGATCCAAGATGGCTGCTATCGAAGTAGGAAGCGATAAAATTGTTTGTTCTCATATAAACGTTTCTGAAGAAAGGTTAGTCAATATACACGTAACAATATAACCTAGCTAATCTGGATAAAATAGTAGAGGGAAGAGGGAAGAGGGGACACTTAATCTGGCCTCTGGGCAACACCAGAACATGCAAAACTATGTTTTTGTAATTGGTCCACAAATGTTAAGAATTTTTTTACAATTTTATACATGGAATTAATGATTGTGAATGAAAGTTAGTTGAAGTTAATTGGTTAAAAAATGTGAATCACAAGCAGCTGTTATTTTATTTGTTATTTTGCTTTGAAATTACGTAATCTGTTTCATGATTCTATAACAATTACCTATGCTTGTTGAAACCAAACTGTCATGCAATGTCAAAGCTATTTTAATTAAAATAATTGTTGAGCTATTGATTTGTCATTTCCTTTAAAGCTAAAGGTGTGCTTCTTTATTATTAGCATGTGAGTGAGTTGAGTCACTGATAGTTCTAATATTTAACTGAGCCATCATTTTGAATGTAAATGTGTTAAGTTTATGCATGTGTGTTTGTTAATGTTGTATATATGTATGGCTTGATTGGTGGAATTGGATGATTATGGATGGCTGCATGGATTGAATGATGAACACAGTTATGTATTCACTGAGTATGTGTTATATATTGTGTATTATGTATGCACATATATATTTACTAGTATATGTCATTAGAATGTATGTGCAGGTAGCCATGCAGTGTGCGCAAGTAGGATAGGTGTATGTCTATTAATCAATAATAAATATCGACTGACTATTTCAATATTAACCACTCAATTGTCTGACAGATAAATGACAAGGATATTTTTCTGACTTACCCTTAATTTTATAATTCATATAATAGTTAATATATATATTCATAAATATGTAGATATATACATCGGATGAATACAGATGTATATGTTTGCAGATGTTTTTGTAGATGTTACAGAAAATTGTTGGCTAGGTCATATATCATTTCTGTATTCCCTAACACAAATGAATTGTACATGTATTTATGATTTGGAGACCAATATGGCAATGGTGTAAAACAATAGATTGCGTTGGGGAATGCAGAATTAACCAGACAGCTTTTTTAAATTGCTGCTGTATAGGGTATTTATTTATAACGACTATACTGACTTACCATATAAGTTTAATAATTATTTAATTGGATCTGTATTTCATGTATATATTAATTATAATTGCAATTTTTATATTATGGCAGTGGTGAATTTCCTAAACCTGCCGTAACTCACCTTAGCTCACCACATACACTAAATAGTGTAAGGAGTGTAAGGAGTTTAACTCGCCACATACAAATTTAAAGTGCCTATAACCCCAAAAAAGTTACGCTTTCAGATCAAACTTAGAAGTATTCTATGCAACTTCCCGAAAAAATTAATGGTTTTAAAGCATTTCTCTTTTTTTTACGGCTTTTCAAAGATGAGAGCCGTGAACTTTTACCGTCAGCTTAGCGACTTGGTGGGGTCTGGGACTAGGTACGTCATAGTAGGGAGCCATGTCACGTGACAAAGGCTTCTCTCATGTACTTTTGGTTCGTTCTTTCTTATTTGCGTCGCAAGTTCTGTAATTTTCTGCTGTACGTTTTGACAAAATGTCTTCGTAAGGCTCCGAATCTGAAGACAGTTGTTCATCGGACAATTCCAAGCTAAATTTTATGAACTATGAGCTTGAAGCAGAAGATTCTGCCGGCGAAGAGAGACCGGATGATCCACTCGCCGATGAAGAAAACTATCGCCAGGAAAGAAGAAAGGCAGAGGACAGACGAAGAGACCTCCAGAATCGGTTGGAAGGCCTCGAACCAAGGGAAAGCTGGTGAGTTAAACTGTCCAAAATGAAAATAAGTTATCATAGCCCTTCATGGGCTTCCCGTTGCCGTGGACGTGATCTCCCCAAAAAACATTGCAGGATGCTTCTGTTCAACACATTTAAGTTACGCTTTGAATTTGATTCACACCAAACAAAAGAATCCAGTGATCCTTGACCTTGCAATCGCAACAATCATATAAGCCTTTACTTGTAAGAATCGCTATAAATGAAGATACGATTAACAGTTTCCTAATATCGCAATTCCTCTTATATTTACCCTTTTCGGAATTTACCTGTTTGATAATATTTTACAGTTCGTGGAAATTCAGTGTGCACCACTTTTGCCCCTCTCAATATTTGAGAAACATGCACCAACTATATGTTTTAGCGGGAAACATCCCACAATGGCACATCCTAAATCCACCCCTGCATACTAATATGTAAGGAAATATTTATACCAGGAATTAATAATGCTAAATAATGAACCAAGGTATGAATTGAAATCAATGAGCACAGTTCCGTGTTTAGTCCAACCAGGAAAGTGGAAGGTTTATCAGAGTATTTTGAAATTTTGATCTATCGTGCATGTTAATTAAAAATAATTTTAATACAGTTGAAGCTCAGTGTACATATTTATATATTGCTCTGACGAAGGGCTAACGCTCGAAACGTCAGCTGCTACTCGCTTTCCACGGCGGTTAGCATACCTCAATCGACTTTAGTTGATTACATACCATATTTATATTTAGTTGACTCGTTGCAATCAGACTCATTGCACAGTCTGGGATCATGTCTCTGGAGTGGTCACTTACAAGAGGTTAAAAAAAAAAAATCAAAAGACAGTGGCGGTCACTTACGAGAGTGGCTGGTTACTACAGAGCACAAGAGTGGTCTCTGAGGGGAGCTGGTCACCTACAAGGGCAGTTTCACAAAGGGCTTCAATTGTATCAAACAAGTAATTGGTGCTAACATATAAACTTCTTTATTTACAGATTTCTATGAGTTGTCTCATACAGAGAGAACATCCAGTTAGTCTACGCTTATCTGAGCAACAATAGAATTCCTCTACCAGCATGTGCATATGACACAATCAGGACAAAATTCAATGCTGGGAAAGAAACCTTCACTGGATTTGAAGAAGATGAAAGTACTTCATAACTTATATAAAGGAGAACAACAATGAACAGTCAAACTTTCAGTGCCATTGGCCACTTTTGATATAGGCTTCACTGGTCACATACAAATGATTCAATACAAGGCTCGGGGGAATAATGTGCAGTGATTAATGAAATAACAATAATGAATTTAATTATGCCCACAACCTTTGTGTGAGAAGTGAAGCATATATCGAATGCGGGCTATTAACCTACATGTATGTCCATATTGCCATTCATAACTACCAGTATTTTTTTCAATGGTTTATTGCTATCACTATGATTTATACATTTTATTTGTACTGTATACAGGCAAATTTTATGTTCCAGGGTACGACAAATAAAAATAAGCAGTGTGCTTGCTGGGTTTAGTAGCCTAAAGCTCTAGGGTGCTGGTCCGAATTGGGAAGCTTAATTGCAAAGTAAATTACCAGAGTCGTACATCGCACCCTGTGATCCTTTATATAATTTTACACAAATTTTGAAAATAGGATTATTACCGGTATATTAAAATTTAAATGTTTGAGTAGTAAATTGGAAAACAGTAAAATCTGACTGACCCCTTTTACAAGATGGACATGTTTTCAATGCTCTGGCCTAACCTTAAAGGGACTGTCATGTGTCATGGTGAGAGACCATTACTTTAGATGTTTGGGCCAGACACTCATTATCAGAGAATCAGAGATTCTCATATGATCTGATACACATGTGGGATAATCAAAGCAAATATTCAAAAATGACTAATAAACTGTGTAAATATACATTATTCAAGTAAAATAATGAACATATTTTCATACTTTAACAATAGACATACAAAATAAAGTTGTTCTGCCATAGATCGCTTTTCTTCAAATTGGCTAATTTTCCCAATATAATAAGAATGGTGGCTTTAATCTATTTGTTTTGATGTGACATCATAATGAAATAGGGCAATCGATTTCACTGAGCTGGTCACAAGTCAGAGTGATTATTAGTCTATGAAAGTTGACAGTATAACATTGCTACCTAGATTGTCCATTGGTAAAATATCAAATCACTAAGATAGCTGGTAGACATTTCTGGTTCACTCTGTACTAAGGGTACGAGGGTTGTTCTTTGGACAATCGACAACACTTTTATGCCCTTTCATAGGTTTCTTGCACACTGAGCAATGGGGTTTTGCCTTGGTTTTTGTGGGCCTTACAGCAGGTGGAACTGGAACTTCTGGCCTTACAGCAAGTGGAACTGGAACTTCTGGCACTAAAGTACAAAAATAACAATTATTATTAAGTTATGTGTATAATATATTGGTTTATGGTAAATAAAGCACTGGTTTCGTTTCAAATGCAAACTTACAGTGTATTATACGTTTCCAGCTGGTATTTTAATATTTTGTTTAGTCTCAAAAGACTAAACAAGCAGTATACATATGACATGGGAAACAGTTTGATAGGTGTACATGTACTGCTTGAGCAAGAGCTAGGTGTTATTGAAGGACAAACACCGAAGGTGTGATCAGCACAGACTATTTTGTTTGAATATTTTCAGAATTTGAATAGTTTCTTTTGTGGAAAAATATTTTATACAAAACAATTTGAATTGCCTAGAGCTGTAGGGGGAACATCTACAACAGTCCTCATTTGTTGTCTCTTCTGGGTTGCTTCTGCCCTTGGCTGCTCGTTAAGCATGGTGTCCATAGGCATAGGTGCAGGTATCAACTGAATAAAGTTGATAATATTTGTGCATAAACAAACAACGTACTAAAATACATTAAAACTGAAGGTCTGATTTATTCACGGTCATTGCCCTTATACTAGTTACACTCGTGGTGAAATTAATGTTCAGTACGTGGAACCCGGTTATAATGAAGTTTTCTTCCTTTCCCTCAGCACTTCTTTATACATGCAGGTTCCACTGTATTGCTAGCCTCATGTAGCAGCCGTTGTGTAGCGCTTCCGTTTCACTCCATTCCCCGGAATGGAGTGAAACGAAAGCGCTACACAAAGGCTACTGTATAATTTGCCAAACTAAATACAAAAGCACTTACCAAAATCGGAGAATGGCTTATCGGTTTCGATGGCATGGACTGATGGAATAGGAACAACTCCATATTCATCCGACTTCAGTCATCGCGTAGAGTCAGGGACTAAAGAAAATCTTATAAAGTCTTCCGGCTTGGAGGGACTTCGCTCGCTTTGTTCGCACGAACCTCAACTACTGGCGTCTTCTCTTCTTTGCTTCTGGCCGATCATCGCTTAAAAACGGGATCTTGTGTTAGAGCTATCCTTTTTTTGAGTCTGGCTCATTCCTACAGCCCACAACTACACATCTGTTTGGCATTTCAAATCGAGTTATTCGCTCGGTTCGCTCTGTTTTTATCTGTCTTTGTTGTTGGTTGTTCGCTTTCTCTCACTACTATGACGTTGCTTTCGGTTTCGTTCCCAGGCTCTTTCCAGACTCCAGCTGACGGCCATTTGGGACAGGGTGCCCAAATCGGGTTGTTTTACGATGTTTGACCCCAGAAATAAGGTCGAACTCTTACTTTTTTCCTTTTTTTCTTCGAATTATTGATAAGAAGGATGTAAAGAATTTATTAAAAATACTTCAAATTTGGGGTTATAGGCACTTTAAGTATTTTTCCTTATACTGCCTTAAATCGCCTTAACTCGCCTTAACTCGCCACATACAAATTTAAGTATTTTTCCTTAAATCGCCTTAACTCGCACAACCTTGCCTTAACTCGCTGCGAGTTTAGATCCCAGAGTAGGCCTAGTACTATTGTCGACCGGCTATTGATTTCACGGCCGTTGAACTTAGTAGCGATGTACAGTAGAGGAAATAATCAGAAATCCGCCTCAATACATTTATGCAACGGTCGTCCATTTCTTTCGGCAAACATTCACTAAGCGGATGGACTTCGACTCCTCAGAGAAAGACTGAGCTTCTCGTTTCTACTCTTCTCGTTAGGGTTGACGATCACAAACCTTTACCTGTGTACTTTGCACTCGTAGTTTGTTTGTCCACAAGTTCTTCAATATCGAGTTCTGACAAAACATCGTCTCTAAACGAAGCACTATGCTACTATAATCATCCTCCTGTTGGCAGTTATCGAGTCGTTGAATTGTTTCTTGAACTACGGAGAATACAAACTCTGCCGCCATTTTGTGATCGACTGACTGTTGCGCCTGCGTTGTTTATGTCAGCGGTTCCCAAGGTCAACCGGGAAGTTACTGAAGCGTGAAGTTCAATTCAAAACGTCGAGTTGAAAGTAAAAGTCGTCGACTTTGTAATGTGAAACTCGAACGACGAATGCATGACGTGGAGTTTAGAATGAACAGTGACAATCTAGAATGTAAAACTTGAACGACAAATATAAAACACGTATGTTGAAACCTTGATAAAGCTTATAAAATACAAAATAACAATATGAAATATTCTACTTGAGTGTAAAATTCATGTGAAGAACTTCGAATTCAAACCATGAATTTTGGCGGGGATGGTACGCCATACCTCACAGCGTCCGCCCAGACGGCTCAAGTCTATTTCTTTGCTGGACTAACGGCTCCTAATTGTGAACCATTCTGTTTTCTTTGTGTTCGGAGGTCGATATGGGGAAATTTGCTTTGAATTGATTACACAGGTAGCCCAAAAATACTGGGATCCAAATACTAGTAGGATCTGAAATATAACTCCACGAGTCAGAACACGAGTGCACCAGAACACATGAGTGCACCAGAGCTTCATGATTTAATTAACAGAAAAGCATAATAATAATAAAAATTGTGTTATCGGCTTAGTTGTTTCGGCTTTAACTAATAGTTGTATCAGTGCGTGCCGTCTTTGTATTTTCGAGTTACCTGTGCTGTCCTATTGTTATCAATGCAGTGCGGTGATCGGTACGGTATTTATTTTTGGGCACTTAAGAAACATCAAACTTCTGTATCCCTACCGTGGTATTTATGGTGATACAGGACACATCACATGTCTTGCCTCGCCAACACGTGACTGGTTGCGGTCGTTAACAGAGGTTCCTCGTACGTATCGCATCGGCGAAGGTGATCCACTTCCATGAGCACGGCTGCGAAGGAGACTACCATAAATAAGGCATTTTATAAAGCGAAAGTACATTCTCATAAGCATTCGAGGAAGGAAAATCGTCGCTAATTGGACTAAGATCTAGAGCTGAGCGAGCGAACAATATCAAAGCTTAAAATTATATGTTGTATGACTGAAGTTGTCTTGTTATTTATACTTCGATTATTGAGATTCTTTGGTTTCGGCTCCGATCTCCGGCTAGAGGCTTCCGTGGATAGTATTAGTGTTTTAAACAAATGGACACGGCTATATATACAATTTAGGTCCGTACTCCTTCCATAACATAGCAATTTGTGACTGAAGTCTGATCATAATGTCCTTGTTTATAGAAATATTATAATTGTGGCTTTTGACCTTTTTATAGTCAAACTGTAAATGTTACAGTTTGACTAGAAAGAGGGTCCTATAAAGCGGGTCCTTTACCGATATATAAATAAAATAAATAATCAAATATTGTATTTGTTATATCAGGCTGAGTATTACAGCTTACAGCTGGTGGAGGCCTGCTTTTACTCCTCATACACTCCCCATTTATTATACATTAACTGTTTTAGACACTTATTTATTTAACTACACTCAACTCACGGTTGATTTTTATATCAGCTACCCAACTGTATCGACCAGTGTCTGTAAATAAACCTAAATATACACCTGATATATAAAAAGGATCAATAGAACGGGCGCCTTTGGATTTGCCAGTGTGTCTCGCTTCAGGTCATTCTCATTCAATTGTGGGTTCAGACTGAGGCATCTCAGCCTTCCTGATTGCTTCTGTTGCTTTACTGAATATCAAGCTCAGTCTGACTGATTAAGCTGAGCTATGAGCAAAGTTCTCCAGCAACCTGAAAACTGATGTTTTCCGAAGCCTTCGATGGCGCTCGGACTCGGACAATTAAATTTTGTCATTGAAGTTGGACTCGAGGTTGAGTAATCCGGATATGGTGAGTAGTTTAAACTCTTGTTCCGCATTTAGGGGAGGCTCTCGAGTTGATCATGGTTGTCTTGTAATGTCGATAACATTTTTCGGCTCCTAATTTATAAAAGAACTAAAATAAATATTGTATTTGTTATATGGCAGCTTACATTTGACGTGCATGGGCCTGTTTTCCAGGGAGCTATACTCCCAGAAATTTAGGATACAGAGATATCGAAACCCTGACCCAAATTAAAAGCATGAAAAATCGTAAAATGGTACTCTTTTCAAGGCTTGAAACTAAAATATGAGACCCTATTTAAGGGACAAGTGAATACTCAAAATTTATTGAACATATCGTTTTTATTTCTCTCAGTCTGTGTAATGCTTTACGTTTATTGAATATTGTTACGTTTAGCGGACGTTGAGCAAATGCAACAACAACAACAACAACAACAACGCTTTATTTGTACCATGAAATAGCAAATTTACATAAGTAAACATAAGAAAGAAAGAGATATTCTGGAAATCTGGTACTAGCTACCTGAAATAACCATATAGGGCTAGACAAGTCAGGCAGCTAATTATTTTACATACAAGATTTATGGTCAAAGCGAACAAGGGCACAAAGAAACAAGTAGTTGGAAAAAATATTTCTTTATAAAAATAGAGTAAATATATACTTGAGAGAGGATGAGAGAGAGAGGAGAGTTAATATGTATTAATAATGTTAAGTTTAAGTTTCTTTTTGAAAGTTAATCTCTTAAGAGATTTTGTATCGTTATTAATAGAGTTCCATATTTTTGCACCTTGAAATCTAATATTAAATTTTCCATAATTTGTTCTTATTGAAGGAAGAGAGTAGGAGGACCTAGAAGCAAGTCTTGTATTATATTTGTGTATTTTGTTGACTGGAATAAAAAAGTTATTGAATGCCAGAGGCAGATTACCTGATTTAAAGTCATACATAAATAATGCATTATGTAAAAATACAAGGTCAAGAAGTTTAATGATATTTAAGGTTTTGAAAAGGGGTTTAGAGTGGTCTTTATAATTGGAAAAGGTTATGATTCTCATGGCTCTTTTTTGTATTATAATAATTGGATTTAGAGTTGAGATATATGTATTTCCCCAAGCAACTATTCCATAGATCAAAAATGGATAAATTAAAGAATAATATAGGTTGATAAGAATGTTTAAATTGACAAAGTATCGAATTTTAGATAATATACCAATACTTCTTTTAATTTTCTTTGTTATGTAATTAACTTGAGATTTCCAATTTAAATGCGAGTCTATCATTATACCTAAATATTTTATATTTTTTTCATTCTTTAGTGACTGTTTATCGATTATCAAGTTAACTATGTAATTTAACTTTTTTTGTGGCGGGTGAAAAATAACAAAATTAGATTTAGTGATATTTAAAGACAGTTTATTAACACACAGCCAATTGTAAACTTCTTGTAGTTCTTTATTAACAGTTAATTCAAGTGTTGATAAATTCTTATTGGCATAAAATAAATTAGAGTCGTCAGCAAATAGATGAAAATCAAATATGTTAGAAGATTTATTAAAATCATTGATATATAGAAGAAACAAGAGTGGTCCAAGGACCGATCCTTGTGGGACCCCACAGGAAATTTGTTTATAATCTGACACAACATTTCCAATTGACACAATTTGTTTTCTGTCTTTGAGGTAGGAGCAAAACCAGTCTTTTGTAATTCCTCTAAAGCCATAGTGTTCAAGTTTCATTATTAGAATCTCATGATTTACGGTGTCAAAGGCTTTACTAAAATCTAAAAAGATTCCACAAGAGTAACAACCATCTTCAATAGATTTTTGTATTTTATCAGTAATTGATAAAATTGCTTGAACTGTAGAATGCTTTTGACGAAAGCCAAACTGTTTGGTATATAAGATATTTTGTTTATCAATATAATTCATTAATCTCTTAAACATCAGCTTTTCTAAGATTATGTTGAATATAGATAGCAAAGAAATAGGACGATAGTTGCTAAGATTGGTTTGTGATCCTTTTTTATAAACAGGAATTACTCTGGCGAGTTTGAAGTTATCAGGAACGAGACCAGTGTCAAAAGAACAATTGAATAAAATTTCTAATGGCTTTGATAGAAACTTTTTCAAAAGTTTCAGCACTTTTGTTGAGATACTAAAGGGTCCACTTGCTTTATTTGGATTTAAGGTAGTAATTACTTCCTCAATTTCTTCAGATGTAGTTGGAAAAAGATAAAAACAGTTAGGTTTTTGAGGAGCTAGATAATTAAGTGGTGATTTATTTATTGGTGGAATAAGATTGGCTAGCTCGTTACCTATGTTAGCAAAGAATTCATTAAAAGCATTTGCAATAGATTTAGTATCAACTAGTTCGACATTATCTTTGACAATCTTTGCTGGTATATGACTTATTCTGGGTTTAAGCGTTATGATCTGTTTGATTCCTTTCCATATATTTTTTATATTATTACTATTGTTATTGAAGTAATTATTATAGTATGATTTTTTGCTAATCCTTAGTAGGTGATTTAATTTGTTTCTATAAGATTTATATTTAGAATGATAATATGCTGAGCCAGTTTTAAGGTACTTCTTAAACAGATTATTCTTTATATTCATAGACACTCTAACAGCAGGGGTGATCCATGGTTTAGCCATTTGTTTAATTTTTTTCTTACTTAGCTGTCTTACCGGGATGTGTTTATCAATGATGTATGATATTTTAGAATGAAACGAGTCAAATATTTCATTAACATCATTAGTCTCTGGCAGCTGTGAACTCCAATCAACAGCCTTAACTTCTTCAATTAATACAGATTCATTAAAGTGTGAATAATCTCTCTTGTATATTTTGATATTACTTGGAAGATTGGAGAGTTTATTAATAATCAAAAAGTTAGGAAGATGGTCAGTGAGGTCATGTAAGATATTTCCACTCATTGTGAGATGTTCAGCTGAATTAAAGAATATATTATCAATAAGGGTGGCTGAATGATCAGTTAATCTTGTTGGTTGTAGAATTTGGGGAAAAAAGAAATATGACCCTAGAGTATTAATAAAATCATCTGTTGCTGAATGAGTTTCAAAATTCAGTAAATTAATGTTGAAATCACCCATAATAGTACAATACTTGTTTTCTTTACTGATTTTATCAATGATTGGATTTAGATAATTCATAAATGTATCAAGATTAGTACTATTGGGATGTCTATAAATGACACCACAAATTATATTACGGTCTGTTTGATTTTGAATTTCAATCCACAGTGATTCATACTCTTCCTTAGAGGTTGATAAATCTTTTCTAACAGTGAATTTGTGATGTCCATGGACGAAAAATCCAACTCCTCCAGCATTAGAGAGACTTGGTTGAGAAATAAATTCATAACCTGGAATTTGTGTGTTAAGTAACTGTTCATGATCTGTCTTAATTTTTGTTTCACTTAAGCCAATAACAGAGAAAGAGTGATTTAATTCTGTTAACATGCAAATAAAATTATCATGGTTTGCAGCAAGACTTCTAATGTTACAATGTAAAACCGAAAAAGGGTTATTTGCAAAGCAGTTATTAATTTCTTTATCATTATGGAAGTCATGTATTGAGTAATACTTAAAATTAGTTTGCGAAGGAACGTGTTGGTCGGCATCCAAATCAGAAAGGTGAGGCACATTGCTAACAGATTCTAGAATATCAAATCTAGGTAATAAGTCTAGCTTAGTTTTAGCCATTTGAGCAGAGCAAAGACATCTAGTATTGGAATTAAAGGAAAGATCTAGGAGCTCAGAATTTGTTAAATTTTGGAAAGGAAAAACCTCATTTTTACAATTTGCACATAACCAGAGATCACCGGTGAATGAAAAATAGTCATACATCTTACTTGACAATTGTGAACATTTTAAGTGATACCAGTTATGGCAATGATCACACTGGATTGCTTTGCAGTGCTCAAGAACTTTCTTTCTACATTTAGGACATTTTGTCATGAGTATTTAGGGTAGAGTTAATAAATATCATACTCTTACTTTAATATGTCCATAATTTAGATCAAGTAATGAGTTGGAATAGGAGCAATTTGCATATGACTGTTCACTAATCTGCAGCTCCGTTAGAGGCACTGAGGGCTTGAGTTTATTTGACCCAAGTGATGGTTTAGGGTTAAGGTAATTTGTGGCTGTTCGGGTTTCACTCACCATCTTCATCTGGGACATTGGGAGTTTCAATTTCAATCAGCCTCTTCAGATCCTTATTACTGGATATAAGTCTTGCAGGACTACTATTATCTTTACGAAGCAGGATCTTCCCAGCAGAGGTCCAGATAAACTTGAAGTTCAGGTCATATTTGGCTTTAAGGCAGGTTTTAAATAACGCTTTGTTCTTCTGTGTTAAGCTTTCTGAGATGAAGACCTTTTGTTCGGCGATTCTTATGAATCCAAGATCTTTTGTGGTTTTGTCTCGAAGCTCCCTTTTGGCTTTATAGAATCTGTCTCTTGTTCCTCGGCGGACGAATTTTACTATAATAGCAGGATCCCGGCTGTCTTGCTCGCGGCTTGACAATGGCCTTGTACCAGATAGGCGATGGCTTATAGAAATGTCATCTTCTTTCAACTCTACTCCAATCAGTCTTCCAAGATTCATGACAATATCGTTCGTAATTTCTCCGCACTGGTAAGGGATTCCTCGAATCTCTAGACTGTCTCGACGCGAGTACTGTTCCAAGTTGTTATTTTCATCCTTGAGGTTGATAAGTTCATTTGATGTCTTAAGTACTTCGGCTTTCAATCTTGCAGATTCTTTTGCAGCCTCTTTCGTCTCCCCTTCTAATCTTTTGACGTTCATAAGCAGCTCGTCGTATTTGTTGCTTAGAAAAGTGAGCGAATTCTCCATTCCTTTCACAGTCGCGTTTAATTCATCGATCTTGTTCATCAGTGGCTGGAGCTTTTCAATCTTGCTTCTCAAGGGCTGGAGCTTTCGGTCCAGTAGCTCTTCAATTCTCTCGATAGTTAAATTACTCTTGGCCATAATAGAAGGACGACACAAAACATTACTCCACGATGTCAAGAGTTAGGGGAACACAAAAAACGTACCCAATTTAAGGATCGGATATTTTATTTAAAGTGCCTATGAAGCTAATTATTTTATTTTAGATATCAATTCTACATCAAATGAATAGTAGAATGGTACAATATATCTTGCTTTGAATGCTGTGCCGCTGAGTTAAGGAGGTTTTAATATCCATAATGCTAATTACATGACGTCAGGGGAGGCATATACAAAATCAGGGGAGGCATATACAAAATCTTTTGTTACAATTAAAATTTATTTTTAAATTATCAGTGTTATACCTATGGTTGAAATAAAATGATATTAGAAATTTGTTTTCTTATATCAGTAGAAACGCCCATTCACAACCACTAAGAAGTGATTGCAGATGCCTCCCCTGACGTCATGTAATTAGCATTTTGGATATTAAAACCTCCTTAACTCAGCGTCACAGCATTCAGAGCAAAATATATTTTACCATTCTACTATTCACTTGGTTTAGAATTGATATCTAAAATAAAAAAATAAGCTTCATAGGCACTTTAAAGATGATAATACAGAATATGAGACCCTATTTAACGGTCCGGCACCTCGAAAACTATACCTACAACAACAACATCTTTATGTGGACCAGTACACAATCCAGTGCGTTTTCGGTTTTCACCAAATGTACTTTACATTGCGTGAACGCGATGGTATATATACCTATATGGCTTATATATGGTTGAATACAAGACAATCGACTCACGTGATGATTTTTGAGGGAGGGGGGAAAATCAGAAAACCTGTAGAAAAACCCTTCTCGTAGTCAAACAAAGAAGCATGCATGCAGATCTTGGCCATGTTCGATGCACTCACTTAAACTGGTCATTGTCGATGTACGCTTTCCGCCTTGGGATCTAGTCCGTTTGCCAGAACTTTGAGTTGGATTTTGGATACATACGAGAGACTTGTCGTGTCAGTGTTCTTCGCATTTGCTTGTATTGATTTTCTTCTAAAACGGTACAAGAATACTTCTCAAGAACTAGTCTTCCGGCCATTCTCCATCGTATATTGCCTTGCTTGCCTTGTATACAGGGGCGTAGCCAGCAGGTTGCATAGGAGGAGGGGGGGCACTCCACCAAACTCACGAATTTCGCGACTGCAGTAGTCTTTTACATAGAGAACGCGGTATTTTGCACCAATCTCGTCTATTCAGGTACATCTCAGTTTTCAGTCACCAACCTTTTCCAGTAAGACTGTCGCATTGTTCACTGACTCCCGGTAAATCACTTAGCTTATTAGGTGCGTTACTGTGACGTTACTTTTCAGTTGCGTTTTTTTACGAAAGGGGAGAGGGCCCGGGCCCCCCTCTGGCTACGCCCCTGAGCATAGCTCAGTCTATGTACAATCTTTGTCTGTTCCTCCTCATCAAGCCGACACTTCCCATATTTTCGCATTTTTATGGCTTCTAGCACATCACTATGAAGAACGTCATCGTCTCTCCGAGAAAATGATGATTAAGTTTCGGTTAGATATTATTGACGAAGTTACAACCTTTCGAAGATCCGAATAATTTTTTTTAAATTCAACCACCCACCCTTCGAAACAGTTTCTGTGATTTTTGTAACGTTCCATTGAGTCTGTGTTAACACAAATAACCTACCTTCACAGCATTTTGTGATATTTTACAGGTTTTCGAGCAATTCAGTATAGCTTCACAGGTTTACACATTTTTGTATCTAAATTAATACTCAATTGATTTACGATGGCAGTGCATTCAAACAAACACTGAACATCTACTAAGAATTAAGCCGAATTATGGAAGCCCAGAACGGTATTTCCTATTACCGTTTTCCGCTATTGCTCGTTTTGGTACCAAAAATGATAATAGCGATGTTTCGTGTTGATAAACATTGCAATTGTCATGCTAATGTGCCAACCATGATTTGTAAAGCCCGCTTTGTGTTGGGAACCAATGGATCTCTGGTTGGCACATTAATGACAATAGATGACGACACGTGAAACATCGCTATAGGCAACATATTTTATATTTCCTATTACCGTATTCCGCTCTGTTGCTCGTTTTTAATTGTTTATATCACAATTAATATTCAATCGATTCCAATTTTGTTTGCAGTAACAAACACCACGATGGCAATGCATTCAATCAAATATTGAATATCTACTAAGAATTAAGCTGAACAGGGATAAAATGTTGTTTAAAGTTGACCAATTGTTGCTAAGCAACAGCGCACTTTAGTCACGTGGTCATTTGGTATATTGTAGCTCCGTCCTATGTCCAGATCTCCACCAAAGTTTATTGGAAAGCAAGACATATATGGTGTTTTAGTAGGGGTTGGGGTTAATCTGGTGGTTAGGGTGGCTACTTAACATTAATTTACTCATTTTCGTGCAATTATAGCTTCCGGGTTCACTTCAAATTTGTGTATCTCAATTAATATTCAATCGATTCCAATTTTGTTTCCAGTAACAAACACCACGATGGCAGTGCATTCAACGAATATTGAATATCTACTAAGAATTAAGCTAAACAGGGATAAAATGTTGTTTAAAGTTGACCAATGGTTGCTAAACAACAGCGCAGTTTAATCACGTGACACTTGGTATGTTGTAGCTGCGTGCTATGTCAAGATCTCCACCAAAGTTAATTGGAAAGCATGAAATACATAGTGTTTTAGTAGGGGTTGGTGTTAACTCTGATGGTTGGGGTTAACTCTGGTGGTTGGGTTGCTACTTAACATTAATTTACTGGTTTTCGTGCAATTATAGCTTCCGGGTTCACTTCAAATTTGTGTATCTCAATTAATATTCAATTGATTCCAATTTTATTTGCAGTAACAAACGCTACGATGGCAGTGCATTCAAACAAACATTGAATATATCTACTAAGAATTAAGCTGAACAGTAATAAAATGTTGTTTAAAGTTGACCAATGGTTGCTATGCAACAGCGCAGTTTAGTCACGTGATCATTTGGTATGTTGTAGCTCCGTCCTATGTGAAGATCTCCACCAAAGTTCATTGGAAAGCAAGAAATACATAGTGTTTTAGTAGGGGTTGGGGTTGCTACTTAACATTAATTTACTGGTTTTCGTGCAATTATAGCTTCCGGGTTCACTTCAAATTTGTGTATCTCAATTAATATTCAATTGATTCCAATTTTGTTTGCAGTAACAAACGCTACGATGGCAGTGCATTCAAACAATCATTGAATATCTACTAAGAATTAAGCTGAACAGGGATAAAATGTTGTTTAAACGTGCAGTGGACATTGAATGGGGCAGTAAGCATATGTCCTTGTCTGAGCCTTATACATGGCTCAGACAATACGACCGTGTCAGCAGATTGTTACTTAAATTTAAGGCTGCATTAGTTTTGCTTGGTCAAGTTGATCTAGATATGAAAAGTCGAAAATGGTGAAACACGACCATTTTCTTGTCGTTTTTTACCATCTAGACTTTTTTACCGGATCATAAGTATATGGCTCAGACAATAAGGCATTTTTGCCATCCAGTTTATTTTATATAAAAAATAGATCTGAATTTTAGCGGAATCTGAAACAACCATGGGCTGATAAAAACCAGGACCCGGCTAAACCACAGATCGAATTGTAATTTAGCTTATATTTTGCTAAGGGAGGAAAACAGGAGAACCCGGAGAAAAACCCTCGGAACAAGAGTGAGATAACAACAAACTCAATTCACATATGGCGCCGCGAACGGTAATCGAACCACAGAGGTGGAAGGTGAAGAGTTCACCACTTGTGCCACCTCGCTCCCCATTTCTACGCTGAGTATAGCCTGCGAAGACCTCCTCTTGACGGGAGGCCCCCGCTCTCCATTTCTACGCTGAGTATAGCCTGCGAAGAACCTCTTCTTGATGGGAGTCTCACCCGGCTCTCCATTTCTATGCTGAGTATAGCCTGCGAAGGGCCTTTTCTTGATGGAAGTCTCACCCCGCTCTCCATTTCTACGCTGAGTATAGCCTGCAAAAAGCCTCTTCTTGTTGGGAGTCCCACCCCACTCTCCATTTCTACGCTGAGTATAGCCTGCGAAGAGTCCCTTCTTGATGGGAGTCCGGTGATTTCATCTTTCCATTTGAATCGTACACTTTTCAAACTTTGAATATTAATTATCCTCGCGATGATTTTTTTATTAAAACTTCTTTTGTAGTCAGTTTAACAGATTCGTTGCATGGGTTAACTCCTGTTGCCTCACTTGTACTGGGGACTTTGCCGAAAAAACCGTGCTCCATGTGGGAAAATATAGGGGCTTAGCATGCAAAGCCCACACGGTCGGTACAAAAGTTACAAAAGAGTCGGGAGTCCTTACTTACAGACCCAGCCAACTACGTGTACCATGTGTAGCCATCTGGAACCGTGTTTAGCCATTCTTAAGATTTGCATAGGTGAAGTGTCGTTTATGCAACATAATTTACGCGCGTTGCATAAAACTTTCAAGGCCTGAACGTAAGTGGAAAATCGCACCTAACTTTACGGGACCTCTGGATGTCCCGTATATTTAGGGGTGGCATATAAAACATTCATTTTGTTTGCTTTTTGTTTTATATGATATTTCAAATTCGTATTGTGACTTGCTTCTGAAGTGTTTCTAAACTCGTTCTTATAATTTGTTTTCCATTTAAGGATAATTAAATTACACTAACCTATAAATACATATTCGGGTAATTATACGGGTTGGAATAATTACGAATTTTTACATAACGTGATAGTCTTTAATAAAATATTCAGTTGGACTTCACTGTTCTGTAGGTCGTATCCTATTGGACTTCACTGATAAAGAATCCCATTGTTTTAGGGTTAGGGTTTGTATTGTTTTAGGGGTAGGCTATTGTTTGGGTAACCAATAACATTTCAGGTTGCAAACGGTGAAGTCTGCCCCAAAATAAGTTCTTTCAGTAATATTGAATGCGGCTAGACGTATTTGGGAAAAGAAAACTTAGTGCATATTCTTAGTTCGTCTAGTATAAACTAGGCACCTAATGGCTGCATGTGTTTACTGCATGCTTTTATTAGGAATGTGATGCTGAGAGTGAGAAGATATATGGAATAATGCAAAATCTATTTACATGTACAAAAATTGTTATGCATCAAGGTTGGACCTTTATTGACTGTGCTTACGCAAATTCTGCCATAAAATATTGAGCACACTGCTTTGACAAAAAATAAATAGAGCAAACAACCTAACTCCTAGAACATGGATGTTTTTGCCTCGGTATGTAGCTTGCAGCCTGAGAACGGTATAGAATATTATTTCAGCGGCAGAATCATATTTCAGCTTGCCTGTTTTATGCCCATTTCAGACCACGTGACTGTTCTCTAGAGAATTGTACTTTTTTTTCCAATACGTTTCGGTTTGGGATACATAAGACAACAAAATTATTTTAGTTAAGGGAAAAGTGAAACTGAATGGGTCTATTATAATTTTGAAAGCATATTAAAATTATAAGAAAAACTTAAAATGGCTTTCAAGGACACGAGTTAAAACAAGTATGAAGCTTAATTATTGGTACTAATCATGAGTAAAACGATTTTGTTTTAAGATTTTGCATAAGTCCAGAAATAAATGTTGTGCAAGGTCATGGTATCTTTAAGAAAGATCATGCAGGGCCAGAAGATTGAGTAAGTAAAATTCTAACCTGTGACCGGCCCTTCTGTTGAGAAAATCGACCGAAAGGACCTAAAACTTGATAGAATCTTTCATAACCTTTCATTCCAGCGGTTTGACACACATTTTGAAAGCTGTATTTGTAAATTGTAAGAATCAAACTTCTTCGCCATCGGCCATCTTTACCCCAGGTAATCCCAATAAAATGTTTCGTTTGCCAGTCCTGGAAACGAGGTCATTCGAACTTGTCGCAAAGCACGATGGGAAGTGTTAACTGACATAACACGACAGCATAGTGTCTACTGGCTTCAAAGAAGCAGTAGACACAAACATAGGGCCCCTAAGAGCAACTCGTGGATGGTCAGTGAGCTATTTTGGTATATACTTAAAATCACGTGACCAATGACGTCATCGTTACGTCATTACCACTAACTGATTGATAGCAACCCACTACCATGTCTGTCTAGGTTTGAGCCAGCTGGCATTATAAATGAAGGAGATATGGGCATGTACTTAAAATCACGTGACCCATGACGTCATCGTTACGTCATTACCACTAAGTACTTTGTTGGAACCCAATACCATACCTGTCTTTATTTGAACTGTCTTGCATTAGAAATGAAGGAGATATGGGCATGTACTTCAAGACTCTGTGTCCGAGCCCATGGTGCTTTGCGCCAATGTTATGATTAGTTAGTTTACCAACGGTCGCTTAAATTAAAGACTAGATTTTAGTCGAACTAAAATGCTCCCGATTGTTTATATGTTTCATAAAAGGAGTACACATACGCTTTGTATAACGAATTTCGTAATTTCAACCGTATTAAGGTTATCGTATAGCTTCAGAGCCAAATATTTAAAAAAAAAAAAAAAATCACGTAAAAACAAAGTTTAGAGTGTTCAGTATCCAACAGAAAAAATATTGGTTGAATTTTTTGTTATCTAGACGGAGAAATATCAAAAAGAAACATTTTACCGAAAGATTGCATTACATATTTTGATTGACAGCTCATACACCACATCAATCGTCATGAGCATTCAACCGTAGCTAAGCGCGGGAGTCGTTGTTTACCGTTCAGTTCGGAGTTCGCTCTGTGGCTTGTTGTCAGCGTTCTATCGAATCTTTTCTCTCATAAATATGTCATCGTAAATTCGAACGTATTCGCTAAAATTATCCGTAGATTTCTTCAAAACAATTGCGTTTTCTTGACTTTCTATTTTCGTTCTAAACATAGTTTGAAAAAAGCTCCAACTCGACGCGAATTTGTGCGAATTACTTCAAATTTTCACAGATTGTGCGCAATTATATCAGCTAAAAAACTGTGTCGGCGATTAAATTATTTTTTTAAAGAGAGTCTCTGAGATCGATTCCCGCATCTATACTTGGATTGCGCGTTAGCAGTTTCACGGAGACCAAAATATCTTCAGAACGGCTTCGAATTTCCACAATCGCCGACACAGTTTCGTAAACAATTTCTGTGGGAGTCCAGGAAAGCAAACAGATCTTAAATTCATTAAATTGCCGTGGAGTTGGAGCTCTTGGAAACCAACTCGCTTGTTCGGAAAAGAAGTTTATTGAAAAATCGCACTTTTATCAAAATTACAAACCTTAGGTATAACGTTATAGCCAATTTTATAAGCTTTAGAATGAGGTATAATTTATCTAAATACGACGAATATTCGAGACGCTACTTAATTTTATCCGGAACAGTACCCTGAAGGTATACGTTAACCTTAAGAACCCAATCGAACCCACGAATTTTCTCCGGATGCTTCGAATTTGTTGTACTGCCTTTAGATTCTAATTCAGTTTACGAGTGCGACTTTTCACAACTCTACAAGCAAACACATACTCTTGCTACCTTGTTTTCATGTCTCCAGTATTGTTTAGCTGTATTTAAAGATCTCTACTTTCCTTGTGTATGATATATATTTGA
The DNA here is from genome assembly GCA_030867875.1 of Actinernus sp. WN-2022. NCBI lineage: Eukaryota > Metazoa > Cnidaria > Anthozoa > Actiniaria > Actinernidae > Actinernus > Actinernus sp. WN-2022. The sequence continues at coordinate 52,325,196 of JAOWCC010001679.1, read as the reverse complement.
GTGCAAAATGAAATGTCGTACTAGAGTCAAACTCAGCGAAGTAACAGCTGAACTCGGCAGATTGGAATTTGACCCGCGGTCGTAGTTTTGGCAGCAAGACTTTCTGGACGTACTGGAGGATGAAAAAAAGGTTAAGGGCATTGCTTTCTCTGATAATAAAAATGTAAAACAGATACAGATAAGTCGTAACACCTCAGTGGAGCTGAGCCGTGCGAAATTATAATTACGAATGACTTGATGCCAAAAATATGAAATATCTGCCCTGTCTTCCTTGTTTCCTATAAATAACCCCACCCTGGGCAAGCAGCGTATGTTAAAATCCCCACCCTCGGGGTAGCCCTGACTGGCAAATCCCCAACTATTGCTCCCCCTCAGGCTAAATATTGATAGGTGCATTAGGATAGCTGGATGTAAAGTCCATGCATGGGGCTAGCTGATTAGAATCACCACATATTATGTGCTTGTACATAATTTAATGTACCGGTAGTTCATTGCACTGCAAAACTAGCTATAGGCTGGAGGAGAGTACATTGTTTCGCCATGTAGCACATTGAAACCCATTAAAACCTTGAGAAATGCTATCACTTTGAAGTTTAGGTAACCCAATTTGAGACACATTATTAACTTTTGGGTTTTAGGAAGGAAGACCCATTCTTGTTGACATATAATTATGTCTCATACAGATATAGGCATGACTTTCATCTTTTTTTAAAGATATAGATTAATTAATATGAATTGATATGTGCTCTTGGGAGAAATTTTAAACCTCACTAGGGAGGAGTGAGAAATGTTGGAAAAAAATAGGGAGGAGTGAGATTTCACTACCTGTTCCTCTCCACTCTGTATGTACGATGTATACATGTATATCATTTATCTTTTCAACTTTTCATGTGGCAGTGGTATTAGCTCGAAAGCTTATGCTCCTCTAACCACCGCACACTTCATTATCTAATCTGTTCTTCATATAAGTAATCTTGTAATTCTCTAGTTGTCAAACTATTGTGTACAACTTGCTTCTGAAGTGCAAATAAAATGAAACTGAAATATGTACGTGATGTAGGTATAACCACATACTTTAATGATCTCCACCAGCCCATATAAAGTAACCATATCGATGAGTTTTAAGCTATGGCCAGGGCTGTCAATAACGTTTTAAGCACCCAGTCCTTACATGTATGATACTGCACCCATAATATTTGCTTTACTTTGTTAGCAAATTGAATTGAACATAGCAACCATCACCTGTAACATTGAGTGAGCTCATCTGCGACAGATTTATGAGTTACTGCTCTTATTGACAGCCGATGGCCATGTAACTAATTTATAGACGATAAGTATATATCAATGCAATATTCAGGAAATACTGCAGTTTTATAATTTTACAGTCTGGTGACAGCAATTAATGATCGAGCATGCATGCACTCACTGGTTAGCAAATATGAGAAAATCAACCTTGTCAGATAAAAAAGCATACAAATACAAGTTTACAAATGTCTGAAATTTAATTTGAGTACCATACAGTAGCTTTTATATTAGAGCATATTTCCTATGAGTGGGACAAACTACAGCAAGGTTACCATATGGCATGCCGTGATGTTGACATGGTTTCCTATTGTTTTTGTCTTGCTGATTCAATCTAATCGCAGAGTTACAGCACAGCACGGTTTTTGTCTTGCTGATTCAATCTAATCGCAGAGTTATAGCACAGCACGGTTACGGACATGCCGTAGTTTGTCCCACTCATACAAAATCTGCTCTAGGAATTAAGTTTCAGTTCAATTTCACTGAAATAACAGAACTTTATTTGAAATCAGTCAGCCATTGCCCTTAAAGTGGATATGAAGCGAAAATTAAGTTGAGCTAAAGTTAAAATGCTTTCGAAATGAGGAATAATGACATTTTCCATTTGTTAACATCTCTTCTCGTTTCAGAGATATTCAGGTTTTTGTAATATGCAAATGAGATGACCTATGACATCATATTGTTTGCACAGCCTTGGAGACGAATCACAAAATGAAGAATATCTCTATAAATATTGGGTAAAAACTATTGAAACTTTGCACATGTGGTACTATGGAAAATACACACGCAAATTAGGATGTTGCCATGGAAACACTGACCCCAGGCTTAATTTCTTTGTCAAACAATTTTTTGGTGTGGGTCCAAAATAAGATTTGGAACAATGTTTAAGCAACTTAATTTTTGTAACAAGGAAATAAATTGGAATTTTATGTTCAAGGTGAAAGGGGCATGGGGCCATAAGAGTTTCCATGGCAACACCATAATTCCACAATGATGTGTACTTTTCAGTGTCATACATGTGCAAAGTTTCAGTAATTTTTATTCAATATTTGCAGAGATAATTTGTCTCCAGGCTGTGCAAACAATATGACGTCATAGGTCATCTCATTTGCATATTACAAAAACCTGAATATCTCTGAAACGAGATGAGATGTTGACAAACGGAAAATGTCATTATTCCTCATTTCGAAAGCATTTTAACATTAGATCAACTTAATTTTCGCTTCATATGCACGTTAAATAAGCTACCTGAGCTCAGTCTCACTTTTGTGAATCATGCATTTTAAAGGTTTTAATGCTAATCCCAACATTTTAAAGTTTAGGAACATTTCTTAAAACACAATACATTATTGTAAGGGAGCACTTAGGGACTCAGGGTCATAAAGTATAGGGTGGGTGGGCTGGAAACATCAAATCTTCCTAAAAATCGTTTTTCATGGCCCCCACCCTTGAAGCCAGTTGCACAGAATTGATTAGCCCCACACACACACAACCACCATTTATATCATCCTAGAGGGAAACATTAGAAACATGTTGAGACTTCTTTCAAAGCCAAACATAAGCTGTAAACCCCTTGTTTACCTCTAATTATCCCTCAATCACCCGAAAAGTTTGGAAATCTAAGACCTCTGATATGACATTTCCTGCACTTTGAGACCACTTTGAAGCAAATTAAGGCATGACCCACCCCTGGTGTAGTGCATGATTTTTCTTGGCCCATCCCTTTTTCCATGTTGAAAAATTGTGACCCACCCCCTCTTTTTTACCAGCCCACCCCCCCCCCCCCCATACTTTATGACCAGTCCCTTATACATAAGCCAGAATGTTGTTCATTTGCATGAAGATTAAGAAAGCTAGACCGACTGACCTTTAATGACTTGACCAACTGAGGATCTATGCTGGGATATTGCATGTGTTCTATTAAAGGTGGTATCCACATGTTATACAGTATTTTTGTATCTTGGGGGAACGTATATAAATGTAGGTCGGAAGAAGTGATTAAGTATACTTACCATATATCATCCAATTAATGAACATGTGTACAAGCACAAGACCACATTTATCCTTTTCCTAGTCACAAGACTTAAACCACAGGGATCCCAAATGGGCAGAACCAACACATGTATACATGTAATTACTCGGGCTGCCTGTGGCAGCACCGAGTCTTAAAATGCAAGCCGTTCTTTTTAAAAAAAAAATTTAAATTCCGTGTAGCAAGTTTTCTGCGCATGCGTTAAAGGTCAAATTCACACCAATCAGATTGCATTGTGATGGTCACGCAACAATCGCCAGGTTAATTTATTTACATAATTAAATGCAGTAAATCAAGATGGTAGACGACGGCGCGAGGAATTTTCTCTCAAATTTGGAGTCCCATCTCTCAAATGTAAGCAGTTTAATGTTTTATTTAAGTTCACTCGTGCGAAAACCTTCCAACAGGCTCAGGATATTTCAACTGGCGCTCTTGTTTGAGGCCGTACGTTTCGTAGGTAATAAACACTCAGCACAGAATATGATGATCAAAGCAGTTATTCAACTCTCACGGTAAACAAGACTCCTCTCACGGCCGAGGTTTTGGTTCGAGAAATTAAAGGCTTCCAACAGTTCCCTTTATAGTTCTGTAATATAATGATCAGACTGCAGTTTTGGGAAGGAGGGTAAAAGCTTTTAAATAGAGATAAACAAAACGGGCATTTCAGTTAATAATCTTTAGTCCAACAAATACCGATATGGACGCGATCAAAGAGCCGCAGGGTAGAAAGAACAGTAGAGAAATATAGTGATAGCTCCATCATAGGTGGACAGGATACAACTTATAATATGGGACAAATATAAACATACATTTGAGACACTCTTCTATTAGTACTCTGAACCTGCAGAACAGCAGACTAAATTAGGACCGAATTCGTATTTTTTTCGATAAAAAAAAAGAATCAATGCCTTCAGCTGATTCAGTAAGATTCCTAGTCATATCAGTAATGGTGACTACCAAGCATTGTTGCTGGGGGAGATGTAAGAGTGACTCTAGATGTGAAAAACCTTCATAAATCCGGCGCTCAAAGAGATATGTCTCGGAGAATGAAGCATCGATCGGTATGGACACCGCTAGTAGAGGTTTCTCATCTTTTCTCGGCCTTTTTGATCACTCACAGGAGGAGCTTTTGTGTTCCAAAACCTTTACAGCAAATTCAGTGAGAAATGTCAGCATTGGATAAATGTTTGTACAAGAGACCTTAAAAGCACAGAACAACGAGACTAGGTCTGGCAATGAAACGTAAGTGGCTATAAATTACTGACACCCTGACTATGTATCCACCAGTAAACAATGAGAAGGAACTACTGTTCAACCATTAAGTATTTATCAGTGGATTATAAATAAATTTTGGAAGCAAAGCCTCGTCTACAGTACATCTACAATGCTTTCTGAGCACAAATGAAGTTAATTTCTTTCGGAGCTGCAGGTATTAAATTTGAAAACTCGATAAATGCAAACAATAATATAATGGTTTGAAAGAGCACACCAACATAAGCAAGATTGCCGAATTTTAGGATGCTATCAGTTCATAGTTTTAATGTATATGCTCTTCCAGCCATAACAGCTTTGGTCTCCGATGAGTTTTATTGAATAAGATGATTGCACTCGGCACGCGGCTACATTCTTTTGTTTTTGCCTTAATTAATACAGGAAAACCTGACCTTTGTAACTTTTCAATGTTTAGGTGAAGTCTTACAACGATATTGCATGGGGAAAGATGAGTTTGGGATACAGTTTAAATAGGACTTGACAGCCAGTAGTCTATTGCTGGTTTTCACTCAATCCCCAGAGATTCAAATGACAAAGGGCATAGCGGCCATGTTGGTGCCCCAACAAAAGAAGCTAACGAGGAATCTATTGTTTAAGGGCACCAACATGGCGGCTATGACGTCAAGTGAAAACCAGCAATATAGTAAGCATGTCTCGTTGGTTGGCCAGCGAAGATGCAAAACTCGCTTGACAAGATCGACGTTTGTCGCTTTGTTTCAATCCTCTGTATTTCAGCCAAAGTTTAAGCTGTTCGACAGTATAATCATCAGGTTCTCTTTCAAAATATGGTCCAGGAAAGCAGTCATTTCTGGTAGAATAGACAGAGGACGAACTGAAGTGCTAGTCAATTCTTGTAAGTTGATACAAGAAAAGCGGTTTGTTTGTCTGAGTCTTGGCGGGGGTCTAGACCTGTGACGTATTACCGCACTCCGCTATAAGCGTGCGTAACATGAATAAGTAGAGGTCAACTTCTTTAATTTACATACACGAGAAAAACAAAAATATGAAATTACATATATATACTAGGGGAGCAGAGAATGAATGTCACCGCGCTACCAGCCACTCCTAAAGACTGCTAAATTCAGTTAATAATTCTTCCCTTCGGTTATTACTAGAGGATTTCAAATGAAAGTGTAATTTCATCTTCAATCTCATGTGGCCCGAGTGAAAGCCCAGATGGGCTCTTGTTATAAGTTATACCATGGCATGAGGAATATTAGTGATTTTTATAATATACAAGCTAAGAAATTTCTGTCATTCCGAACAAGCGAGTTGGTTTCCAAGAGCTCCAACTCAACGGCAATTTAATGAATTTAAGATCTGTTTGCTTTCCTGGACTCCCACAGACCTTGTTTACGAAACCCGACAGTGGAAATTCGAATCCGTTCTGAAGATATTACGGTCTTCGTGAAACTGCTAACGCGCAATCCAAGTATAGATGCGGGAATCGCTCTCAGCGCCTCTCTTTTAAAAATTAAAAAAATCGCCGACACCGTTTTTTAGCTGATATAATTGCGAACAATCTGTGAAAATTTGAAATAATTCGCACAAATTCGCGTCAAGTTGGAGATTTTTTCAAACTATGTTTAGAACGAAAATAGAAAGTCAAGAAAACGCTCTGAAAAGTTTTAGCCGGCCGGCGAGACTGATTCTGGTGCCCCGCCTCTTTCACAGCAATCAAACACCTTCTATATAGAGCGGATTTCAATTGAGTGTCGGAAGTGTTTTGGTTTTGCGTTTACTAAGCTCTCCTATTGGCTGAGAAAGTAAACCAACCAATCAGAATCCAAAGTAAAACCAAACGCAAATTGGTTTTGGTTTTGCTTTGGTTTGTCATTGGCTCACAGGGAAGCCATTTATGAGTTACTTGTGATTACTCGCTCCTATGATTGACTGGCTGTGGGTAGTTTGCGTTTGGTTTTACTACACTTAACTGAAAACCGCTCTAAAGCAGCCAATGATGTTCAACCAGTGACTGGGAAATGTCACTGTCAAAACTTCCCACCAATTTCTCAGCGGCATGAAAGCAACACAATCAAAGGTCTTCGCGCTCAGTTGAGCTTAAGTTTCGCGTTTTCAATCACTCTTTATTATGGGCAAAACCAAGAATAAACCGGTCAAATGCCAGAATAAGGCAATTGCAACGGCAAAGGATAAACCAGCTAAAGACAAGAAGAAGGCAAAACCGAAGAAGGCAAAACCAAAGCAGACCAAACGGACGCGGAAGACGAAAGAAAAGCACGAGGACAGATATAAAATTACCCGAAGAATCAGCCCGTGAATATATGCTCCGAAAAATGTCAGAGATTGGGCATGTTATTGTAGAAATACTTAAGAGGAATCAAGCGGCCTAATGTACAACAAAATAGTTTGGCCAGTGGTAATAAGAATATATAATTTCGAACCAGCATTTTATTGATTTTTTCCTCTTTCTTGAACTCCAAGGACCAGATACTTGTTTTGAAGAAGACATCTACGGATAATTTTAGCGAATACGCTTCGAATTTTATACGATGACATATTTATGTGAGAAAATATTCGATAGGACGCTGACAACAAGCCACAGAGCGAACTCCGAACTGAACGGTAAACAACGACTCCCGCGCTTAGCTACGGTTGAATGCTCATGCCGATTGATGTGGTGTATGAGCTGTCAATCAAAATATGTAACGCAATCTTCCGGAATGTTTCTTTTTTATATTTCTCCGTCTAGATAAAAACAATTTAAACCAATTTTTTTCTGTTGGATACTTAACACTCTAAACTTTGTTTTTACGTGAATTTTATTTTTTTGGAAAAATCAGGCTCTGAAGCTATACGATAACCTTAATTGTTTTGTGTGAAATGCATGTCTGACAGAACTTTCAGTTTCATTTAACGGATTTAATTAAAGTAAAGCATGCCCACCTTTTACAAAGATTTCTCCAGGAATTCATCTGATATGCCCTGATATTACCTCACAGTTGGCAGCAGTTATTATAATCTTTCCATCTAAGCATTCTCTTTCGTGAAATACTGTTGAATTTACCTTTTGAGCGAGCTGTAAAACCTCCAACAAACGCACGAGTGAACACAGTGAAATGAACAAGTCTCACCTCACCTAATGGCGCATACTTTGAACTTCAGCCAATCCCTGGAGGCCTTACAACTCCTCCAGCCCATCAGGTGCAAGCTATTACGAAATATGGGTCAACTTGGTTCTAGTCTTCACTCGGTTAAAGTGGAATTAAGTTCTGTTCAAATTTCTTAACAACAACAACACATTTTCAAAGATTTGGACAAATACTTTGCTTCATTTAAACACTGGGAAGGTCAAATCGGTGAGTAATAGTAAAAATAACCAGTAAAATATTGTGATATTTTAAAGCTTAAAAGCTTTTCTTCTGTAGCCTCAGTCAACAAATTATGACAACAAGTTCACAATAATAAATTACATGTATAAGTTTTAAATTTTCTCATGAAAACGATCTTTATTCCCTGTTTAATGTTAGCTTTCCTGAATAAAGTATTTAGAAATATGTGAGTGCATGATCTTAGTCAATCGGTAACAATTCAAGTATCCTTATAATAATAATAAGCTTCTATAGCGCAAATACGATACCGTTCTTTGCGCTTTACAATATTATGAATAAATATAATAATTTACACTAATAATTAAAAATTTGTGACTAAGCTAAGTAAAAATCTAATAATAAGAAAGCCGGTAATGAGTAATATGTACATAATTGTTGTAACTAATTTATAAATAAATGGTACTTTAGTTTCGACTTAAATTGATTGAGACTAGTACTTGATCTGACGTTGAAAGGAAGACTGTTCCATAGTTCCGGTGCAGCAACTGAAAAGGCTCGTTGTCCATAAGTTTTAAGTTTCGAAGGTCGACGAACAAGGAGAAATGGATCGGATGATGACCGTAGTGTACGTTTAGTTTAGGTGTATATATCTCAACTAAGTTTTGTAGGTAAGACGGAGCTAAATTATTTAAAGATTTGTATGTCAGTAAGAGCATTTTAAATGTAATACGTTTTTCTACAGGAAGCCAATGAAGGTCTTTAAGAACAGGAGAAATGTGATCGTATTTTTTCTTACAGGTTAAAGTGCCCCTACGATCAAATTTTGACATATCAATGTTTTTGCATATTCATAAAGTAGAGTTCATATATTATTACCAGTTCAAATTGTTTTTCGATACAACGACAGGAAGTCCTATTTTTTTAGCTCCGAATATTGAATCTACACGTCCGCCATTACTGGAAGCCGTGCCCTTTGTTCAGCTTTAAACAAAGGTTTATTCACCGGAAATGATGTCATACACTTAACGCTCGCCTGCAGAACACAACGCCTGGAGGCATATTTCTACTAAAAACGTCTTCACGTACATAAGAAGAAAGTTATATTTATCTTTGCGAGGTTGGCTACTTTTTTATGCACGCTATTTCGCGCCACGAGGTTGTCGTGTTAAGTGTATGACATCACTTCCGGTGAATAAACCTTTGTTTAAAGCTGAACAAAGGGCACGGCTTCCAGCAATGGCGGACAGGATTTTACCGGTAAACTCTCCTAAAATTTGTGGTTTAAGATGCCCATTTGGGAATATTTTTTACTATTTCGGATATTTCTAATACTGATTGACCTATAGACACTGAAAAAGTGGCAAATCGAAATGGTAAATTTTCGTCGTAGTGGCACTTTAAGACTTTTGCTGCTGAATTCTGTACATATTGTAACTTTTTCGTTAATTGTTTAGAGGCACCATATAATAGGGAGTTGCAGTTGTCTAATTTAGACGTGACAAAGGTGTGAATTAGTATTTCTGCTACATTAAAAGATAAGTGTTTTCTAATTTTTGCAATGTTCCTCAGCTGAAAAAAGGCGGATTTACAGATAGCATTAATTTGTTTGTCCATGGAGAGTGTTTTATCAATGATGACTCCAATATTGCGTGCATGCATTGATGGTTGTATTTTGTCTTTACCTACAGCAAGTGGGCCATATAGTCACATGAGCGGTAGCGAGAGTGGAGAAACATAACTTCAGTTTTATCATTGTTTAACTTGAGCTTATTTTTACCCATCCAGTGTTCTATATCCAGTAAACAACTTTCAACATTCAGTTTAGCAGAGGCAAGATCTTGATCACTATTAATGGAGAAGGTGGTGTATAATTGGATGTCATCTGCATACAGATGATAAGACACTTTGTGCTTCCTCAGGATATCTCCCAGAGGGGACGTGTAGAGAAGATAGAGGATGGGTCCCAGTACAGAACCTTGTGGGACGCCGGAGGTCAAATCATGGTTAACTTATAACTTTACTCTAAAATTAATTGCTCAGGGATTTAGGAATCTCTCTCTAGCAGGGCAGGGAAGACATGAAGTTGAACACTTCTAAATTCAATGTCTGACTTAAGAAACTAGAAAACCTTCATTAATTCCTAGGAATTCCAAACTATTCCAAGCTTTTACACCCTCACAAACCTAATTCCCAGTAATTCCAAGCCCTGAAAGGCAGAGCTTATTTGCAAAAGTGGGAATACATTTCGCAGGGGTTGTTAAATACTGCTGACCACTATGAATTAATCTCTGCAGCAGTGACACCTCCATGTTATGTTCCTACATTAATTGTTGCAAAAGTTTGGAAAGACCACCGTCTCAGCCATTTATCCAATTCATGAGTGTTTATTGAATACATTATTTTGCTCACATCTGAGGTACTGTACATGTACATCAGATATTACATGATTTGGCACTGCATGGTACATGTGTACATGTATAATATTACACGATTTGGCACTGCTGTTTATAAGACTAGTGTAAATACATGTATATCCATTAGTAACATGTACATGTAGCTGCTCAGTCAGCCCATCAAATTCGAGAAATTGTTGCATGTACATTATTAAAGGGAACCTCGGCTGAAAATGTTTGTTCTCGAGTGTTTGTTATGGATGCCCAAATCTGCTGTTGTGTTTGTCTCTAGTAAATTGTACACTAGATGTCATTTATGCACCGATATTCCTGTCGATATATCTCATTTGAATTTCCTGCATGCCACCATCTTGGATCTCATGACATCACAGTGTTGCCCCTATTTTTACACAACAAAAAAGTTATTGTTTTCTGACAATAGGGGCAACACCGTGACATCATCAAATCCAAGATGGTGGCATGCAGGAAATTCAAAGGAGTTTTATTGATGGTGCACAAATGATGTAGTGTACAATTTACTGGAGACAAACCCAGAAACAGACTTAGACATGCGTAAGAATTATTTGAGAGGGAGCATTGTTTTTCAGCCGAATTTCTCTTCAAATATGTATTATAAAATAACCCACAGAAAATACGCGCTCTGATTGGTTGAAAGCCGTGTTTCTATAACTCTATAGAAACATGGCAAATTATGCCGGCATCGTGGCCTTGAACTCAATTTGAAACTCGGCGAAATAATTCCTAAACTTTTCTAAAAACATTGAGCACTAAATTCAATTCGACGAAGAACCAGCTACAGTATTGTAAGAAACGACAATGTGTTGTTAGTTTAGGAACAAGCCGATGTTTTATTCAACTCAAAACAATCTCAAAGTACGAATTACAACATTCATTTTTGTGGACAAAGTTGAGTTGCTCGCAAATTTGTGCGATATTAAACAATCATTTTCGCCAAAACAGTCTATTTTGGCTGACTAAGCTCAATTAAAGACTATTGTTTGGTAGATTTAAGCCGGAGAACTTTAAAAAAATCCAGTCTTAAATATTGCTAACATGATCTAGATGCACAAAATAGAGGTTGAAATAGAAATGGAAATAAAAAGTACAGCAAAATGTGGAGCACAAACCTGACAAAGTTAATCAACATCCAAGTGCTACAGTCTTGTACAGATGCTAAAACTCCCTCCAACGGGAATGTACGGTTCAGTATGACTCTCTACAGGTGCCGTTAGGGTTTAGAGGATGAGAAGGGCAAGGAAATCTGATCAAGCTTGAAGTGTCTGATGAAAACAACCTGCCGTCCGTATGCGACCTCATGAGGCATGACACACGGCGAATCGACGAAGAACTATTCTAGTCCTTGGAAGACAGAATGTACAAAACAACTGATGACTCGAGGGATGACTTCCATGTTTTGTAGCTCTAGATTTTAAAGAGAAATCCAAAATATCCTCCTTTCTTGCAACACGTCTTGATCTCCTGCAAACTTTGTTTGCAGTTTGGTACGAAAACCGGCGCCCGCTTGATCCACGCCGTGAAGTCCATGAGGCAAAATGAACTGTCGAACATTACGTGCTTCCGTGTATTGTCAATCCAATTTTAGCATTAGTCCATAGAGCTTCTTTTTCTTCATCATTCTGTGTAATTTTGGGCTCCAATTAAAAGGTTTTTCGTAGCTAGGCTATTTTTTCAAACTCACTGAATCGGATTGACAAAACTGACTGATTTAGTCATGTGATAAGTTCATGACGTACGACTGCACGAGTTAGGAGAATTTATGTTTTGATGATCACAATAAACGCGCGATTTTCCTTTGTTGTACTTATTTTCTGTGGGTTATTTTATTATGGAAATAGAAAACATTTCCCGTGTTTCTATAGAGTTATAGAAACACGAGTGGAAGTTTGGAAGAACTCGAAATGGCTGTGGAAACACTCGCCCTTCGGGCTCGTGTTCCCACTGCCATTTCTCGTTCTCCCAAACTCCCACTCGTGTTTCTATAACTCTATAGAAACACGGGAAATGTTTTCTATTTCTTAAATAATTAATAAGCACTCATAAATAACTGTACTGTTATAAGCCAATAGTTGTCAGGCTGACAAAGGTTTACTATAAATGTAAAGCATTCAACCTAACCCATCACCCTAACCCATAACTTTTAAAACATACTAGGTAATTATTATGGTACATTAATAATAATTATTGATGTTTCTCTCTCTTCCCTAATTCACAGGCTATGGCAGAAGAAGAATTCAAAGATGTTGTGATATTTGCCAAAGTAGATGTTGACGAAAATGAGGTAATGTTAACTACAATGTAGCTAGGGACTGGTCGGAAATTAACAAGGGGAAGGGGGTTGGAGAATGAAATTAAAAAGTCTAAAAATATCTTGCCCTCCCCACACAATGAATATGAAATATTTTATTTTTACCCTACCCCCTCCCCTATTGACCCTTTCCCTTATTACCAACCCTTTTTCAGTTGCCCATTTTTTTATGACCATCCATTTTGGGGGGTTCGAAAAATTATGACCCTCCCACTTTCTCCAGGCACAGAGCTTACTACCGTGTACCACCCTGGATATACATAATTATACAACATGTAGTATAACTTAATAGAGCAGATTTCTGAGTGGGACAAACTACAGCATACACATAGCCTTACTGTAAGTTCCTTACTGTAACCATGCTGTACTGCATGTCTGTGATTTGATTGGATCAGCAGGACAAAACAATAGGGAAACCATTTCAATGTCACAGCATGCCATACAGTGACCATGCTGTAGTCAGTGCTGTAGTTTGTCCCACTCATATGAAATCTGCTATACACATGTAACTTCCTACATTGTACATGCATACAAATGTACACACATGTACATATGGCTGTACATGTGTGTACATTTGTATGCATGTACAATTTAGGAAGTTACACATGTATATTTTTACATTTCTATTTATATTTATAGTCAATTGAAGCTGGTTTGAGGTCACTGTAAACGTGTCTACATGTACGTTCAATAGTGTAGTGTGGGTTACTTTTGGTCACTGTCATCTTCTAACATTAATAGGAAGTAGCAGAACTGGAGGAAATCACTGCAATGCCAACATTTGGATTTTATAAGAATGAGAAAAAGGTAAGAAGACAATACAGGACAAAAAATTAGGACTTTTTTGGTATATGGGCCCTCATTCTTTTAAAAAGTGCCACTACGACGAAATTCAACCATTTTCTTTTCTACTTTTTGGTCTTCCAAAACAATACAGTGTGCCGAAAATACCCAAATCAGTGAAAAATATTACCAAAGGACCAAATTAACCTATGAATTATGCAGAGAGTTTACCATCGAAATCATGTCCACCATTACTGAAGTGTGTTCCAAATACTTCGCGATTTTCGACCAGCTGTTTGCTCTCGTGACGTCATCTCAACGTGTCGCTCTTGTAAATGCATATTTCCATTCAAAACTTTGTTCTTACCTTTCCTTTTTGGAAAAAATAGTATAAACATGTGTTTTACTTATAGGTTCGTGCGAAAGTTTGTGTGAAACGTAGCCCCGCATGTTGTGTTGAGAAAATGGCGTCACGTCCGCTGGAAATTAGCTCTGTGAGCTCTGTCACGGACGGATTCGACTAATGCATGGTAGACATAAAAACTCAAGATTCGGACCCCAAATAATAAGACTTCCTGTCGTAATATAAAAAAATGGTATGGATAGGAGAAAATATAGCAACTTTACTTTAGAAAAACGCGAAAATATCACTAACTCAAAATTTGATCGTAGTGGCACTTTAACAGAAATGGTTCATACATATGCAAGGTGCAAATGAAATAAAGGCACATTTTAATTAATAGATGGATAAGCGATTTTGTTTCATATACATGTATATAGAACACTAATAATGAATGTGTCTGGTGTATAGAGGATATTATACGCAGGGCTTCCGGAATTATGCGTTTTTTTCCAGCAAATTATGCGCTATTTTTTGGCAAATTATGCGCCAAAAATCCCGAATTATGCGCGAATTATGCGAATTGCGCAATATTTTTAAGCGAATATTTTTAAGCGAATAATACGGTGGTGCGCAGATATGAAGTTTATCCTCGAGAGTCGAAAACTCTGTTTTGGACTCAAGAGGATAAACTTCGTATCTTCAAACCACCATGTAATTTTCTTTTTATTATATGGACAATTAAACTGCTCTAAGAACTCTTATCTTATTCATTTTACTTACCGTCAGTACAAAGTTCTTTGTGATAATTCTAAGCTGTTCTGGGGAGTTTCATCTGGTTTTCTTGTCTCTTAGTTGCAGTCGAGAAAATCTTTAGATAATTTTTTATCGTATTTGGCTTTTTGTTCTCGGAGTATTAATTTTCATGCAGCTCATTTAAAGAATGCCAATCACGATTAATGCTTTGCAAGCCCGTGTTTGCATTTGAATAATAGAAAACCGTTACAATTGCCTTTTTCGTACAGTACGTATTGTAACGGTTTTCTATTGTTCAAGCTCCCAGGTCCTAACATGACGTACAAAGTCTAATAGCAGCTATGCAATTTTGTTCACACCACTCAACATTAACAAACAACAGCCATTGCTGATTGCTGACCAATTCGTATTCAAATCCATTTCGCAATCAATCATCGGTTTCATTCCTTTCGGATTCTGTGTTTGTCTTAAAATGCATAATTTTGTTCCACTGAGCGCTTTTGCGAAAGCGAACCTGAAATGTTCTTTTAAAATCTAAAGTAATTTTGTACCGTCTTATAACAGTATTTCAGAACAATGTCTTCGAAAAGGTTTCAGGTTTTAGAAGTCAGTTAAAAATACATTGTATGACCGTTTAGCCAGTTCGTTCAAATGTCCAAGTTGATGTTTCAACACGATGTTTGATGAGAATGTTTGAGCGTTTAGTGTGAGCTAACACCTTTCTAGACGTGTGATGCTCTCGTGATGTTCCACATTAGACCCTGTTGTATGAAGTGGTATTTCAAGGGCGTAGCGCGATCAACATACGCACGTGCGTACACTTAATCTTGACTACTTTATTACACGTTGTCCCTGCTTTGTCAATTGTGCGTAAACCTCGTTTACCTACGCTCCTGTATTCATCCACCAAAGTTATACGTGTAACCTAACCTTATCCTTTCAGTTATCGCTCTTCATAACTTCTAGTTGTACACAAATGGACACATCACATATCCTCTTGCTCCAGGTTTATAACCCTTACAGAGTCAATAGGACATATATTGTAAGACATGCATTATGTAGGACATGAGCCATTCCAGACCGTAAAGGCATAGTGATGGTTACAATTTCTCTTCAGTTTAAAGAATGAAGGTAAACAAGTGTTGAAAAATGTTGTACAAAAAACTACTTGACATCTACCTGTACTATGTATGCATGTTACTGTATGTATGACATTTCATAGTGAACAAGTGTTTGTCTTTCTTTCAGGTTAAAACGGTTGTTGGTGCAAGCGAGGCCAAATTGCGAGAAACTATCAATAAGTTGAAGTAGATATGGTTATTGAATTGCCGCAAAAGTAGTTAGAACTGTATTTACATAAAAGGGGCTATATGTCAATCGAATTGAACCTTTAATTGTTTAAGCGTAACTACAAAAATAACCCCCTCAGATACAAACAAAAGAGGAGAGAGAGGTGCTCAGATTTTCAAACTTTTTCGATAGACGATGGCAATATTAAAGTGGATTACAAATGCTTATTCTAGAAACTTATTTTGGTTACAGTGAACCGATTACAAGTTGCTCTAGATTTCTCATCTTTTCCAGTATACCTGGAAATTATTTTTGTCCATCTTCGTGAGAAAGTTTATCATTTTACGGGGATACGGTTGGCATTAAGCCCCTTTAAGCTTTTAGGGAAATACTTCATATACGTATTTACATACACAGTAAACCATTTTAATCGCAGAGATCTTGTCAAATATATAAACATATATATATATATATAAATTTTAAGCTATCATAGATCGACAAAGCGCAACGCTTTCCTTTAAATACTGTTGGTAGTTTCGTTTTAAACTTTCTATTTTATTTGATAACGCTCTCGAAGCACATGTAACGTGTACTGTATCATTTAATGTTAAGGTTCCCGTATACCTTCGCGGCATGTTTTCTTCCCAAAATTTTTTTTTAAATGATGGATTGATCTTCATCTTTCCGAAACATTTTTTTTCAAACATGCAAAAGTTTGCGCGATATTAGAAAAAAAAACGTAATTTGAAGGAAAGTAAATAAATCGCTTAGGCGTGATAAATCTCTCTGATCCCATTACGTGCCACAGGCACCACGCTGATTTTTTGCGGGAAACTACATCCCGAGCTTCAGACTCACAGTGAGCCGTGACTCGTGAGTTCAGTGATTTTATAGCGTTTAATTTACCGGTATATCGATCGTGGATACGTCTAGAAGAGAAAAGAATAATCCTTGGATAAAAGGTAAAAAAAAAGAAGACCGGCCCCAAGAAGATTCAAGAGAATGAGCTCGAGAAGGAGCAAAGTTTCAATACGGAGAAGAAAGTGATGCTCGCGGAAAGCGACAAAGGCTCGTGGTTCGAACAGCCTTCATGTTCGACGACTCCCACTTCGAGTTCTATTAGTACTGCTACAAATCCGACGGAAAGCTGCTCAGCTACTAGGCTTAAACTTTTGCCAGGTACAAGAAAAGAGATGGAAGATTCAGAGAGTAGCAGCGAGTCCGCATCCGACTCCGATTCTAATGTCTTGGGTGACTCGCAGTTTTCAGCCTGGGCCGTGGTTAATCCAGGAGTTCTAAAATCGTGAACTTGAGCGAAGTTCAGCCTGTCGATTTTGCGAAACTGAAGGCTAACCTAGCAGGTGTAGGATCAACATCAACGTTCGGAGCACGAGGTTACCTGCCACTCGCTTTTCCCTTCGCTCTTGTTTGCGGCGTTGCCTTTCGACGCGGTTTAGTTTTCGATATCCGGCCCTCTCTCTTGGTACAACCCGTTGATTTACCTTTCTTTTCCCCCTTTTGCGCATTATCTCTAGTTTTGGCCATAGCACAACGCTCTTTTGAATATTTGTGACACGACACTAGTATGTATGTTTCTTATGCAATTTGAGCCACGTACTAATTTCCCGCTCCGAGGATCCTTACATATAATTGGCTAGTTGGTTTAAGTGTTGACGTTTGCTTTGATGAGGTGTGATGTGTTTCCTAACCTTCAGAAGCCAAAAACGCCGATATTCACTGTCTGGATGAATTTATAGGGTATGGAGACTTGTCAGATCTTGATGAAACTTGACCTAGTGTTAGAGGAGCTACATATGAACCAAAATGTGTGAGCGTTTAGCGATATTTTAATTATTTTTCTTATAAGAGTACTTGCCGTCATGAAACACAGAAACTATTTCGATTGAAACTTTGAAGATGAATTGCATTTGAACAAAGTAAAATATAAAAAAACGCTCACACACTTTGACAGGCCATCATGTGCTGATTGACATTATGCAGCCGAATCGTCCGTAGGCGCGAACGCGGAGGGACATAAATTCACTTATGTGAGACTCGTCTTGTTTGCCTTTGTTGCCTTAGCATTTCCTGAAAATGTAATATTTCTGCAAAAAAAAAACATTTCAGCGCATTCTACATTATATCATCTTTCCAGTGATATATAGGTTTCTATACTTTCCTTTAAAATAATGCGCGTGCGATTTTATTTGCGAGAGACACCCGCGAAGGTATACGGTAACCTTAAAGGAGCCTCCACAGAAGATCAATGTTTGCTATCACATGTTTGTTAAGGATACCTAACTTTAATGCTGTATTTGTTTCGATAGAGCGACGATGGTTGTTTAGTGTAGTGGTTGCGACGTTTGCCTTATGAGTAGGCCGGAGCGGGGTTCGAGTTCCAGAAAATCTCTCAAATTATTTTTACCTCGCCATTTTCTTGAAGTTTTTCTTGAGAACCCTTGCTCTAAGTGGGTAAGATCTTGTTTACTGACTGGTTAGGATTTTTTTATTTTTCAGGGTAGGATTTTAGTTAGTTTGTATTGTCATTTCATGAATTAATTGAGTGAGCGATTCCTCTCCTAAGGGTCTATGACGTGACATGATAGCCCCTGTTGTCAGAAAACAATAGCTCATTTAGGGGCAACAATGACGTCATAAAACGAGATTATAGATGGTTTGCACTCAATCCCCAGAGATTCAAATAATAATAATAATAATAATAACACTTTATTTAATGAGTATATGCAGATAAAGTTTACACTTGTTTCCAATCTGGTCCTCCTAACTATTATATGCCAAGATAGAAACATGATATAATTACATTATAAGACATAATAGATAATTATTTAACTACTCAAAAAGGAATATACATTATTGGGAAGATATGAAAAAACATTGAATAAAATATAAACACTATAGCTTTAGAATTATACAATTAAAAACATATATGTAAACGAAAGGTGGTTACATGTATTAAGGGATGGATCTAGAAACATCGTTAGACATCACAGTCAGTAAAACCTATTGCTCTTCAACTCATTAGCATTAGTGAGTCTAGTTTTAAAATATTTCCTACAAAATCTATTAAATTTTGGTAATGTATCAGATTTAGTAGCAGTGACAGGAAAACTATTCCATAGCGACGGTGCTAGAAATGAAAAACAACGCTTTCCGGCATTACTTTTAGGTTTAGGTAGGTATAGCTTATTATTTACAACGGCTCTAGTAGAATAATGATAGGAAGGTCTTGACAATAGCTTAGCGAGACATTCCGGACCAAGATTATTTAAACATTTAAAAGTCTGCGTTAGGATTCGTTGGCGAATAGCTTCATATATTGGAATCATCTTAAGGTCCTTGAATATACTTAGGGATGGAGTAGAGTAGTCGGCACTAAGAATGATCCTAGCAGCACGTTTTTGGGCTAGTAGCAGTTGGTCTAGGCATTCAGTGGAACAGTTTCCCCATACACTGCAGCAATATTCTAGTGTTGGTTTGGCGATGCTGTTATGGAGTAGGAGTATTTCCTTAGATGGAAGATAGGGTTTGACTCTTCTAAGCATTTCAAGTTTGAAGTTATACTTTTTGGTAACTGCTGCGATGTGGTCATTCCAGGTAAGTGATGCATCGATGTTGACACCAAGGAGCTTTTCACAGGTAGAATGAGCAATAGTGAGTCCATTGAAAGAAACGTCTAGGAGTTCAGAGTTAATAGCAAGTTTCTTTTGGGTGCCAATGAGCATGACTTTGGTCTTGCCAGGGTGGATGGCCATTTTATTCTGAACAGCCCAGATGCTCAAGTTATCAGCTCCACATTGCAGAGATGCGTTGATGGAGCGTACTGATTGATCCGATCTGGTTAACGTAGTGTCATCAACGTACATATATGTGCTACAATCCTTATTTATTAGGGGAATATCGTTAATGAATAAAATGAAGAGTAGAGGGCCTAGGGATGAACCCTGTGGGACTCCGCTACGTACTGGAAGTACATCAGAAGAGAACTGACCAATGGACACTTTTTGTCTTCTTCCTGTAAGGTAAGACGTAAACCAGCAAAGTGCAGAGTCTCTGATTCCATAAATGGAGAGCTTTTTGATTAAAATATCATGGTCAACTAGGTCAAAAGCTTTTCTAAAGTCAACCAGAAGAAGCCCTGTAAGTTCGCCGTTATCCATAGAATTAAGCCACTTGTCCGTAAGATATAATAATAGTGACTCGCACGAGTGACGTGGGCGTGATCCAAACTGGGAGTCGTTAAGAAGACGGTGTTCATGAAGGAAGTCAAGCAGGTGGAGTCCACAATGGCGTTCTAAAATCTTTGACAACACAGATAATATAGATATTGGGCGATAGTTGTCTTTGTCTTGCCTAGAACCCTTTTTGTGGATTGGAGTAATTTTGCTGATTTTCCATTGATCTGGAAAAATTCCAGATCTTATACTCATGTTGTATATATAAAGAAGAGATGGAAGGACTTCGTGGCGGCCGATTTTAAGAAGTTTTACGTTGATGGAATCGATTCCTTTAGCTTTGTTACAGGATAAATTCTGAATTTCCTTTAATAGAAAGTCAGCAGACATCCGCGGAATAGAAAAGTGCTGATCTTCTGGTAGACGATCGGCCACAAATTGATGAAGTGCATCAGTGTTAAGGTGTTGATTGGTTGAGTCCTTTATGATGGAATCAGCAATTTGAGAAAAATGTGAGTTAAAAACATTGGTAATGTTTTGCAAGTCGGTGATAGAGCTATCATTGTGATGTATACAATTTGGAGTAGTGCCTTTAGATCTTGCATTGACGGCGCATTTTAGTACCTTCCACAATTTCTTTGAATCATTTCTATTCTCTGAAATCTGTTGTGTATAGTAGTTCTTCTTAGCCAATTTAATATTGTAAGTGACTTTATTTCTGAATTGTCTGTATAGTTCCCAGGGTACGGTGCCTTGACTAGATTTAGACTTGAGTTGATCCCTTTTTTTTATGTCAGATAGAATATCGGATGACATCCATTGGGGAAGCTGAAGTGACTTAACACGTTTAGTTCGAAGAGGTGCATGGCGGTTAACAATGTTTTTAAAGAGGTCATACCAAGTTGCAAGGGCATCAGATGGATCGTCAAACGACTCGATCACAGACCAGGGGGCAGCGCGCAAGTCTTCGCGAAACTTAGCTTCATCAAAGTTGATGAGGGATTGGTATTGAATGGTATCGTGGCTAGATTTCTTAGTCTTTATAGCTGCATTGCAACGACGGACAATAAATATCGGGTAGTGGTCGCTAAGTGAAAGACTCGGTACATGTACAAGGGCGACATTCCTCTTCGATGAGGTGTATATGTGATCGATTAGTGTAGAAGAAACAGTAAATGTTCCATTAGTGTAGCGTGCCTCAGTTCGTGTTGGTACAGTTACTATTTGTTTGAGTCCAAGTTGATGAAGGGCATGACGGCCATGTTGGTGTACAGAACAAAAGAAGCTAACGAAGAATCTATTGTTAACTGTACACCAACATGGCGGCTATGACGTAACGTGCAAAGGGTCCATAGTTGTTTCAGGTCTCGTTAGAAATTCAGAGTTTTTTTCTTCTGAATATCAAATCCCTCCCTGCACAACATTCTTAAAATTAACTTACATTAGAGAAACCTAATCTTTACAGCCTTTTACTTTTAACAAACCCTAGCTAATAAAATGTGGAGGTAAAATTATATTATTGTCAAGCTAGCTACAAATTAAAGTATCCTTGTAGAATTAAGCAAAGCAACAGTTTTTCCGGCACAATGATGTTTTCTACGACAATCTCAGTATTACCGACAGACGAAACAACACTTGACGAGATTCATTCGACATCATTTACAAATAGCTAGCTTACAGCTTACCAATACCGCATATCAACCACTTATTCAGTATGCACGCGTCCATGCATGCAAACCAAATGAATGCATTTGGTGATTCGGGAACTACTCAGTTACTTTAGTACTTTGTTGAATTTACAATTAAATTTGCGAGGAACTATTAACTGTACACCAACATGGCGGCTATGACATAAAGGGTCCATAGGGATTCTAGTGTCACAAATATGCAGAAATCGCTACAATTACAAGCGCTTAAAGATAGAAGGCTAACTTATTGCATTACCCATACCAAGCTAGTTTTATCATTCAATGGCAAGGGCACACCATAACTACTACCTGTATAGTTTATTACCAAGGACTGAAAAATAAAAGATTGGAACACTGTTCCCATTGCAATCAAATCTCTTAATTATCTAAATTTTAATCACTCACTTACAACAACTAATATTTATAGTAGTTACACACGTGATCAATTGATCATCATTATTGCTTTTATATCATTATTATCAGCTGTTGAGACTTTTATTTTAGGCCAAGATTGTGATTTATATTTATAAAAATTGCATCATGATTTGTTAATATTATTTTGATAAGGAATATAATTTTTATGTTTTTTTATTGTTGTTTTGGCCCTGTACTCGATGCGTAAGCGTTGTCCAGTAATAAATGCAGATGTAGATGCTATAAGATCCAAGATGGCGGCATCCGGGACATTCAAATAAACTTGATGGACAGAATAATCCATCACAAACATTTCAGAGTAAACATTGTTTTTCAGTGGAGGTTAAAAACTACCGAACAACTGAAGAGGGATATTTGTGTCTCCCAACGTATGGGTTATATATTTACTGATATTTAATTAATTTTCTATTTGTAAAGAACTTATTATCATCGTCGACCCCTTGGAACGTGCATACTCCTTATAAACCACTCCTTAGACATGTCACACCACTTGACGTCGCACTTTCAGCGGCCCTAGTTTCCTAGCTGCTTTTCTGTTTTCTTGTATGATTGTAACACTTTCTGTACGTCTTAATAAAACGTTGCTGACTTCCGTGCGGCTCCCTCCAATATATTGTCTCATTTTCATTATTAAAAATGTAAAATAGAAATGTTTTATATTCGGCTGAGCGAAGCGAAAGAGAATAGAACACTCCTTGGTTAGGTTGTGTATGCACCTTACTACAACTCATTTCCTCGCGAAAAAAGGTCTGGTAACAATGGTATTAGAGCGAGGCCAGTTGTCTCAAAGTTCACAAAATTGTTTCCGGTCAGGAATGTCGTAATTTCTGTAGGAAATGAACGTTATTTTCGGCCATTGACTAAACAAAAAGCTAGGAAACTGGCCTCGCTTTGATGCCTTTATGAATTAGGTCAATATTTTTGTCCACAGTTCACCTCATTAGCAATAATTAACATAATTAGCATTGCACTCTGTCCGAGATACAAGAAATATGCAAATATAGAGATTTTTACATTCAGTGACTGGTGAGTGTGACGGCAGGATATTGAATAGGTAACGAGAAATCTGTTAAAAAAATACATTTACAGGCGTTTGTATGGCTGTGCAGTTACTCTTGCTACCCAACCATAAAACTAACCTATTTTCGTGTAAAACTTGCCCTGTCCTCCTCTCCCTGGATAGAATGCGCTCCCTGGATAGAATGCGCTCCCTGGATAGAATGTGCTCCCTGGATAGAATGCGCTCCCTGGATAGAATGCGCTCCCTGGATAGAATGCGCTCCCTGGATAGAATGCGCGCTCCAATATGCGGTTTGCACTGTTACGTTAGGTGAATACAACTACCAGAATCCTTTGCACTGATTCTTTTGTTCTAATTAATTTGCTCCATTCTTAGTCTCCTTCGCAGCCGTCGTCACGCAACGGTTCTCCAACAAATAACGGCTGCGAAGGAGACTGGTATTCTCAGGAGTTTAAAAATCTAAATAAGAAAACTACTTCGAAAAGGATTCTGGTAGTTGTATTCAACTAACGTAACAGTGCAACCATAGTTAAGAGTGGAATGGTTATGAAACCCAGCGACCTTCTTTGTTATGACTTTGTTCGCTTACTTCAACCGTGATCGTGCACAAAAAACAATAGAAATTCCAATATGTTAATCAATGAGCCAAAAGAAACGTGTGGGTTTAGTTGTTCAGGGGACGCTAATGAGCTATGACAATGCACACTCGTCTTGCCCCCTTCCAACATAAATCGCAGCGCGTTTGTTATCCCCTTTGAAGTTTGCCGGGTTTCCTAACCATTCCATTCTATTAACTATGGTGCAACTCGGGGAATTTTCTTCGATGTGCATCTTTCTCGCGTAATTTCTATTCATGCTAATAAGGTAAATTGGAAACAATGACGACATTTCGTTTATAGTTGACAATGCGCCCAATGTGAACGACCGTAATCTCGTTCGCTAAGCCCGGTTCATTTTGGTCAGCAACAAGTCAATGAGATTGGATTGCCGGCCGCAGCCTGTCAGCTTGTTTGAACTTGCAAATATTTGATTTCCATCGAGTTCGTAGCGTAATTTGTTTAGAGCAGATTTCGTAGGAGTGGAACAAACTACGGCAATGACTTACGGCACGGTTACTGTACGTCATGACGTCACATTGAAGAGGTTTTCCATTGTTTTTGTCTTTCTGATTTTGTTTTTCTGGATCAAATTACAGAGTTACGGTACAGTAAGTTACAATACGATTACGGTAAGGCTACGGGCATACCGTAGTTTGCCCCACTCATACGAAATCTACTTTGAGTTCTGACGTTCCTAACAGTGACATTCATCCTCATACATTTAATTGGGATCTTGCACGTAATTGAAAACTCGAAAAATGCAATAATTGCTTAAAGAGCACACCAAAATATGCAAGGTTGCCAAACGTTGTCCCTTGCAAAGTCAGTAAGGCCATACGTATATCGTTTTAAAGTGCCTATAACCCTTGCAATTTTTATAGCTATGAACTTCCGAAACGTTTTGAGTACTTCTGTGAAGAACGTTTTGGTTTACAGAGAATACTTTGTTCTACGCTTGTTTGAAATCGTGTAAATTAGACCTTTCCTGACCCGTGACCGCGTAAGTAAAAGCATGGGTAGACGTCATCGCATTAATGCATTATTCTCCATCAATCAATAGAAACGTGGGGTGGGGGGAGCCAATCAACTATGACCGTGCACAGTCTTGTCTTACCGCTTCCAACCTAAATCGCAGCGCCTTTGTTACCCCTTCGAAGTTTGCCGGATTTCCTAACCATTCCACTCTATTAACTATGGTTTAAGCTTCTTTGTAGTTTCTTTTCTTTCTTGGGTATTCGTGAAGAAACGAGCCTGTTTCAGGACCTCGGGTAGTGGGGAAGGGAATGTACAAGAAAAGGCGAAAAGGAAGAAGGGGAATGGTGATATCAGAGGATCCATCCCCCAAAGGTCACAATCCCGAAATGCACTGCAATATTTTCTCGATGTTATATACCCGAATTTGTAGGATACAAACCAAAGCGGCACTTCGAAAATTTAGGCAAATAAGTACACGTCCCTCGACCATTACAAACAAAATTCGCCTCCACGAATACTCGAACCGAACTCTCCTTTACGAGGGATTTTCTGTTAACAACGGCTTTTTTAGAACTTTTATGCTGCATCCTGTTTCATTAGCAGGCGTTACCTTATTAGACACCAGTTCCTGCTCTCTGTGAAGTTTTTTAGTGCAGTGTATTTCGGGTTGCGTCCTTCTGGCTGGAAAAAAAAAAATTGATATGTTAAAGACGACTCAACTGTGATCCTTCGCGCGCCTAGTACGCTATTTTCTCAACGGAAAATATAGATTCAATCGTTTGGAATAGCTAATAAACCGAAAGAACAATAGCGGCGTAACGAAGTCGCAATGTACACAACAACAGAGGCGCACTATATTAGTGATCATGCCGTTTTATCAACTCTTTCCACTTTGTTCCCGGGAGGGGGTGGGGGGGTGGGAGGGGGGGGGGGGAGGATGAAGCGGGGTAGATTGATGCGTTCGCGGGTAATTTAACTGCAAAAATAGGCGTGAAATAAGCTCTTAACAATGGCTTAATTACCCCCCCCCCCAACTAAGATCGTTACGATGGCTGTTTGTAAAAACAAATTATATGACTCTTAGCTCGTCGTAGTAACGTTCTTTTGGCTTTGACTTGTTTTATTTTAATATTAGTTTGTTTTGTTACTTCGGCTTTTAAAAAAGCAACTGAAGCCGGAATGATTGAAATAAAGAGACTTTAAATTTCGATCGTAATCCAGCCTTCGCTTGTCCCGCTGTTCTAAACTACATAACTCAGGCAAAATCACTAGATTTTGAATTTTACCTCATCGGAATTGCTGGTTTTCACTCAATCCCCAGAGAGTCAAATGACAAAGGGCATGGCGGCCATTTTGGTACCCCAACAAACAAGCCAACGAGGAATCTATTGTTTAAGGGCACCAATATGGCGGCTATGACGTCAAGTAAAAGCCAGCAATAAAGGGAAGAGTATACATTTATTTTCAGCCATTTCAGTAAAACTCTCTTGAGACCTGCTTAATTACACTAAAACAAAACAAAAATATTTGAGAATTTGGTCAAACAATGAACAAGCTCTCGTTCCCAGTGGCCGTTGCTCAACGGGTAATAGTGTCGACGCCCTTGGACGCCAGGGCGGCTCATGCTCGTTTGTCGTATTACGTGAAACAGTTGCCCGCTCTTTTTGGAAACAGAAACCCTACCCTAACACGGCTTGAGGAGTGGGTGCGCGGTGTCCCTTGCCCTTTCAGGGGCCGACTTGACAGCAATAATGGATCATTTAGGATGGAGGCGCTCGACTACGGCAAACCATTATATCAAACTTGGCCAAGTTCTCAGTCTCAACAGCCCGGCAAATATTTTAACGTCTCTGACGCATGAGGTGACAGATAACTATAGAGACCGTAATAACTTAAGTGCTTCAAGCAAGCTTTCCCAAAAGACAGCTAAATGCTTAATGTTGAATCCGTAGGATTATACCTAGTGGGTATTAAGGTAAGGGATGGGATAAGGTTTGGAGCTATATAGTTACTAATCATAATCGAGCTACGTTACAACTAGAGCATGTATGAGCGCGTAATAAATCAACGTAACTGTAGTTGACGGGTCACAGCAAGTCAGGGGGAGGCTATCCCATACCTTAATGCTAATGACTATTTGCCCTGCGGCATTCAATGGACGGAAAAGAAAACCTTGTCTAATAGGAATATTTGTATGCTCACACAACCAGACGTATGTTTCAATGGCCAGAACTGGACACAAAGACTTGTCTTTTGCATAACGTTTCAGTCCAAAAAGATTAGGAGAACCGTCCCTAAACGATTTTGTAAGAGAATGATTAAATAGGAAACCATCCCTGTCTGGTAAATAAATAATGTCTGAAGT
Source organism: Actinernus sp. WN-2022 (assembly GCA_030867875.1). NCBI lineage: Eukaryota > Metazoa > Cnidaria > Anthozoa > Actiniaria > Actinernidae > Actinernus > Actinernus sp. WN-2022. The sequence continues at coordinate 52,298,112 of JAOWCC010001679.1, read as the reverse complement.
TTTAACTCTATTTAGATCTCCTGCCCTATTTCCACCAAAAAATTGGGCTTTAAAAAATGCCTGATCTCTGGTGAGAACAAAAACTTCCCTAGGAGAAATATGCGGAGAACACAGGCGTCTAAGAATTTCTCCTGAAATAGCTTCTAACTCTCTAAGGAAGTAAGGCTCTACTTGAGAAGGTAGGCTCCTGGATAACAGTAGTCGTTCTTCTCTCACGACAGATAGATAATTCCTAACCTCAAGAGGCTGCGGGATTCCCATAACCGGGTAAAAGGGTGTTGTCAAGGCATCTCCCTGCCTCCGAAAAAAAAATGCCCATAGCTTCCCAATTAGGGAGTCCACCGTCCCAAATGCTAGCCTCCTTGGACATGAGCAGCTATGTGTAGATTTTTGACAAACACGGGGACATGCATGTACAAGTCTCCCAATGTACCATAGTTTTACCAAACTGGTCTTTCCATATTAAGAAACGAACCACGTCCTGAGGAGTTGATGACAGTATGTCCCTTTTTGGTGAAGTATTCTGTACAAACGTTGTTAATTTCCTGTCTAGTGACGATTTCTGTCTTGCATAGGGTGTACTAGCTCTTCGTTTACACAGACTCGGCCTCCGGGATTCAATGTCCTCCATATTGACCGCTTAACGCAGTTACGGAAGGCTGCGACATGACTTGACGTCGTTAACCACACCTCTGGCAGAAGAAGAAATTCTGGTCATTTGGGTTGTGACACTTTGGGCACGCCACAGCCGGTACGAATATCCTCGGGACCAAAGCTAGGGGCTTCAAAGGAAAAAAGTCCCAATAAGAGGGAATCATCTGCTATATCTGTCAGAGAATTAAAACCTGTCCAGGCGAAACGCCCAGAGTTCAAACGACAGGGTGTCTGGACTAAAACCGTGGGCGGTAGGGACCAACAGCGCATCTTTGTCTCCCGGGGATGCCAAGAGGGATCGCTTTACTTGCAAGGGTGTTCACCAAGGGCCACCATATGGGGATATGAGATGGTTTTGGTACCACCAGTGTTACAACTGCTTTCTCATCAACGATAAAACGGAGAAGGGGCGAGATCAACGAAAAAGGGGGAAACACGTAGGCACGGACGCTAATGCCATCGCAACCAGAGAGGTCCTGATTAAAGACATTTATACCCACGGACTCCGGCGTGGGATAGGGTGTAAAATGGCGAAGATGACTGCCATCACTGTGCAGCTGAGCATCTGTATCCAGTGACATGAGGTCAAGATTATGCCCCAAAGTTCCCCCAAACCTTACTTGTACTTTCTCCCAGCAACGTGCAGTTAACATTGACTCTGACTTACAGATCTTACGAGAGTACCAATCCGCAGGGTTGCTGTTAGAGGGGACATACGACATTGACAACTGAATGTTCTTGATGGTAACTATTTCGAATATACGTTTAGCCCCTACATTAAGGGCGACCGAGCGACTCTCGCGACCCGTCCAGATATGAATAACTGTCTGGTTGTCAACTCGAAGATCAACGCGACAGTCTCACTTCTTGCGGGAGGCATCTTAGAGCCCTTTCAACTGCAAGGAACTCTTTTACGTTAATGTGTTCCCCTTGAACATCATCCTCCAAATAATCACCGATCGATGTATCCCTGGATTTATGATGAATGATTGCTGCCCAGCGATATGAAGATGCGTCCGTTGAAATAGTGAGGACTCATGTTTCTCTGAGCGCCAAGGATCCGAATATGTTCCTCCCATGAATCAAGAAATGTCCAGAATTGAATATCTTCTCGTAGGCGATATGAAAACTTATTGAGGTTGTCCCCTTTAGATAACCTTCCAATCGCCGCAGCCATCTCCCGGATGTAAAACTTTGCTCCCGGAAAAGCCAACGAAAATGAGATGCACTTTCCCATCAACCTTTGGAGGTTTCGGAGAGGCACGGTGGCTTTAAGCGCTAAAATACAGTCCCTAAGTTGACTGAACTTTCTTTTCTTATCCTCTGGTATAAGAAACGCCTGTAAGCTCGAGTCTCGAGCCTAATCGAGAAATTCATAATTATAATACAAGACATGCCACTGACTATAGACCACATCACTGCAGAACTAACATCAAGCAGTTCACTATCCTTCATCGAGGTCCCAAAATATGGAATTCCCTACCCTGTGAATTAACAACTTTGCCCAGTATTTCAATTTTCAAGAAATCTGTGAAAAAATACTTTATTGAAAACTGAAAAATAAATTAGCCAATTATAGTCGCTTCGTCTTTTCCAATCAAATCCGTTTAGTTATCTTTTAGGAGGAAGTCTAATTACCATAAGCTTTTCTAGTTTCTATTAGGCTTCCTCGCCACTACTGTATTTGAATAAAAATAATAGATTTACCTGTACTTTTTTCGATCATCTACATTGTAATCGAACACTTCTAATGTAAGAATGTACTCTTATTTTATTTTGATTTTATCAAAGATGTAAACTTTTAGCAAATTATACTGATGGTGGCAATAAAAATAAAAAGTAGAGGCCTGCCTTGAAAGAGTGAACCTGCCAAATTGGAAGGCCACTTTCAGAGGTAAATTGTTATGTTTAAACCTATAAACTATGTTGTTTTCCTTTGCTTCGTGAACTTTGACCGACTGCGTGATATTAAGTGCGTGACAAGAGTTGTGATGAGTTGAATTTGCTGCGACCCTAGACAGCGTTTAAGTTAAAAACATAATTATTATATCGGTAAATTTCAAACATTATGTTTATTATAAAGTATATAACGGAAACCAATAACGATCGAGCCGGTAGAAATGATTGTTCTCATTCCTGACCGGTTGAAGGTGGTTTTCACCGTCGGTGTTTCCTGTGAATTGCTTGAGTTAGAGATTGTCAATAAAACAATGATTTAATTTATTTGTCAATAGTCTTTGCCTTCTCTTTGTCGAAATTTTGTTTGAACATTTTCCAATCCGGACCCCGATGGTGGGGCATTTGAACAGCCTGGATGAAAATCTGGTGGGGCATTTGAACGGTTTTTCTGCTTTGGTAGTGGGGCATTTGATCAGATTTGTTTTAAATGTTCAAATGCCCGGGGGTGGCCCGGGGGGCCATGCACGGGTTTGGAATTGACTGATACATAACTGGAATACGAATAGCAACTTGATATAGGTTGTTGAGTAGCTGGTTTTCCTATGTGACAGGTTCTAGTGTTGCTGGTTCAGATCACCAGCAACACTAGAGTCTGTAATCTTGAAATAAAGCCCCTCGTTACTTCGAATTTTGGTGATCCACTGAGACCTTAATTCCATGTCTTTACTGGGGAATTTGCGATGAAAGGAAAGACAGTCCATCGTTGTAGCGTGAATCAGCACTACATATTTGTGGCACACAACAGTGGTAGCGCGTTCCAGTTTATACAACACCAGCGTCTGCTCGGCTATGGTAGAGTGATAGATACATCTATTGTCAGCACATAATTTTTCTAGAACATAAAAACGATTTAAAGCGTCGAAGAAAAGTACATTCCCGAAGTCAGCTTCTTACCTGTTGTATGTTGAGGCCGCCATCAATCATGTTGCGAGTAACTCGCAGAGTCCGGTTCGGTTTTAGCTACAGAAAGCTATTCCTGATCGTCTTACAGCTCTTAAAATCTTCTAACACTGAACTTTAAGATTTAAAGCTAAATAGTTCTGATAAATTTGGGCTGAAAACGAATAACAAAGGAACCGGCAGAACTTCTACTATTGAGGTTTCACGCTGGCGTCTCTCACGCTCTCTCTGTTGTCAAGGAATGTTAGAATGGCTTGCCCTCCACACAGGCGTTGCCATGGGGAAATTCGTCACGTGATCAATTGATGCAAAAGGCCTATCATCCCTAGGTACACGAGATGCCTTACGGGATGGAGCACACACTTTTTTACACCCAAGAAATAACCCAGGTGCAACAAAGTTAGGATCACCACATATAGAGCCGCTGCTGCGGCCTGAAAGCTAAACTCTTCATCTCTCTGGCTAGGAGATTTTGACCACACACCCGATGCCGTACGGGGAATTTTTCCACCCAAAGGGGAGGGTGGCATTCACTAGCCACCAGTCATCCCACTGGAAACTGGCATGAATCCTCCAAGAGAAGAACATGGTCGTACCCAGATTTGTCATCTATCTTTGACATGATGAACAAAACGTGGTAGTTCTGCAAGACGATCTAGCAAAAAAGGCGAGTCCTGCATCCATAGGTTGAGAAACCAGCCCTCAAGACACAACCTAGGTTTCTGTGGTTCTACTGTGAGGGGCAGGACTAGCTAAGGCCGGGATGGTCTCCCCAAATCTTCCCCAGACTCTAACCGCCCCCGTATCAGTAATACATATATAACTTGTTTAAATCAACTAAATGTCCTAAACAATAGACCCTTTGCACGGGACGTCATAGCAGCCATGTTGGTGTACAGTTAACAATAGATTCTTCGTTAGCTCCTTTTGTTCTGTACACCAACATGGCCGCCATGCCCTTTGTCATTTGAATCTCTGGGGATTGAGTACAAACCATCTATAAAGCCAATAAGAAAATGACATTTTCTCACTTTCAAACCCATGCACCTCCAATATACAAAGATCTAGGTATCCTCCAATTAAAACAGATTACATTTACCCAAATTTCCCTTTTCATGTATGATTATACTAATAATAACTTACCTCCTGCCTTCTCTAACTACTTCAAACAAGCTTCTAATATTCATTCTCACTTCACACGCTATTCCACACGTAACCATCATTTATCTTCAATTTCTACTACCTATGGAAAATTTTCACTCAAATTCACTGGTATACAATCTTGGAACTCAATCCCAGATTCAATTAGAAATCTTTCAAGAAACTAGTTTAAAAGAAAAATCAAACAACTTTGTTTACTTAGATATAATTGACATTAATTATATCATAGACTTTAGTGCATAATTATTATAATTAATTATTTTATACTATTGTATTCTAGATTATAGATAAATTAATTAAGATTAATTAAAATACTATATGTTAACTTATTTTATTGTCATGTCCCCTTCACAGAAATACTGCACCTTGACCTTATTTATGTGAAATTTATTTAATGGGGAGTTGGCTTCGAAAACCTAGGTTACTCCAGCTCCCCTGCACTCTTTCATTGCCTTTTCTTTGTAATGGTATGTATATGGCAATTTATAAGATAATTTTTCTTTTAGCTTTGTAAAATTCTAAACAGTGGTGCAAATAAACAGTATTATTATTATTATCAATACGCTGGATTAGCGAGTGCACGATAAATTCGTTAAACGCATTGCAGGATCGCATTGCAGATCCTTTGAGGGGAGAGAGCCGAGTCATACGCAACGCCCATTAAACGCCCTTTGTAGTGGCACATGTATTCGTGAACAGATACACCTTTTCCCATCCACTTTAATACCCTTTCTTTATTCTTGTTGTTCCTTATAATTAAGGACCACAATGCCGTGTATCGAGATAATTCCCCAGCCTTGAAAGTGTCGGGATCCCTTATTGTGATGTTATCAATCATTCCCTATCCCCCAGCACGTATTTGGTTGTTTTTTTCCAACACCGTCTCGGTAGTATACACTTTCTCTGAGCTCGAAGTCCCATCAACTAGAATCCACTTTACTTCTCTGGCCTGACACTTCTGGGCCGCACAAGCCTGCTCAAATGGAGTGCCTGGTTGAGTTTTCAGGCGCTTTGTTCTGGGCTGGGAAAACAAAATTCCTAAAGAAACAAACCCATGAGTCCGTTTCCGAGCTAAATGTTTGGGATTCGAGCTTGGAGTTAGGGTTAGGGTTAGGGTTAAGTGAGTATCAACTGGGTTAGGGTAGGGGTTAAGTGAGTATAAACTGCCCCATAGGAGGCAACAAGGGAATGCCCTTGCAGGCAAAACACTTGCGGAGTAACTTCTCTTCGCCCAAGGTAGGATACCACTTGGCAAGAAAAAAAAAAAGAACACAGTTGCCAATACATTTTATTACCATGGTGCTTATAACTTATTAAGCTTACAGAGAAAATAAACGATTCCGTGTCAAGCACGTGCACTGAGATAACATTCCAGTATCATCGTCCTTTCACACATTTAACCTTTACGATTAGGGCATGCCCTTGCGAAATGTCCTAAACGACCACAAGCGATGCACTTGCCACGAGTAGGAGCCCGTCGTCCACGCAACGCTGGGTACGGCGAGGCACGTGCCCTGCCGCATTGAGGCTCCTTACCGATATAGCTAGCCTTGGAGATCACCTTGGCCACTTCAGATTCGTCCTTGGAGGCCATAAGCTTGACTAGGATTTTCTGAAGCGCCGGTTTACCCACCAGGGGGCGACAATGACGGAAAATTATCCCGAATTTCTCGTATCTCAAATCCGCCTTGTCCGTCGCCACGGTAGAAACATGCTCCAATGCTGCAAGGGCTGCAAAAGGATCGAAGATTCCAGCGGGTCTCGAAATCAATTGTCTAAGGGCCGCCAAACCCGTGTCAACCGCGTTCTCATCCGAGAGCTTTTTGAGGTCTTCTATTTGCGACTGCATCAACTTTATCATAGCAGCTGGGTCCTAAAATAAAATAACCCAAAATAGGATCAGTATTGGCGTAGCCAATTACAAAATTGTATTCAGTTCATACGTTGCGGTACATTATGGCATAACAGAAGTCTAGTACTTAGAAAGGTAAACGTTTATCTTTAACTGATAGCCTATGTGGTAGCCAGTTCGACCAGAGACATGTTCGTTGTATCGTTCTTGCCATCCATAAACTCCCATCACAGTTACAATTCTCTGTTCACATCGCATAAATACTTTAATGACATGTGAGATCATACTTTAATGTAAAACAGATGTATGTACCAACACCATAAACTAGTTAGATTACATGCTATAATCTGACACATGCCATTTAAAATTTAATATTAAAACTGTTTAGCCTTTTGCATTACTACCTCTTCTACTATGGTTCACATTTATTCACTTCATGCAGCTTTTAACTCTTTGAGAACGATCAAATCTATAAGGAATACGAATTCCGTTTTCCATTTTGAGTTATTTTCTGTGCATGTCACCTCATGCGTCAATGGAACGTCTAAAATGCCGACATCAGTCGGTACTTGATCTTGAGTACAGAAGTTTTTAAGTCCATTAACTGCCTGAAAACAGGACAATTAAACATAATCTGCTGTAGTTAGGGAATAGGTCAAAACAAGATATTTATGGTAAAATATCTAGATTTTGCAAAAATAGGTGGTGGGTTCCGTGTACAACCCCCATTTCATCAAAATTGTTTCCCGCTAGAGTACCATTGTTCTGACCTCTTCCCTAATACGTACTGAAGTGTTGTCTAGCGTCGGCCCCACATATAGCTATACAGACCGTACAGACGTATAGCTATAGTAAGAAAAGCGCGGGCAATAGTGGTTTCATTTTTTGGCGCCAACCTTGAAATCTCGCGTGTTTTGTTTATACCGTTACTGAGGCCCTTTTAGAGTAAATTCCGGTAAGCAACACGTCATTGAAACAGCGACATGAAGGAAATGAAATAACGACGAACGTCTAAAATTGTCTGAAATTGCGAGAGCGACAGAGAGAAATAAGAAAACAATAGACGAAAATCCGACTGCGACGTGCCCACCTTCTGAAACCGCAACACAGCCAGTTTTGAAACTCAGACAGGCAACTTGCATACTCCCCCCTAAAAGGGCCTCATTACTGTAACATTACGACACAACATTATAGACTACAAACTAGAAAGGTAAAGGTCCCGGGAAGGGCACTCCAGTACCAAAATGACGGGAATGCTCGGAGGTCATTTTGAATATGACCCCTAAAAGGTACGCAAAAAAATAAAGGAGGCAGTAAACACCATCTAAAAAGGTACGCATAAATTAAAATTTATAACGTGATTCCTTATATGAACCTAAAAATTCTAATTTTGAACCCCTAAAAAGTACGACACGGGTTGCGTAAGTAACTCGTGCGAACCGCAGGACCCCCTAAAAGGTACGTTTACGAGAATTTGAGAAAATAAACCCGATTCGCGGGTATTTATATTATAGCTTCGAGTTCCATAACATGGTGAAAAGCCGGTATCATAATAAAAACTTTTAAATTATATTTACTGCCTGCATAGCTCTTACATGTTTAAAATCCAAGAAAAACATTACTGAATTTCCTATTGCCATTGCAAACGAATTGCTCACCAGCAAGATGTATCGCGGTTCATACCGTATGTAACGGGGCCAAACATCCTAAATAACGCTACACAAGATGATCCAAGTATTTTATTACAACTGAGCCTGACCATAGAACGTAAAATCATGCTGAACTACTGACACGACCGGTAGTCGGATGAATTGTACATAAACTGCTGCAAAACTTTAGCGTACTGGAATGTTTTCTCGCTTGGGTTCCGCTCTGGACTTAATAACACAAGACTGATCACTGTAAGGATCAATGGTTCTCGCCGTACTTTAATGAAGTGCCTCAACTTCAACGGCAGGAAGCCTCGGATTATTTACTGGGCTTTACGTGCAACTTCATTTTATAAGTTGCTTCATTTACTGCGACATACCGAATCACTTACGTTACTTTCAGCAGTGCACATAATTATATGATTTTTCTATCATTATCAGTACAGGCGCTCGACATGCAGGAATCAAATAGACCAAGTCGTTTCCATCGAGATATGAGGCTTTCGGAAATAACTTATGTATTTAGTCTACTTAAATCTCCACTGGGAATTGAGTGAGAACTGGAAAACCATGTAAGTCCCAACAGAGACTTAACCAGACCGAATACATAAGTTTGTTACTCAGTGGGTGGATGCCGGTATTTCAATCCAGGTTCGAGCATTTCCAGCTTGAAGACACAACAAAGTAACAAACACACATCGACGATAGCCACACAAAAGGGCTTTTGAAACTAAACTACTATTAGCCTAGTGCTTGCAATTGTTAATCGGATATCCGTGATTTCCCAGTCATCTGTTGTGAATCAGTACCGGGAGCAGTCACCACGGTGGTTCGCTATCTTTCAAAACTCTGCACGATACCGCGTTACACATATAAGCCCACCCAAAAAGGCTTTTCAAAGAATTTAAACCCTGTGTTTGTTCTTAGGCTTTTATGCCAGTTTCTAAAACTGCAATTTTGAAGATTATTTTTCTCCAGTAAAGTATAACCCATGGGATCACGAATTCAATACATTCGTTATTGAAGTCATATATCAGTATGTGACTTATTTGAGTTTCCTGCAAAAGGCCTATTAACCATGCATTAAAATTATGCTTTGAATAATCACTGAATATTAAGCCTTCAGTGTTCCTCAGATCCTCAAATTGTTAAGTATAACTCTTATATATATAGCAGAGGGTAAAATGACTCAGTTCTGATTTTGGGGTATAAACTATAAACACGTAATAACATGCCTGGGTTCCCTTAAAATTGTCCAAGGTGACATCGAACTGAATTTGAATAATCCTCAACTTTCTTCTTCCCTATGCGATAGTTAAAGGGAAAGATTGAACACGTCTTTTAAAAGCTTGATGTGAAGTAGTATATAGACTGCCGGGTTTAACGCGATTTTAACACTTGTCACATTTTTTACCTCTCACCCTTCGGGTTCGTGGCCATAAATGTGACAAGTGTTAAAAATCGCGCTAAACACCGGCAATCAATTTACTACTATAGTTCATTTATCGTATTTATACGCCCTATTAGAGGATTGTGGTTATAAGGTATTATATCAAGGCTGAGCATATATTAACATTTATTCGAACACTTGGTTTATAATACGCTTATTACATTTCAACGCCCTATTAGAGGATTGTGGTTATAAGGTATTATACCATGGCTGAGCATATACTAACATTTGTCCGAGTACGTGCTTTAAATAATTACTTACACGGATGGAAGATGGATGTTCCAGATGATAATCCTCTAGGAGCAGATCCAGTTGTTTTCCTTATTGGTGTGCAGAGGAAGACTATCGAAAAGATCAAGGAAGAACTACGAGACCTAAATAGTATTAAGGTTCAACTAGCTTTGAATATCACACTACTACTTGACAAACCTGATGATTCAATATATGAGACACATACCTTTCGGAGTTCACAATCCCGTTTTGACCAACAATGCTGAGATCCGTGGGGTAGTAGTATAAGCACATGCTCTGATCAATAACATCATCGAGAAGTGGATCAGCCGTGGATCAAATTGGGTTATACATACAGTCAATATTCTATGGTTAAACATCGCAAGATATCAACCACTACGTGGAGGTTCATATTTACCACTACCTCCCGAAATAGCGAATAAGAAAGCCGTGATCAATGTGAATAACAAAGACGACCATTGCGCACTTTGGTCGATATGCGCAGCAATGTTTCCAGTTAAAAAAGATCCTCAGAGGACATCAAAGTATCAAATAGATATGGTGAAATCCAATGGGGTGGACTCACCAACACCAATCTCACAAATACCACTTTTGGAGAAGCAAAACAACATTTCTATTAATGTATACGGTTGGGAACCAAAGGAAAAGTGCTTGATTATACATCACATCTCAAATAAGACTTTTTCGAAGTACGTTCATCTCCTACGTATAGAAGACCCAAAGAGTGGTAAGCAACACTACTGTTGGATCAAGGACTTCAATCGCCTCCTATTCGATCAAACAAAGCATGATCATAGGCAGCACTTCTGCGAACGATGTCTACATGGATATTCCAACGAATCTCTTCTTACAAAGCACATTCCAGAGTGTAACGGCATCAATGACCGAGCCATACGCATTGAAATGCCTACCATTAATAACAACAAAGTCTCCTTTCAGAATATCCACAAACAGCTAAAAGTACCCTATATTATCTATGCAGACCTTGAGGCTTTCACCACTAAGATCGAAGGACCTGCCCAAGACCCAAAGAAGAGCAACACACTTAAAACAGAAGAACATATTCCCTGTGGATTTTCCTATATAGTTATATGTTCTGATGGTCATAGCGAACCACCTGTATTATATAGAGGCACGAATACTATCGAACGTTTTCTACGATGCATACAAGAGGAAGAGGTGAAGATCAAAGCCAAAACGGCTAAACTACTATGTATGTCATTAGAAAACTATAAGGTTTATAATAGAGCAACGATTTGTCATATCTGTAATAAGCCCTTGGTTGGTAGAGATAGAGTACGTGATCATTGCCACATCACAGGTAAGTTTCGAGGTGCCGCACATAATACTTGTAATCTCAAATTACGTACTTTTCCTACCATCCCAGTCGTATTCCACAATCTTCGTGGATATGATTCTCACCTACTAATGCAATCCATATCTAGGACATCAGGTAAGATCTCTTGTATTCCAAACAATATGGAGAAATACATTTCATTCTCACTTGGTAACTTACAGTTCATAGATAGCACTCAATTTCTACCATCATCTCTTAGTGAGTTGGTAGCAAGTGCAGCTCCAGATACATTTCAACAAACTACGAAGTATACGCACGACACAGATAAAAACAAGTTACTGCTTCGCAAAGGCGTTTATCCATATGAGTACATGGACTCTTGGGATAGATTTACAGAGACTTCTCTTCCACCAAAAGATGCATTCTATAGTAAACTACATCTAGAGGACATAACCGACGAGGACTATGAACACGCACTAGAAGTTTGGAACGCATTCAATTGTGAGACATTGGGTGATTATCACGACCTTTACCTACGAACCGACGTACTTCTTCTAGCAGATGTGTTCGAGGCCTTTCGAATGACATGCATGCAAAACTATGGATTAGATCCGGCACATTACTATACTAGTCCTGGTCTATCGTGGGATGCATTGTTAAAGACGACTGGAGTGGAGCTTGAACTACTAACCGACTACGACATGCATCTATTCATTGAGAAAAGTCTACGAGGCGGGATATCTATGGTTTCTCAACGTAATGCCAAGGCAAACAATAAAAACGTACCTGATTTCGATCCAGAAAAACCAAATAGCCACATATTATATCTTGACGCGAATAACTTGTATGGATGGGCCATGAGTCAATATTTACCAACAGGAGGATTCGAGTGGTGCGTACCAACAGAAGAACAAATCATCAACCACGCAATCGATTCAGATAAAGGTTATATCCTTGAAGTCGATCTAGAATATCCTCGAGAACTTCACGATGCACATAACAGCTATCCACTAGCTCCAGAGAGAATGCAAGTAGATAAAACTTGGTTCTCAGAGTATCAAATCGATCTATTCGAGAAACTATACAAAGGTAATGGATCTTTGAAAGTGGAAAAGCTCGTACCTAACCTATATGACAAAGAACGATATGTGATTCACTACCGCAACCTACAACTGTATCTATCCCTTGGTATGCGTTTGAAAAAGATCCACAGGGCACTACGATTCGATCAATCCCAATGGATGGAACCATTCATACGAATGAATACAGAGCTACGAAAACAAGCGAAGAACACATTCGAGCAGGACCTATACAAGCTGATGAATAATAGTGTATTTGGAAAAACAATGGAGAATCTACGTAAGCGTGTAGATATCAAATTAGTGCGCGCCTCAGAAGGAATCAAACTACAACGTCTATTGAATAAACCTAGTTATGCTCGTTCGGCGATCTTTGAAGATGATCTTGCTGCGGTACACAACTACAAAAGCAAACTACTTCTGAACCGTCCAGTATATGTTGGAATGTCAATTCTAGATCTCTCAAAGCATCTGATGTATGACTTCTACTATAACGAGCTCAAGAATCAGTATGGACAACGTTGTAATCTAATATATACAGATACCGACAGCCTACTACTACACATTGAAACTGAAGACATCTATGCAGACATGATCATCAACAAACATCTATATGATACGAGCAACTACGACAAAGACCATCCATCATACGACGTATCCAACAAGAAAGTACTTGGTAAAATGAAAGACGAATGTGGAGGTATTCCAATTGTAGAATATGTCGGACTACGATCGAAGCTCTATTCTATATTAAAAGTAGGTGGTGGTGAGATTCGTAAAGCCAAAGGTACCAAGAAGGCAGTTGTAAAACATCATATTCGTCATGATCAATACAAAAAGTGTTTGCTAGATAAGAAAGTATTCAAACATGGAATGCATATGCTTCGAAACGAAGGTCATAGGATGTATGGCATGCATATGAACAAAGTATCTCTATCACCATTCGATTGTAAGCGATGGATTTCAGCAAACGGAATAGATACACTAGCATACGGTCATGGATACGTTTTTCCAGATGATGAAGACTTAGACGACTTTATTTGCGAGTTGCTTCTATCTTAGATCGATTAGGTACGAACAGAATACCTTTTGGTGGTAGTTCTGTATCTAGTGACACCACTTGTATCTCTTCACGCACAAACCCTCGCTTCGGCGCATCTTTTCCTAAATAGTATAGAACTGGTTGGTTTGAAGATACCACATTTCGAGAAATATAATATGTCTGTAAACTCCATACAGGATCAGTGGCTCTACGTCTTTCACCACCTTCCAATTCTCCCGGTGAGTATAGATATCGAACCATAACATCGAATGGTATACGTTTTTCTTCTAATCCGACAGTCCGCAAATATGTGGGAGTTTTAATGTTCACCTGCTGCGATACAACGGAATTCGAAGGCTTCTTTCCTGTAAGTCGAGTCACTTCATTATTCATGGCCTCGATAACCTTTGGAAGTCGTAACACCCATTCTCTACTACGTGTATCTGATCCTTCAGACGTGAGTACCATTTCTTGAGCATATTGATATCCAAACAATCTTTCAGCTAGTGTTCTATTCGCTCTCTCAACGAAGCTTTGTGATCTATGGTTACCAGCCTCACTTCGTTGGACTTTCGTACCATGTAGTTCTAATGTTTCAGACATACGTCCCATGAATTCCCTACCAGGATCGACTTGTAGAGTTTTTGGCCATTCTAGTGGACTACGCTTGTATATTCGTTCAAAAGCTGCAGATACTTCACCACTATCTTTCGATGCTAATGGCTCAGATTCTTTATATCGAGAAGCCACATCGATCACAACTAAAGCATACTTATATAGTTTCCTTCCACGTCCAGCTTGGTGAACCTCATTTGGTTTCGATACAGTCCAATGCGGTCGTGGTATGTGTCGTGGTGGTGGTAGGTATATTTGCCATAGTGCCTGTTTCTCTAACCAACTTGCAGCTACGTCTTCAGATACCTTTGCTGCCGCCGCTAGCTTACCAACTGCAGCGTAACCTTTCCAGTATCCCACAGAACCATAGAAGATATTCGCAAGGCGAGAATCCATTATATATAACATAACGACGAGACTCCAATACGAAGACAAAAAAGAAGGATAAAGACTTATCTAGCTGACAAGTTCTTATCCTTCTTTTTTGCGTCGATTCGCTGCGTTATCCTAACGAAGTTTGATGTCGCGTCCTAGTATCAAACCGAATCTGACCCCACCGTACTCTTTAGGAAAGCGAGCCACGTGTGCGGCTACTGGCTCATCTGGGCAAAGCACGACATTATGAAAACTTAAGAATTCTTCAGTACTACTCATTTGCAATTCTATATTTGTTATGTGGACTCTACATTCGGTGTCTAGTTCGGTGTCTACTAACTTTCCTTCTGGATTTAACTCGAGCATAAGCGAATCGGTACAATATGAAAAAGTAGATTTTGGGGCTAATATGGCGTTAGTGATGATAGAGTTTTCACTTCCTTTAATCCTTACTTTAACAACTTCCATGATTTTCTTCTCCGATACGTATATATGTGCGTATCTTTAAATGGAAGTAGAAAACCAACTTTATGGTGACCTAGTAATCTTCTAGTAAGTAATCTAGTAATCACGTTTAGCGTAAAAAAGCTCGTTTTTAAAAAGCATAGCTATAGCCAACGACTAGCAGCATAGCCAGCAACTAGCATTCCACCTCCGACATAGACCAACTCACCCGTCTTTTGTTCGCTAGAAGGTTGATAGTAGTCTGATAAATTAGGTTCGTGCTCATTCTCGTGTGCCGCTTTAAATAGCGCAAAGGCCTTATCGTCAGTGTGGAAACCTTCAGAATCCTCGTACTTCATATTCGCTCGTTCTCTAGCAAAGTCAGCTAACTTTTCGCGGTTTTCGCGGAAGGTAATAGCGTCTTTTTGTAGCTTCTCTATTGCCCTGTCGTGTTTTTCTCGTTCTATAGCAAGTTCATTGGAATCCGCCCCACTAAGGGCTCTGGCGAGGTAGTTTCCCCCTATAAAGGCCGATGCGTTTAAAACCGCCCCAACGACAATTGCAATACATGCGCTGCCCATCAAAAATTAGTGGGTATGTACTTTTTGTCTTCGACATATTGCTTAGCGGCTATGCTACCAGCTAAAACGGCCGTCCACTTAACGTAATTCAATATAGAAGCAGAAGGATCGTTAAGCATAGGTTCCTTGACGACCAGTAGTATATCAATTGTTGGTTCTGGCCCGATTTCAACAAAATACAACGAACACACCCTACCCATTCGTTACATTTATAACATCTCACCCTTCGGGTTCGTTTTTATAAATGTAACGAATGGGTAGTGTGTGTTCGTTGTATTTTGTTAAAATAGGGCCAGACACCAACAATTGGTTTACTACTATAGTTCATTTATCGTATTAATATTGGTGCACCATTTCCGGTTTCTGCCACACTATTCTGGATTAGAGCAGTTTTCGAACATTTGGTTTATAGTGAATTTATTACATTTTATTGTATTTTAAAACCTATTAGAGGAGTGATTAGTATACAGTATATCCATCCATGGTACTAACATATATTCTTTACTTCACGATATTAGCATATGCTGTTATCTTAGTACGTATTAATACCACACAGATTAGACAAGCGAACATTTGGTTTATAGCGAATTTATTACATTTCAACACCCTATTAGAGGACAGAGTAACCTATAATATATCACACCAATATGGATGAGTACATTGAGAGGTTACTTGCAGAAACGCAACCACCAGAGCCTTTCCGGGGTGTCATCCGTAACATCTTAGATGAGCCTATTCCGGAAGCAATGAAAAGGCACTTACTACGACCACTGCTTCCAACGAGATACAAGCCAAGGTCGAAGCCACCACTTCGTAAAAAGCGGAAAGCTATCCTTGAGGAGTTTGACCCCCTACATGCACCCCCTAAGAAAGTCAAAACAGTCGAGGATCCCAATGGCCTTACATTTGTCCGAGTACGCGCTTTAAGGAATTATTTACGTGGATGGAAGATGGATATTCCAGATGATAATCCTCTAGTAGCAGATCCAGCTGCTTTTCTTGCTGGTGTGCGTAAGCAAACTACAGAAAAGATTAAGGAAGAGATTCAAGAACACAATGCCTTAAAGGCTCAGTTAGGTTTAAATATAACGTTCATACTTGATAAACCTGATGGTTACGTATATGAGACAGCCACCTTTTATAGCTTGCAATCTGTTTTGACCAACAACGACGGGATCCGTATGGTAATAGTAGAAGCACATGCTCAGATATACAACCGAATCGAGAAGTGGATCAGTCGAGGATCGAACTGGGTTATACATACAGTCAATACTCTATGGTTAAACATCGCTAGATATCAACCAATACGTGGAGGTTCATATTTACCACTACCTCCAGAAATAGCTAATAAGAAAGCAGTGATCAATGTGAACAACAACGACAACAATTGCTTACGTTGGTCACTACGCGCAGAAACTCTTTCAACCGCAAGAAAAGCAGCAAAACTTCCAACCATAAAAAACCCTCAGGAGACATCGAAATATAAAGGAGACGATGGGTTTAACTTTGATGGTGTGGATGCGCCAACACCAATCTCACAAATAAAACGCGTAGAGAAGCAAAACAAAATCTCGATTAATGTGTTTGGATGGAATTCGAAGGAAAAGCACTTGATCATACACCACATTTCGAATGAGACTTTCTTAAAGCGTGTTAACCTATTGCTAATAGAAGACCAAAATAGTGGTAAGCAACACTATTGTTGGATCAAGGACTTTAATCGCCTCCTATTTGATCAAACAAAGCATAATAATAGGAAGCACGTTTGCGAGCGATGTCTACATGGATATTCCAATGAAGCTCTTCTTACAAAGCACATTCCAGAGTGTAATGGTATCGATGACAGAGCTATACGCATTGAAATGCCTACCAATAATGATAACAAAGTCTCATTTCAGAATATCCACAAACAGCTCAAAGTACCCTACATTATCTATGCAGACCTTGAGGCTTTGACCACTAAGATCGAAGGACCTGCCCAAGACCCAAAGAAGAGCAACACACTTAAAACAGAAGAACATATTCCCTGTGGATTTTGCTATATAGTTGTACGTTCCGATGGTCATAGCGAACCACCAGTACTATATAGAGGCATGGATACTATCGAACGTTTTCTACAATGCATACAAGAGGAAGAGGTGAAGATCAAAGCCCAAAAGTCTAAACCACTACGTATGTCACAGGAAAACTATAGGGTTTATAATAGAGCAACGATTTGCCATATCTGTCATAAGCCCTTGGTTGGTAAAGATAGAGTACGTGATCATTGCCACATCACAGGTGAGTTTCGAGGTGCCGCACACAATGCCTGTAATCTCAAATTACGTATTTTTCCTACCATCCCAGTTGTATTCCATAATCTTCGTGGATATGATTCTCACCTACTAATGCAATCAATATCCAAGACATCAGGTAAGATCTCTTGTATTCCAAATAATATGGAGAAATACATTTCATTCTCACTTGGTAACTTACGGTTTATAGATAGCATTCAATTCCTACCATCATCTCTTAGTAAGTTGGTAGAAAGCGCATATCAAGATACCTTTCAACAAATTGCAAAGCATACACACGATCGAGAGAAATCCAAACTATTAACTCGTAAAGGTGTTTATCCATACGAGTACATGGACTCTTGGAATAGATTTACAGAGACTTCTCTTCCACCTAAAGAAGCATTCTATAGTAAACTAAATCTAGAGGATATAACCGACGAGGACTATGAACACGCACTAGAAGTTTGGAATGTATTCAGTTGTAAAACATTGGGAGACTACCACGACCTATATCTACAAACTGATGTACTTCTTCTATCAGATGTGTAAAATCGATCATGCGGATCAGGTTTCCCATTGGACGCCAGAACAATTAAACCTAGTTATATTCAAATTCGCTTAGTTTTCGTTTAGCTAAGTTAGACTGATTTTGTAATTAGTTGCAGTTAGTGTGGAGTTTTCGGCGAGTGTCAATGTCTTGTAAGTATCGTTTTTTTTGCCTTTTTCTTGTTCTGAATTTCTTGTTCTTTGGTCACGTATTGACGTTTATTATTGTAATTTGTAGCGAATCGTTATCGGAAGTAAATAAAACGCATGTGAAGACAGAGAAGCCCCGCTAACTGACTAAATATCCAGTTCAAACCCTACATTCATTCGAAGACATGGCCGAAAAAGAAGGATCTTCGAGCGGAAGAGATGAAAGCTCGAAGAAGAAGGCCGATGAAGAGGTCGATGAAGAAGTCGATTTAACCAGGTTAAAGAGAAGGAGGGCTGGGCATTTGGGTGAATTAACAAAGAAAACTAGAAGTTTACAGGAGTTGTTAACGGTGGAATTGGATGAAAAGGTTCTGGAAGAACACGCGACGAAATGCGAGCAGGCTTTCCACAGGTTTGTGGATGCTCACGAAGTCTGTATGCGCCTCGAGAGGGACGAAGAAAAAAGAGCTCTCATGGACAGAGTATATATGAGTCAAAGGGACTTGAAGTGTGCGATAGATCGACAATTGGCTGAGTGGAAAGAAGCGAGATTGCGTAACCCAGTGGAGAGGGCAGCAACACAGCGGAGTACCGCACGTCATTCTGTTAGGAGTTCGGCCAAGAGTTGTAGGAGTTCGGCCAAGAGTTCTAGGAGTTCCAAAGGTAGTCTCAGAGCCAGAAAGCAACTCGAGGAGGCGAAACTGAACATACAGGCCCTGAAAGAAAGACAGGAAATCGAACGACGGTTTGAAGAGGAAGAAGTCGAAGAGGAAAGGAGGAGATGTAGAAGAAGAGCCGAACTTGATGGGAAACTGCAGCTTTTAGAGGCAGAGGCAACGATGAAGAGGGCGGAGGCAAGTTTAATGTTTGAAGAAAAGGGGTCTGATGGCATGAGTATAATTTCAGCGGCTTCTGATGGAGCCATCAAGTCATTTCTACAGAAGACTCCCGTTGAAAGTCAAGTTCCACTGAACGTTTTAGCTCATGAATTCCAGCCTCAGGATTTTGAGCATTTTCCACAGAAATCGGAAATAGTCCGACCGGAAGTTGTCGATCGGAAACAGGAGTCAAAGGTCAAGGACTGGAAGCGACCACCGGAAGTTGAGAACCTGAAGCGACTAACGGAAGTCGAGGACCAGAAGCAACAACCAGGGACCGAAGCATGGGTGGCCATATCAGACGCAATAAGACAGGGGCCTTCTCTTCCGAGAATAGAACTAATGAAGTTTGGTGGGGATCCACTAGATTATGCCGTGTTCGAGACAAATTTTCGAGATAATGTCGAACCCCAGGTGAAAGACGATTCGCAACGCCTAACTCATTTGATGGCACAATACACGGGAACGGCAAAGGAAGCTATACAAGGATGTGTGAACTTACCTTACGGCAGGAAATATTCAGAGGCCTGGCAGACCCTTCTTTGGAACTTCGGGCAACCTTACATGATTGCCGACGCATACATCAAGAAGTTAAATGATACGCAGCTTAGAAGAGGAGACACAAGCTCATTACTGGAATTCGCTAGGAGATTAGAAGATACCAGTAGGGTCCTGGGCAGCATGGGCTTGAGATATTACAACCGACTAGACAGCGAAGAGACTATTGTCATGTTGATGAAGAAACTGCCGGAGGAGTCCCTTAGGAGAAAATGGGCAGACAAGGCAGGTGATTTGATATTGAGCAAGGGGCAAGCGGAATTCTTAGACTTTGTAAATTTCGTGAGAAGGACAGCAGATCGGCTGAATAACAGATTCGGCAAAGAGCTTAAAGCACAAGGTGAGCGACGCGACTCCATTGCCGCAGGCAGCCGTCCTATTCAACGACAAACCAAGGTGATTGAAAGGGTGACGACTATGGCAACCCAAGCAGAACTGCAGGACAAGCAAGGTCCAGGGTACAGGGAAATCGCGAGACGGAAATGTCCGAAATGTTCTGAAATGCACGCTATCTGGAGATGTAAGATGTTCAGGATCTCTTCTATTAAAGATCGCCTCAAGACGGTAAGGGAGCATAAGCTTTGTTGGCGTTGTCTAGACGAGGGTCATTTCGCAGACTCGTGTACAAAGGACTTCCTTTGCAGAAAGCAAGGGTGCGGTAGGCAACACCACACTCTCCTTCATTGGCCTGAAGATAACCGGATAGACAATCAAACAAGGAACAATGCTGCAGGAGCATCAGCAGAGAATCGAGAATCTGTCAGGTCAGAAAGTCAGTCCCTGAAAACAGTTAATCCACCTCCAGCCGCCGCAAGTTCCAACAATTCCTCTTCAGTAGGAGCAGTACAGGTTGGGAAACCGAGAGTGTGCTTTAAAGTCGTTCCGGTGAAGGTTAGCAACATTACAGGTGACAAGGAGGTTTTCACGCATGCCTTTCTCAGATACGACTCTTTGTCTAAAGAGTCTAGTAGAAGAGTTGAATTTGCACTATGTACCGGCTGACTTCACTGTAAGTACCGTGAGTGGCGAAGAAAAGATCTTGGGTCAGGAGGTATCACTGAACATTGAGGGTCTGGAGGGAGGTCCCCAGTTTCACCTTAGCCACGTGCTAACTACGTCAAAGATACCGGTCACTACGAAGCACTTTGCCACAAGGAAGGATATTGAGAAATGGCCTCATCTTAACGGAGTCTGTCTGCCTGAGATCAGCCATAAACTAGAGGTAACCATGTTAATTGGAAGTGATCGGCCTGACATCATAGAAGACGAGTTAGACAAGAGGGTCGGACAGATAGGGCAGCCGTTTGCAGTTAAGACCCCTCTTGGCTGGACTGTCTATGGTCCTATGGCGGAGCCAGCAGGTGATTGTATCAATGTCAACTTTATCAAGTGTGAACACGAAAGAGCTATTAGTATGCAGTTACAAAGGATGTGTAACGAGGACTTTGACGCTACATTGCATGAGAACGATCTTGGTATGTCGGTGGAGGATCACGCAGCGAAGAACATTATGGAAAGATCTGTTCAGTTAGTCAACGGACATTACCAGGTGAAGTTACCTTTCCGCCATAAACCACCGAATCTTCCTGAAAGTTTAACAACGGCAAGGAGAAGACTCTTCTCTCTGAAGAGGAAGATAGAGAGGGATCCGGTCTTTGGAGAGAAGTATAACACGGTTTTAGAGAAATACCAGAGCGAGGGATCATCAAGGCATGTACCAGAGGAGGAACTTGTCAAGTTAAGAAACAACAGATCTCTATGGTATCTGCCCCACCATGCAGTGTGGCAAGAGAAGAAACCAGATCCTAGGGTGGTGTTCGATTGCGCAGCGAGGAGCGCTGGTATTTCTCTTAATGAGCAGCTACTACAGGGGCCCGATAACACAAGCAAGTTGCTGGGAGTAATTCTGAGGTTCCGCGTGAACAACGTGGCGGTCGCTGCAGACATCAAGCGGATGTTTCATCAAGTTTATGTGGCTCCAGAAGACTGCGGTGCCTTGTGCTATTTGTGGTGGCCGAATGGTGATGTATCTCAAGAGGCTCAGACTTACCAGATGATTGTTCACATCTTTGGAGCGACGTCGTCGCCGAGCATTGCCAGCTTCGCCCTTAGACGAACTGCAAGTGACAACTGTGTAGAATTTTCACCAGAAGTTGTAGATGCGGTATTCAGGGACTTCTACGTAGACGATCTACTGAAATCGTTTAGCGATAGCGAAGAGGCAATTGAGATTTCCAGACAGCTCTGTGAACTGCTACGAAGAGGAGGATTCACATTGACGAAGTGGCTATCGAACAATAGAGAAGTTATGACAGCATTTCCAAAAGAAGAGCGAGCTCAGAGCTTCAAGGATTTAGACTTAAAGTCTGAGAGTCTTCCCACTGATACAGCGCTAGGAATCCACTGGAACGTAGAAGAGGACACTTTTAACTTAGTTACAAGCAAGAAAACATATCCTGAGAACCGAAAAGGTTTATTGGCGTCCGTCGCAGGTGTCTACGACCCCCTAGGATTCGCAAGTCCATTAGTTCTACCAGGAAGACAGATCAACCAGGACCTCTGTAAAATGAAGTACAACTGGTGTGATAAACTTCCAGAGGATGTGCTAGTTCGATGGAAGGCGTGGAGAGATGGACTAGAGAGTCTGGAGAACTATGGGATACCACGTTGTTTCAAGCCCCAAGATTACGGTCAAGTTGTGCGCACAGAACTCCATCACTTCGCTGATGCATCGCAAGAGCACGGGTACGGAGCGGTTTCGTATCTACGTTTCGTCAACCAGAGCGGACAGATCCATTGCGCATTTCTCATGGGTAAATCCAGAGTAAGGCCGTTGGGAAGCGCAATGACGGTACCCAAGCTTGAGCTAACGGCAGCTACTTTGTTAACACAGATGAACGACTTGATTGTCAAGGAACTAGAAGGAAGGTTGGAAATTGACAGTGTAACATACTGGACAGATTCTACCATAGTATTAAGATACATCAGGAATGAGAGACGAAGGTTTGTTACCTTCGTTGCCAACCGAGTTGCGGTTATACGAGAACGATCAGATCCATTTCAGTGGCGTCATGTCAGATCAGAGGTCAACCCTGCAGATTATGCCTCAAGAGGAGTGAAAGTTTCAGAGACTGAGAAGCTTGAGATTTGGAGAAGAGGTCCAGAATTCTTATGGAAGGACACCAGTGAGTGGCCACAGCAACCACTAGATCTTCCTCTAGAGCTTACAGACGATGATGAAGGAGTCACGAAGGACAAGACAGCCGTGGTGTGCACCGTCGCAGCAGATGTCGATTTCTGGGATAGGTTGTTTTGTCGGTATTCAACTTGGAAGAAGTTGGTGAGAAGCGTCGCATGGCTGATAGACTGACGCGACACTGGAAGCGAAAGGAAGATCAGCAAAGGTTCGCAAAACAAGATGCTGAACCACTATCGCTTGATGAGCTTGAAGAAGCGGAGAGAAGAGTAGTTAAGTACGTCCAAAGATCGTCGTTTGTCGAGGAATTGGATCGATCGTCAGACAAGTACACAAAACGGAGCAGGTTCGCCGCACTACGACCCTTTGTAGAGGATGGGATTCTACGCGTTGGAGGTCGTCTTCAGCGATCAGACTTGAGTTATGACGCGAAATATCCATACATACTTCCCGGAAAGCATCCCGTTACGAAGATGATTATTCACCATTATCACCAAATGAACGGGCACGTTGGAACGCATCAAGTGTTATCTGCTACGAGGGAACGTTTCTGGATTGTGAAGGGTGTATCGTCAGTAAGATCTGTGATTAAGAAGTGCCATGTTTGCAGGCGTGAAAGCGCGCGTCTTGGAGAGCAGGTGACAGCGCCGCTACCAATCATAAGATGCTCTTCGGACAAGCACAGGCTCGTATATCCGTTTGCAGCAGTAGGCGTAGACTACTTTGGACCATTTAACGTGAAGTTGGGACCCTCTACGAGATCAAGCCGCACAACAATCAAGAGATACGGATGCATTTTTACCTGCCTCAGATACCGAGCAGTACATTTAGAAGTCGCAGCGGATTTATCTACTGACAGCTTCATAAACGCTCTAACGCGTTTCATTGGCAGGCGTGGCCCGCCATGTGTAATTTACAGCGATAATGGAACTAATTTTCGAGGAGCCGAGTCTGATGTTC
This sequence comes from Actinernus sp. WN-2022, assembly GCA_030867875.1. Lineage (NCBI taxonomy): Eukaryota > Metazoa > Cnidaria > Anthozoa > Actiniaria > Actinernidae > Actinernus > Actinernus sp. WN-2022. Next base: position 52,274,238 of record JAOWCC010001679.1, on the reverse strand, counting down.
TGAAGGCCTTACAAGCATGGGACCAAGGGAAGATAAGAAACAGTCTGCAGCAAAGGCGCATTGAGTGGAACTTCAACCCACCAGCAGCAAGCCATCAGGGCGGAGTCTGGGAACGACTCATAAGATCTGTCAGAAGGATATTGCATTCCATAGTCAGAGAGCGACTGGTAAACGACGAAACACTCACGACGTTTTTGGTGGAGGTCGAGAAGATAATGAATGACAGGCCGATCACTCGCGTCTCAAGCGATGCGAACGATCTGGACGCGCTTACCCCGAACCATATACTCCTGCTGCGGCAAAATCCAAGCACATCTCCAGGAGAGTTCCAAGACGCCGACAAGTATCGACTGCGATGGAAGCACGTTCATCTGCTCGCGGAGGAATTCTGGTAGCGATGGATAAAAGAATACATCCCGACGCTCCAAGAGCGCCAGAAGTGGTTGGATCGTAAACCCAACTTCAAGGTGGGCGATCTGGTGCTAGTAGCAGACAAGACGATTTCGAGGGGTCAGTGGCCGAAGGCACTGGTACAGCAGACCTTCCCGGACAGCGATGGCGTGGTACGTCGCGTAATCGTGAAAACAGCGAACGGAGAACTGTGCAGAGATGTTAGAAAGCTTTGCTTGTTGGAAGAAGAATTGCTCAGCTGCATCCAAGAGAAGCTTGCGACCAGTAACTAAACGCAAGAAACTAAGGACGCTGGACGATTCTCTGTAGGAGAATTTACTTATAAATAGTGTAACCAGGACAGTCCTTGGGGGGGAGGGTGTAAAGAACAACAACTGCTGGAATTTAGTTGTAAAAGACCAGGACAGTCCTTGGGGGGAGGGTGTAAAATCAATCATGCGGATCAGGTTTCCCATTGGACGCCAGAACAATTAAACCTAGTTATATTCAAATTCGCTTAGTTTTCGTTTAGCTAAGTTAGACTGATTTTGTAATTAGTTGCAGTTAGTGTGGAGTTTTCGGCGAGTGTCAATGTCTTGTAAGTATCGGTTTTTTTGCCTTTATCTTGTTCTGAATTTCTTGTTCTTTGGTCACGTATTGACGTTTATTATTGTAATTTGTAGCGAATCGTTATCGGAAGTAAATAAAACGCATGTGAAGACAGAGAAGCCCCGCTAACTGACTAAATATCCAGTTCAAACCCTACAAGATGTGTTCGAGACCTTTCGCACAACATGTATGCAAAACTATGGTTCGGATCCTGCTCACTACTATACTAGTCCTGGTCTATCGTGGGATGCATTGTTAAAGAAGACAGGTGTGGAGCTTGAACTATTAACTGACTATGACATGCATTTATTCATCGAGAAAGGTCTACGTGGTGGTATATCCATGGTGTCTCAGCGTTATGCTAAAGCAAACAACCAAAGTATACCCGACTCCGATCCTAATAAGCCAAATAGTCACATACTATATCTTGACGCCAATAATCTATATGGTTGGGCCATGAGTCAATATCTACCAACAGGAGGATTTGAGTGGTGCACACCAACAGAAGAACAAATAACCCAACACGCAATCGATTCAGATAAAGGATATATCCTCGAAGTCGATTTAGATTATCCTCGAGAACTTCATAATACACATAACAGCTATCCACTAGCTCCAGAGAGAATGCAGGTGGATAAAACTTGGTTCTCAGAGTATTAAACCGATCTATTTAAGGAACTATATGAAGGTAATGGATCTTTGAAAGTTGAAAAACTAGTACCTAACCTATATAACAAAGAACGATATGTGCTACACTATCGCAACCTACAACTGTATCTATCTCTTGGTATGCGTTTGAAAGAGATCCACAGGGCATTACGATTTGATCAATCCCAATGGATGGAATCATACATACGAATGAATACAGATCTACGAAAACAAGCGAATAGCACCTTCGAGCAGGATCTATACAAGCTGATGAACAATAGTGTATTTGGTAAGACAATGGAGAATCTACGTAGGCGCGTAGATATCCAATTAGTGCGTGCCTCAGAAGGAATCAAACTACAACGTCTATTGAATAAACCTACATATGCTCATTCAACGATCTTTGATGATAATCTAGCTGCAGTACATAACTACAAAAGCAAACTACTTCTTAACCGTCCAGTATATGTTGGAATGTCAATTCTAGATCTCTCAAAACATTTGATGTATGACTTCTACTACAACGAGCTCAAGAAGCAATATGGACAACGCTGTAATCTACTTTATACCGATACTGACAGCCTACTACTACACATTAAAACTGAAGACATCTATTCAGACATGGCAACTCATAAACATCTATATGATACTAGTAACTATAGCAAAGACCATCCGCTGTATAGTATCGATAACAAGAAAGTACTTGGTAAAATGAAAGACGAATGTGGAGGTATTCCAATTGTAGAATATGTCGGACTACGATCGAAGCTCTATTCTATATTAAAAGTAGGTGGTGGTGAGATTCGTAAAGCCAAAGGTACCAAGAAGGCAGTTGTAAAACATAATATTCGTCATGAGCTTACAAGAGTGCTTACAAGATAAGAAAGTATTCCGCCATGGAATGCATATGCTTCGAAGCGAAGGTCACAGGATGTATGGCGTGCATATGAATAAAGTATCTCTATCACCATTCGATAGTAAACGATGGATTCCAGCAAATGGAATAGATACACTAGCCTACGGTCATGTGGACGTCTTTCCAGAGGATGAAGACTTAAACGATTTTATTAGCAACGTACTATCAACCGCAGTCGATACACTATCATACGATCGTAAAAACATCATTCCATATGATGAATACTTAGACGACTTCATTTACGATTTGCTTCTATCTTAGATCTATTAGGTACGAACAGAATACCTTTTGGTGGTAGTTCCGTATCTAGTGGTACTATCTGTAACTCTTCACGAACAAACCCTCGCTTTGGTGCATCTTTTCCTAAGTAGTATAGAACTGGTTGATTTGATGATACCACATTTCGAGAAATATAATATGTCTGTAAACTCCATACAGGATCAGTTGCTCGTTTTACTCCACCTTCCAATTCTCCCGGTGAGTATAGATATCGAACTAAAACATCGAATGGTAGTCGTTTTCCTTCAATCCAATAATTCGAGAATATGTAGGAGTCTTTATGTTTACTTGTTGTACCTCTATAGAATTTGAAGGCTCCTTACCTGTTAGTCGAGTAACTTCATTGTTCATAGCCTTGATAACATCAGGAAGCCTCAATACCCATTCTCTACTACGCGCATCCGATCCTTCAGATGTAAGTACCATCTCTTTTGCATATTGATATCCAAATAATCTTTCAGCTATCGTTCTATTTGCTCGTTCGACAAAACTTTGTGCTCTATAACAACAACAACAAACAAATCCTTTTATTTCACACCTATTATTATATTTACAGTTCCTTGTTTGAAAGAAAAAAAGTAGCAAAATATGAAAAAGTCAATGACAAAGGTACAATATACGTATTAAAGGTGTCTAGGGGCTAAATAAACAAAGGTTTTCTAGTTAGCTCCTAGCCATGTAAAGATACATTATTAATGTAGTGACACAAATAAAACAAAATACGAACAAGAAAATACAGACACATACAATAACAAACATTGGCAGTTAAAGGTTTGATTTAAATTGCTTTTGAATTAGAAATTGTTTTACTTTTTTAGGAAATGAGAAATTGGTGAGATGTTTTAAATGACTGGGAAGTTCTTGCCAGAGATCAACTGTTGCTGATGATACAGACTGTTTTCCAATGTTGGTTCTTGTGCGTGATTTATAGAAATTTTTGTTGGTGGCATATCGCGTACTATAAGAATGGACTTCACTAGCATACTGAAAATAGTTTTGAAATATATTAGGTAACTCATTTCTATGCCACTTATGAGCAAATTTGAGGGCTTGTAAATTGTAAATAGCATTAACAGAGAGAATATTTAACAGATTCATAAGGGGTAGAGCACTTTCTGTGTTAGGCCCATGGGTAACAGCAAAAAACATAACTCTTATCACTATATTTTGTTTCGTTTGAACTTTTTTAATTTGTGTTTTATAGGCACTTCCCCATGCGAGGATAGCATATGAAATGTAGGGGTAGATAAGGCTATAGTATAGTTGTTTTAGTTGGGCTAGAGACATGTAATGCCTTAATTTATAAAAGATGCCAATATTTCGGGCAATTCTGGAGCAAGTATAAGCTATATGGTATTTCCATGTGAGCTTGTCGTCAATTAACACTCCCAGATATTTAATATGGTCCCTTTTTTCTAGAGACTTATATGTTCCATCTTTATTTGTTAATTTGATATTTATGTTTTCAATTCCTTTTTTCCTGGGAGATTTAATTATCATAAAATTCGTTTTCTTAATGTTTATAGATAATTTATTTATATCTCACCATTTTTTTATGTTGGCAAGCTCTTTATTAATAAGTGTTTCAAGATCGCTGATGGAGGGAGACGATGCAAATACGTTGGTGTCGTCAGCAAATATTCGAAAGGATAATTTATCCGAGCAGTTTGAAATGTCATTAATATAGATTAGGAATAAAAGCGGACCTAAAGAGCTTCCCTGTGGGATGCCACATACCATTGTTTGTTTTGGTGATTCCATATTATTTAAATATACATATTGTTGCCTATCTGAGAGGTAGCTAATAAACCATTGTAAAGGGGTTCCTCTTATACCGTACGCCTCTAATTTCTTCAGCAAGATTTTGTGGTTTACTGTATCAAATGCCTTTGAGAAGTCTAGAAATACCCCACACGTAAAAAGATTATTATCAATTGCTTTTTTAAGATTATCAGTTATTTCCACTATAGCCTGTTCCGTTGATCTACCCTTCCGAAAACCAAATTGGAATTTGCTTAGTATTTCATGCTTTTCCAAGTAATTTATAATTTGCGAGTAGACTATGATTACCAGCTTCACCTCGTTGAACTTTCGTACCACGTAGTTCTAATGTTTCAGACATACGTCCCATGAATTCTCTACCAGGATCAACTTGCAATGTTTTTGGCCATTCTAGTGGACTACGTTTGTAGATTCGTTCGAAAGCTGCAGACACTTCACCACTATCTTTCGATGCTAATGGCTCAGATTCTTTATATCGAGAAGCAACGTCGATTACGACTAAAGCATACTTATATAGTTTCCTTCCACGACTAGGTCTATCATGAGGTAGAAATATCAAATCAGCTTGATGAACCTCATTTGGTTTCGATACAGTCCAATGTGGTCGTGGTATATAACGCGGTGGTGGTAGGTATATTTGCCATAGTGCTTGTTTCTCTAACCAAATCTTAGCTGTATCTTCCGATACCTTTGCTGCTACTGATAGCTTACCAACTGCAGCGTAACCTTTCCAGTATCCCTCAGGACCATAGAAGATATTAGCAAGGCGAGAATCCATCTGATATCTATACGTAACGACTAGACTCCAATACGAAGACAAAAAAAGAAGGATAAAGACTTATCTAGCTAACAAGTTCTTATCCTTCTTTTTTTGTGTATATTCACTGTATTATCCTAACGAAGTTTGATGTCGCGTCCTAGTATCAAACCGAATATGGCCCCACCATACTCTTTGGGAAAGCGAGCAACATGTGCGGTTACTGGCTCATCTGAGCAAAGCACAATATTATGAAAACTTAAGAATTCTTCAGTACTACTCATTTGCAATTCTAGATTAGTAATGTGGACTCTCTGTTCGGTATCGAGCTCGGTGTCTACTAGCTTTCCTCCTGGATTTAACTCGAGCATAAGCGAATCGGTACAATATGAAAGAGTAGATTTTGGGGCTAATATAGCGTTAGTGGTGATAGAGTCTTTACTTCCTTTAATCATTACGCTGACGACTTCCATGATTTCTTCTCTGATACATATATATATGTCTACGCTGTTTCCACAAAAGGAGCCCTAGAACCTAAAACCCCCTTTTGTGAAAACATGCTAGATCTTGTGTGCCTTTAGCTTTATAAGCCAGTAACTCGTGTTTTTGCCGTTTTCTTGAAACGGCAAATGACAGTTTACGACTTTTCTGGCCTTTCTATCCCACAATTTAATTGTGTGAGATCTATCCCATAATTTCTTTATTCGAGAGCTAGAGGTTAGGGTTAGGTTAGGAAAAGGCCATGTTCTGGTATTTTTACTGAAAATACAGCAAAATTCCATCAATTAAACTTGATCTACAGGAAGAGAACGTCGTATTGCCGTGTAGTGCATCGAAATCCATTAAAAGGTCGAGAAATGGCGCCACTTTGAAATTTAGGTTACACAAGTAAATTAATGCGTACTTGTTGGCTTCTTAAAAGCCAGTAACTCACTTTTCAACCTTTTCATCCCAAAAATGCACCTTTTTTCTCACACCTAGTGGAAAATGTACATCTTTCACTAAGCAAATCGTTGCGCCATACGTCAGGCAAAGTTGGTTTTTCGCGAAATTTTTTGAACTACTCCTCCCCACCCCACACCACCCTCATAAAATACCTAGAGATCAATTATTGGAAAGAAAGGCCAGAAAAGTCGTAAACTGTCATTTGCGCTTTCACGAAAACGGCAGAAACACGAGTTACTGGCTTTTAAAGCTAAAGGGCACATAAGATCTACGCTGTTTCCACAAAAGGAGCCCTAGAACCTAAAACCCCCTTTTGTGAAAACATGCTAGATGTGCATATCTTTAAATGGAAGTAGAACCAACTTTACGACGATCTAATGGTATTCTAGTAAGTAATCTAGTAATCTCCTAGTGATTTCCTAGTGATTTCCTAGTAATCTTCTAGTAATTTCCTAGTAATCTAGTAAGTGATCTAGTAATTTCCTAGTAATCTAGTAAGTGATCTAGTAATCTTCTAGCAATCTTCTAGTAATCATGTCGAGCGTAAAAAAGCTCGTTTTTTAAAAGCATAGCTATAACCAACGACTAGCAGCATAACCAGCAACTAGCATTCCACCTCCGACATAGACCAACTCACCCGTCTTTTGTTCACTAGAGGGTTGATAGTAGTCTGATAAAGTAGGTTCGTGTTCATTCTCGTGTGCCGCTTTGAATAACGCAAAGGCCTTATCATCGGTGTGGAAACCTTTAGAATCCTCGTACTTCGTATTTGCTCGTTCTCTATCAAAGTCAGCTATTTTTTCACGGTTTTCGTGGAAGGTAATAGAGTCTTTTTGTAGTTTCTCTATTGCCCTATCGTGTCTTTCTCGTTCTATAGAAAGTCCATTGGAATCCGATCCACTAAGGTATTTGGCGAGGTAGTTTCCCCCTATGAAGGCCGATGCGTTTAGGACCGCCCCAACGATAATCGCAATAAATGCGCTAGCCATCAAAAATTGGTGGGTATGTACTTTTCGTCCTCGAGATATTGCTTAGCGGCTAGACTACCAGCTAATACAGCTATCCACTTTATGTTGTTCAAGATAGAAACGGAAGGATCGTTAAGCATAGGTTCTTTAGCCACTTTTTTTGCGATCCACCCAATGCCTGTAGCGAGTCCAGTAATTATAGCGGCGTCGGTAACTGTTTTCATTAATTTCTTCTCCACCATTGCTATATCATATACGCATACAACCTATGATCCTAGTCTTCAAATGTTACTCCATATCCGACAACGTCGCCTTTGTAGTCTTTACAGGACTCGCGGGTCGTATCGTGCTAACGTTCTTAGGGGTATCGCCTATGTATCTTTTATATTGATAGTACACTCCTACCAATGCAGCACCTACGCCAATAGCTGTGAGAGTAGTATTAGTGGATAGATAGTTTTTCCCGATAGAAGTTCTTCTGCTAATTTGTTTTCACGTTCTATTTCCCTCTTAGTAGTATATCAAATGCCGGTTCTAGCGCACATTCCTGAAATTCCTCAAATTCCTTCTACCAATTAGTAAAATTGTTACATTTTCGTTGTTTTTTTTCATCTAATGGACTATCCTCACTTCGTTCGGGGTCCATTAGATGAAAAAAACAACGAAAATGAAACAATTTTACCAATTGGTCGTAGGAATTTGAGGAATTTCAGGAATGTGCGCCAAAACACGGCATTTCGTATTCTACTATAGTTCATTTATTGTATTTATACATTATATTAATAGACCGGTTTCTACCGCTTTTTTCCAGATTGGATCAGTTTTGTTGTACTATTTTTTTGTTGTGTTTTTTACATTTTAACACCCTATTAGAGAAACATGTTTATAAGGTATTATTTACTACTATAGTTCATTTGTTGTATTTATACATCATATTAAAGGAATGATTAGTTTACAGTATATCCATCCATGGTACTAACATACATTCTCTACTTCACGATATTAACGTATTCTGTTATCTTAGTACGTATTAATACCACACCGATTAGACAAGTGCGTATGATTGAAGAACCTCAACGTAAACGTTACAACTAATATACCAATTAGACATATAGTATATATAGGTATATTACACGATGATTGATAGTTGCACGATGATTGAGACAAGAACTTGTGATAGGTTGATGCGAGGAAAGACCACGAAATGTACAAATAAATGTTCAAAGACGTCAGAGTATTGCTCTCAACATAACTTCCAGATAGGAAGAGGATGTGCCATATTCGTTCCATGTTTAACGTGTGGTCGAGGCTGTCGTACTATTCACGAACTTTGTGCAAGATGTGGCGCACCTCGACTCCGTCTCATTCGTAATAAGAAGAACCTTAATAAGAAAATAGCTAAGGAGGCTAAATGTCTAAAGGTGGTGGAATCAGAGAAAGATCCAAATGTGACGGAATCGGAGAATCACGAGAAAGATTCAAATGTGGCGGACATTCACAATCTCGATAAGGAATTGGGTGACCTCTTAATTGGTGAGAAAGATCTAAATGTGGTAGAATCGGAGGATAAGTAGAAATCACGATACAAAAAAGAAAAAAGAATGAAGAGAAATTGTTATGCGACCTCTCTACATTTTTTTTCTTTTTTTTTTTAAACAAACAATTGGACAATTGACAGGTATATGGTATACAACTAGTATGGATGACCTTATTAGATTACTTGGTTCAGAAATTTGTGCAAGCCTACATATCAAACCACGGTTGCATATTAACACTGGTGAAACATGTTCCGAATGTCTATGCCCGATGGAAATGCAAGGAACGGAATTCATATGTCCCACCTGTGGTCTTGTTTCCGAGACTGAATCATGTAAAGAAACAACTATCGATCTTACTACTCGGTTGCATATAGTAGGTCCGGATAGCTTTCGATATCAACATGATCTAGACCGCACAAGCCCAAAACAAAGTGATAACAACGAATTACGACTACGAATAATCATGCGAGAACTACAGGCATACAACACTATTTATAAACAAAATTATAACCTCTCGTTTCCTACAAACGTATTAGTAATCGTAGCCGACGCATTTATCCAAGTAAAGAAGGTTTGTATCAAACGTAGCTATGCGAAACGAACTATTTTAGCTGCTATACTTTATCAGGCATGTATACAATGTGGGTTCATTCGATCTAAAGGTGAGGTTGCTCGTTTTATGCAACTAAATAATAAAAGCATCTGTAGCGGAAATGTTTTTATACGTTCTCTACACGATGATGATAAGATCGATATAGATTTAAATGCCGATCGAATAGTTCCTCACATTGCAACGACTTTTGCTAAACTTCAACCCAAAGGAGTACCTAAGAATATCCAACAAATAGTCTATGAGATTGTTCGTACGTCAATAGAAAACAATATAGGTACCAGCTCTATACTTCGAACTAAAGTCATTGGAGCAAGTTACGAGGTATTACGGCGTTCGGGATCTCATATAGCTCTTATCGACGTTATTAAACGATGTGGTACACATAAGGGTTCGATCATGCGTTTTATCAATGAGTTGATTGCTTACCATTCACGCTTTAAACCTATTTATGATAAACACGAACTAAATAGTAGTTGAACGATAACCGCCTAGTAAGAATTCTAGTCGAAAACGAAGGTCTGTTTCGTATGCAAATTCCCGTTGTTTTGTCACGTACTATCGTTTCATCGGCCAAGGGGGCTAAATGTATAAATTCCTAAGTTCCCCCTAAAATTCCTAAGCGCCCCAATTTACTTCGAACGAGTAGAATCGGGGCACAAAGGCATGCGAAAAAATTTAGCGACCTAAATTCTAGACTGAATTTTGCGTACGACTTAGAAACTTTTATTTCGTCAAGTTGACAATTGCCCACGCGGTGTCTCGAAATTTGAATACGAACCAGACATACTAATTAAGTGCAGCTGCTCTTATCAAAGTGGAAATATCACCCATGCGAGGTTTTCTCATATGAGATATTGATTTTTATCCCAATTTTGCTCTCATTTCTTCTAACATTTTTTGTTTGACTTCGGAGCGAATTTGTTCTACGTTTTTTTCGCTTATTTGTCCTGGAGTCTCGTGACGAATTTCAGACCTCATAATCTCGTATTTATCTGCTTCGGCGAGGATGAGACTGTATTCAGAGTCAGATATATTTTCATCACGCAAGGCTTTCGATACTAGATCACGAATCGTATTAATTTTCGCTTTTGCCAACATAGTTGTTCTCTCATGTTTAGATACTTTTATTCCTAATTTTTTAGCTCCAATGGTCGTAGATGCTGAAATTAATCCACATAAACCACCAATAACGCCAAGTGGTAAACCAATCACTATTCCGAGGCCAGTTTTTGTCTACAAAATAGTTTTTGTCAACCCTCTCATTTCTACCCTCCCTTCCCCAGTCCCATCCTCCTTTCCCCGTGTCCCCCCTGAGACACGTTACTATACTATAACACTTACCTTGACGGTCACCCATCCACTTACTAACCTCGCCCGGTCGGGCTTAACTTGAGACAGTATTACGAGGAACGCCTGGTAGATGATAGTCCAGTCGATTAACGCACTGCGCCACAGAAGCGCTTGTTGATTTTTACACCACCGTTTATTCTATAGGTGACTAATCGTCGAACACAGTCCCTCTACTTATGCTAATTTGTTTCCAGTCTCTTAATTTTATTCACACATGCGCACTGCTAACAAAATCGGACTTGGAAAAAAAATTACATGGACGACAACACGGTCTTATTAATATTTAACAGCATTTGTATGGTATTTTTTAGTTTTCCATGTACAACGTAAATCTTGAATAAAACTCGACAAAACCTATACAGTGTCTTCTTGTGTTCCTTAACTATGTCTGTGCCATGTTACAGCGAATTTCAGCTTGGGCTACTTGTGGGAAAATTATGCTGGAAATTTTAAACTAACTAAAACCCTACCCTGAACAATAAAAAACCCTAACCGGTCAGTAAACAAGATCTTACCCACCTAGAGCTAGGGTTCTCAAGAAAAACTCGCAAACTCAACCTCCCTCTACGCCCGTGTGAAATCGTTTGCCGAAACTGAACAAACTGTGTCAACCGAGCCGACTTTTACAGAATAATCACAGCTGCGGCTGAGCTAAAAAAAAGCATTTGAACTGATAAAAAAAAATGGTACTGGTTCAAAAAAATGGTACTGGTTCAAAAAAATGGTACTGGTTCAAAAAATTTGTACTGGTTCAAAATTTTTGAACCAAAGATATAATTGAACCACAACATATACATCAATATGTAATACTCTGCAGTTCTCTGTTCAATATAGTGAGTTGAGCATCTGCGAGAACGTAGATGTGCATGTTTACGTTTCCACTACCTTTTGCGGGCCAGAGCAGCCTGCATGAAGGTGAAGCCAAATGGCGGACGATACAAACAGACTTGATATGGCTTTGGAGAAAGCGTGCGAAACTTTCGACATTTCTGAATTATTTCCCGAACAGAGAAAGGCATTATTATACTTCATCTACCGGAAGGACCTTTGCTACCACAGCTGCATCTATAAGGCTTACGACCGACCAGGTCGAGAATCGAGAGAGGAGAAATTATGCAGTCTTCTACTGATCATCAGAATCACGGCTCTTTCATGTACTGCAGAATATGTTCTACAGCTTCAAACTTATAGAAACAGAACGTGGAAAAACATGTTGTCCTCAGACGTGTACCGGAAAAATCTGATAGGAAGCACTATCGATATCGCGATGTTTATGAATCTACTAGCTACAGGCTTTGGAAAATCATTAACTTCCTCGACCGCTTTGTATGCCATATTAAAATGTAATGTCTCCTAGAATGTTGGCATTTAGAAGACCAAATATTTCATGAAATGTAATGATTTTTTTTACAGCAGTGAACACACATACTGAGTGTGTCATGGTAATAGTTTCACGACATTTGGGCAATTATTTATGTTTGCATAAATCTTTACACACTTTATTTTGACAATTTTGCAGTCCTAAAAGCTGAAATTTCTTAGCTTTTTCGCCGTAAGAAGACTAATTCTTCAATGGAATGGCATGATATTTTTACTGGAATGAACACATATAGTGAATATGTCATGGTAAAAGTTGGATTACATTTGCCTAAATATTTATGTTATAAGAATTTTGAACAGTCTTGATTTTGACAAATTGTAAAGTACAACAAATCCGGTAGTTAGATCAGTGTTGTGACCATGCGCTTGAAATACTGTACGAAAAATCCTATTTAAAAAGTTCCTGCTGCCCAAAAAAACATAGCAGCTCAAACAGAATATGGTTAGGGTTAGTTCTGAGAAATCGACATAAGCTTGAAGCTGTTGAAAACATAAGAATATTCTGCAGTGCAGGAAAGTGTGTGATTCTGGCGAGTTAACTAGAAGGCTACATAATTTTTGATTCTCTACCTGGTCGTCGCCTATAGATGCAGCTGTGATGGCCAAGGTCCTTATGTTTTTTTGTATGGAACTTGTCAGCCTTAAACACAAGACTAAAGGTAGATTTTTTGACAATATTGATATCGGCATAGCAATCAAAACTTGTTTAATTTGACCCAGAGAGATAATCAGGGTGTAGCAAGCCACAACTTTTAATTTTGTTTACCTAACTGATGTGCTGTAAACAGCGCGCACCAAGTTCCACCACAAACATGCCGGGCTTGATCGCGCCAATGCTTATTTTTGCAAGAAAATTGCTCTGAGTGTCTCGTTCTTGTGTCATTGCCTATATAGTTATGATCGGTTTTACAGAGAGGTTTTAACTTTTCAGGTGTTTCGTTTCAGTTGCACAAAGCCATGCAGATCAAACCGGATAACTCATAAATTTTGCTAGCTCCAATAATACATAATTTTCGAAAGCAATGCCAATATAATCTACCTTAGTCTTGCGTTTAAGGCTGACAAGTTCGGATCAAGTGTAGTTTACGACTCCAGTTGAACATTATTTTCCAATTGAGAATCACTTTAGAATGACAAAATCCCCAAATGTTTACAGTTAGGGGATGGCAAGTTCCATACAAAAACACACAGCAAATATTTACATCGTAGAACAACACCAGTGTAGCACTAGCTCGGTAGTCGCCTTTTGTTGTTCGTCTGATATTCTCGCCTTCCACATGCTTTTCTTCGTCCTACCAGTCTTCTGAACTTCTCTCATGATATTGTCTTCATCATGTTTTTGTTCTAGTACAAAATTGCTCTGCCATATCAATTAAAATCTACTCTAATTTCCGATCGTGTGAAAATTATACAAGGAAAACAAGTCCCTACAAGTTAATCGCAAGGCTCCGGTTGGACGAAGTGACATACAAAACATCATAGGAATTAATGTCAACAAGATGGCAGTGACCAGGTCTTTGCAAAGCCAACTTTGAGGGGCTCGTTATCAACTCTGATTTTTTTAAATCAAATTTGAATACATTTTCTGAACAAAGTACACCTGAAAGATGCTTTTGAGCCCAAATATGTTTTTCACTTGGTATCTCTTAAAGAAATGATGTGTAAAAAGTATGATAAATTCCATTGTTCTGCAGTATTGAGCCTCCCTCACATGGAATTTGTCTTTGTTTTAGACTACAAAAAACACTGGGTGATATTTATGAACATTCTGAAATAGAAGTAGTAGAAAGTCTTAGTTTCATCCCAAATATATGGACAAGTTCTCTTCCAATTACATGTAATACTAGGAACAGCCAAAAGCAACAGCTACGAAACAGGATAGGCATGATTGACAACATTCCAAACCGCAGTGAAAAGACTAGTTTATGTTTTTATAAGTCTTATCTGTGGTCTTCTCCCATGTGTACTCAGCAAACCAGCAATCTTGTTGCTACATGTAAGTGCATTCCATACTGTACACATACATGTATGCCTACCAGTCCTGATCTATCTTCGCTTTTCTGGCATACACATGTGCTGAAAAAAGGAAGAGTGCAACTGTTAGCAGTGCTTTAGTCACTTAATTTACATTATTTTGATAAAGAATTTTATTTTTATTTTAGAGTTGTTTGTGTTCAACCTCGTCCCCAGGGTCTTCTCGGTCAGATCCAAGATGGCGGCTACTCAGAGAGAAGACTCTGGTAAAGGCTGGATCACGTGATCAAATACTCCCAGATTTTGGGAGTATTTTGTCACGTGATTTGGCGATCTAAGATGGCGGCCAAGCTAAATATGGGAATAGTTCATGACGTGTACAAACCATAGGTATCCCAGTCCGGAGTGAGCGAGAAGCGATTAACGGTATTTCCACGCGGCGAACGATACAGTGAAAACAGGTCTACCAAATGGTTCGAAATGGAGTTTACTTGGATAAAGAAACAGTGGAAAGGTATCACAAACCTACCAGGATTTATCTAAGCTAGAAGAGAATACTAAAAAGCCGTTCATTTTCCGTTAGCGTTGAAACGAAGCGATCGATAGCACATGTTCAGGTTTAACGGCTTCTCCTGGCTTTCCCACTGATGAAACTTACCAGAAAACTACCCAGTAATGCACTTCATCTATTGCTCTACCTACACAACGTGCTTTAAGGTTATTTAAAATCGTTTCATTGATAAAATTTGAGCAATCTAAACCCGTAAACATCATCTCTCTGGACTCAGTCCGTTTGGCCAATAAAAAGCATTGTTAGAACAACCCTTACGTCATAATCGAAGAGCAAATCACAATACGTGACAGTTCAGCCTTTACCAGGGTCTTCTCTCTGAGTAGCCGCCATCTTGGATCTGACCGAGAAGACCCTGGGAACGAGGTTGGTTTGTGTTGCCACTGGAAGCCCCACTAACAAAGAAAGTGTCTAACGTTAATTTAATTGAGAAATTAAAACAAAAATCCAAATTCTAAAGATTACACTGGTACATATCTTAGTCATGAAATGACCTGAAGATAAACACTTTTTTCTAAATAAATAAATAATTACTAGCAAACAACTGATAGACAAATGTAAACAATTATGCAATATTAAGCTTCAACATACAGATTACATGTATATACAGTCTGTACATGTAGCTATTATAAATCAGGACTGAACATGAAGCCAAGAATATTTTTAATGATTATGCAGGCCAACCGAAGTTCTCAAAGGAGTCCAGCCTACATAAATGCAGTCTTCAACATTTACCTATTCAGCCAAAAAAACAGACTGTGCGAAAAACTACAGAGGTGCATGTGGACAGATAAAAATAACCTTGAATTTGTAACAGGACCTGGAACAACCATGGGGATGATCTAAGCCAGGACCAGACTAAATCACAGATTGAATTGGAATTTAGCGTGTTGGTTTTTATGGAGGGAGAAAAAATGGAGAATCCCCAAAAAAAACACTTGGAGTAAAGGCAAAATACCAACAAACTCAACTCACAAATGGTGCTGCAAAATGCCATCCCGAAAATATATGGATTCACCAAGACCAATGGCTGGTTTACAAATTCAAACTGTTGGAACTAAAGGGGGCCATAGAGTATTCAAATAAAAGCTTAGTTTACAAATCGTAGCAATTGCAGAATACCCCCTCCCCACTGAAGTATGTTAGGTGGAGATGCCAACATGCCAATGTGTTAGTCCATATATGGTTATCTCTCTAGAGATATACAATGTATGTCTGGGTGTTAAAGAATCTCTGCTCACGGTAGTAGAACGAAGCAACATGTATGATGTCAACGCATCAATGTTGGCGTCAACACCTATGTACTTCGGGGGGGTATTCTGCAATCTAGCCTACAAATCTATTTGAAAACATCTTAGAACAACAGGTTCTGATAGAAAGATCATGCTGAATTTTGTTCTAAAATGTTAGATTAATTGCAAGTGATTTTTACTTGATCCTTGAGATACTGATTGTAGTCAAATGTATATTAAGTTTATATGCATGTGGCCATTGTCCCTGACATTGTTATTTTGTCTATTTAGTAGCTTACCGAAAGTATGGGCTGGAAATTATCATATGATTAACATATCGGTGCCCGCGAAGACTTCTGGGTAGAGCTGAGACACGAGGTTGACTATGATTTTATGTTATTCTTATCATTATTTACTCGCTTAGTGTTATACTAGAAACGTCCTTGTTAACTAAGAAATATACTCAAACACGACGCAATGTCCTAAGCTTGTAACTAGATGGTTAATTCGAGTCGCCAATGTGTATTTAAGTTGTAATGAGACTTCATGTTTTCACTCCTCTGCTCGTCAAGCAAGGTGAGAGAGCTTTGCAGCAGTTGGACTCTGCCGTCTCTGGCCACACGTTTTTTGCATAGTTAGTTCGTCCATAGTCATTTACTTTTTTGTTAGCATTATTAAGGGACCTACTGGTCAACATATCTACTTGTAGGTAAATTAGGAATTACTTTAAAACTGATGAAAAATGCTTACCGTCGTATCGTCTTCGAACTGTTTTTAGTGTTTCGTTTTCCTCCACGGATACCAGCCCATAAATAGCCCAACCAGGGTCCACACGACGTCTTGATGAGTTCTTAGCTTGGTTCCAAAACTCTTTAAGTAGCTAACCTTCTGTAAATCCATTGAATTTATAGGAAAAGACAACTCACAAAGAGTAGTATATCAATTGTTGGTTCTGGCGCAATTTCAACAAAATACAACGAACACACACTACCCATTCGTTACATTTATGACATCTCACCCTTCGGGTTCGTTATCATAAATGTAACGAATGGGTAGTATCTGTTCGTTGTATTTTGTTGAAATTGCGCCAGACACCAACAATTGGTTTACTACTATAGTTCATTTATCGTATTTATAAGTCAACAGAACTGCTCTAATCCAGAATAGTGTGCCAGAAACCGGAAATAGTAAACATTTGGTTTATAGTGAATTTATTACATTTTATTGTATTTTAAAACCTATTAGAGGAGTGATTAGTATACAGTATATCCATCTATGGTACTAACATATATTCTTTACTTCACGATATTAACATATGCTGTTATCTTAGTACGTATTAATACCACACAGATTAGACAAGCGAACATTTGGTATAGTTCATTTATCGTATTTATAAGTCAACAGAACTGCTCTAATCCAGAATAGTGTGCCAGAAACCGGAAATAGTAAACATTTGGTTTATAGTGAATTTATTACATTTTATTGTATTTTAAAACCTATTAGAGGAGTGATTAGTATACAGTATATCCATCTATGGTACTAACATATATTCTTTACTTCACGATATTAACATATGCTGTTATCTTAGTACGTATTAATACCACACAGATTAGACAAGCGAACATTTGGTATAGTTCATTTATCGTATTTATAAGTCAACAGAACTGCTCTAATCCAGAATAGTGTGCCAGAAACCGGAAATAGTAAACATTTGGTTTATAGTGAATTTATTACATTTTATTGTATTTTATAACCTATTAGAGGAATGATTAGTATACAGTATATCCATCTATGGTACTAACATATATTCTTTACTTCACGATATTAACATATGCTGTTATCTTAGTACGTATTGATACCACACAGATTAGACAAGCGAACATTTGGTTTATATCGAATTTATTACATTTCAACACCCTATTAGAGGACAGAGTAACCTATAATATATCACACCAATATGGATGAGTACATTGAGAGGTTGCTTGCAGAAACGCAACCACCAGAGCCTTTCCGGGGTGTCATCCGCAACATCTTAGATGAGCCTATTCCGTAAGCAGTGAAAAGGCACTTACTACGACCACTGCTTCCAACGAGATACAAGCCAAGGTCGAAGCCACCACTTCGTAAAAAGCGGAAAGCTATCCTTGAGGAGTTTGACCCCCTACATGCACCCCCTAAGAAAGTCAAAACAGTCGAGGATCCCAATGGCCTTACATTTGTCCGAGTACGCGCTTTAAGGAATTATTTACGTGGATGGAAGATGGATATTCCAGATGATAATCCTCTAGTAGCAGATCCAGCTGCCTTTCTTGCTGGTGTGCGTAAGCAAACTACAGAAAAGATTAAGGAAGAGATTCAAGAACACAATACCTTAAAGGCTCAGTTAGGTTTAAATATAACGTTCATACTTGATAAACCTGATGGTTACGTATATGAGACAGCCACCTTTTAAAGCTTGCAATCTGTTTTGACCAACAACGACGGGATCCGTATGGTAATAGTAGAAGCACATGCTCAGATATACAACCGAATCGAGAAGTGGATCAGTCGAGGATCGAACTGGGTTATATATACAGTCAACACTCTATGGTTAAAATCGCTAGATATCAACCAATACGTGGAGGTTCATATTTACCACTACCTCCAGAAATAGCGAATAAGAAAGCCGTGATCAATGTGAATAACAAAGACGACAATTGCTTACGTTGGTCACTACGCGCATCACAGTTTCCAGCCGCGAAAGATCCTCAGAGACCATCAAAATACAAAGAAGACGATGGGTTTAACTTCGATGGTGTGGATGCGCCAACACCAATCTCACAAATAAAACGCGTAGAGAAGCAAAACAAAATCTCGATTAATGTGTTTGGATGGAATTCGAAGGAAAAGCACTTGATCATACACCACATTTCGAATGAGACTTTCTTAAAGCGTGTTAACCTATTGCTAATAGAAGACCAAAATAGTGGTAAGCAACACTATTGTTGGATCAAGGACATTAATCGCCTCCTATTTGATCAAACAAAGCATACCAATAGGAAGCACTTTTGCGAGCGATGTCTACATGGATATTCCGACGAAGCTCTTCTTACGAAGCACATTCCAGACTGTAATGGTATCAATGACAGAGCCATACGTATTGAAATGCCTACCAATAATAACAACAAAGTCTCATTTCAGAATATCCACAAACAGCTCAAAGTACCCTATATTATCTATGCAGACCTTGAGGCTTTGACCACTAAGATCGAAGGACCTGCCCAAGACCCAAAGAAGAGCAACACACTTAAAACAGAAGAACATATCCCCTGTGGATTTTGCTATATAGTTGTACGTTCCGATGGTCATAGCGAACCACCAGTACTATATAGAGGCATGGATACTATCGAACGTTTTCTACAATGCATACAAGAGGAAGAGGTGAAGATCAAAGCCCAAAAGTCTAAACCACTACGTATGTCACAGGAAAACTATAGGGTTTATAATAGAGCAACGATTTGCCATATCTGTCAGATGCCCTTGGTTGGTAATGATAGAGTACGTGATCATTGCCACATCACAGGCGAGTTTCGAGGTGTCGCACACAATGCCTGTAATCTCAAATTACGTACTTTTCCTACCATCCCAGTTGTATTCCATAATCTTCGTGGATATGATTCTCACCTACTAATGCAATCAATATCCAAGACATCAGGTAAGATCTCTTGTATTCCAAACAATATGGAGAAATACATTTCATTCTCACTTGGTAACTTACGGTTTATAGATAGCATTCAATTCCTACCATCATCTCTTAGTAAGTTGGTAGAAAGCGCATCTCAAGATACCTTTCAACAAATTGCAAAACATACACACGATCAAGAGAAATCCAAACTATTAACTCGTAAAGGTGTTTATCCATATGAGTACATGGACTCTTGGAATAGATTTACAGAGACTTCTCTTTCACCTAAAGAAGCATTCTATAGTAAACTAAATCTAGAGGATATAACCGACGAGGACTATGAACACGCACTAGAAGTTTGGAATGTATTCAGTTGTAAAACATTGGGAGACTACCACGACCTATATCTACAAACTGATGTACTTCTTCTATCAGATGTGTTCGAGACCTTTCGCACAACATGTATGCAAAACTATGGTTTGGATCCTGCTCACTACTACACTAGTCCTGGTCTATCGTGGGATGCATTGTTAAAGAAGACAGGTGTGGAGCTTGAACTATTAACTGACTATGACATGCATTTATTCATCGAGAAAGGTCTACGTGGTGGTATATCTATGGTGTCTCAGCATTATGCTAAAGCAAATAACCAAAGTATACCCGATTTCGATCCTAATAAGCCAAATAGTCACATACTGTATCTTGACGCCAATAATCTATATGGTTGGGCCATGAGTCAGTATCTACCAACTGGAGGATTTGAGTGGTGCACACCAACAGAAGAACAAATAACCCAACACGCCATCGATTCAGATAAAGGATATATCCTCGAAGTCGATTTAGATTATCCTCGAGAACTTCACGATACACATAACAGCTATCCACTAGCTCCAGAGAGAATGCAGGTGGATAAAACTTGGTTGTCAGAGTATCAAACCGATCTATTTAAGGAACTATATGAAGGTAATGGATCTTTGAAAGTTGAAAAACTCATACCTAACCTATATAACAAAGAACGATATGTGCTACACTATCGCAACCTACAACTGTATTTATCTCTTGGTATGCGTTTGAAAAAGATCCACAGGGCATTACGATTTGATCAATCCCAATGGATGGAATCATACATACGAATGAATACAGATCTACGAAAACAAGCGAATAGCACCTTCGAGCAGGATCTATACAAGCTGATGAACAATAGTGTATTTGGTAAGACAATGGAGAATCTACGTAGGCGTGTAGATATCCAATTAGTGCGTGCCTCAGAAGGAATCAAACTACAACGTCTATTGAATAAACCTACATATGCTCATTTAACGATCTTTGATGATAATCTAGCTGCAGTACATAACTACAAAAGCAAACTACTTCTTAACCGTCCAGTATATGTTGGAATGTCAATTCCAGATCTCTCGAAACATTTGATGTATGACTTCTACTACAACGAGCTCAAGAAGCAATATGGACAACGCTGTAATCTACTTTATACC
Source organism: Actinernus sp. WN-2022 (assembly GCA_030867875.1). NCBI lineage: Eukaryota > Metazoa > Cnidaria > Anthozoa > Actiniaria > Actinernidae > Actinernus > Actinernus sp. WN-2022. Next base: position 52,253,129 of record JAOWCC010001679.1, on the reverse strand, counting down.
GATACCGACAGCCTACTACTACACATTAAAACTGAAGACATCTATTCAGACATGGCAACTCATAAACATCTATATGATACTAGTAACTATAGCAAAGACCATCCGCTGTATAGTATCGATAACAAGAAAGTACTTGGTAAAATGAAAGACGAATGTGGAGGTATTCCAATTGTAGAATATGTCGGACTACGATCGAAGCTCTATTCTATATTAAAAGTAGGTGGTGGTAAGATTCGTAAAGCCAAAGGTACCAAGAAGGCAGTTGTAAAACATAATATTCGTCATGAGCAATACAAAGAGTGCTTACAAGATAAGAAAGTATTCCGCCATGGAATGCATATGCTTCGAAGTGAAGGTCACAGGATGTATGGCGTGCATATGAATAAAGTATCTCTATCACCATTCGATAGTAAACGATGGATTCCAGCAAATGGAATAGATACACTAGCCTACGGTCATGTGGACGTCTTTCCAGAGGATGAAGACTTAAATGATTTTATTAGCAATGTACTATCAACCGCAGTCGATACACTAACATATGGTCATAAGAACGCTATTTCAGATGATGAAGACTTAAATGATTTTATTTGTGAGTTGCTTCTATCTTAGATCGATTAGGTGCGAATAGAATACCTCTTGGTGGTAGTTCCGTATCTAGTGGTACTATCTGTAACTCTTCACGAACAAACCCTCGCTTTGGTGCATCTTTTCCTAAGTAGTATAGAACTGGTTGATTTGATGATACCACATTTCGAGAAATATAATATGTATGTAAACTCCACACAGGATCAGTTGCTCGTTTTACTCCACCTTCCAATTCTCCCGGTGAGTATAGATATCGAACTAAAACATCGAATGGTAGTCGCTTTTCTTTCAATCCAATAATTCGAGAATATGTAGGAGTCTTTATGTTTACTTGTTGTGCCTCTATAGAATTTGAAGGCTCCTTACCTGTTAGTCGAGTAACTTCATTGTTCATAGCCTTGATAACATCAGGAAGCCTCAATACCCATTCTCTACTACGCGCATCCGATCCTTCAGATGTAAGTACCATCTCTTTTGCATATTGATATCCAAATAATCTTTCAGCTATCGTTCTATTTGCTCGTTCGACAAAACTTTGTGCCCTATGATTACCAGCTTCACCTCGTTGAACTTTCGTACCACGTAGTTCTAATGTTTCAGACATACGTCCCATGAATTCTCTACCAGGATCAACTTGCAATGTTTTTGGCCATTCTAGTGGACTACGTTTGTAGATTCGCTCAAATGCAGTAGCAACTTCACCACTATCTTTTGATGCTAAAGGCTCAGCCTCTTTATATCTAGAAGCTACATCGATTACCACTAAAGCATACTTATATAATTTCCTTCCACGTCCAGGTCGATCGTGAGGTAGAAAGATCAAATCAGCTTGATGAACTTCATTAGGTTTCGATACAGTCCAATGTGGTCGTGGAATATAGTGCGGTGGTGATAGATATATTTGCCACATGGCTTGTTTCTCTAACCAACTCTTAGTTTCATCTTCCGATACCTTTGCAGCCACCGATAACTTAACAATTGCAGCATGACCTTTCCAATAGCCCATAGGACCATAGAAGATATTCGCAAGTTTAGCATCCATTATATATCTATGTATTCTAACCTTCAACAAGCAGGAAAGTATCTCGTCAATCGTAAAAATTCTCGTTTTTTAAAAAGCATATCGACTAATAGCATATCCAGCAGCTAGCGTTCCACCACCAACGAAAATCAACTCACCAGTCTTCTGATTGCTTGAGGGTTGATAGTAGTCGGATAAACGAGGTTCTTTCATTGCTTCGAGTCGTTTCAGTGCCTGACGTAACTTATAGGAGTGCACAAAAGCTCGGTTGTTATCGAGTTGATTATTATGAGCATCGCGTTCAGCGACTTCATGTTTGCGCGTCCAATCGGACAATTTTTGACGTTCTTCGATATATGCCTCCCTAGCAGCATCGAATTTTTCCGTTGCCCTATCATGTCTCTCTCGTTCTATATTAGCAGTTTCATCTTTCCCATTAAACAGTCTAGAGAGTATGCCACCACCAGTGAATGCCGCTGCGTTTACAACCGCCGTGAAGAGCATCATTGCGATAGCTGAAGCCATACTATACTATAAATCCTATGGTTTGGTCTTTTGTTTCTCGAGATATTGTTTTGCATATATGCTACCAGCTATTACTGCAGTCCACTTCACGTAATTTATGATAGAAATAGAAGGATCGTTAAGCATAGATTCCTTGGTAGCCTTTTTTGCAATCCAACCAATACCAGTAGCTATTCCAGTTATCATAGCGGCATCGGTCGCTGTTTTCGTCAATTCTTTATCCATTCGAACATATATCATATAGTCTCTAGTCTTTAACTGTTATTCCATATCTGGCACCGTAGTCTTTATCGGACTTGCGGGTCGTATCGGACTAACGTTCTTAGGAGTGTCATCTCTATATCTTCTGTATTGATAGTACGCTCCAACCAATGCAGCACCCGTACCAAGAATTGTGAGGGTGGTAGTAGTGGATATCCAATTTTCCTCTACATCGGTTTCTTTAGATAATTCGCTTTCACGCGAAATTTCTCTCTTTTGAGCCTCTCTAGCAAGTTTATTACTTAGTGCTAAGGCTTTCCCGGCAGCAACCCTCTTTGGATCTTTTACTTTCGTTGGTGCAGTCGTTGGTGGATTCGTCGTTATCTGATCCGTTTGTTCCATCTTTATTCGATATAGTAAGTACTTGCGAATGTTCAATAGGAGTACAAGGAGTGACTATATGATCAGCTACATGGAACAAAGCACTAGCTAGAGCTACGAATCGACCTGCTTTAAGAGATAACAAAGCAGCCACAGCAGATATCTCATTGCGGACTAAGTAGTCTTCTTGTAGATCCTTCAACAGTGCTTTTTGGTCATCTAGTGGAACTAAGTATGCGATTGCGCGAGTAGCTTGACGTAGTGCACCATTTACTAAGCTTCCTGTTATTCGTTTTGCTGCTACGGCCTGGAATCTACTATGTAAACGTTTTACGTCCTTCTCAGATAGTTTAGTTATATCTACTGTTGAGAAATTCTGTCCTAGATATTCTTTCGTCGTACCCATTGCAGCTAAAATCGTAAGTGCTTCCCGACATTCTTCAATACCCTCCAATTTTGTTGGAAATTCCAATTTGGTTGGAGGACAAGTAATAGTGCATTCACCTTCCAGTTCTTTGACGTATTCATCCATGATAATATGTTATAGGTGCGGGTAGCTCTAACACTACTGCAAAAGGATGTCGCAAACAAAAACATATGCGAGCAAACTTATGAGATCGAAGTATCGTTCGTAATTCATTACATTCTTGTGAGCCTCCGTAATCTTCAAATATCCTCTTTCCATCTATAACCGATGCCGTATGAAATGCTACTACGATAGCTACGTTCTCACGAAAAGGTTTACATATACTCGTTAATTGTTGGGATAGTACCCAAATAGATAGTCCTATATGTCGAGCAGAGAATGCTAAATCTACTAGTTTGTCAGTTCTTCGTTTTACATCTTTTGATGCGGCACAATCATCAAGAATCAATAATGTATTGGTACCTGACCAAAAGGTTGCACAAATATTTAACGTAGCATTGATAGCATCCTGAGATGGAGATATAACATAGAAGTGTGGATCTCGATTAGCAAATCCATGATATGTTTTGCTGTGGGCATACGTAGGACAAATTAATACTATGTAATCGAACTTACCACGAAATGGTCCACGAAGTTGTTCTATGAGAAATGCAGTCTTTCCACAATTCGTTGGACCTACTATAAGTGTGTTGAATGGAATATGTTCTACGAGAGAATCCATCAGTATGTTATACTATCTAAAGATCTGTTCAATATCTTGAGCTGAGCATCCGCAAGGACGTAGATATGCATGTTTACAGTGCTAACGATTTTGCCCGCAGTTCTATGTATACGAATATCGATATCTTTTCCACCACCAGTTTGTGCCATTCCATCGCCATGAGCAGAGGAATCTTTTGCTGTACGACAATCGACTAGGATGGTAAATCTGTTATTGTAAAATTTGGTAGGAGTCATAGAAGTATTGGATGTGGCAAACCATCCTTTTGCGGACTCCCAAAATCTGGTGTTAACATACCTCCTGGAAAGAATCTATTTGGAACTCCATTTACGTCTATCTCTATCTTTGAAATATCAGGATTTACGAATGCTTCACTATCTCGTGAACCGGCGGTGGGAGGATCTACGAATAGAAAAAGTAATCCAGCAAATGATCGTCGTGGAACATTTATATTCTGAGATATCAAAGTATCTGATGCCTTAGCGATAGGTACTAACTTGAAGTGAACTGCGTGATCGTATAGGAATGCAGTACCTTTTTCATATGCGTGAAATGCATTCCTAGCTAGTGTTTCATTCTTGATTGCTTCGTATTCTAACTGGATGTTGGTAAGCTTGTACGTGCCTATCTTTGTCGAATCTGATCCAACGATTATATCGATAGCGCGGGCTAGAGTTAATTCGAATGAAATAGTGTCTTCTAACGCATGTGGATATAGAACTCCATGTTGTGTCAGAATATCAACGTCTAACGGAATTCTATATTTGGAACCATATGCAGCTAGTAGGGCATTCTCACCAATATCTGAAGTACCTGCATCACCGGCCTTAGATCGTAGCTTATTTGTGTTATCTGATTGGATACCTTGTTGTACTCTCGATTCTCTCTCTTGCGTAGATATATATATATCGGAATATGTTTGTAATAGATCTGACCGAGCAATGTCTTCTACTATTTCAGCTCCTATCTTACAAACTCGATGTATAACTAAGCAACGTCCAACATTTGAAACAACTCGATTATTGGCATGTCCACCAGACAATACGATATCACCCAATAATGCTAAACTACCAGGTACTAATACGATATCTTCTCCCATCGTTGGAACTTCCACATAGAGAGTCTCGCCTGAATTGGCAGATGATGGAGTGAAAGTTTTTCTATATAGAGTTCGTTGAGCTTTGAGTGCGAGTGGCACTCTTAGTGCTTCTGTAGGAATTAACTTCGACGATATCATGTTGAATATACCAAGATATATAGTTATGTTCAATATGGAAGATAGGGTCGACGTTGATGTGAGACCTGAGGATAATACAGATAGATACGAAGAAAGACAACGAGATGAAGAAGACCGACGAGAACGAGATGAAGAAGACCGACAACGAGAACGAGAAGCAACTGAAAGATACATAGCTAGCTTATTGGGTGATAATCAAGATGAAGCTGGAGGTAGTGAGACAATTACCTTAGATGATTTGCATGGTGATGACCCACTTCGAGGATTCACATTCGAACAAAACATATCAGATTCAGCAAAAGAAATGCTAGTTAACATAGTAAAGGGGCAATATCCGGATGCTGGTGTTCGGCATAATATAGAAATCTCCTTAGTAGATGGAAACATCACCGTTCGCGAACTTGGAAGCAAAGAACCCTTTAAACGTATATTCGTCGGTAATGATAAGGATAGGAAATTACGTGTGCAGATGAGAAAAGCTCTCAAAGATGCCTTAGGTCCAAATAATGAAGTAATATTTGCAGAACGACAACTCGCTGATCGGGAAGCAAATAACGAATCTATTCTTGAAGACTCCGAATCGACCGACGCTCAGAAAGAAAAAGCTAAGACAGAATTAATATTTATCCATAAGGCAAGAGAATTACTTGAACGTCAAGAAGAAGCCATACTAGAACGTATATCGCTACGTGAGAGGGTTAAATACATTTTCAGAAAGTATGGAATGACCGTTCTTGCGGTGGTAACTGCTATTGGTGCTATCGTTAGCGTAATAGTTTCCCAGTTATCGAAATCCGTACCGAAACCAGTAAAAGATGGTATCGACAAAGTTGGAGATACAGTAAAGAAGGGATTAAAAACGATGGGTGATTTATTAAAGGAAATGGGAAAGAAACTTGGACAGATACTACCTGGAATGATTGGATCAATTGCGAATTTCATATTTACTATGGCCGGTAAAGCTCTAGGAGTATTAGCAGAGAACGTTTGGTTATTCATCGTAGCAATAGTGGTGATCACAATAGAGCAATATAAACGTCGTTAACGAAATAACGCCCACGCAATTCCAGCTCCTGCAATAGATACTATCGCTAGATTGATCTCATGTTGTGGAACTCGTTGCTTTACGCTATGTGGAACTTGTTTCTTTACGCTATATGGAACTTGTTGATACGTACTATGTGGTAATTGTTTCTTTCGTATCTGTCCTTCCATATCTGGTGGTGGGAGTTTAGTTTGCTCATCGTTGATTGAGTTTGATCCCATTATCATATCTTTCGTAGCTATCTTGAATGCGTTATTGTAGCCACTAATCTTTTGAGTATCGAACAATAGATTGCTTGGTAATAGCCATACTCCTATAGCTATTGCCAGATCTAACTTCTTATTCGTACCATCTATTGCAACCTGATAGTTTTTTACGCCTTTCACTAAGTCGTTTTCAATAATCGTGGCTTCAAGCAAAACTTTGAACTCTAGTTTGGTGCCATAACTACCAATGATTGGTGTAAGCATATTAACTTGAGCACCTAGAATGCAATACGCGAAAGCTTCGACAGATCGATTCAATCTACCTAATCCAGCATCCGTTAATCCCTTACCGATTGGTGGCGTAAACCAATTGTATTGTTTTCCATTAGTCTCGTCACCCCTAATAAAGTGAATCATATTGGAATTGGCTAACTTGCCGCCCTCATCTTTGAATATATAGAATGGGTCCTTTTGTGTCCATGTGTACATGTCTGGGGCACTCGACCTTAACTCATACTCATTCTTATCGCCGTACCTTGGGAAGTAAACGAATATGTCACCTAATCCTTTATTACGACCTCCACGCCATCTGAAGTCTGGTGTTCGAGATAAACCAAACTCGATGCACAAAATCTCAAGAGCTGTTTTGCTATAGAGGTTATCAATTTGCTTGAAAGCAGAGTCACCAGGTAGAGGTCCACCAAGTTCATATAGAATTCTTCGTATTGTGAAATAAACGTGAAATTGTAGGAACCCTTGAATGATGGGTGGATACGTTTTGAAAATAGGAACAAACAATGATACTCCACATCCAGAAGTTGCACACCACGTTGCAAAATTCAATCGTTGAGGCCAATATTTGAAATCTGGACCTGATAACCAATGATGGGACTCCTTTGCTGTCATATGCTTTATGACGGTCTCCTTGAATATGTTGGGTACGCCTGCTTTGAACTTTTTGGTAGGTGTGACATATATCCATAGATTAGTTAAATTGATATCTTGTGCTTTTTCAGTAGGTGGGACCGCCGTAATAGGATATTTCACGCTTTTATCTAGTGTTAATGTATATGGAAAACCATCATGCACATCCCACAATGCGTTATCAATACGTTTTTGAATGGTAGCACGTGGCTTGGAGACATCATCACCATAGACCGCATAGCTATGATTCCCATCTCGAAACCAAATACTCGTCCAATATTTGCCTGAATTATGTATGCTCGTGGATGCATAGAACTGGTGAAAATCTGCATGTGGATATATTTTCTTGAACTTCACCAATAGATCGGCATTCAATGTTACGACCTTGGCCTCCGATACTTCAATCTTCGCGTTTTCCTCGGCTATTCTCTCTCTATCTCTCCTAGCTAGGATCTCAGCTTTTGACCGTAAATTAGCATTCCGTGTTGGGGTCTCATCATCTCTCTCGTCGTCTCCCCCCTCATAATGGTAGCTGAAATTACCTCCGTGCCTCCTCATATTAAAGCTATACGTATACATAGTTTATAACTTCAATATATAATGGTTATCTTAAATGTCACCACCACATCGTCTGACCATACGGTCTACTTCAATAACCCTATTCTTATCAATAATATTTCGCTACTCAAAATCACACTTGAGAACAGTTGGTTTAACCTAGCAGAGAAGGGCTCATTCAGGTGGGACCTCGACGATGGGATAATGTTCCCACAGGATGTTTTTGTAGGGCACTACATTTTAGGTCAAATCATAGGCGCCTTTAGACCAGCAGAGATTGCGGGTCGTGTGAGCTTCGAGACCAATTCCGGCTTTAATTAAACCACCATACACGTTAGGAAACCAATCAGGGTTAATAAAAGTTTATACAGACTATTGGGTATCTTTGGTGGAAAAAAAGAGAATAATGAGTTTCTACTAGACCCTGGTAATTACATAACTCGGATCAACAACAACTACACAATATATGTCTATTGCGATGTGGTGGATTCTGACTTCTCACTTATAGATGGAAATCGATCAAACGTCTTAGCTAGCATAGAGACCCGAGGCACTTGGCTTGCAAAAAACACATACTCTATAAAGAATCCCCAATCCATGCGAGCTCTAGGTACGGCACGAAACAACCTTCGCCTGACAATTCGCGATGATGAAGGAAACATTATAGACTTCCGTGGTCGAACTATACGATACGTATTGAAGATTGAATAAGTCGTATGTATATAGCATATGATACGATGGACGGCGATTCAATTCAACCACCCCCAACGGCACCTAATCTGTATCCATCAAACGCTCTAAAGGAACTGAGCGACACTGGAGCGAGCTTTAGACTACAAAAAGTCTGTGATACGCTTGCCGAGTTAGAGCAGCAAGCAAAACACTACGAAGTCGTTCGTAAAAAATACGCTAGAGCGCGTAGTATCGTTCACGGGATTGCTGTGGCCACAGGTAGCCTGAGTGGCATTTTATCCGCCTCTGCGTTGGGTACGTCATTTACAGGAATCGGGTTACCTGTGGGTCTATCTTTAGGAGCAATTGGATTTCTTTGTGCTACCATTTCGGCTTCGATGGCTATCGCTAGTAAGAAACTGGGGGTTCATGTCTCTAAGCATGAGAAAACTGTTATATTGGCTAAAGCAAAGGCTAATTCCGTGGAAGCTAAAGTCTCTAAAGCTCTAGCCGATGGTATCGTTTCAGAAGCCGAATTTGGAAGCGTCATCGGTGAGAAAGGTAAATACGAAACTCTTAAGCTCGAAATACGACAAAAAAACAGGCAAGAAGGAGGATTAAAAAACGTAGAAGAACTTCGATTAAAGATCCGAAAAGAGATGAGAGCAAAACTTGGCAGTCTAGTGGAATAAGAATAAATATCTCCTTCGAAAGAAACCGGCATGGATTTCATTTTAACTTCGCTAAAAGCAGCTGCACTTAATCCGTATAAATCACCGTGTTGTTTTGGTTCGTATGCTAATTTCGAGACAACGCGTGGGCGCCGCTAATTAACATACTGCGACAAGTATATAAGGATATTTTTCCACTAGATATTTCGTCTAGCATACATAGCCCTCGCGGTTCAACGCTGGACTGGAAGGAAAATGGAGGCCCTTTCAGTTCAGAGTTCGAATCCGGCTGGGGACTATATATGGTAGATCGGTTTGTGGAGGGTAAAAAGCCTCCAGCCCCTCACAAATCGTAGCGCGTCTGTCGATGTGGCAGAAATAGTAGTAAATGTGGTATAATGTCAATACTGAGTCGGGTGCTTGGGTGAAGCTCAAGGGATCTTAAAAGGGACCCACGGGTGCCGGTTGTGCCTCAACCTAGTACAGGATCCAAATAACAGTAGAACGAATACAGTAGAACGAATACAGTCAAATGCCGGGCCCGGCAATAAAGCAAAAACCTCTCTAGGAACGAAAAGGCGAAGGAAGGAAAAAGGAGAAAGTGGTTCCTAGAGAGGTTCTGGCAAAGTCCAGTTTTGCTTTTTGGTCTTTATATCGTTTTTTTCGTTATGAGATTTTTTTCTTCTTGTGGTCTTAAACTAAATTCTTAAATGGGTATGTATTGGTGCTTGTCATTCTAAAGAATTAGCTGTTTTGGGTTTATATTAAATGAGTTTTTAAACAATTAGATAATTGATGGGTCTATGATATATACCACTAGTATGGATGATCTTCTTAGATTTCTTGATTCTGAAATTTATGCTAACCTATATATCAAACCTCTAATTCCACAGTTAAATCCCGAGGGAACGTGTCACGAATGTCTATGTCAAATGAAAGTGGTAGGAATCGAATTCGTATGTCCCACATGCGGTCTTGTTTCTGATGCAGAATCATGTAAAGAAACTACTAACATTACTACTCGGTTGCGTATAGTAGGTCCAGATAGCTTCAGTATAATAATAATAATAATAATAGTATCAAATAATAATAGTATCAACATGATCTAGACCGTACAAGCCCAAAGCAAAGCGATAACGAAGAATTGCAACTACGAACGATCATGCGAGAACTACAGGCATACAACACTATTTATAAACAAAATTACGCCCTCTCGTTTCCCACAAATGTATTAGTAATCGTAGCCGACGCATTCATTCAAGTAAAGAAAGTTTGTATCAAACGTAGCTATGAGAAACGAACTATTTTAGCCGCTATACTTTATCAGGCGTGTATACAATGTGGGTTCGTTCGATCTAAAGGAAAGGTCGCTCGTTTTATGCAACTAAACAATAAAAGCATATGTCGTGGAAATGTCTTTATACGTTCTCTACATGATGACGATAAGATCGATATAGATTTAAATGCCGATCGAATAGCTCCTCACATTACAACGACCTTTGCTAAACTCAACCCATTGGAAGTACTTAAAAATATCCAACAAATAGTCTATGAGATTGTTCATACGGCAATAGAAAACAATATAGGTACCAGCTCCATACTTAGAACTAAAGTCGTTGGAGCAAGTTATGAGGTACTACGTCGTTCAGGATCACATATATCTCTTATCGACGTTATTAAACGGTGTGGTACACATAAGGGTTCGATCACGCGTTTTATTGATGAGTTGCTTGCTTACAATTCACACTTTGAGTCTATCTATATGAGACATGGTCTAACTAGTGATAGAGTTTGATTCATAATTTTTCCTATTTTATGACACATCTTAATCATTTTTAAAAAGAACGCTCAATTAGAGAAAGAGTACAGTTATATTATGAGGCCAGATCTACGTAGATGATGGATTCTATGAGGGCACGCTATCCAAGGCCAGTAGAAACGGCTTTATTGACGTTATTAAGTGGATTATTAAGTACTTTAATCCCGACATATATGATAAAGATGTCAGTCTCGCACTAAGTTATGCCTACGATAATAATTATCATGGTATCGTTAAGTGTCTCGTTGAGCACTTCTTCCAGTACGAATTAGAGAACGAATATTCAGACCTCATACCCATTCAAGAATTAGTTTAAAACCATAAGAAAAAATAATAAAAAAAATGAAGAGAGGTCGCATAACAATTTCTCTTCATTCTTTTTTCTTTTTTTTGTATCGTGATTTCTACTTATCCTCCGATTCTACCACATTTAGATCTTTCTCACCAATGGAGAGGTCATCCAATGCATTATCGAGATCGTGAATGTCCGCCACATTTGGATCTTTCTCGTGATTCTCTGATTCCGTCACATTTGGATCTTTCTCTGATTCCACCACATTTAGATTCGCTAACTCATTAGCCTCCTTAGCTAGTTTCTTATCGAGGTTCTTCTTATTGCGAATGGCACGGCGTTGAGGTGCACCACATTTTGCACAAAGTCCGTAACTAGTACGACAGCCTCGACCACACTCCGAACATGGAACGAATATAGCACATCCTCTTCCTATCTGGAAGTCGTGTTGAGAGCAATACTCTGACATCTTTGAACACTTCCTTATACATTTCGTGGTCTTTCCTCGCATCAACCAATCACAAGTTATTATCTCAATCATCGTGCAATATACCTTTATATGCTATATGTCTAATTGGTATCTTAGTTGTGACGTCTACGTTGAGGTTCTTCAATCATACACACTTGTCTAATCTGTGTGGTATTAATACGTACTAAGATAACAGCATATGTTAATATCGTGAAGTAAAGAATATATGTTAGTACCATGGATGGATATACTGTATACTAATCACTCCTCTAATAGGTTTTAAAATACAATAAAATGTAATAAATTCACTATAAACCAAATGTTTACTATTTCCGGTTTCTGGCACACTATTCTGGATTAGAGCAGTTCTGTTGACTTATAAATACGATAAATGAACTATAGTAGTAAACCAATTGTTGGTGTCTGGCGCAATTTCAACAAAATACAACGAACAGATACTACCCATTCGTTACATTTATGATAACGAACCCGAAGGGTGAGATGTCATAAATGTAACGAATGGGTAGTGTGTGTTCGTTGTATTTTGTTGAAATTGCGCCAGAACCAACAATTGATATACTACTCAAAGTGCTTCGTCGTGAAACCGTTGAAGTTCGTTTGCCCGCCGAAACCTGATATGCTCACGAACGTTGCCGCTGACCGATTTACGGTACTGTAGTTACCAGTCTCTTGTGTATCAGGAGGCACGGTTGTACTCGCGGAACAACTTCCGGACATTTTTCATATTATATAGTGTATAGTACTATAGTATTATTTTTCATTTATTAATGCATAAGCAATTTACATGCTAACTTGCTCACAAAGTAGATACTATTTAAAGTGCCAATAAAATGAAAAACTGGATCCCGTGTTTATTTTATTTTATCAAATTATAGGTTTCTCTTAGTCATTTTGTACAAACAGAAATCAATATGGAGAGCGCGAACATATATTTTTTTTCGTATCGAAGTCAGGCAGAATTACCAAAATCTGCCGACAATTTTTATGCCGTTAAAGATATGGTAATCACATGCATGACGTGTATTCATTTATATTCGTCCTCATAAATACTACGAAATAAGTGCATTTTGGCCAGTTTTCAATTTAAATATGTAACACTTCGAGAAACCTTGAAGATGGCAATATTTTTTTTATAGAATCCTTGCAGTCGGCTTTGTGAATATAAATGAGTACACCTTGTGACGTCACGCATGTGATTAGCATATCTTTAACAGCGTAAAAATTGTCGCCAGATTTTGGCAATTCCACTTGAATTTGATACGAAATAAAATTATGTTCGTGCTCTCCAAATTGATTTTTAATTGCACAAAATCGCTAAGGGAAGTCTATACTTAAATAAAATAAAATAAAATAAAATAAAAACGGAATCGATTTTTTTCATTTCATTGGCACTTCAAAGGGATACCAGAGTAAAAAACACATTTGGGCTTAAAAGCATCTTCAGATGTACTTTGTTCAGAAAATGTATTAAAATTTGATAAAACTTTTTCAGAGTTGAGAACTGGCCCCGCGAAGACCTGGTCGCCGCCATTTTGTTGACATTAATTCCTGTGACGTTTTTTACGTCACTTCGTCCCACCGGAGTCTGGCGGCTAACTTGTAGCGACTTGTTTTCTTTGTAGAATTTTCACACGCTCGGAATTAGAGTAGATTTTCATCGATATGGCAGAACAATTTCGTACTAGAACAAAAATACCATGAAGACGATATTGTGAGAGAAGTTTAGAAGACTGGGAGGACGAAGAAAAGCATGTGGAAGGTGAGAATGTAAACAAACAACAAAGGCGACTTCCGAGTTAGTGCAAAACTGTTGTTGTGCTATGATGTAAAGATTCGCTGTGTGTTTTTGTTTGGAACCACAGGCAGCCCAGACTCGACATATATTTCCTGCTTTTTGGGTTACCTGTGGTATGTTTCATAAGCGATCTCGGAAGAGTTTACATAATTGCTCCTTCTGAATTTTCTTTTCCGATTCCTACGAAATAAACCTTCAATAATAAAAGATTATACATATTCAATCTTTCGAGATCGCTAATGAAACATACCACAGGTAACCCAAAAAGCGGGAAATATATGTCGAGTCTGGGCTGCCTGTGATGGAACTTGTCAGCCTTAAACGCAAGACTAAGGTAGATTATGACAATATTGATAATGGCATTGCTTTCGAAACTTATGTATTATTGGAGCTATATAATTTGCGAGTTATCCGGTTCGATCTGTATTGACTGCATGGCTTTGTGCAACTGAAAGAAAAGAACGAGAAACTCGGAGCAATTTTATTGCAAAAATAATTCCATTCCTTTATTAAATTGTATGAAAGCACTGGCACGATCAAGTCCGGCATGTCAACAACACATCAGTTAGGTAAACGAAATTAAAATTATGTGGCTTGCTACACCCTGATTATCTCTCTGGGTCAAATTAAACAAGTTTCGATTGCTATGCTGATATCAATATTGTAATAATTTACCTTTAGTCTTGTGTTTAAGGCTGACAAGTTCCATACAAAAAAAACACGGCGAATCTTTATAGCACTAGCTCGGTAGTCGCCTCAAGCATGTTAAGGCATGGTTTGAACATGAAAACGAGGCTACAGCTATTTTCTTGAATAGAGTCACTTGAATTTGCACAAATCCTAGAACAATGGTGGTTAGAACTAATCTCAGCGTTTTTAATCGCCCTAATATAAAATTTTGGTAAAATGTCTAACACGTGACCAACCACGAGATCACAAAAAGATGAAAATTAAACTAAAAATGGGGTGGCGCATTTTATATTTTAAGTAACGATTTTGTGTTTATCTGATTACATTTGTGGTTGACTTTAAAGATCAGTCCGGAATGGTTGACCCTGATAAACTGTTAAGGCGAAAATATAGAAAACAGGTCACGTGACCTATTCTTGGAACCATTTTTTGCCATTTATATCCTCTTCAGTGATACAAAGTCAACCATTCTGGACACAGTCTCATTTCCCATAACAAGTTTAACATTTCGAATCGAAAATCTGAAACAAAACAATAACTTCCGCCACCCCATTTTGATTTCTTTGTTTTATCAGCCTTAAGGTCACGTGACCTTCAAAACACCGATCCTTAAATGTTAAGACACACGATTACCGTATTATTCCAAAGTCATAGGGTATTTCATACGTAAATGACAAAGATAACGAATTTTGAATGTTTTATCAGAACGGTTCAAAAACCATGCCTTAACATGCTTGAGGCCTTTTGTTGTTCGTTGATATTCTCGCCTTCCACATGCTTTTCTTCGTCCTCCCAGTCTTCCGAACTTCTCCCACAATATCGTCTTCATGATATATTTGTTCTAGTACGAAATTGGTCTGCCATATCGATGAAAATCTACTCTAATTCCGAGCGTGTGAAAATTCTACAAAGAAAACAAGTCGCTACAAGTTAGCCGCAAGACTCCGGTGGGACGAAGTGACGTAAAAAAACGTCATAGGAATTAATGTCAATAAAATGGCGGCGCCCAGGTCTTCGCGGGGCCAACTTTGAGGGGCTCGTTCTCAACTCCGAAAGAGTTTTATCAAATTTTAATACATTTTCTGAAGAAAGTACATCAGTCTGAAAGATGCTTTTGAGCCCCAATGTGTTTTTCACTCGGGTATCCCACTCGATCGATGCGGTCAACTGCATAGAAATCAGCTCATGACACCAGACTTCATGCCTATGTGGTCTCAAAGAGCTTTTAGGTAACTCCAAGGAAGAGTTAATTCAACTCCTTCAGATGAGTGATTTTAACCACTTAAATTTTACTCCTAAGTGGGAGTTATTTCAACTCTATCTTTGAAAACACAATTCCTAACTTGGAGTTAAATGTTTACGCATTGTAATAACTGTTATGGGAGAGTTAAATTGCCTCCAGTAGAGAGTATAGTAACGTTCAACTTCCATGTGTGGGTTAAATTAACTCCTTTATTGGGGTGAAAACTACTCTATAAAAGTTACTCCACTATCTAGAGTTATTTTAACCCCCTTGGGGGAGTAAAACTAACTCCCTGAAAATAACAGTGTACCGCATGTGGATATAGAACTCCCTGTTTTGTCAGAATATCAACGTCTAACGGAATTCTATATTTAAAACCATATGCGGCTAGTAGAGCATTCTCACCAATGTTTGAAGCACCTGCATCACCGGCCTTAGATCGTAGCTTATTCGTGTTATCTGATTGGATACCTTGTTGTACTCTCGATTCTCTTTCTTGAGTAGATAGATATATATCGGAATATGTCTGTAGTAGATCTGATCGAGCAATGTCTTCTACTATTTCAGCTCCCATTTTACAAACTCGATGTATAACTAAGCAACGTCCAACATTGGAAACAACACGATTATTGGCATGTCCACCAGACAATACGATGTCACCCAATAGTGCTAAGCTACCAGGTACTAATACGATGTTTTCTCCTAATGTTGGTACTTCCACATAGAGAGTTTCGCCCGGATTAGCAGATGATGGTGTGAAAGTTTTTCTATATAGTGTTCGTACAGCTTTGAGTGCTCGAGGTTCTCTTGGTGTTAGTGTGGGAATTAACTTTCACGATATCATATTGAATATAGCAAGATATATAGTTAAGTTCAATATGGAAGATGGAGACATCGACGTTGATGAAAATGCTGGTGGAACCGAAGCAGTTGAAGACTACGAGGATGGAGATACTATCGATGCAGAGGAATGGAATGCAACATTTCCGGACGATACGACTACGGCGTGAGGTGAAATTATCCCCATGGAAACCAGACGTGATTACAGCAAAGAAGGTGCTAGGCCGAAGAATAAGGAAACCTCGTTTTCTATGAATGATTACATCGATTCCCTCTCCTCTGATCCAACGACTATAAAACTTTCGAGACTTCAGGAGATTCTGAAAGTTCTCATAGATAAGAAAGTTCCAAAATATACCGATCAGGGCGTAGTCATCAAACAAGGTTTATCGGAAAATGCGAAACAGGAGCTGTTCGAGAGCGTCTGGGAATACTATCATGATGTGGGAATTCGGGGCATTCTTGAGATAGCAACCATGTCCGACGGAAGAATCGCCATACGCGAGTTTGGAAGCAATAAGAAGCCTACGCCTTTGACCACCAGAGCCGATAATGGTATATTATATAGGAAGATGGGGAAAGATCTCAAGAGGGTTCTAGGGCCTACGCAAGAAGAAACGGCGCAAGAAGTCATCAAGGCTGAGGATCAGGTCAATGAACGACTCAAACAAAACGAAAGTATACTCCAAGATACTACGTCTACAGATGCTCAGAAAGAAGAGGCCAGTGAGAATATAGAAACCGATCGGAAGGAACAAGCAGTCCTAGAACAAATAGAAGAAGCCATAACAGAACGTATGCCACTGCGGGATCGCATAAAAGCTATTTTCAAGAAGTATGGGGTTGGTATAGTTAGCGTGCTGGCCGTAACAGGCGCCATAGTTGGTGCAATAGTTACCGTGCTGACTAAGGCTGTTCCCGTGCTACCGAGTTTGCCTAATGCTATTAAAGATGCCGCCAAAGCCGCTGCCAAAGCGCTTAAAGCAGTAGGAAAAAAGCTGGGGGAGATTCTACCTACGATGATTGGACCAATTGCGAGTTTCATATTTAGTATGGCTGGTGACGTCGTAGGATTTCTAGCGAACAATGTTTGGTTGTTAATCGTAGCAGTGGTGGTGTTCGTAATAGAGCAATACAAACGACGTTAACGAAACAACGCCCATGCAGTTCCAGCTGCAGCAATGGTTATCAATGCTAGATTGGTCTCGTGTTGTGTAGTGGGCTTTGGTGTGTGATATACCGTAGTGGTACTATGAGTGGCTTTGCTGTGTGGTAATCGTTTCTTTGAGGGAAGCCCTTCCATATGTGTATTAGAGTCTTTTTTTCTATCAAGGTTGATATGGTCGTTTATACCGAAGTAGATGCCTGACGCGCTTGCCATTTGCAGTTTATTGTTATAACCATTTATAATCTCCGTGTTGATAATCATGCGGCTAGGTATTAACAGACACCCCTTTGCGACTGCTAGATCGAGACGAACCTTCGTTTCCTGTATGGCATCTTGATATCTCAATAGACTATTAAGATTCGATTCCCGGATGGTAGCATACAACTTTTCAAGACAGTCATTTTGAATATTGATGGCTGTGACTGCTGATCCTACGATTGGTAGGCGGTGGGTAGCTTGAGGCGCTAGGACACAATACACGTAAGCCATTATAGACAAGTTGATTCGGGCTAACCCCGCCCTTGTCAATCCCTTGCCCTTCTGAGGAACGAACCAATTGTGTTGCTTCTTAGCCATATCGTTACGATAGAACCGCACTGGAATATCGAGTGGGTCGTTGGTATCAAACCCCCACGACTTATCAGTATATCTTGCTCGACGTAAAGCGAAATTAAAGTTAGTGACTCCGAACTCTATCCTGATCCTATCATACGCAACGGAATCCCACGGCTCGTTATAGTTCTTATTAAATAAAGATTCTCTGGGAAGGGGGATTCCCAATTCATACAGTAATCTCCTAGTCGTGAAGTATACATGAAATCGATAAAAGCTCCGAATGTTGTCAATGATTGGTGCACCATCTGAAAGATGATCATCAGACGACACTCCACAGCCTGCAGTCGCGCACCAAATGGCAAAGCATAACTGTTGTTGCCAATGTCTCATTGGTTTAGCATCTAACCATTCTGTTGCTTGTTTGGATTTATCGTCTTTATCATCGTCGTCGTCGTCGTCGCTAATTGTGTCGGTAGGGAAATCAAACCCCAGCTCTTCGAAGATATTTTTCGGTTTCAATATGAAGAACTGATCTCTTGCTACGTAGATCTTTAGAGCTTGCATAAAAGGGTCTATGTCTTTGGCATTGATCCCCCAGGGAGTTGCTGGAACCGGATATTTCTCTTCAGTCCTTCTGAAGGGGAGTGGGAAACCCACCACAACTGGCACATGTAACACTGCGTTAATGTGTTTTCGTATATCTGCTGGTATGAGACCTCCTATGTACCAATGTTGTCCACCATCATAAAACATGATCCTAGTCTCATATGTTGACTCATAATAATAATAATAATAATATTAATCTAAACTTATATAGCGCACTTTTCTTAAATTCAAAGGCGCTTCACAAAGAATTACAAACTAAAAAATAGTTAAATATGAGAAGAAACTAAATATTATAAAAACCAAGCAACTAAGTTAAACATGATTTAGACTAAACATGTTCGAAAACTAGATATCATAGGCCTGTTGAAACAAAAATGTCTTAAGACGAGATTTAAAAGTGTTCAATGATGGTGAGAGTTTAATGTTATCTGGTAAAGTGTTCCACAGCCTGGGCGCTGCCACAGAGAAAGCTCTATCGCCATATGTTTTTGTTGTTTTACCACTTGGAATTTTTAGAAGAAATTTGCTTTTGGAACGTAGGTGTCTGGTGGGCACATATTTTTCTAACAAGTTGCTAAGATAAATCGGTGCAAGCGCGTTGAGTGCCTTAAAAGTAAGTAGCAAGATTTTAAACATAATGCGTTGAGTTACAGGAAGCCAATGAAGTTCTATGAGTATATGAGTTACATGATCGAATTTTCTCTTACGCATGATTAATCGGGCAGCACAGTTGTGAACTAATTGAAGCATCGCGCAGAATGGCCTTTGTTCGAGGGACACTTTGAGATTTTGGACTACATTAAGGTCAACTAATTATAATATTAATGAGTTAGAGGATTGTCCTACGATTGGCTTAAATAAATGAGCTTTGGGAGTTGCTTGTCCCTAGCCGATCTCAAATGGAACGAGCTTTGGGAACTGCTAGTCCCAAGCCGATCTCAAGTGTGAAAGTCAATTCAATAGAAGTTCGTAAAACCAGGTAATGGTATGAAAGAGCCAAACAATAGTTTATCCACAAAACGACAAAGCCCTTCGGCTTAAACCTCATGCTCTCAATTTTTTTCACAGCATGTTCACAACGCATCGCAAATAAGTCTAAATACAGATTCTAGGAAGCTGTAGCTTTAAAATGTAATGTTATTCAAGCTTATCCGTGCCCTAGAAGTCAAACAAAATCACCAAATGAAACTGAACTGAGTATACTTTTGTTCAACTCGCGTCGAAGCGGTAAAAATAGCCGGTCCGCAATTCCAACTCATTCTCAATTTTCTCCCAATCGTGTTCAACTTGCATCGCAAATAAGTCTCAATACAGATTCTAGGAAGATGTAGCTTTAAAATGAGACATCATTCAAGCTTATTCTTGCCGGAAGAAATCAAACAAAATCGGATCCACAAAATCACCCACAAAGAAACTGAGCTAGTTGTGCAACTCACGTAGCAACTCACGTAGAAGCGGGAAAAAAGCCGGTCGGCAAACAGTGTTCCAAGCCGTTCTCAATAATCTCCCAGTCGTGTTCAAATCGCATCGCAAATAAGTCTGAATACAGATTCTCGAAATATGTAGCTTTAAAATGAGATGTTATTCAAGCGGTAACCGGTCGTTTTGATACCAGTCTTTCGATGCCAGCCATTTCGGTGCCAACTCAAGACGTTTCAATACCAAGTCAGTTCGATACCAATTCCGCTATGATTTCATCTTCTGCGTTAACCTAACTACTCTAGTTCCGATGAAATCACGACAAGTAAACTTATGTTCTTACGTAGTTTGACGCCATTCGATTTCAATAAAGCATCTAAAACCAGAGAAGAATCTACTTCAACTCGTTAACTGGCGTCCTCAGTTGTTATGACGCCGAAGCCGAACGCTTGATAAATTTTCTAAACCACAAAATACCCCGTTACTTATATCATTTAAAAGCTTTTAATGAACACTTTCACTTTTAAAACATTTTAGCCAATGCGTTTTCAAGAGAGTATCTAAAACCAAAGATTAAATCTACTTCGGCAACTCGTAATGGCGTCCTCAGTTGTTCTGATGCCGACGCCACGAAGCAACAACACCTCCCACGGGACTCAACACGCTGAACATTGCTCGACTTTGAAAATCCCGCTCGCTTCGCTCCGCTTGTTAAAAACCCCAAGGGACTCAACACTCTAATACTCAATTGAAGAGTTCAATTCATCTGGTAGACAGAAATGCCGAATTATTTAACTTTTTCATTTTTGTAATCCAAGGTACAGGGTTTTTTGTGACCGTTTGGAGAGCTTGAGGTGTCATTTTAAAGTTAATTTTTAGGGCTACAAGAAGCCGCGTGTAAGCCATTTCTGCGTCTTATATTTCTAGTTGTAAATCGACCATGAATATCGTCCCTAGCAACTTTCCATACAAAATTCGCTCAAAACTCGCCAAGATTCAGAAGGCTAAGGTACAGGGGTTTTTGAAAGATACAACTAAAGTAAATAGCCCAGCTGTTTTGTGTGATCATTAGCTATAATAAGCCGCGTGTAAGCCATTTTTCTGTCCAAAAACCATAATATTAGAGCGCTTCAAAGGTATGCTGGTGAAGCGGTTTTCGCCGTTTTCTCTGTATTCGAATCTCCCGCTGCCTCATTAACCAGCAATGGTTCAATGATTTTCGGGCCTCTAATGAGATTCAGAGATGAATATGTCCACTGATTCTGGGCGATGTTTCTGAACAAGAGTTTGCGGAAGGCCATAAAGGAGAGAATTACAATGATCAAGCTTACAAGTAATAAATGCATGTACTAGCGTCTTGGTATTCTCAGCAGATAAGTAGTTCCTAATACGTGCAATGTTACGAATGTGAAAGAATGAAGCCTTGCAAATAGAAGCCACTTGGGATTCCAAATTCAAAGAATCATCAAATACTACGCCGATATTGCGAGCAGACTTAGAAGAAATAATAAGATCATTGCCTATATTAAGTGGCGTAAGTTGGATTTTAGGTCGAAACTGAGATCCTATTATTAGTAGTTCAGTTTTATCAGTGTTCAGTTTTAAATTATTCAAAGACATCCAGGTGGTAATGTCATTGATACAAGCTTCGATCTTGGCTGCAACTAAAGATTCCGGTGCTTGAGAGTCAAATGAGAGGTAAATTTGAGTGTCGTCTGCGTAGAAATGGCACATCATATCATGGCTTCTAATGAGGTCACCCAAAGGAGAAGTGTACATAAGATAAAGTAACGGTCCTAGGACCGACCCTTGAGGCACCCCATATAGCAGATGAACAGGTGCTGACTTTTCTCCTCGGATACACACATACTGTATGTCGGATGCCGTTGTCCTAGCTGAGAACTTCTCGAAGTCCGCGTGAGGATATTATTTCTTAAAGGACGCGAAAGCCTTTGCATTGCGAGGCGCGATATAGTCACCCCAATCTCCTTCGAAATGAACTTTATTAGGCATCGTATCTATTGTAGCTATCTCAAGTATTATACATACGATTGGTATCTTCAATACATAAAATGGTTATCTTAAATGTCACCTGTCCTACGGCTGACCATATAGTTAAAGCGCCTAGAACAGCAATGTATAGGCGCTATATAAACTCAAAACTCATTTATTAGTCTACTTCGATAAACCTATTCTTATCAATAATATTTCGCTAGTTGAGGTCACTATTAGTCATAATTGGTGGAACCTAACTAAGAAAGGGAGCTTTAAGTGGGGTGTCAATAGTGTGGTGTCTCCATATGAAATTAAGGCGGGGCATTATAGTATAGAAACCTTGATAACCTACTTCGATCCCGCAGTTGATGCTGGTTTCTTGGAATTCACAGACTACGAATTTAGGAAATATTGGATTATGAAGGTCAAGAAACCAATCCAGTTCACTAAGAATATCTGCGATTTGTTTGGTATTGAAGTAAATAAAGATGTGACAGACTATATGACTATCAATGTGGAAAAATACACCCTGGTGCCAAAAGATATTAATCATATATATATCTACTGTGATGTGGTGGATTCCGATTTCTCACTTCTTGAGGGGAAGCCATCTAAAATCCTACATACTCTTAATCCGCCATCTCACAGTTTTAACGAAACAACTTACTTTCCACCAACCCTCATACCCATTCGAGCCCTAGGAACGATGCGGAACTACATTCGCCTCACAGTTTGCAATGAGGAAGGCAATCTCATAGACTTCAACAAGCAGCCTCTACGTTTCGTATTGAAGCTTGAGTAAGTCATATGTATAATGCGCGATGGACGGTGATTCAATTCAACCGTTTTCCAACAGCACCAGATATCTATCCGGAACTTAGCGATAATGGATCGAGCTTTCGACTGCAGAAAGTATGTGATACGCTTGCCGAACTCGAACAGCAGGCAAAGCACTACGAAGTTGTTCGTAAAAAATATGCCCGAGCGCGTGGTATCGTTCATGGGATTGCTGTGGCCACAGGTAGCCTGAGTGGCGTTCTATCAGCCTCAGCGTTAGGTATATCATTTACGGGAATCGGGATACCTGTGGGTATTTCCTTAGGGTCAATTGCATTTCTTTGTGCCGTCATTTCGGCTTCGATGACTGTTGTCGGTAAGAAAAGACCGTTATGTTGGCATAAGCAAAGGCGAATTCCGTGGAAGTCAAAGTCTCGAAAGCACTAGACGATGGTAATATTTCAGAAGCCGAGTTCGGAAGCGTTATTGATGAGAAAAGGAAATATGAGACGCTTAAACTCGAAATACGGCAAAAAAACAGACAAGAAAGAGGGTCAAAAAACGTAGAAGAACTTCGATCAGAGATCCGAAAAGAGATGAGAGCAAAACTTGGCAGTCTAGTGGGGTAAGAATAGATATCTCCTTCGAAAGAAACCGGTGTGGATTTCATTTTAACTTTACGAAACAATTCGTATAAATTACCGTGTTGTTTTGGTTCGTATGCTAATTCCGAGACAACGCGTGGGTGCCGCTAATTAACATACGTCAACTGCTTAAAACATAAGTAGGATATCTTATCACCGAATATTTCGTCTAGCACACATAGCCCAACGGGTTTGTCGCTGGGACTTGTGATCGAAATGGGAGCCGTTCACGAGTTCTGGTGTTCAAACCTTGGCGGACTATGTGTGGTAGATCGGCTAATAATGTCAATACTGGGTCGGGTGCTTGGGTAGAGCTTACAGATACTCGAATAGAGTTCCAAGGAGTGCCGGTTGTGCCTCAACCAGTTAGTACAGGATCCAAATACAGTAGAACGAATACAGTAGAATGAATACAGTAGAATGAATACAGTAGAATGAATACAGTAGAATGAATACAGTAGAATGAATACAGTAGAATTAATACAGTCAAAGCCGGGCCCGGCAAATAAGTAAAAACCTCTCTAGGAACGAAAATGGCGAAGGAAGGAAAAAGGAGAAAGTGGTTCCTAGAGAGGTTCTGGTGACACCAGTTTTGGTATTTGGTTTTTTTCGTTATTAATTGTTTTTCTTCTTGTGGTCTTAAACTAAATTCTTAAATGGGTATGTTAAACTTTATCACTAGTTAGACCGTGTCTCATATAGATGGACTCAAAGTGTGAATTGTAAGCAAGCAACTCATCAATAAAACGCGTGATCGAACCCTTATGTGTACCACATCGTTTAATAACGTCGATAAGAGATATATGTGATCCTGAACGGCGTAATACCTCATAGCTTGCCCCAACGACTTTAGTTCGAAGTATAGAGCTGGTACCTATATTGTTTTCTATTGCCGTATGAACGATCTCATAGACTATTTGTTGGATATTTTTAAATACTCCCGATGGGCCGAGTTTAGCAAAGATCGTTGTAATGTGTGGAACTATGCGATCGACATTCAAATCTATATCGATTTTATCATCGGCACGTAACGATCGTAGAAAGTCATTTCCACGATAGATGCATTTGTTGTTTAGTTGCATGAAATTGGTAACCTCGCTTTTAGAGCGAATGAAGTTACATTGTATACACGCATGGTAAAGAATAGCAGCTAAAATAGTTCTCTTACGCTTAACACAAACTTTATTTGCTTGAATGAATGTGTCGGCTACGATTCCTAATACGTTTGTGGGAAACGAGAGGGTATAATTTTGTTCATAAACAGCGTTGTATACCTGTAGTTTGACGTTTGTCGTTTGTCGTTGCAATTCTTGGTTATCCTTTTTCTTTGGGCTTGTACGGTCTAGATCGTGTTGATACTGAAAGCTATCCGGACCTACTATATGCAGCCGAGTAGTAACATTGATCGTTTCTTCGCATGATTCTGCATCAGAAACAAGACCACATGAGGCACATACGAATTCCATTCCTATCACTTTCATTGGACATAAACATTCTGGACACGTTTCCTGGAGATTAAGACATAACTGTGTAATACGAGGATTAATACCAAACAAGGAACCAAACAATCTAAGAAAGTCATCCATACTAGTTATGTATGTTATAGGCAACTCTATTGTCTAATTAAAAAAATAAAAAATAAAAAAATAAAGAAAGAAAGATCGATGAAGCGCTTTATTCTTTTTTTCTTTTATTACGATCTTACTGGACCGCCACTGTACATACTACTATATACGGGGATGTACCATTTTTTTCAACCAACATTTTTCCTCTATTAGAGATACGTACCATCACGTCATATCACACATCGTAGTTACTATATCAAAAAACTATGGCTAATATATTGGACCTTCCTATATAAATCTTGACTAAGATCGTAGAGTATGCCGGCCCCACATCATTTGCAAGCATTGCTTTGACTTCAAAACATCTAAATGATGCATCATCTCTAGCACGCTACAAAAACGTAGACCAAGAATTCCGTATACGAGTACTCACTTTTGGTCTTAGGTCTACTCGCAACGATAACGATCGAGACAATTTGATTAGGACTTTCGGTATTTCCACAGAAGACGCATACGATGGCGACGATAGTTTTGCGCTACACTATGCCAGTGAAGATGGTAATCTTAATGTCATTAAGTGGATCGTTAAGCACTTTCAGTCCACCATAGAGCATGGCTGCGTATACGCTTCGATGTGCTATGCTAGCATAAATGGGCGTCTCGATATCGTTAAGTGGATCGTTACCCACTTCCAGCTCACCCTACGTAACAACGAATACGTTGCTTGTGCTATTATAGTGGCCAGTGGAGAGGGTCGTCTTAATGTCGTTAAGTGGTTCGTTACACACTGCCAGATCACCAGAGAGGATACTCCATTCAAGTTGCTGCGCTGTGCCAGTAAAAATGGTCATCTTGATGTCGTTAAGTGGCTCGTTGAGCACTTCCGACTCACCAACATAAAGGACGGAGACGCTCATTTTGCTCTACTAGATGCCTCTATGAATGGCCATCTCGCCGTAGTTAAGTGGCTAGTCAGACGCTTCCAACTCACCGCAGAGCACGAAGACGTTGATCGTGCTCTACTATATGCATGTATAAATGGCCATCTCAATGTCATTAAGTGGCTCGAAAAAGCACTTTAAGCTCATCATAGAGTCATCCATACTAGCTATGTATGTTATAGGCAACTCTATTGTCTAACTAAAAAAAAAAAGAAAAAAAAAAGAAAAAAAAAAAAGAATAAAGAAAGATCGATGAAGCGCATACCAATTTCTCTTTATTCCTTTCTTTCTTTCTTTTATTACGATCTTACTGGACTATCTTAAGGTTCTTAAAGGGGCCGTCTCACCCACAGTGCTTAGCGCGCTCACATAGCATTGCGGCCATTTTCGATGCCATCGAAATCCAGACTTTTATGGCAGTGATTTTAATCTTCTCTACATCTCTGCCATCCTTGCAGCTATCGTCAAAAAAATCATACTATGTTGAACCTTTTTTATTGCTCTTCCTATTGAGCCTCTTATTTAAGTGTTTTAAATTATTTGGTCATGCAAATTTTAGTTTTATTTCAGGTGGCCGTAGTTCTCTGATGGTGCCAGTCTCGTTCGTCCTCAACGAAAGGAAACAATTGTCCGTTTGTGTCCACGATTTCCACCTACAACATGGAGAAGCTATTCTGACCATTAATATTTATATGTAAAGATATATTAGCGCTTAGTTCGAGTATCTACTATCTTTGAGCCGACTTGGGTTTTTGAACACCGTGGCTGGCTTACGTGACCACACTCCACTTGAAGAACAGTTTCCTAAAATTATTTTCAGGGCTTTGGCGTTTAACTTGTGGAAACAGGTCTCTCACTGGTTTCAAAGGGCGGAATTCGGGCTTTTAGACAGTGATTTTGCCGAGATTTTTGGATTCACCGGGTTGATCATTTGAAGTTTATACTCGCACGAAAGCCGTCGAGCTGCATGATAATAATTTCCTATTCAAGCGAGCTGTTATTCGTTTACTGTTCTCTCTTGAACTGATTCTCTGGCACCAGCAATGAGAGATGATCTCTCTCTCTCTCTCTCTGCAGGGAAAAATAAAACCGAGGGGAGAAACCTCTCTTTTCATAATTATTATTCTCTGTTTATAGTACTGATGACAGGGTTTGGAAGCGACGGGTGAGCGGTAAATATTATAGTGAACAAAATATTATAGGCAACGAAACTCCGCTTGGTCGACCCGAAAAGAATTGAGCAATTTCCTGAAATAATTTTGAGAGCTTCGGCATTTAACTTGTGGAAACAGGTCTCTCTCTGGTTTCGAAGGGCGTTCACGCCGTGATTTCGCCGAGATGATCGATCAAAGTTTATGACTCGCACAAAATTTGACAACAGAGCCGCCGTGATAATAATTTCTCATTGAAACGATCGAGCTGTAATTCGTTCACTGTTCTCTCTTGAACTGGTTCTCTGCTACTGCCAGCAACGAGATTGCCTGCTAGGAGATCTCTTTCTCTCTCTGTGTCTGCAAGTAAAAATAAAACCGAGGAGAGCTAGAAACCCCAGAGAAACCTCTCGCTTTCATAAATATTAGTATTACCCGGAGAGAGTGTTCTCTGTTTATAGCAGCGACGGGTGAGCGGTAAATGTTATAGTACAGCCAAGTACTGCTGTATAACACTTTGTTGGCTTCACATTCAACTTGTAAGGTACTGTTAGTTTCATCAAGGTCATCCATGTTCAAATCAAAATTATCATGTCGCCAACATAAAGAATATGCTTAGTTCGTGAGCTTCCCGCCGTGAATAAGGGTCAAAGTCCCGGATATAAACAATAACAAAAGCACGCTAAGCACTGTGGGTGAGACGGCCCCTTTTAGGTTCTCCAATTCAAAGTTCTCCAATTCCACCAACGCCTTTGACGAGCAATCCTTAGTATCTTTAATATCTTTCATATCTTTCATATCTTTCATATCGCAGGCTTTCTTATTGCGAATGATACGGCGCTGTGGTGCTCCACACTTTGAGCAAAGCCCGTAACTCGTACGACATCCTCTACCGCACTTCGAACATGGAATGAATGGGATGGTGCCTTTTAATATCTGAAAGTTATGTTGAGCACAATACTCTGATATCTTCGAAATCTTCCTTATACATTTCGTGTCCTTTCCTCGCATCAACCAATCGCAAGTTATTATCTCAGTCATTGTATGATGTACCTATACATGTTATGTGTCTAATTGCTGTTTCGATTATGACAACCTATGGTATAATAATTTATAACCACACTCCTCTAATAGGGTGTTGAAATGTAATAAGTGCACTATAAACCAAGTGTTCGAATAAATGTTAATATATGATTAGCCTTGATATAATACCTAATAACTACACTCCTTTAATATGACGTGTAAATACGATAAATGAACTACAGTAGTAAATTGATTGCCGGTGTTTAGCGCGATTTTTAACACTTGTCACATTTTTGGCCACGAACCCGAAGGGTGAGAGGTCAAAAATGTGACAAGTGTTAAAATCGCGCTAAACTCGGCAGTCTATATACTACTTGTGACTTTTCTTCAGCATACAAAGCACACCCCTCTCCACCTTTAACATTCCCTTCCAGAAATACGGGTGCCGCTGAAGAACACATCTCCTCTTCACGCAATAAAACCTTGAGGCCTCCTTCTTCCATGTGGGCTCCATTTGAACTTTTCCGTCTGCATCTTTTGCGGGTAGAGGTATCTCTCCTTATGAAAAATGGCGATATCTTGCGGAATGCAGATAACGCCACCTCTTGGAAATTCTACTTTGCACGACTCGCACTTTGCTGAACTCTTATATTTCTTCGTAAACACATGCAATGAAGAAATCGTTCTTGTTGTGATAAATCTGCGTGAATTTCAGCGGTTTAGGATAGTCGAGGTCACTGTCTTTCCTGCGCACTTCTTCTACAATAGGGCAAAGTTCAACATTATTCTCTCCTTTTCTCCTCTTTTTTTCCTTCGGCTTGTCGCCCGCCCGCTTTGGAATATTGCCGAAAATAATGTTGCTTGCTTTGCCTTTCTTCTTGTTAAAGGCTTCCACATACTGTTGAAGTTTTCCCAATTTGTCTGCTACAGCAAGAACATGTGGACATAGTCCCGCAGTGCTTGTAAACTTTCGGCACTTACAACTAATGACGTTACCTTTCACTATGACATTGACCAAACTCCGTAACACAATGAATTCCTCCACCAACATCGATGATGCAGTATTGTGAAAGAATAACCTCTGCCTCTTGCCAGATTTGATTCAACATACCAGCGGCAACGCTTACGACCGCACAATCTCGAACTGTCACTGAAAGCTTTTTTGTAACTACAGTGTGTTCAACTGAAGGGGATACGGGAGACTTGAACACCTTCTTGATATGCTCCAATTGCTGTTCGGGTGTTTTCTGTAACCAGATGACTGGGTTAACTGCATATTTCTGGTTGCTTGCTGCTAGTCGATACTCTCCCATGTTGTAAATGGCTTTGGGGTACACATTTTTCTGTTGTAGAAATATTTGATTTTCTAGAATTTCGTGGATGTTGGCTTGGTCTGTTACTTGATTACCGGCTTCTTCTTTGATAACATTGTTGAGTGACTCTGTCCGTTGATTGGTCCACTTGTTTGGTGGATTTCCAAGGCCCGCCGCTATCCTTACTTCCTTGAGCATGCTCGTTTTCAAAGCATCTTTTAGCGACCTGTGCCTACCTCTTTTTGTCAACATCCACTCTCTGAATTCTAAAGGCCAGTTTTCTTCTGTGTCAGCATACTTTGCTTCAAATTCTTGTTCTGTGTCACCGTCAACCAGTCCTTTGAAGCGCTTGCCATCGAATTCTTTTCCCAAGATTTCCACTTGAATCGTTTTGCTTTCAGTTCTTTCAGCTTGTAAGAAATATCTAGTTGCGCATGTTCGAAGCAACGCAAATGACTATTGACAGCAGGAGAACCTTCAATTGGGTACACACTCTCGAAACCACTTTCCATGGCACACTGACTCGTCATCAGTTCCGTAAGTCAGTGAATTTACACCTTCAGCCTTCAAGCAACGCGCCATGTACACACAGTCACGCTTCTCTTTCGTAACTGAGGTCATTACAGCTGCCAGAGTCGTTGGATGTTTCATCTTGCCGCTGTTCTTGTACGTGAACAAAGGATTGGAAAGCGTGAGCGTGTTGAGGTAAAAGGGTCCAAGCTTATAGGTCATATCAATCCCGGCTACTGCAGACGGATTTGTACCCGAACAGAAACTCTTGATCCAAGCGATGCTGAGATCCGTAGCTGCAAATGTGTTTGGTGCTGCACGCGTGCCACCATCTCTGTCGGATCTGACTGTAAAACTGACATCACGTACAAATCTTCCAGCATGCTGTAATGTATAACAACAATTTAGTCACGTCCGGCGTCTTGCTTGGGCCGGTACTCCTAGACTTCACTCTTCCTTCAACTTTACGGAGTTGATTGTAAACTTGTTGCCTGTCTCGTGGAATAGCAGATGGAGTGTTAACTTCGATTACACCGCCTGCCACTTTCTCTAGTTTGGTTATAATGTGCTTTGCGCTGTCTTTTGACCCCAAACTTTTCATCTTCGAGAGTACGCTTGGTTTTGTTCTGACGTGGGGTTCTGGGTCATGCCGACGATTGCCATGGGATTTCACGAAAAGGTCACCTACTTTATCTATCTTAACAGTATATTGCGCAATCGCATAACGCAAAAACTGCCCCCCGTTTTATACCTTTGCTATATTCGCCGGTAATCCTTCGTCTTACTGTGCCAGCTGTATTGCCGGCGAATGGTGAACCGCGCGTAAGTCGGTACTTCACTTTTGGCTTCAGAGTCGGTCATTTTAATCTTTCGGTGCTTAATAACATTTACTTTCGCGTCGCCGAGAAATTCTTCCGACGGGCTAGAATGAGATCCGTAAATTCCACAGTCGTCAGTTGTCAAGTCATTATATTCCACTGCTTCGTGGTCAATGACAAATACTGCATTTGTGGTAATGGCGGTCGGTACCCCTTTGCAAACTCGTTGCTTGTCGACTTTTTGTGTGAAACACATGTCTGGAATTTATTTCGTAGAAATACTAGCATCGGATCTCTTATATACTGGGAAGCCATTGATCATACCTGGAAATAAAAATAATATCAGTTAACCTACCGATTATAATAATGTACGATAAGTGCTATAGTAGTTTTCACACGAGAAAGTCAAGTACAGTATTAGAAACTTCGAACATCCAAATTTAGTCTTACTATTCTTAGGGTTTCCGTATACGTGTACAGTGCCGGTTGGTTTTGAACTATATTTTTAAAACTACTAAATGACACGTTTAATGAAAAATAGATAACACTTGCATGGAAAAGTTAATAGCTGACGTTAAGTGATAATAGACGGGATTTCGCATGAATGGTAAATACCTGCAGGAAGGCTGTTAAGTCGTACTGTACTACTATATTTCATAGGACAGTAAATAATTTCATTTCCAGACCGAAATGAATTGTGCTCTCTGCCTGTTTGCCCTTTTTGCAAAACAAATTATTCTTTTGGACTTGTAGCACATATTGCACGTACCTAGTATGTAGAATATGTACTATATGTAGTAAACAATGAATTAAAATTTCAAATGAGATAAAAAATCCTCTGGGAACGTGGCTTATGTCCTATCGTCCAGACAACAGTAATTGAAATGTGGATGGACCGTTATGCAAAACGTTCTAATGATATACTGTGAGATATCTCACGAGTAACTCAATTAAGTTTTAAGTTTACATACTTTTCAGTTTTCGATGTGATATATCACGGTTTACTCCACGAGAAAGTATTATATTGACCAAATATGTTATTCCATGTTACGCCAGGGCTGGATACAGCAAATATATTCGGCGGTATCTACGGGTTGTATTCTGACATAATGGCACGTGATACAATATTAGATGTATATCGTAAATAACCCACTCTAACTTGATTTTTCCGGCATTGTATTCACACTTCCCTAAATGCTCGTGTGACTATACTGAAAACTCAAGTCACTCGTGGCATATGTCACGGTATTGCACTCGAAAGCATTGCATATCTGATATTTATCTCAAGATGTCATTGCGGAAAACAGAGAACGGTCCGGATAAAGCTTCCCAGACTTCTGATTTGCTAATGCATCCCCCGTGAATCACATATGATAAAGGTTCACATAGGAGCCCAATACCAATTAACGAGAGACTCCCTGCCATTATAGCGGATCTCTGAGCGAAGCACCATACATATAGCATGAGTTAAATTTTAGCGACATGTTCTTGCCCGACCGCCCACCCGACCGACCGCCCACCCGACCGACCGCCCACCCGTCCGACCGTGCACCAGCGCGTGCAACACGTGACGTTTTCGAGTCCTGCATTGGGTGCTCGATTTTGTTCGGCTATGTAACGCCGTCCTGTCGGGCTTTACATTCAATCCTCCGTTTATGAAATTTGTGATTTTCTAAATTATCTCGACGATCAGTACTGATGTTTTTTCCGTAATGCAAAAAATATTCAATTCCCAACTTTAATTTCCGTTACATCTCCGTGTGCATGCATACGCGTCATGTTCTTTCTCGGTATGTCGTCACGTTTTCTGTTACATACAGTATTTATTTTCGTAATTACCTCAGTACATACGCATACATATGCGCCTTCAACTCAACTGCAGGTGCACTATTTATTTTCATAAATTAATTTTCATTACATATATGCGCGTGCATCTCTTCGTATTTAATTATTGGGAGCTCAGCTGATTGGCTTGCCTAGGTTTGAGGGAGAGAGTACATATTAATAGCTATAGTAACCATATCAGCTCCACCGTTTACGTTTTTTTCTGATTTTGTTCCGGTTTTATGGGGATATTTTTTAGTATCCATTGAGCTAGAAAATCAAATTGCTCTTCTCTCTGCAAATCAGAATAGAAACATTGTGCAGGGTATTAGTAACTGGTATTATTATTATAAAAACAGTTTCCCTGTGGATATGTCTGAACTTCTGTTCCCCTCCTTATCCAGGGTACCTGACTCGATTAGTTTTATACAAACCTATTTCAGGCCGTATCCTGACACCCTCCCTAATTTAATTAGATAAATTAAACCTAACCTAACCAATACGGGTGTGAAATAAAGTATTTGTTGTTGTTGTATCATGATCTCTAAATGTTCATATGTGTACTATACTCACCACTGTTTCCAAAAGGACTCGTTTCCATGTCTTCGTCCGACTCACTGGCACTATAATCGTAAGTCGATTTTCTTTTCCTAAACAAGTCATCCTAAAAAAAAGGAATAGTAATCAATGCAATATATATAAGCCACCTTCACACGACATTCATTTTGGAATCGGCACTCTTCATTTACACGGTAAAAAATCAAGAGTTCCGGTCCCAAACTGCTTGTCACCGTGTAAATCAGGCTTAGTGTTGACTCCCACGATGGAAAATGAGAAAAGTAAAGATGCAATAACAGGTTTTAAGGTTACCGTACTTTCGAGTCATAATTTGTTAGATTTTTTTATTATTCAGAAAGTCAGGTTGTTTCTCAATTTAGAAAATAAATAATAACATACAAATTTTTTTGAGATATTGAAATAAAAGTATCTCAAAGAAAAACAAATAAATAGTTGATGTGTGATGCATTTGCCTATTGTTGCAAGATCACATTTCACGTCACACTTCGTAAACTCTGCATGTATGTTTATATCGAAAAAGAAGAAATTCAGTCGAAAGAAAAGCAATTAATTTTGTCCAGCTTTGCTTCCTCAATTTACCCTATCTCGCTTTGTTAGACAACTTAAGAGAAGAAACAATAATAATATTTTGGCCAGGTCGTAATTCGACAAGCATTCCGCTACGTTATCACATTCTGATCTGAAATGCGCGATCACTAGTTGACCTCAGTTTATAATAGGAGACACTGAAAAAACAGAAACAAGGGTAATACCACCGGCTCGATATCAAACTTAATACTACTTGAAGGACGATTTATATACGAACAAAATAAACTAGAAGTTCTCAATGAGAAGTGCTGCTTCCATTCCACTGGCTGCTTCTTGGTAAACTACAGCTGCACATTGTGTGGCAGTCTAATGACTGGACCTTTCCTAGAGCTTATACCTTATCTACATCCATGTAAGATACTAGTGGCGATGAACCACTTCCATCACTTTGCACAGCTTCAATCTCATCGTCGCTTAAAACCACGCTTACACTTTTCTTTGGGGTAGGCTTTGGTCCCTTGAATCAAATCAAAGAACATTGTCAGTTTCTGTCGGAATTATATTATGCACTTTATTACATATGTAGAAATTATATAATAAAAATGGAAAGGTGTTATACTTGTGTGTTACATGAATCTAATTTGTAGGCTTGACTTGAGTGTAACGTCTCTAACTGAAGCCTGTTTGAGCGGTAGCATGTTTTCCCAACAGGCGTTCCGATATATTTTCCTGGGGCTCTTTCTAACATTGCGGTTATCCAATGAAGTGTAAATACCGTAAATATTGCCATTAAATAATGTAACTATTTGATTTTGACTTTATCTGAAGGTAATATAAGAAATTTGTTGTTCACCGTGTTAATGAGAGAAGTTATTTTGTTCTTTTGAAAATAAAGTCATAATCTCCGGCCCAAACTATCACACTATACATATTAGGCCTACTCTGGGATCTTAACTCGCCTTAACTCGCAAAGCCGAAAAGAGATAATTTTCCTTAAATCTCCTTAAATCGCCTTAGCTCGCCTTAACTCGCAAAGCCTAAAAGAGACAATTTCCCTTAAATCGCCTTAACTCGCAAAGCCGAAAATATACAATTTTCCTTAAATCGCATTAACTCACAGATACTTTTCTTTACTTACGTACAATAAATTACTATTTCATTGTATTTGCCATAACTTGTGACTATAAAGGGAGTACTTTTAAGAAGCAAAATTACATAGTTGTGTTTGCACTTCTATCAATTACTGGCTTAGTATTGTTAGTATTCAAGAACACATATTTCAGTTAACTGTGATAACTTCTAAGACATTGAAAGTATATATTAATTTTTAAATAATAATTTTCTCATATATTTCTACATGGCAAAGAGCAAAACACTGTGGCCAGATTTTAGTGGCTGGATTAATAGTGTTCCTACAAATGTATGTATCAGTCAAGTAGTTAATCAAAGTGTCACTCAATAAATAGTTTAGAGTCATTATTTACATTTAATAAACCTGTGCATTACTTATTTTACGATCACACATTATTAATACATTAGCTCTTTTTGTCTTTCTTTGCATCATAATTATTAGTACTACATGTACCAAGGTTTATTTGAATGACTAGAATATCATATCGCTTCATCAGTAAGTTGAATGTTATAATCACATATGATGTGAAGATAGAGTATAAGGATTAAAATATTAATCCAAGGTGTAAAATTGTAAATCTTAAGACAAAATTTGTACAAAATATGGTTCTGAATTTCATTTTTGGCTAATGTTAACATGAAATATATGAATATGGGAAAACTCTTAGCAACAAGTGCATGAATATTCTGGAATACACCGAACAACTTAAGGTATGGCAAAAGGTTCACGAGGTCACTTGGGGAAAAAAATCGTGTAGCGTCAATATTTACGCTACAAAGACATACTATATATCAATTTAAAGCTCAAAGATTGAAGAATAAATATGAATGTTTAAATTTACTATTTAAAAAAATCTCTCAATGATGTATTTTTTTATTTAAAAAGCGACCTCTCACACTATCGTAACTTCAAATCCGGAAATGTTTAATGAATGACAACTAAATTCTTTGTTTTCGAATCTCAGGTAAATTGTCCCAAAAAGTGTGTCAGCGATTTTTCATACGTTGCGTATTACAAGAATTATCCGTAGGTAAAGTTGGAGTAAGTTTTTTCATGCTAGCAAAACGCAAACTACATAATAATTACGAAATGAAGCAAAATTTTGCAAAACGCTGGCACACTTTTGCAGAAATTGTGGTTTTTTGGCTCTCGCGAAAATTTGGATTTAATCGAACAAAATGTTCTCGAGTTTTGATACGCCAAAGTTGTATTTTTTGCATTAAAACACAAACGGAGAAACAAGGGATTTTAGTTTTCTGACCATTTCACGGTTGAGTAAAAAGCCCCGCCTCCAAAGATAATGTTATTATATTCAGCCAATTGAAATACAGTATTAGGCTGACAGGCGGGACAGGCGGAGTTGTGAATGATCTGCTGTGACAGCTTTCGCGGTAATCTTCAAGGAGTTTCATTTTACACTCGAGACTGGTCACAGAGGTCGTAAAGCTCGTGGGAAAAACACAAGGTCAAATAAATATGAAGGCCAACCGCAAGTTACTTTAAATGATGCTATTATCAAAGCCATCATGCTAAAGGAGATAAACAGTTCTGGGTAAGTCGAACACAAGTTATATTCATTCAAACGGCGCAACTTCTTGCTAAACATCATAAACAAACCGCAGGCTTCATATTGCATATTATTTTTATACTCTGGAGCGGTAAAGATCATGCTGAATCTACCTTCTCTTGACTGCCTTATAATTGATAAACATATCTGACTCCTTTTCTAGGTATCAGGACGATCACTTCGCAGAGAATTTGGTTGCAAGCATAGAAAACCGTAAAAACCGGCAAACAGCAGCTTGATCTAATGCCCGACTCAATTACAGTCAAGGAATTCGAAGTTCGCGGGTGAACTTCATCACTGCTAGTCCGAAGCTTCCTAGAAGTGATGCTTTTTGGCCCGGGCTCATTCGTTTCAGTCAACAGATCTTCTTCGCTTGGCCATTGTTTTTGTTTGAACCACGAGCCTTTATCGCTCGACGCCAAACTTGCCTTCTTAGTCGGCCTAAATTTACCTGTTTTCAACTTCTTCTTTTTCTTCGAAGATACCCAAGAATAGCCTCTATTAAGTTTCGACGACATAATTTTAGATAGAATACAATTCAAGAAAAACAAACGAAAACGAAGCGTAGCGTACTATAAAGACGAGCGTAGCGTACTATAAAGACGATTGTTGTTTTAGTTTGTTCGCGTGCCGCTGTCACGTAGCTGTCAGCGTCTGTCAATCATGTTTCGCGCGTCATTTTTCGCGGGAAATTAAAACATGGTTTTTCGGGGCGTTAAAAAGGAATTTTAGTTTGGTTTTTTTTGCTATAATACAGCTAAGACCTAAAGCATTTTAAATATGCGAAAACAATTTTTTGGGGAAGTTTTGCCTGTGAACCTTTTGCCATACCTTAAGGGCACATTCGTTGGGGACTATTTCAGAATAAGAATAGCCGGAACATCCCAAAAGAAAGTGCCCTTAGTCTTTTACCTGCATGCATTCAATGATTCAATCATGTACATACAACTGCTATAGCGATGTTTCGTGTGTCGTCATCCATTGTCATTAATGTGCCAACCAGAGATCCATTGGTTCCTAACACAAAGCGGGCTTTACAGATCATGGTTGGAACATTAGCATAACAATTGCAATGTTTATCAACACGAAACATCGCTATATGTACAACTAAAAACGTGAAAATATTTATAATCACAAGAGAATAACCACAGGTTGCTATAAGATATGAATATCACAATATGTTACTTCAAATCTAAATTTACCTATATTTGCATATCTTGCTTACCAAACATGGATTCTCTAGTCTTTTCACATCAACAACATAAAAACACGCCATCTTTTCTGCCATCTTGGACGACTATGGATCGGAGGAGCGCGATGAGACATGGGAAGAATGCAAAGCGCGAGGAATTATGGGCCGGGAGTTCCAATCAAGCATGTACTGGTATATACTTCATGGTAGTGTTTCGTTCCATATTAGTCGTCCTGCATAATAGTGTAAAACCGTAGAGAAAATGATTATGCACGGGACTATATGGAACGAAACACTACCATGAAGTATTTGCCCATGTACGACTCAGTCATCTACAGACAAGAAAAGCCAAAATAACTTGAATTCTATCTGCCGGTTCTATGCAAAATGGGTTACTGCCGTGCCACGCTACTGCATGAGTACTGTTGAGTTTTCCTAAATTAATATTGCAAAACTCTTGCCTCTTGGGTAGTCATACATAGTGCATACATGTACGTGCGTCAGTAAAATAAACAAAGCTGTACAATGAAATGTACTGATTTAATAAAGTTCCATAATAAGCAATTATTGGACGAGGCTGAGCGAAATATGATGAATTGTCTGTGGCGAGCTACCAGTTATTTGCCGATGCGAAATTAATTGTTTTATTATCAGTCAGTGTTTTTGCTACCTTTGGCATCCAAAATGCTCGCAATTTCCTCCTCTGAACACTCTGGAAACCGAGCGGCTATGTTGGATTTGTTGTTGAACAGCACTGCGCATGCTCACAACAATATCTGTAGGCAAACGCTTATTTGCGTGCAGTTATTTGCAGGTGAATCAACCAATCAGAATTCGGGATACTGAGGAACTGAATAATAATACTGATTATTATTATGGAATTTTGGCATTGGCAAATAACTGCAGGTAGCTCGCCACAGAAAATTCATCATATTTTGCTCAGCCTCGCCCAATAATTGCTTAATATCTGCAGGCTGTGCATTTACTCGCATCACTACATTTTCTATTAGAAACAAGAGCTCGACCTTAACTTTTTTGGCCAGTAAGATGTACATTTTCAAGTATATTCCAAGGAACTTCCACTAGCCAAAACTGAAAATCCACTAACTAAGTACTAATTTGGCTAGTTGGCTAATGTTAAAGTCGAGCCCCGGAAATGCCTAGTTCTTTTTTTTTCATTTTAAGGTTACCGGATACCTTCGCGGATCTCTCTCGTTAATAATTTTGTATGCGCATTGTTTTAAAGAAAACTATAGAAACCTACCTCTATAAAGCTTATGAAGTGCAGAATACGCTGAATGGAATTGTAAAGCAATGCTAAGCCAACAAACGCAAAATTGACAACGTTTATAAAAGTGAATTAGCAGCCTTCGGGTTAACGCACAAAAACAATTCAACTGCACAATGTCAATCAGCACATGACAGCCTAAAAAAAACATTTGTTGATATTTTACTTCATTCAAATGCAATTCATTCCTAAAGTTTTAGTGTTCAATAATATCCGAGTCACATTACGTGGGATACTCTACGAGGAAAAATACTTTGAATATTGCTAAACGCTCACACCCTTTTCTTTGTCAGTAACTTATCTGTCTTTTGGCCGAGTTTTATCAAAATCTGGCAAGTCTGCATACCCTATTAATTCATTCAAAGCGAGGGGATACGAAGAAAAACCTAGTCGGAGATTTGGCGTGTAAAGTTTTGTGAACATTTCACACCTCATCAAAGCAAATGTCAACACGTCGAACCAACTAGCCAATGACTACGCAAGGACCCCTGGAGCTTCAAAGCAGTAGTGAAATTCGCGGGAAAGGTCATATTTCAAAAGAAACCTTTTGGTCTCATAACAATTCAACAGTTTCGCTCAGTTCGAGAGCCGTTAAGTTTCATTCCCAAAGTTCCACAACAACTGCAAGTTGATATCCTCTCAAGCTCACGATTGAGAAGTCGAGGATTGACAACGGCCCAGGAGTGAATTCGGATCTGAATCAGACTCCGATGTGAACTCATCGCTGCTCGCGTCCTCAGTCTCTTCAAATGACTCATTTGCTGGTTCCTGGTAAGCCAAACGACAGTTTAAGCCTGCTAGCGCTGCTCATATTTGGATCTCACTGGAGTTCTCGTGCCCACACTTTGAGAATCCAATCAATCCATAGTCAGGACAATTTAGTAAATCACCTCAAAGAACAATAGATTAGTCTCAATCTCTATAATTACGGCAAGCGTGCACGGATCACAGTGGAGTCAGAAGGCAATCCGGTCAGGGCTGGTAATGGGCTCCTGAACAGGGTAATAAAAGAGCCGAGAAACGAGATGATAAACGCTGCAAATTACAACTTCTTGTCTTTTTCCATTTCGTTTCCCATTTCGTTTTTCGTTTCGTTTCGTTTTCTACTTCGTTTTCTACTTCGTTTTCTACTTCGTTTTCTACTTCGTTTTCTACTTCGTTTTCTACTTCGTTTCGCAAAATACAGTAAGCCACGGTGTTCAAAAACCCAAATCGGCTCAAAGATAGTAGATACTCGAACTAAGCGCTAATATATCTTTACATATAAAGATTAATGGTCAAAATAGCTTCTCCATGTTGTAGGTGGAAATCGTGGACACAAACGGACAATTGTTTCCTTTCGTTGAGGACGAACGAGACTGGCATCCATCAGAGAACTACGGCCACCTGAAATAAAACTAAAATTTGCATGACGAAATAATTTAAAACACTTAAATAAGAGGCTCAGTAGGAAAAGCAATAAAAAGGTTCAACCTAGTATGATTTTTTTGACGATAGCTGGAAGGATGGCTGAGATGTAGAGAAGATTAAAACCACTGCCATAAAACTCTGGATTTCGATGGCATCGAAAATGGCCGCTATGCTATGTGAGCGCGCTAAGCACTGTGGGTGAGACGGCCCTTTAAGAATGTATAAAATTATCCACAAAACGAGTACGAGTTGCGAGAAGCAATCAAGCACTTTGACGATATGACGTCACACTAGCATCCACTGACTGTTTTGGCTCCCGCGATGAAAAATCAAGATGGCGGCTCGGAACGTGTCATTCAGGTAGTTTTTCTCTAAAAAAATATTGTGAATTGACATGAATTACTTGGTTCAAGTTAATTTAAATGTTATTCAACTGCATATGAAAATGACTCAAAATTGGCCTTGAGTGGCGTATCAGCAATGGGTCAGTCTCTTGGCTGGGACACCTTAGAAACACGTAGATACTTAGATGCCACTACTATGATGTACAAAAGTGTAAATAATATAGTTAACTTACCCTTCCCTAGTTCTGTACAATATTCTGATTATAGAACTCGCTCATACCATACACACAAGTTTAGACATATTTCTACCCATATAAATGCTTATAAGTTCTCTTTTTTTCCTCGTATAATACCTTTATGGAATGCATTACCACTATCTGCTGTCACGGCAGCAAACGCAGCCATCTTCCAAAGGGAAGCTTTTCCAGTGGTCAGAATCTCCTAACTTCTATCTATTTAATACGAAACAAGTAATATATATTATAGACTTGAACTTTTGAGTGACTTCGCTTAACCCATGAAATTGATGGTTTAGATTTTATCCAACCGTTCCTTATTTCAACAAATGTAGATGCTGGTTGTTGGATGTCTTTCAAGGGTTAAGTTAAACCACTTCATTGTGCTACGCGTTTACTCTGAGTTATAATAATAATTTACCTGTTGTTATTTGAAGTACTATTTATTTATGCATTTATTTTGCCATCGACTGCTTTTAATATCCTGCATAGTGTTATACCAAAAGGATTAATAAATATGAGATGAGATGAGACAGTTTAGTCACTGAGTACTGTAACTTCAAATGCTTCGTTTGAAAATGGTATGAAAATCTCGAATGTGGTACTTTATATGTTGAAAACCATTACCTCCTTAGTTCTCTACCGAAGTATAAACCTTATATATTCTCAAGTTTTCTTATTTTTGGCGTTTTTCCCGGGTCGCACATGAACATTTCGAACTGGTTCGTTTTTCTTGAAGACAGAGTTCAACGAGCAATTGTAACGTTCTTTCTGTGAACTGGATTATGTGTTATTTGAGCTCAGAGAAGTCACTGAAGAATATCAGTCCATGGTGTGAAGTAATAAAGGAATCGTGGTATTTCTTGAGCTGTGAGAGGTCCCTACGCTCGACGGCCATCTTGATTCACTGTTAATGAAGTGCCTAGTGCGCATGCGCTCCGTTTTCCGCTCTGTCGCCTTCATATAATCTTAAATATTCTGGTAATAGAGCTTTTTCTGTATCTGGACCAAAATTGTGCAATGAACTTCCCCTTGATATTAAGATCAGTCCGTCTGTCAGTATCTTTAAGTCCAGGCTCAAGACCCATCTTTTTAGAAAGGCTTTTTTCTAATTTTATTGATAACTATTTACTTTTGCTTTCTTAGAGTGCGGACGGTAGAGGCATGTGGCGGCTGTTTTAGCTGAATAGTACTGAATAGTGCCAACATCCTTCCCTTTTCTTGTTTAATTGGTGCTGTTTTGTGCTGTTTGGTTGGTGTTGTCGCATGCTTTTCTTGTTTACACTCTACTTCTACTTCAATTTTTAGTCAGTTTACATAGTTTATTATCTATACTCACATTTATTTATATTGATATACATGTTTTTCGTTTCATTGTATTTGAATTGTAACTAGTTTTATTGCGTATGTTTGAATTGTAAAATTGTAAAGCGCATTCGGGCTTTCTTAGGTGAATTGCGCTATATAAGGATTAAACATTATTATTATTAAAATTATTATTATTATTATTATAATAGAGGGACGACACAAAACATTAGAAGACAAGGAAATACTAAGCTGAATGAAAAAGGAAGGACAAAAACTAAATAATTCAAAGCTGGAGCTCAGAAAAAAGTCCCCATCTTGCTCCACTGACCGCTACCCTTCCGAAACCTTACGAAACACAAACGATTTCGACCCCAAATCTTATCTGCGTCATTGTTACCAATACCAGTGCTGAAACCCCATTATACTGTGCTACAGTAATCCGGAAACCCTACTTTTATTTGGTGGATACTGAATATTTTTCACAACGTATCTTCCTGATTGTGTTTTTGAACTCGTGTTTACAACGCCGCAGTTAAAATTACACAATTCGATAGATAGTCGGCCATATGTATACCAATGTAAATTTACTTTCATGGTTTTCAGTGGTAAAAAATGGTTGCTACTGAAATGTAATATTATTCATTAATTCAATAACTGGTTAACCAAAAGCATTATAACGTCATGATATTTTAAATAGATCGGAGCCAGCAAGGTGAACACCGCGGGTTACCATAATGTTCGCACTTGTTCTCTGTATTATTTCTATTTTTCTTAAAATCTGGATCACCGCAGGTAAGTCATTTATCAATGTACTTTGCAAAGACGTATATACACAGAATAATAGAACATCTTGAATAACCATCGCGATGCAGATCTTAGTTTAGCTTATTTAGATTGTATATATAATGTTCACTGTTTCAAATGGTCATTACTAGTTGTAACGAGTAATGGTTTTTCTGCGTCAACCGATGTATTATTTAGGGTTGAGGATGAATTATAAAGTTGACGACATGAGTGCCGATGTCGTAGAATCGACGAGTCATTTTAATCAAACTTATAACAACAATAATAGCAATAACGAGAGAGTTTGCCCTATTATTTATCATAGATAATGGAATGTGCGTTAGTCTAGCAAGGAATACAGAGTAAACGAGTGAATTATTTGTTTTGGGAACACAACGTCAGTCATTCAACTGTAGTCCGCAATCGAGTTTGTTGAAGATTTCATAATCCACTTAACAATTGCCATTCAGGAAAAATAAAGACGATCAATGGACGTTTAATGGTATTTTATTCTTTACCAGAATATTATGTTTATAATTGTGTACCATACAAACTTAAATGATAGATTAAATGTTACTCTATAACAATGTTTGAGTAAGTTTATATTACAGCTAAGCTTCTCCCTGGGGGGTTGCGGTTTAAAAGCGGGCTAGAGGTATACCTAGCTCGTGCTCGCAGACTCCGCTTCTTGTCTGTGTCTGTGTGGACGTACCATTTGTATATAGCTAAGGGTATTGACCACGACTAATAACATGCGTATGTCTATGGGTATAAAGGTAATTCAATCGACATTGGCCATTAAAAGGAGTTCTAAAAACCAAAAAGGAATGATAAATAAATAATATTCAGAAGGGTAAAATCTGAAAGCGAAAGTGAAGTCCACCAAAGTACACCCTTCCGCTTTTGCTTAAACAACAAAGCTAGCTTTTGTCTGCAGGCGCCTTGGTCGGCGCATGAAAATATTGAGACAACTTCAAACTTAGCTTAAACGTCTCATAACGAGACTTGTTGCATATTAATTGTCTGTTAAGAAATGAAAGCAAGGGCACTATGCAGGCTGGTTACACCCTTTTATTTCAGTAAGAAGATGCATCTGGCGAGTGAAAAGCTTTTCTACAATAAACCACTTTAGTATTCTAAATTACTGCTGCCAGCGATAACTATACACGCATTTGCTCAATGTTAGCTATGTATTCGGCACAACCCTGGGTATTATTGTAGTTTAAATTTTTCCAACTTCTCTCTGGTATACGAGACTGAGCAAATGCCTCTGTACTACAGACGATGAAAAGGCATATTAACAGTATGTCGTTAAATAGGGCGTATCGACCTCGTATATATCATGTACACTAAAGACATACTTTCCCGAAAAGGGAAGTGTAAAAAAACTATGCTTTAACATTTAATATATTGTGTTAAAGTTTAATCCTCCCCCTCCAATTTCTTTCTCTCTTCCAGTCTCGATCTTCTTTTTTTCGTTTTTCATTCGCGCCATTCCCCATTATTTCAACAGGCTAAATAGACTAGGCGAGATTTCGGAAAATCGTAAGTCATGAGGCATTTCTTAGTAAAAGTTGGCGACAGGTGCGTTTTTATGTCATTTTTGACGCTGAATCTGAATTTTATTGTCGCC
The DNA here is from genome assembly GCA_030867875.1 of Actinernus sp. WN-2022. NCBI lineage: Eukaryota > Metazoa > Cnidaria > Anthozoa > Actiniaria > Actinernidae > Actinernus > Actinernus sp. WN-2022. The sequence goes on along the minus strand of JAOWCC010001679.1, from coordinate 52,208,477 downwards.
AACGCTGATTTTGCGTTTTTTTTAGCGGGAAAATGACGTCACAATTTTTGCGCAATAGTAAATCTGAAGTTAAAAGATATAAAACGTTTGAGGATATTTCTTATCGAATTTCATCACGTTTGAATCTTGAATCACAAATATCTTTCATGTTTTTGTTGATTGCGAGAAAAATGAATAAATTAAGGGTTCTCATGATGTCATATGGTGACGTCATAGGCGATCATAAATCCTACTGTAGGTTATCATAACGTGAGAAAAATGTCGAATATACTACTGCTTAATTACAAAGCAATATTGTGCGCCCGGGAGGCGAAATAATATGAAAACTCGTACATTTTGCTGGTATGGTAGCAACGCTGCACTACACTGTTTACTTCTCGCATTTGTTCTTGCAGGAAATGTTTTGGTTCGCAGAACAGCTGCAAACGCCAGTACAGAACAATTTTGCTTTCTTGCAGCCACAGCGCAGAGTCGTGCACCCGCTTTTACAAGAGCAGCGTATGATCTCCTTGCACGCGTTCGGGATAGGTTCCTTTGTCATAAGGAGTGGAACAAGTTTACTGTCGCCATCTGTCACCCTTCCCATTCCGTCTGGGTTTGGCAGGGAAGGTTGCTGACATGAAGCTTGTTTCCATATCAGTGCTTGGTAGTGCACGCGTTTGATGTGCAGCTCCAGTGGGGCCTTTGTCGGGGGTAATGCTTCAGGTTTCGCGGTCTTCGAAAATAGAAGAACCCGTGCATCGTTCGCAGATTCAATGTTCCCACATTTGTAAACTGCGCAGATGAACTTCTCGGCATCCCTGATCTTGTTGACCGTCAACTCTCCTTCACCTAGCGACGCGAGAAGGTGGTGTTTCTCTATAAAGATCTTCCACGCTGACACTTTGGTGTGGTTGCAGATATACGATGTTGTGTCGCAACCAGTCAGCGCGTGGAAAGAGAGGAGCGCGTACAGTGATCCTGCCGGGAGATTGTCGCTAATAGCCGTGATATTAAAGAACTTGCGCTTGGCCGCTGTTCCAGCCATCATCCACACATTTGCAGCTGGAATATTCGGCGAATGCGCCACTAGAAGTAAAAGTACGTCGGTATCTCTTGCCGACACAACTACCGTGTCGCAATTGTTGGCGATGGAGTGTAGAATCAGTCTAGTATCGGCCTCTTCGTGATCTGCACAAAACACTGAAGGATCAACCACTTGGTTAGACGACTGCGCTTCTTTCCGATCTGTGAATCCACCAGCGACAACAATGACTTTGTCTTGCGGTGCATTTGTAATCACATGCTCGGATACGAATCTGGCCAAGTCTGCCTTGTTCTCTGGTAAAGCTAAAAAGTTTGACCAGTTGTTCGGGAGCGGAACGTGCTTGTTCTCAATAACACGACGAATGGGGCGAATAGTTCTGGTACGCCGTTCTCTCGTGCCTGCTTTGATTGAACTCTTATCATATCTATCAAACACTACGTGGATCTGCTGATAATGCGAACCTGCTCTTAATACTGCAGCTTGGAAGCTATCTGCATAGGCTCCGAACGTTTGGGCGTCGGCAGGCTTTCCTATTGCTGCCACTAACGCCATTCCGTCTATCAGCAAGCACGCACTACCTTGCAACTCGATCGCATTCGGACACTCCATTCCCTTGGTAAGAACATCAGCGCTGAATTTTATCCTTGCTTGTAAACAGAGAATAGCACTTGGCATGCCAAACAATTGAAACCTCAGTATTACCTATGATTTCTTCCAGCCGACTGATTGTTTCCCTGTTCTCGACATCTCTACACTTGGTCCGCAAATTCATGGCCTCGCGAACTACGGTTCTGCTATAGTCATAAGCCGCTCTCAAATTATCATCTCTATGACGCCGCTGGCAGAAAATACACGCCTTTAAATCGACTTCTGGAGGTCTTTTTAACGCTAAAACGGGATCCATCGTTGCAGCTCGAACGTGAAAGCCCAAGCAAACAAGAAAACTGATAGAAGAGATTTCCCACGCCGACTAATTAAGTAAACAAACACTGGCGAGACAATGATGGCAGAAAAATCCTCACTTTAAAAAATAGAAGCTGATGTACGGCAAAAAAAATCAAAATAACAAAGTTTGTTACTCGCGTAACCAAATTCAATCGAGATTCAATTTTAAAGTTTCAATTTTAAAAACTTAAAAGTTAACATTTAATGAACTTAAAAGTTTCCTAAATCAGACGATGGAAATTTATTATCGCAAATTTATTTCATGTCTTCATATTTTCCTTTGAAAAGGTGTAATATATTATATCAAGATAGCAATAAAGCTTTTCAAATATCTTTTACAAATTAGACAAGCGCGACTAGAAATTTCATTTCATTGAATCAAAACAGCCAGGGCGCCGCCAACATTCTTTCATATTTTTGTAAATATGAAATGTAACGCCCCCTAATATTGTAAAACGTTTTAAAATAGTTTCAAACTCAAATTGTAAATAAGTATTTTGCTCTGCTAGTTGCTAAAAGTTTACTAGAATTTTATAAGACTAAAATTGCCACCTTCACTAGACACAAAAACAGCACTGAGGGAAATACGACTTTATGCTTGCATTTCCGGTTATAAGGGTTTGGTCTTTACATATATATTTTTTATTGAATTGGTAAATTCGTGCTCTACACAAATCTTATTCTTTTCTTCCGTTTTGAGCTTTTTTTTGCAATTCACAACAACATAATGACGTTTTGCGGTTTGGAAATAAAAATGTACAAGAAAGACAATGTCACTTTAACTGTCAATCATTATGACGTCATTTTCCCGCTAAAAACGGAAAATCAGCGTTGGCGACCACGAAATTCGGATTCAGCGTCAAATATCACACAATAAGACACCTGTCGCCAACTTTTACTAAAAAATGCCTCATGCACTCTAAATATTGGACTTCTTGAATTTTTCGCCTAGTCTAAAAGTTCTTTACAATTACATTGCGCAGCTCGAGGAAAGAAAGATTCAAATGAATCAGGTTGAACTGTCCTCGTATGCTAGAAGATAAAACAACTTCATTTAACGTCGGTACCTCGTAATAGTCCGGGAAGACTGATAAATCTGAGGCCGACGGGAGACTTATCCGAAATGACGTGAAGATCTCGAAAACGATATTGTTCCACAAAGGCAGCACCTTCTATTCAGCTATTTTAAGACCCTTAGTCCGGCCTGGAATTGTGTTACAATGTGGATTTGTTTTTGCTATTAGACTGTATCCGTAGAGTATTCTTCGTCTCTTATTTAATTTTTTTATTTTATTAGCTTCACCATTTAGTCAGAAAGAACGTACAAGGAGAAAATAGAAAAATAGCATAATAAAACATAATACTAGTAAACAAACTCAAGAAAATATGGCAGGGGATCCGCAACAGCAGTGAGCCAATTACTGTGGGTCCAGGACTATGTCTTAAACATAGTAAAATTAAATGGAAAAAGACAAATTATAGAAAAACCTTACAATCACAATAAAAATACTAATAACAACAGGAAACAGGACGCACGAGGCTGCGGGAAAAGTTACATTTCGGCCAGATAGTTGTAAAGGTTCGAGGATTCTTACAGCCATAGCAGGTTCCAGAGATGTAAAATAATATTTTGACATAACGGATTTAAACGAGCCAAGGCTGTTCATAGCGAGGTTCAGTTCATTGGCAACAGTATACGTGTTCCATATTCTAGATGATCTGACAAAGAAAGATCTCTGATAAGTAGTTATTTTACATTTACTGATAAAGAATTTTACAACAATACTGGTGATCTAGTCGGTCTGGTAATAGGGATACGAGGAAGGACGGAGGTATTTAAACTGACTAAACCATGTGTTATTTTAAAGAACAAAACATCCAAATATTTGTACCACTAACAAATTGGAAATAGTGTCAGAGATTGTTACCTAGCATTATAGTTAATAGAACAAGAAAACGGTAACTTAAGTATGTATTTCGCGGCACGCCTCTGAATTCTTTCTAACCTAGTCAGTTAAATCAATGGACTGCTGCATTCCGACTTGCGTGGCGTACCCGAAGTGAGGGCGTACTAGTGAAATGTGCTATTCTATGTAGTGTGCTATTCTATGCGTGATAGTGCAGTGTACTATTCTATGTAGTGTGCTATTCTATGCGTGCTAGTGCAATGTACTATTCTATTTAGTGTGCTATTCTATGCGTGCTAGTGCAATGTACTATTATTTATAGTAATTAAATCAATGGACTGCGGCATCCAGACTTGCGTGGCGTACTCGAAGTGAGGGCGTACTAGTGCCAGATATAGTGCGCGCCTCACCGCCGTTACTTCATTACTCATTCCATTTAACTTTCTTTAACTTTTACTATATTGAAAATATTACTATTCTTTATCAAAGTCATAATTATTCTCTTCATAGGGATATCAAGTTGGCCAGAAGGGACGTATGGTCTTTTAAAACCATCCACCGGATGCCCGATGGGCTGGCATGATAACGGCTCGATAGTACTGGAAACAGACGGATATCAATCGAGTAATCACAGATCCGCTAGTCTCCATATTGATGGGTATGTTAAACCAAGTGAGATCAAGAGGTCATTTTGTGTGAAGATGAATCCTGCAGGAAGTGCAACGACTTCATGGCCACCTGGTCAGTATCATACTAGCATTGTTTGCGTTATCATACTGGCTCGCATATTATTTCAAATATGATACTTCGTCTTTTCAACACAGTATGTTCATGTTTGTCCAATAACAAAAGGCTGAGCGAGGAAGCTTTTGTATACAGCCATTTCAAAAAGACATTGTCGGATAAAAAGTCTAGGCGACAAGACCGCAAGGGAGCACGGGTAGCGATTTGTTAATATTTAAAACACTAATGCCTTGCCGGGCCGTACAGTTTCTTTGTACTGCTGCCTAAAGCGGTTACAGTGCGACTACTGAAACCGGGGGCACTTAACGAGAATCAATCACATAACAAAGCATTCCTACTTACTGTTAATGGAGCCAATCAGTGTCGATTACAAGACAATAGCATCCCTACTTACTGTTACTGGAGCCAATCAGTGTCGATTACGAAACAATAGCATCCCTACTTACTGTTACTGGAGCCACTCAGTGTCGATGAGATAAACTAAACGCCGAGTTAAAATCCCGAGTTGGATTTCGAGGTGGATTTTCGAGTTGGATTTCGAGGTGGATTTTCGAGTTGGATTTTCGAGTTGGATTTCCGAGATGGATTTTCGAGGTGGATTTTCGAGTTGGATTTTCGAGTTGGATTTCCGAGATGGATTTTCGAGGTGGATTTTCGAGTTGGATTTTCGAGTTGGATTTCGAGGTGAATTTTCGAGGTGGGTTTTAGCAAAAGATCCGAACGACGGGCAGAAAACGTCGTTCACTAAGGGGTTGCCCATTAGAAATCCTGGGAGGGGGTTGGGTAGTCCAAAAAAAAAATTCGTGCAAGACTAAATGCCCTAAAAAATTTCCTGCAAGCACTAAGGCACACCAAAAAAAGTCTTGCAAAGAAACTGATGCATTGTTCAAAGAAAGGAGGCAGCAGGGCACTGGATTGATGCCCTGTGGTGGACCTCCCTCAACGCCACAAGGCTTTCTCTTATCACATTGCGTTTATGTTTCTGTGTATTAATTTTTAAGGTCAGGCCAAAGCTTGGTCAGGCCAAGCGTTGTAATCAGGCCAAAGCAAAAATGCATACCCGAGAGAGTCGTCTAAAAGTGCAAAGCCTCTCAGAGTTTGCACTTTTGCGGCTTTGGCCCAAATAGAGGCGGTTGTTTCTGCAGGCTGTAAACCGAGCTTTGTGAAATTGTAAAAATTGCAAACTGACTCATCACTTGAATATCTTTATCATGTTTTTATATTACATGTTGCGGTCTATTTTTTAGATAAGTTAGGAATTTTTATCAGGCATTAGTATAGTAAATAGTTTTTCTATTTTCTATTTCATTTTATGTGCTTTTATTAGATTAGTTAGGTTTTTATAACTTTTTTTAAACTTCAGATTGTTACTATTTTAATTATTGTAAAGCGCTTAGAACAGTTTGGATAAGCGCTATATAAGTGCTAAAGCACAAACAATAGGTTTATACTGGTTTATACTGCTAGGTTTATACTGCTAGCTAGCTACAATGTAGGTCACGCCCTTGACAGATTATGAACACCCAGCTTGCCAATCCACCAATCAACGAGTTCTATGTCAGTATGGAATTTCTTCTCTGAAATCTTGGGGTATGCATTTTTGATTTGGCCTGAATGGAGGCTAAGCCTTTCCAGATTGTGCTAGTAAAAATAGAAAAAGTTGCTCCAAAAAAGCCAGAAAGTTGCTCTAAAGTTGCCAAAAACTTAAAAAGCTGCTCAAAGAAATAAAAACAAAACAAAGGTTGCTCCAAAAAAAGTTGCTCGAAATTTGAGGGATGTAGAGGTGCTGGGAAGTGTGCAATCGTTTTTTCAGTTTTCCATACATTGTCTGTAAATTTTCACGCGGAATTTGACTCGTTTTTACAGACAATATATGGAAAACTGAAAACACGATTGAACGCTTCCCAGCACAGCTACATCCCTCAAATTTCGATATATTAATCTTTTACCTGGTATCTTAAGTTTGTATCTGAACAATATTTCAGAAATTCGATTTTATGGATTTTATTTGGTATCGGATTCCCATCGATTCCCATACAAACACTGTATTTCGCGCCATGTTAGCACCCCTTTCAAAATGTCGGAATTTACCGCGAAATGGTCTATTTAGTTTCTGCTGACTTCTCGATGAGCATCAGTTTGGTAATCGTCCTCAAACGTAATATACGTAATGCGAAGGGGGAACAAACCTTTTATTCGCATCCATCGCACACTGCCTCCGCTCTCAAAGGAACCAGCGTTTTAATATAGGCGGTAAATCCTCGTTAATTTGCTCGTGTGTAAGCATCGGACAAACGATGACGGGAAACTGCACGTAAGTCCAAACGCGAGCCACGATGCATGGCAGGAGGAGGGTGCCGCCCGGATGGATAATACCATCGAAAATTCCCTCGTAAATCCTGATCGAGTTCGAAATTTCCGGTCTCGAAAAAATCCACCTCGGAATCCACCTCGAAATCCACCTCAAAAATCCACCTCGAAAATCCAACTTGAAAATCCAACTCGAAAATCCAACTCGGAGTTTAGGGAAGCTCAGTGTCGATTACAAGACAATAGCATTTCGACTTTCTCGAGCTTCGATCCGGTAAAAGGCGAACTTGATCAACTAGTCAGAAGTCATATTATTTCGAATGAAAATAATTTAGTATTTACAGTAGAACCCCGGTAGGGAAACGAAAATCAGTTCGAGTTAGCGGCGGTTCGAGTTATCGGGGTCGGTGAAAAATGTCTTTATTTTTGTTAATTATTAATAATAGTGACGATATATAGCGTGAACATAGTTTTATCATCTACTTCTGTGATAAACATCGCTCAATTTGGGTATGGTAACAAGACATTCCAAAGATTATGACTTCGAGGTAAGTGTAACTTTAACATTTAGTCGGGCACGCGAAGAGGGGAAAAAGTGGACGCTTTGCAAAAACAATCTTCTACTTTTTGCGAGCAGACAAAAGCAGTTCATGCAGTGTGATAATAAAAGCGGACAAGACCGTTAACTTGGGGGATGGCGAAGGAATGTAATTCCAATGTAGGCTGAGGCTTTCTGGACAAGAAAACTTTGTTAACATCTTACAGAAAGAATTGGAACACCTTGAGCTGTAAGCAAGTAACATCGATTTTTACATAGTCAGCCACTGAAGTAGTGTAAATTGAACTCCCCAGAAGAGTAGTGAATAAGATCAGAGATGACTAAAGGTTTTCTACTACATACGCACTGTTGGATTTTAGGCTTTGTGTCAATACAAAAGACACCGCATCCGGTAGTGACTGATAAGATCGTGAAATGAATGTTAAATACGTGATCAGTCCGAAGTTACAATAATAAAAATCAAATTAAGTAACAATCAGATAAGAAGCAGCCTATTTTCTTGATATTTTGAGAAGTCATAAGAACAGAGTTCGAGTTATCGGGGTAAATTTGTGCCAAGGGAAACGAAAAATAGTTCGAGTTAGCGGGGAATTCGAGTTATCCGAGTAAAAATGACTCAAAAATAGGGCCAAATCCAAGGGAAATCGAACTTAGTTCGAGTTAGCAGGGAGTTCGAGTTATCCGAGTTCGAGTTACCGGGGTTCTACTGTGTGTTGCGCCCAGAAAAGCTACTGTGTAATCACAGCCTCGATGTGTGAAATGTGCTTTGTATGCCAGCGTCAAGCTCAGTTTGATGAATGAAGACATCAACTACGCGACAACACCCAGCTTGGGATTAATTTGCCACGAGCGTGGCCATTTATTCAAGTATCGCGATAATCACTAATCCGTTTATCTCAATGAGGTGTTGAGAGATAAATGTCATTATTCGTAATCTGGCTCCTTCTAAATGCCCTAATCTGCCTAGCCACCTGACCATTGATGGCAAGAACTATCACAATAATTTTGACATTGCTAACTTATTCAACGACCACTTTGCTAATATTACATCTACTGTTAAACTCAGCAGCCCTCTTGGTAGTCCCAATTGGGACCACCTTAACGAGTTTGTCTCCTCCAAGCTACCATCTGGTGTTCCATTCGACATTCCACCTGTTTCCGAGGAATTCGTCTCCTCAAGTCTTCAACGCTTGTCCACTGGCAAGGCCGCCGGTTTGGACGGTCTTAACAGCTATTTTCTGAAAATTGCCGCTTCCTCAATTTTCCCTTCACTGACGGCAATTTTTAATCTGAGCATTTCATCTGGTATTTTCCCAGACCTGTGGAAAATTGCTAAAGTCTCGCCAATGTATAAAGACGCCTCGCTCTTTGACCGCTCCAATTTTCGTCCAATATCCATCCTCGTCGTAGTCTCTAAAGTCCTAGAGCGCCACGTACACTTATCTTTTTACGACTTTCTTGCTCAGCACGAGCTCCTATCAGACTCACAGTTCGGCTTTAGAAGGTTCCGTTCATGTGAGCTGGCCATCGCTGATCTCTCGGACAAGATACTGAGTAATATAGATAACAAACTCCTAAATGGACTTCTCCTCATCGATCTGAAAAAGGCATTTGACCTAGTCGATCACAATACACTACTCTACAAGCTCCGGGTCTATGGCTGTTCCCCCTCGGCTATCGTGTGGTTCTGTTCCTATCTGTCAGGGCGTACCCAGAGAACCCTATTCCGTGGCACTCTGTCGGACGCACTTCCAGTGTCTGTAGGTGTACCACAGGCAGCATCCTCGGGCCGCTTTTCTTTCTTATATTTATTAATGACCTACCTTTACAGCTATCCTCTAACACCTATCAGACAATGTTTGCCGACGACACTACTATACTCACTTCTGGCCACTCTATCTCCACTGTCAGTTCTCAATTGAATGAAGTCGCCTTAGCTGTATCTTCATGGACAAGGCAAAACAAAATGGCACTCAACATATCTAAGACCAAGACTCTACTTGTAAACTCCTCTCAGAAATTCCGTACACTGCCTTGCTCTACATTAAATGTGGTAGTCGACGGTAATAGTATCGAGCAGGTCGACCACGCCAAAATACTAGGCGTCACTTTAGACAGTTTCATGTTATGGGAACACCACGTCGACAACATCTGCGCCATCATCAGCAGTAGACTGCCTTTCCTCACCTATGAATGTGCATTGCGCTTCTATAATTCATGCATCCATAACCATTTCATCTATTGTTCTGCTGCTTGGGGCAACTGCTCCCACCTCCACATGCTGTGGCTTCTTCGCCTTCAAAAACGCGCTGCCCGCATACTCTTGGATGCCGACTTCCGTCTGTTCTCTCAGCTTAAGTGGATTCCGATCACCGACCTAATTAAATGTAGGAAACTTCTACTTCCATCTGTAAATAAAGAATATTGTATTCTATTGTAACAAAGGTGGGAACAGACAACCATCATACAACCGAACAAACTTTGAGATAAAGAGGTCACTCTTAAGGAGGTAAGACGGGGCTGGGGGAGGGATTTTAACTTTAGAAATGCTGAGATGCTCACGCTATGACGGCTAGTAGTCAGGAGAGGACTTCTACTCAGAGACCTGCCTATTTATAACCAAGATAGGAATCTGATACTCTGTAACAGTATCCTATGGTCATTGAACCAGCCCAGTTTTATGAATGACCTTTTCTTGTCTCAACATAAATACTAATTATTCGTGCCTCATAATTGGTGGTTTTATGTTGCGCCCAGAAAAGCTACTGTGTAATCACAGCTACATGCCACATAGGAGAATGTCAGGGAGGCCAGAAACAACCTATTAAAACCCTTTGGGATGAAAAAGATAGGAAATCTGGGTGGAGCCAATCCCTCCACAGGACAAGAAACATAATTATTGCTGTAATTAACGTCGAGTTTGAAAACAGTCACTGCATCTCAGGGGCATTAAGGCATGAGTCTCAAACTATTCCAATATGGCCGCTGCAAATCAAAAGGGGGTGGTCTATCTCGTCGTGCTTGTTAGATATAGTCTCGGCACTTTACAGATTCCATAAAGTCACAACCTTAATACATTTTTGTGACAGTTTCCATGGAAACGTGTAATGTGACCTTTGAACTCTAAATTTAAGGAAAATTGGGAAAAGCCTCCTGGAGGTCGGTAAAAGTTGTTAATATAGTGGATCTTTTCATGCAAGTGAATCAAGGTTAATGCACACGTTGCTGCTCCAATTTGAAAAGTTGGTTAAGGGGAAGGCAATTTAAGGTAAGTGTGAAATTTGATATCCTCAAGTTTCCACCGAATTAATGAACATTCCAATAATAACCAACTTTTCAAATTGGAGCACCGAAGTGTGTCCTAACTTTGATTCATTTACATGAAAATATCTACTATATCAACAACTTTTACCGACCTCCAGGCTTTTCCCAATTTTCCTTAAAATTAAAGTTCAAAGGTCACATTACACGTTTCCATGGAGACTGTCACAAAAATGTGTTAAGGTTGTGACTTTATCAAATATGTCAAAGTTTCAAGACTATATCTCACAAGCACAAGAGATAGGCCACCCACTCTTGATTTGCGGCGGCCATATTGGAGACCCATTCCTTAACGCCCCTGGGCATTGATCGGATATAGTTCTCCAAAGTCCTCCACTTGCTAACTGACAGTGTGGGGGTAACGGAAGGTAGTACTGACAGAGGAGACACTACATGTGGAATTGCCTGTGAAACATCAGATACTGGTTGCTTACCATCTGATGTCTGTACAATGGGGAAGTCGAGGCATTTTTTTTCCCTGGACATCAGCCCGGTGTTTCATCGTCGACTGCTTTGCTGAGGCCGAGGTGCCACGACAGCATGCTAGCATTCTAGTAAAAAGGGGAAAAAAAGGAAAAAGCGGAGCCCGCCCCGACAAGGTCATATAGAAGTAGATAAAGGTTATACAGACATGATTACATTATACAACATAATGATATACTGAATGGATAACGAAAAACACAAGGTAAGTATGACCGACTTTACCACACAGGTCAACGCAATTACAAATGTTGACTTAATGATAAAAAAAGAAAAAAAGTTTGTGGGCACACTGCAAACAGCGTAGAAAAAGCTGTTCTAGCTTATATACAAGAAAAGTATTAACTGTCAACTGAATTAGGCCTACTGATTAATTGAAAAGAAAACGTATGAAGCCACCCTTCGAGCCCAAAATACAATTATTAATAGCCAGTCAAGCTATTTAAAAATTTCAAGAATCAGGCATACTGAAAACAACCTGGTATATATACATCACCAAAGAAAGTACAGCAAGGATGTCCAGTAGTAATACCATACCAACGGGTAAGTCCCTATCGACTCATGAGCAAACGGCTGATGCTGATTCTTCCAGGAGAAAAGGCACACTTCCACTTACATGACCATGGAGCTAAATGTAATCAACTTGACTGCGCAAAACGAGACATCCTGAAAAGGGAAGCAAAAAGGCCCCGACCATCCAACAGAGTGTACTGCCCTCGAGGTACGTGTAGGCTTAATTCAATAATACAGTTGCGTATTAAAACAACCCTAAAACTATGACAATAAACTCTAGATCTCCAAACACCTACGATAAGCTAAATGTACCATGCACTGCAGGTAGCAATAGTTAGCCTGATAAGCATATATGGCCTGTAAAAGGCACAAAGCACTGGACTAGATTTTTGGCGGGAATGGAACACCATACATGGCTACCTGTGTTAACTATACAGGCAACAACTGAACCAAAGCCAAGTGATACTATGTAACTTCTCGCGTGAGGTCGATTGGCCAACAAATAAAAGTACATAGGGCCTGACAACTTTTAGATGAAACACAGTGAAATATCTAGGTGAATCAGAGGACATATTCATTCCTATAATCGGTCTAAGTGTATTGAGCACACTATACAAGATAGCCGCCAAAGTAACACACTAATTACACCGTCACTTGTCAAATGAACCCGGCTGATAAACGTGTAATAAGCGGCATGCTCTTATGCGGCGCCGGCCTATCGTATAAAACGACGCCCATATACAAAATTATGACATTGCACGCAACGTTCATAGCAGCACTCAAAGGCATATATATATATGTTGTAGTTTAAAAAATACTTCAGGTTAAATTTGTCCAAACTAGTTTAATTTTCTCCAAACTAGTTTATGTTTTCAACCTAGTTTATTTTTGTCCAAACTAGTTTATTTTTTTCAACCTAGTTTATTTTTGTCCAAACTAGGTTATTTTGGTTCAACCTAGTTAATTTTTGTCCAAACTAGGTTATTTTTTCAACCTAGGTTATTTTGTGTCCAACCTAGTAGGTTATTATTTTCCCAAACACTAATTTTTAGGGTTTTCTAAATGTAGGGTAGCATTATATTTATATGTTGTTTAGTGACTTAGCCTTTAAAAAACAACACGAAATAATTAGGGACTATAGCTCTAAATACCCTAAATCAGTGAGCACCGACAGAGCGGAAAAACGGAGCGCATGCGCATTAGCCACTTCATTAAAAGTGAATCAAGATGGCCGCCGAGCGGGGGTGGATTGTAGCTCTTTTTCAGGGACCTCTCACAGCTCAAGAAATACCACGATTACTTTATTGCTTCACACCATGGACTGATATTCTTCAGTGACTTCTCTGAGCCCAAATAACACATAATCCAGTTCACTGAAAGAACGCTACAATTGCTCGTTCAACTCTGTCTTTAAGAAAAACGAACCATTTCGAAATGTTCATATGCGACTGGAAAAACGCCAAAAATAAGGAAACTTGTGAATATATAAGGTTTATACTTCGGTAGAGAACTAAGGAGGTAATGGGTTTCAACATATAAAATAACATATTCGAGATTTTCATACCATTTTTCAAACGAAGCATTTGAAGTTACAGTAGTGACTAGACTGTCTTCAGCAGTAGAAATCCTGGAACGACGATCATTACCAAAGACTGTAAGTAAATCTACAGAGCTATTGTCAGGAAAGTATACAATATTTTACTTGATTTGATTGTTATGGTATTACATCGTCATTTTGTCGAATTAGTTGACTGATTTACCAAATCTAAAGAAAACGAATTTTAATTTTGTTTTAAAATGAAGTATTATATATACATGTAAAAAATATATAATGTTATAATTGTTCTGTTATCAGAAAGCCAACAATAAAACAGTTGTAATCGAATGCCTTTGGCAAAGTAGTTTTGTGTTCATTTAATTTTGTTCATGTTAGAAGTGGGTGACGCTTAATTATGTTGTGTGGGACTTTTGTGCGTTTCTGTATAAAGGGAGGTATGGTGGTTGGTGTACTTGAAATCAAGAGCCTACATGTGGACATTCTCACCCAAGCTTTGCGTTTTACACGAAAGTTTTGTGCTTTACACGAAACAGTACTTCTTGTTGTTTTCCCAGAAAAAAGAAAGCCTGCAATAGTATACCTTTCCCTTCCCAGCTCCATAAGTGTTTACTTGATGTTTTTGAATATCTGGACTAAACAGCAAAGGAGCATGTTTGCTTGTGTAGACTACTTGAGAAATGGAGACTCTTCAAGCACCATCACTTCTCCTGATCTTCACTTTATTCTCCCCAAGCACAAGCAAAGTGATACAAATACATGACTAATGTGTAGGATAATTGAAAGAGATATAAATAGCCTCCATAGCAAACTTTGCACATGTACATTGTATGAGAACAAATTTACATTTTTCATGTATACTTTATTTGAGTGTTTTAAAATTGTTAAAACCTGTTTTTAATTGTAACAGAGGAAGGACTACAAAGATTTTTAAAAAGTATTTGCTTTAATGTTGTTAACATGCAGCATAATTATCTACTATCATGCTGAGTTTATATCCAACCAATAGGTGACATAACACAGGATGCAATAACTTTCCACAAAAGTTAAGCCTTAAACATTCTAACAATGAAACTGTTTGTGTGTATCTCTCTTTTTTCATTTGCCTAATGGTTACTAGTTAATAGTGACCATTTCCTGTATGGCCCCATTTTCTGTAAACCTGTAATATACTTATTTTATGAAATGTGTGAACATTAAGTGAATATTATTTTCTGAAATTATGCAAAGGGCTAATCTAAGAAACATGTCAATAATAATAAGTAACATGTTTTCTAAACTTGATTTTTTAAAGGAAATTTGTATGAATTATGTGAAATTATTTTAAAGGTTAACTGTGAATTGTGGCTTTGTCAAAGTGCTTATATATTACTTTATGTGAACTTATTTCAGAGGTGAATCATGTGTATATGCTAATGCACCTAATAAATCATATCAAGGCAGGAAGAGGGTCAGCTTTTTATTGGATAATTTTGAGGTAGGAGGGGGAAGGGTTAGGTGCCCAGTGAATGAATGAGATAGTACAGTCTGTATAAGCACAATTTGGGAAAGGAAAGCAATGAGGGGGAAGTATGTTGGAATGAAGCACATGTTTCCAATGGCTTCCATTTTATAATAATAATAACAACAATAACAATCAGACTGTGTGTATTATTATAAATAATTAATAATAGTTCTATTATAATGATATCAATGCTAAGAATGACTCTGCTTATGATCATGCATGTTCATTTGAAATCAATTTTTTTAAACATAATTAAGTTTTAAAATGCCAAGTGTGCATTCTGTATTAAACAGACCCTTTTTAAATGGCTAGGACCTAAAGCTGAGGGATGCTCTGAGATGGTAAACTCTTTCTGAATTTAAGGTTCAGATACAACATTTAACAAATAAAAGATGGTTCTCCTTGTTATATAACAAAATAATGCACGCTCGAGGTCTTGAAAAACTGCGGATGCACGAGCGGAACGCAAGTGCATTTAGCAGCTTTTCAAGACCTCGAAAGTGCATTATTTTGTTATATAACAAGGAGAACCATCTTTTATGTGTTTTATAATATAAACTTCAATGTAGACGAAGGAAATAAAGCTATCTTTAGAACCCGCGTAAAAATCTAAAAGCAAACTGACGACAGCGGAAACCCCATTTTAATGTACTTGACTTGTTTACAACTTTTTTCGTCGCTGATTGGTTCAATTGTGACAGCTTGACATTGACGATCTGAAAGCTCGTTTCTTATTGGATGAAGTAATCTGCTAAGAATAGAACGTGTGAATCGATAAAAGTGAAAGACAGAAATTGCAAGAGCCGGCAAATGAAATGGGTTGTAATATTGTCATCTGGTTAAAACTGTTGCAGGAAACAAAGTACTTTCTTTTTACAATTTCTGGTCAGCACAGGAGAGATTTATCTGCACATTGTGATAGTACAAGGCGTTGAAAATGCTTGATGGGAACGTATTCACAGAGAAAGCGTTAGCGACTTAGCGGCAGTAGAGTTGGACACGTGAGTTGAGGATTGCCGACTATTTTCTACAACAACTGCATAGTTGACACTGATTACAGATTCTGTGGTCTGAAGAAGGATATTTTCTTTATCCCAAGGAACAGTGTTGTAATTGCTGCTCTGATGGCCGTGTTGCGTAGCTTTTGAGGCTCTCTTCGTTGGCATGGCCAATCTACTGTTTTGAAATTCTGCCAGTTCTGGGTACTCTGCACGTTTTATCGCCCGTTATTCATTCAGGAACAGTCAGGAACCTCTCAAACGAAATTCTACATGTAACCAGAGAAATCCCATTGTATTCTTCACAATTCACTGTTCAGGTTTCAGCCCGGGGTTTCAGCATAAAGCAGGCTTATTACAGTTATCGTCGAGTTATTGGTGAGTCATGTCTTGTTGTTGTGTTGTCACTTTCCTCTCGTTTTAATAATACACCAGGCTGTTAGAAAAACCACATTTTTCATAAATTCAATCATTTTTTATATCAAACTGTCAATGAGTAACACTGTATTAGAATGTGGACATTGCTTTTCTCAACTTCAAACATTTTAGCATCCCATTTTGTGGTCCCATTTTGTGTACGAAGCCGATGCTAAATTCTTTCGCCGATCATTTTCTTTTAGTTTTGGGAAGCGACTTTTATTTTCCTCTTCAACACACCTTAACAACTCAAAGTCGGACCTGTTTTCTTTCCAGTCTATGAAATTATCTCCGATAGCTATATAAACTCGCGAAAAACAATCACCGATACGTTTTGTTTTGATTGGATTCTCAGCGTGCTTGATTTTTTCTTGAGCGTGCCTTTATAACAAAATCAAGCACGCTGAGCATCCAATCAAATCGCACGTTCTTAGGATGATCCCATAATTTATATTATAAACATAAATATGTAATTTATTATATTAGTATTTTGATAGCTAGTATTATAATTTTATGTCAAAAATGTAACTTTAAAAAATTAAAAACCCTTGTGATTTGAATTAACATGAACATGCAATGTATGTGTGAGAAGAGAATGTTAGTATTGATAATCATTATTATAGTCAATTAGTTATTTTATGTCATGTTTTGCAATTGTATCTGATTGTTAACGTAAATTAGTATCACGAATGAAACCTCATCGGAATTAACCTCCATAGCCATCATGATTTTTCTTTCCCAAATACATTATCAAGCCCACATATTAAACTGAATCAACTATCACATTCTTTCAATCAACACTTACAATGTTATCTTTCCTCACTCAAAATTTTAGTTACAACACCAAGACATACATGATTTGCCTCTTAAATTAAATTCTATAGAATAGTGTTTGCATATTTTAAGAAAATTACTTATTTTTAATATTTCATAGATACATAAATGTTCTTGTTTTTGGTGGAGAATAACGATGAAGAGAAGTGATGGTGCTGAAAAGTATACATTTTAAAAGTCTTAATTCCATATAGATGTGTTCCTTCCAATGCTGTTAAAATATGGAACCAGATAAGTGTCATTTTTTTTCTACAGTAAACATAAATAGGTTTAAAACACTTATAGTCTCAAATAATGAGAAATTATATAGATGAAAACTGTATACGTTTGTATTTGTTTTCATAGTTTGCTGTATTTGCCTGACTTTGCTTTTGTTTGGGAAGAATATAGATAAAGAGAAATATAATTGTGTTTCAAGTCTGTATTTCAAAACAAGTAATCTGTATAACCAAATGCTCCTTTGCTATTTCGGTCCAGATATTCCAAAACAGCAAACAAACACTGAGTGAATTGGGAAGAGAATCAAGTTTTACCATTTTACAGGAAAATAAACAAGACCAGAGGTACTGCTTCTTTGCTTGATCTGCATAAAATGTGTATAAAAGCAAACAATGCAAAGCTTGGGTGAGAAAGTCCACATGCAGGCTCTTATGATTTCATACACCAACCATGCACCTCTCTTTCAAAACCACATAAAAATCCCACACAACATAATTAGTGTCAACACAGTCTTCAAACATGAACACAATTAAATGAACACAAACTACTTTGCCAAAGGCATTCGATTACAACTATGTTTTATTGTTGGCTTTCTGAAAACAGAAAAATTATAAAATATTAAATTAAAATTCGTTTTCTTTACATTGGTAAAACAGTCAACTAATTCATAAAAATGCCGATGTAATAACATAATAACCAAATCAAATGAAATATTGTATAATTTCCTGACAATAACTCTGTAGCTTTACTTACAGTCTTTGGTAATGATTGTCGTTCCATGATTTCTACTGCTGTAGACAGTCTAGTCACTACTGTAACTTCAAATGCTTCGTTTGAAAAATGGTATGAAAATCTCGAATATGGTATTTTATATGTTGAAACCCATTACCTCCTTAGTTCTCTGCCGAAGTATAAACCTTATATATTCACAAGTTTCCTTATGTTTGGCGTTTTTCCAGTCGCATATGAACATTTCGAAATGGTTCGTTATTCTTGAAGACAGAGTTGAACGAGCAATTGTGGCGTTCTTTCTGTGGTCTGGATTATGTGTTATTTGGGCTCAGAGAAGTCACTGAAGAATATCAGTCCATGGCAGGAGGGAGGGGGCGTCTCCAAGGAAAGTCCTGGTTTAGTCCTATATGCCAGTATGACGTCACGTTTCGGCTCACTGATTTTCAATATGGCGGCGCAAAAAACACGTCGATTTTCACTCCATTGCACTTACTAAATGTATTTTTCCGACCTACATTCTCATAGTTTCAATTATATAATACTATTTACCAGAAAGGGATATATCAAAGATGGTTTTGAGCCGGGCTTCTACATATTTATTGTTTACTTTAATAGGATTTTAGGTAGGTTTTTGTGAATAAGTGGAAGTCCCGTTTGGTAGAAACGAAAATGCCCGCATAAATGCTTGATGAAACTAAGGATCGGAGAGATCGAAATAACGCTTCAAAATAGGAGGTTCAGGTCCTAAGGTATTCAACTCCTTACATGTGAACTTTCGTTAAACGGGTTTGTGTAGAACTGCTTAACAATCCCTCCAAAGTCAAAAGTTCGTTTACCGTGACTGTCGCCATGTTGTTTTGCAAATGCACAAAGCCAAAGGCAAAGGACAATGTGAAGGACCTCCGGTCTCCGGACATTCAACAGGATAAGATCAGGCATTGGAAACTTTTATTGTGGATGACAATTTTCAGGAGAGCATGTAGTTATTATATTTTCTTCAACAAGGACATGGATATTGATATTGGATCCGGAGTATCTTGAGTGGAGCATGCAACTGGGATTCGATTCAGAAATTATGGAATATGTGATGCCTTAATTTTGTGGAAGTTTCTATTTCAAATTGCTAAAAGTTTTAAAAGTTGCAGTGATACTGCCTACACTGAGGACTGGTATGTATAAACTTTGTTAGTTTTTAGACTTTAATTTAGTTGCTTTGCAATTATAACTTACCATTACGACAGTATGTAATAAAATTATTGGTGCATAAATTATAACAATATTAAAGTTTAGTTCATGTCGATGCACATGTACAGCAGCGTGTATTAATTTCTAGTAGTTACTTTCAGATTCCAAGTTGGAGTTCTTTTTTTTTAAATTAACATTTACATATTTGTATCATTTGGTTGAACTGACAACTAGCTAGGCAGAAACAATAATAATAATAATAATAATAATAATAACCTTTATTTAAGTGTCTAGCTAAAATAGCAGTTTAACAACCACTAAATGGGGACACTATTCAATAAATAAATATAATACTAATAACTATAAACTACCGGTCTAAAATCTATGTTGGCTATTTACAATAGTATAAGTAAAAAATATATATATATATATATATATATATATATTATACGAATCATATAAAATTATTTACAATAGATACAAATTAAGTAGGGACACTTAAGTATTACATAGAATACAGGTGGCACATTTGCTGTCTGTAAGCCTTGAGGCAAGGTCCACTCTACGTATGTTATTCTTAAAAGCAGATAAAGTAGATAACTCCCTAATGTGTCTAGGTACAGTGGCCCATATTTTGGGTCCCATATATCTGAGTGAGTGTTTACCAAAAGTTACAGTGTTAAATCTAGGTAAAATGTAGTCATTATTGCGTAAATTATAGTTAGTATTGGGACGTTGGAAAAGGCTACAGATATAGTTAGGGGATATGTTGCTTTTAACCTTATACATGATAATGGCTATGTCCTGTAATCTTCTATTCTGTAAAGTACATAGCCTAGCCATGTCTAATAATTTACCATAGCTTGACATCTTGTCACAGTAGACAGCCCTAAGTGCTCTCTCCTGAATACGTTCTAACTTTCTAACATCACTTGCCCGGCAGAAGTGCCAAACAAGGTGACAGTAGGTTAAATACGGAAGAATAGCAGCTTTGAATAGTTGCAGCTTAGTATCTGTAGGTATCAGATTCCTAAGCCTTATAAGAACTCCTACACGCTGGCTACTCTTCTTACATATATTGCTTATGTGTTCATTAAATCGAAGATTATTGTCAATTGACACCCCAAGAAGTTTTAAGCAGTTAGTAGATTTAACTTCATAATCATCAATTTTAATACTTTCCATGGGGTCGTTTTTATTTCCGAGTGTCATACTATAGTATTTGTCAAAGTTCCCCTTTAAGAAGTTGGATGTGTACCATCTGGAGGCTGATTCAGCACTAGCTGTCAAATTATCGTGCACATCAGTAATAGTATTGCCTGCAGCATAGAACTGGTGATCGTCTGCATACATGTTGAGGCTTGGGTTGACATTATAAGTCAGGTCATTTTGAAAAATGTTCCATATCAAGGGTCCAAATGCAGATCCTTGAGGACACCCTCTTGACACCTTCCCCCAATCACTCACTACAGATCCCAGCTTCACCCTGTTGTAACGGTCAGTGAAGTATGAGTCCAGCAGTCTTAGGCTGTTCTCCTCGACAATGTACATGTAATCCTTTAATTAACAAATAGATTCCATTGTGCCATGCATCTGCCTCTTATAGATGCGCAGATGACATCACAATGGGAAGAGAACAAAGAAGTGTGCCACGAGACGCAATCGACTGGCGTTACTGATGTTGATGTTTTGACATCATCTGTACATTAATTTACGTGTATAAGAGTACAGATGCATGGCAGAATGGAACTATTTGTTGTACATACATGTATTAAATAATTGCAAACTAAAAACCATGAAAATATCAAATCAAAACAAGTTGAGCAATTGGTTGTGCATGCTGATGATGCCATCCATCAACAATGCATGTGCCCTCTAATAATGCACAGCTCTTGACGAATTGGAACATGCATTTCGGACTGATTAGTACAGTAATGTAGAATTATAATAATTATTATTACAACACAGAGATGAAGATTAATTTCCTCAAAACAAACACAAAATGTGTTCTAAAATCTTGTATTTATAGGGGTGCAGACATGTAAGCATCTGGGTAAAAAAATTGCTTGTAATTGAAATAAACACAGTTTGCATGTTTATATATATATATAGTGAGAACATTAAATGTAGTAAATACAGGATTCTCAGTAGAAGCCAGCAACCGGCGAATATTCCGCCTCCTGTCGAGACGAAAGTAGCTGCCTGTTTTGGCTATGAAATTTGCCTTTGTGTGCTAACTTTTACAAAAAATGTATTTTATAAAATATAAACGAGCATTCAACAAATATTCTTGAATTTACTGCTTATTTGGAGGAAACCCACTCTCAGCACTAGAGTCACATACATAAATACAAAAGTTGGTGCCCCAAAATGCAGGAAAACCTATATCACAGGGGAAAAAAAAAAAAAAAATGGTAATTTGCCAAAACCCATCAGACATTAATGGCAAGAGTTCAACTTTCCCGGGAAAAGTTGAACTCTTCCCATTAATGTCAGATGGGTTTTGCCGAATTCCCATTAATGTGTTTTTGAAAAAAATATTTTTTCCTGTGTATCTCTGTGAAGATAGAATTTAAAATATTTCCCTGTTTGCCCTTCTGGCTGAAGTGTACCGCCTGTATAAAGTTTATGGCCTCCTGTACGAAAATCTACTGAGAACCCTACAAATAGCAAATCACCAGCCTTAAAAGTTAATGGCAGTACTCAATGACCAAATTTACTGGTAATATGGAAGCCACATGCAAAGTTATTATGGGCAGGATGAGTAATAATCTGGAAACAACAGAACATTAGATATTAAAAT
Organism: Actinernus sp. WN-2022; assembly: GCA_030867875.1. Lineage (NCBI taxonomy): Eukaryota > Metazoa > Cnidaria > Anthozoa > Actiniaria > Actinernidae > Actinernus > Actinernus sp. WN-2022. Next base: position 52,186,424 of record JAOWCC010001679.1, on the reverse strand, counting down.
TTCAGGTTATTAATAATAATAATTGATAATGGGTCAGTGCAACATCAAATGTTTTTTTTTTCTGAAAAATCAAAATAGAGAAAAACTAATACTAATTGTCTAGAAATAACACCTCAAAATTAGCCAGATTGATACATTTCAAAGGCATTACTAGGTTTTTTCACAGCCAGGGCTAGGGCATGCAAAATTAGAATCACTTGAAGACAAATGTACGGAATGTTCTATTGGAGAGCAATTAATCCAATGGAAAGCCCTCCAGCCCTTGGATTGTACCACAGACTCGTATTAAGTCATTTGATCTTAATAGCCATAATTTGTCATGGAAATGGTTACAGACTACCAATTTGTGGGTTGCTGGCTGCAGCTAGCCACTTAAAAATTGTGCACTGCTAAGATTTTTATGTGTCAAGCTCATACAATGTAACTTGTTTTCAGTTCTTGGTCGCCTGTTCAAATAATTACTGAGAACTCTGGAGAACTACATGTACTGTACATGTATTTTTCTGTCACTCTGGTGAGTAAACTTGGAAACTGCAAAACTACATTTTAACAATTAACCCACATGTTTTTAGCAGCCCACTGTTAGCAGCCCACATAATAATCAGACTGCATGGAAAAACATTGCCACCTTAAATGGACAAAAACTATTCAAGTGTGGCATCACAAATTTACCTTCACATTTGTGCCCTTTATATATAATAATGTTACAAGTCAAATTTATTTTCAGGTCAAACTTATTTTAACCTGGGTTATTTTTTACAACCTAGGTTATTGTTTCAGCCTCTACACTCTACAGTATAGGTTATTTTTTTGGAAAGTAGGTAAAAAAAAATTCAACCACCAGGTTTATTTTTAACCTACATGTAGGTTACTATTTTTAACCTAGGTTATTGTTTTCAACCTCTACAGTGTAGGTTATTTTTTTTGGAACCTTAAGGTAATTTTTTGGAAACCTGTCAGTAGATAATTTTTTTTGGATTTTTTTAACACCTTAATAAAATTATTGTAGTCACTGTGCACATCCACTCAATGAGGGGACCAGATGCCCCAGAGACAGAACTGGCGATCTGCTAGTACATGCCAGAATGTGTTTTTCCATTTGTATTTATGTTCAATGAGATACAGTCTGTGCTTGTGTGCAGTTTTAGTGAAATTCCATGCTGCATTTACTGCATACCTGCATATACAAATTTGGACTAGACTGAGGGACTGGGTACTAGTAGTACTATAATAAATTATAGAGTATCAGTACATGTATGGTGCTTCACATCTTTCAATTATGTTGCGTAGTGATTAAGGCTGTATCCAATGGTGGTTGGTTGAAGTACCAGCAAGGACAGTGAAGGTAAAAAAGATATGGAAATATATAGATGATTGTATGGGTACAATGTAGCACACTGCAAGGAGATGGAGAGGGGTACAGTTGTACAAGAAGGGAGTAATAGGGGATGTAAGAAAACAGAGAGGGAGGGTGACCTGATTGTTTAGTACACAATTAGTACTGTACCTACATGTACATGTAGGTCAAATGAATAACCTGGGTTGAAAAAATAGCCAACATGTACAATATGTAGGTTGAAAATAAAATACCCCAGGTTGAAAATAAAATACCTGAAAATATATTTGATCTGTAACATATATAATATATATTTAGATATACATTTCTATATCCTATGAGTCATCATATTCCTGTGTTGTCCTCAGCTCCTGAATGTACAGTAGTGCCATGTATCATACAATGTCTGCACCATAAAAGTTGTTTTCCCATTATTCCATAGACCATTGTATACATACCAGCCATTCTTATAATTATTCTTTTGAGTGGAGTAAACCTCATACAAGTAGTGGTGTGACTTCAAATAAATAACACCAGACAGTCTAGGGGATGTTTTGTAATTCAATGGTGCATGAAGAACACTTTTGATCATCTATACCAGGGCTATATGTAGTACATGTTTTGGTTGTTAGAGTATCCTAAAAAAAAATGACTGGTGCGTTTGTCACAGTGGTGGATTGATTAATTGCAGCACCACGTCTTAGGAGCCTGAATTATTTAAAAATCAAAAAAAATGTAGTTTTACCTCAAGATGAAAGGTGCCTGGTGCCAAGGGTGTTTCCATGGCAACATAATTTCCACAGTGATGTGTATTTCCTTAGTGATGTGTATTTCCTTAGTGATGTGTATTTCCTTTGTATGTACAAAGTTTTAATATTGTTTTTACCCTGCACTAGTTGCATATTCTTCATTTTGTGATTTGTCTCCAGGCTGCATCAATCTCACCCTTGCTCCAAGGGTTTTTCTCTGGGTTCTCTGGTTTTCCTCCCTCTGCAAAAAACCAACACGCTAAATTCCAATTCGATCTGTGGATTGCCAGGACCTGGCTTTGATCAGTCCCCCATGGTTGTTTCAGGTCTCGTTAGAAATTCAGATAGTTCAGAGTTTTGGGAACCCCCTTTTCTCCAAGATTTTTATGAGACCCCCCATTTTCTACTCCTGACTGGTCCATAAGTGGCCCTGGTTTCAGTAGTCGCACTGTATTATTAATAACCAGTGTTCGAGTACATGTTGAGACAATTTACCAGGGTCTCTGGATCATTTAATTTGAAAGCAGGGATATACATGTATGTAAATCCAAAGCATGCTGTGCAATAAGTAACCGGCTCACCCCCTCCCAACCAGATAAATGCAAATTCAAGTGTGAATTTATTGTATTAGTATGGTTTATTCAAGGAGGTGGTTTATTGAACTCCTTTGTTGTTCACAAGCACTGTCAAAAGCAAGAGTGGTGGTCAAATGCAAAATGGTCATTGCTGCAATTCAAAAAATTGAAAAATTTTGATCAAATGCCCGAGGGTGGGGAAGCAATTGCTAGTCGAAATCTCCCACTCAGGGGCAAAAATAGAAATTTAATTGGCTTGACTAAAGTATTACAACTCTTAACTTTTGCAATGTTCACATTAACCCCTGTTCTTTTTGCGATGTGTCGAGATTGTGAAAACCATTTAGAACTGCTCCTGCGATTTCTTTCGCTGACTGGACGTGCACACATTTTGAAGGCCTGTCCCCGACCCCCAGGACAGACTTCACGCAGGCAAATGAATTCCCGGCTCATGGGTTCATGTTTGCTGTCAAATCCCCACCACTTGCCCAAACACCCCCTCGTGGGTTGCATTGACAGGTGAATAATGCACATATCAGTGGCTTCCCCACAGGGGTAGACCCCCTACGCTGACCAGGGGGATTGCAAAAATGGTGGAACAAACTACGATTTTCTCCAGGGGTGGTCATGTTTTCCTTAGCAGAAAGTCCCTCTCATGTGAGATTACTATATTACGTATTCCCATTGCCCTATCTTGGAACTTCAAACAAACCCAACATATCCCCTCGGCCTGGGTCTACCCCTCCCTGTGGGAAGCTGCTGATAAACAAAGACCCTATTATTTTTGTTTTAAACCCCAGAAAACAATGAAACTACGTACGCTTTTGATGAACAGGTATCTCATAAATTTCTTGAGGTTGAAATGTGGGACTAACAATAGTTTTAAGCCTAATTGTATTTTTTTGTGCGGTAGGCAATCGTTTATACACGTAGATGTACACTGCAAACAAACGAGCAAATTACAATTTCTGCACTCAAAAGGATTGTTAAGCACAACTAAACATGCACAAGCCGTATACTTTAGCTTTACTACAAGAGTAACAACTTACGAATAAAACCTCCTATTTTGGATTACAAATTCACCCGTTATCCTGAGAAATCTGAAAATGTGTAAACCAAGTTTTGTTCGTCCTGAACCAAGATGGCCTCCTCGCAAAATGACAAGAGCTCAATTAACTTCTTGTCAGAGCGAGTACTCAAACAACAAAAGGGTTAAACCAGGTTAAATGTGTAATATTGAACACAAAGCATCAACACTTACATGAAATTGATGAAAAAAGTAAGGTTAAACCTCTGCTTTTGACCTCCTTTTGTCTCTAACTTATATACCATCTACGCCGAACTGAGCCGACACGAGAAGAGAGCACTTGCGTTGCTATGTGACGTCACACTGGCAGTGAGGAGTCGCCAAAAAGTCTATTGCGACACCAATTAGAGTCATCCCCTCCCTCCTGGTCCATGGTGTGAAGTAATAAAGTAATCGTGGTATTTCTTGAGCTGTGAGAGGTCCCTGAAAAAGAGCTACAATCCACCCCCGCTCGGCGGCCATCTTGATTCACTTTTAATGAAGTGGCTAATGCGCATGCGCTCCGTTTTTCCGCTCTGTCGTGAGCACCGGTTGTTGACGGTTAGGGTGTTTTTAAATCTATGGGTAGGGTTTGTTTTTAAATCTATTGGTAGGGTTTGTATTAGTTCAGAGGACCATTAAAGAGGCATTATATTTATCTGTTGCTTAGTGACTTAGCCGTAAAAAAACCTAGTGACTAGCTCTAAAGACCCTAAATAAGTGAGTACCCGTTGTGGACGGTTAGGGTATTTTTAAATGTAGGGGTAGGGCTTGTAGTGGTTCAGAGGACCATTAAAGAAGTATTATATTTATCTGTTGTTTAATAGTAACTTCGCCTTAAAGAAAAACTAAATTAGTGACCTGCTCTAAACACCCTAAATAAGTGAGCACCAGTTGTTAACGGTTAGGGTGTTTTTAAATGTAAGGTTTGTATTAGTTCACAGGACCATTAAATAAGTATTATTTATCTGTTGTTTAGTGACTTTGCCGTTAAAAAATTGTGACTACATTTATATAGCTCTAAACACCCTAAATTAGTGAGCACCCATTGAAAACAAAATATTAGGGTTAGGGTGTTTTTAAATCTATGGGTAGGGTTTGTATTAGTTCAGAGTACCATTAAAGAGGCATTATATTTATCTGTTGCTTAGTGACTTAGCCGTAAAAAAACCTAGTGACTAGCTCTAAACACCCTTAATAAGTGAGCACCCGCTGTGGACGGTTAGGGTATTTTTAAATGTAGGGGTAGGGCTTGTAGTGGTTCAGAGGACCATTAAAGAAGTATTATATTTATCTGTTGTTTAATAGTAACTTCGCCTTAAAGAAAAACTAAATTAGTGACCTGCTCTAAACACCCTAAATAAGTGAGCACCAGTTGTTAACGGTTAGGGTGTTTTTAAATGTAAGGTTTGTATTAGTTCACAGGACCATTAAATAAGTATTATTTATCTGTTGTTTAGTGACTTTGCCGTTAAAAAATTGTGACTACATTTATATAGCTCTAAACACCCTAAATTAGTGAGCACCCATTGAAAACAAAATATTAGGGTTAGGGTGTTTTTAAATCTATGGGTAGGGTTTGTATTAGTTCAGAGTACCATTAAAGAGGCATTATATTTATCTGTTGCTTAGTGACTTAGCCGTAAAAAAACCTAGTGACTAGCTCTAAACACCCTTAATAAGTGAGCACCCGCTGTGGACGGTTAGGGTATTTTTAAATGTAGGGGTAGGGTTTGTAGTGGTTCAGAGGACCATTAAAGAAGTATTATATTTATCTGTTGTTTAATAGTAACTTCGCCGTAAAGAAAAACTAAATTAGTGACCTGCTCTAAACACCCTAAATAAGTGAGCACCAGTTGTTAACGGTTAGGGTGTTTTTAAATGTAAGGTTTGTATTAGTTCACAGGACCATTAAATAAGTATTATTTATCTGTTGTTTAGTGACTTTGCCGTTAAAAAAATGTGACTATATAGCTCTAAACACTCTAAATTAGTGAGCACCCATTGAAAACAAAATATTAGGTTGAATTACCAAAATAATCTAGGTTTAAAAAATAAACTAGGTTTATTTTGGTTAAACCTAGGTTTATCTTTTTTCAACCTAGGTATTTTTTTCAACCTAGTTAATTTTTTTCAACCTAGGTTATTTTTTTAACCTCGTTTATTTTGATTCAACCTAGTTTATTTCTTATTATGGGTTCAATCACGGTAGAATTTATCTTCCCTTATTAATTATTGTTTACCTGTCTTAAGTCACAAATTAGCGCTATAGCTACATATAATTTACAAACTGTTTCTTTATTGTCAGGAGTTAGAAGTTAGTTATTTGGAATGCGTACTTCCATTTGGTTCTAGTCACTGCGTGTTATTCTATTTGGAAAGCTAAGTCTAACGAGTACGAGGTTTAGTCCAAGATCCTTTGAACTCGTTACTTTAAGATACTGTTTAGATCTTTCGTAGAAGTCTTCTTCCAGTCAATGTTAGCGTTGATTCGCTTTTATATTATTTATCTCAGTGATTACTCTGTAAAAGTCGGTTCGGTTCACAGTTTGTTTCGAAGTACGAATGGAGACGAAAAGTAAACTTGATCATCTATAAACAATATATGTTTCTGAATTTAGCTTTCTTACTTCCCTTGAGTTTTCATAAAAGAATGCAGAGTCAACACAAACGTCGTCTGTATTTTCGTCTGTGTTATCGTCCGTGTTATATTTTTCAAAGTCCGATTTCGTTAGCAGTGCACATGCGTGAATACATAATTTGCATAAGACCTGACGTCGTAGTTATATTAGTGATTTAAATGACTATACGTCATCGAATGTTTCTGTGGTAAAGTAGTAAAGTTCTGGCCTTCCAAGCCGATTGTCCAGGGTTCGAGTCTCGTCTCGGACGAAACAAAGTAAGTAATAATGATGTGTAATATTAATTAATGTCATGGTGGTAAGGGGAATCACAGTGGGGTAGAAGGAAGATAGTGGGACAAAGAAACGGGAGGGGAGGTAGAAAACGAAAACCTGCTCAATTCTTTTTAGAATGTGCCCCCTAAAAAAACTAAACCCCATTTTTTTTATGACTTCCCAAAAAGAAAGGATCCCTTTTTAGAATGATTGATATCTAACAAAAATAACCTAGGTTGAAAAAAATTACCTAGGTTGAAAAAAACAAACTAGGTTGAAAAAAACAAACTAGGTTGAAAAAAATTAACTAGGTTGAAAAAAATACCTAGTTTGGACAAATTTAACCTGAAGCTTTTTTTGATCTGCAACATATACATGGCAAATACTAGATTTCAACCGGCTCCCACCATTGTGGTATAAAATAAAGTTGAACCTCGAGAAGTATGACAATTTAGGTTAGGGTTTACTGACATGCATGCATGTTTAGCAATTGAGACAGGGATTTCAACACCGCGCCTCACGAAGACTCTTTCTCGTTCAAATGAACGTCGTCTTTGAGGTAAAGGATTTTGGGGGAGTTCGAAAAAAACAAGGAATCTGTCGAAAAACTCTCCCTAAGCTAAGAACATGTTTGGCTTCGACTGCCAAACTTTTCTCTGATTGTTCCTACTTGCTACAGGAAAAAAACACTGAAACCTGACTGAAATCGGATTAAAAATTAGGAAGGAATTTGACAATGGTAACAACACCAGACTCATGCACGATGACGAGTAACTCGATAGAACGCCAAAATAATATACTCGAACCAAAGCGGTCGATCATACTACCCAGGGGAGCCTGACAAATTTTAAAGGAAGCACTGTTAAAAAGCTAGGACAATAACAGGACATATTCAGTCCTATAAACGGTCTGAGTGCAATGAGCGCACTATACAAAGATAGCCGCCAAAATAACGCACTACATGTAATTACACCGTGACACAGCTGGTCCCAGCTGATAACATGTGTAACGAGCGGCAAATGGTGCCGGCAAGGCATTGCACGCAACGTTGATATTACAGCACTCACCGGCTTCGATTCAAACTGTAAAGTAAAGTTGTGTCAGATCTAAAGCAATTTAGCAAATCATTAGAGAAGGTTAAGACTTATTGATATCACCGCCCTTCAAAATCCTATAAAAGTTAGACAATCCTAACTCGGTTAAATGCCTAGTTAAAATAGAATGGACATTCTGGGCTGCTGTTCAAAACATTTGGAACTGCACGCTCTCAAGTTCTATCCTGCCCCAACCGCGCAGCCTATTACTACATTTATAGAGATTTGTTTTTTAAACGCTAGCGAAGCGATGTAACAATATTGGGCTTGATAGACCGCACCACGTGTAAATCAAGAGCCATTACCTTGCTAGCGGTTCGCCTGCCAATTCCAAAAGATGCATATTAGCAAATTTAAAACGAAAAATGTTCGGTAATTCAGAACATAATTTAAGGCGGCGAATAAAGGACTGCCCAAGAATGAATACACGTAGCGTGGCCATACATCATTTGAAAGTTATTCAAAGACAGGCCCGAAAACAAGTTAAACAAATCTGTGGTGATAATTAACAAGAATCCAGAAGAAATAAACCAGAAAAATGAAAGTCACTTGCCTGGTATGCAGATTTTAACTTTAGAAATGCTGAGATGTTCACGCTATGACGGCTAGCAGTTAGGAGAGGACTTCTACTCAGAGATCTGCCTATTTATAACCAAGATAGGAATCTGATACTCTGTAACAGTATCCTATGGTCATTGAACCAGCCCAGTTTTATGAATGACCTTTTCTTGTCTCAACATAAATACTAATTATTCGTGCTTCATAATTGGTGGTTATATAATTTGGAATGCTTTATTTTCGTTTTGCGATGTGGTTAGTTCTCGTAGTCTGCCCAGCTAAACAAATGTTTTTTTTTTCTATTTGTGTTACCAGGGAAATATTGCTTATACAGGAAAGGGAGAACATGCCCTTTTGGTTTTCATCATGGTTACATAATATTGAATGAACAGAATTCACAAACTAAAGCAAAGATACACACAACGATGCCAGAACACTGGACTGCAACCAACAACTACTCAACAGATACCTGGATATTTTATTGCTGTAAAACTGATGGCATCAAAACACAACCAATAGAACTTCCAACCTCAACACCTTTCTACCTTTCTGCATATGGATCGCCCCAGTGCCAACAGGTTAAGTGGATGGTTGTAACCAATGAGTGGATTAAGTTTGACACTTATGATTTTCCTGATAGTAGTGGCCGAGATCTAATAGCACCATATATTTCTCCGAGCACAACTACTACAATCAAAGATCCTACTTTGTATTACTGCTATTATCGAAGTAAGTTATATATTACATGGTATACTTACTAGGCGCATCTCAGAGGAATTATAACAAGTACTCTTCGCATGCGCATTGCATTGCATCATATTGCAATCTGAATTATGTCAGCAGTAACAATTGCAAGTACTGATACCCATAGAGCACATAACTGTATAGCCGCATTATGGCATGATCGATATGAAGATGATTGATTAAATAAGGAAGGAAGGCGCACGAGATTTACAAAAAATTATCAGATGTTTAGTCGTAGTATGTACACCACATGTAATTAAGGGTTAGATACTGGCGTACGTGTTTTCTTGAGTAATACAGGCACACGCTCTATCGTACTCTACGACGAACGAAAAAATTAATACTGCACGAGGCCGAATGCAGTATGAAGACATTTTGAGTTCATCGTACAATCGACAATTGCCAGTTTTTGTAAATAAAACACAAGTATAAATAACTCTTTTAATATTCCAACTGAGCGCACAGCGTGCTGTGGTCACCGATTAAGCACTGTCATTAGCCAATCACCTGCTTGAATTTTGTACTGTGCATAAAGTAGGAATATCTAATTATATATATTTAAGAAAAGACTCGTGACTTTTTCGGACGAAACTGCTAATAACACAATTATATATATTGATAGGCTGCCAGTACGATCTAAGAGGAACAGAAGGTACGTTCCAGTCCCCTGGCTTCCCGCATCGGTACCCAGATGGACAATTTTGCTCTTGGAGGATCACGGTCACTGTTGGACAGTCTGTAACTGTGCAATTCTCAATCCCTTCAGTGAAATACATTTTAACGAATGTTATGTTGAAATTCTATGATGGGGATGAGGTGAACGAAAAACTGCTTATTGGTAGTTACTCTGGATATGTTTTCATGGAGACTGTAACATCATCATCCAATGCGATGTTTATCATGTTTGGTTCGAAACAATCAGGAATCAGCTATGGATTTCGAGCGAAGTACAGCGCCGTCAAAAGTCAAGGTAAAAAAATAGTTACCAATTCAAAGAACAAAAAAGAATAACCCTACAGGAACAGGACAAGGAACAAGAAAAATATATCAAAGAATACAGAACATCTTACTTGTTTTACAGCTCTGCATTATATATATATAGCTTTTTTTCTCTTTTTTTTTTTTAGTTTTAAAAGCGGTATTTTTCACAGACTCCAAGAGCGAGTACCTCATCTAAGGGGCTTACGTAAAATAACTGATTACAAATAATGTAGGTACTTGTATTAGAAAGGGAAAAGGAAGAATAGAAATAAAATATGTTTCTTAATGTTGCTAACGAGAAATTGGGAACAGGTACAAAAAATACAGAACAACAGTGCAATACGTAAATGCAGCGTGTTTAGTTAAAGCGGTCAGACTGGACACTAAATGATTGCACTGCTTGAACATTAAAATACCAAAGGAAGCGGTAAAATTCAAAAATTGAATCCCATTTAGAAGATAGCCAATCAACTCAACCTCGACCAGTCTGAACCAACCATTTACACAACTTGGTTTTGTGCTTTCGGAAAAGGACAAACATGATTATAGTTAGTTCAAATGATCCCAAATTCGGCTATAACTTGTCATTCTCGTTTTAGGATCGACAATAGTGAAATCAACAACAATAGCATCAACACAAGCATTGAAGTTACATGTCGACCAGACTACAACTAAGCAGACGGAAGTCAGATATAAAGGCTACTCGACCCCGACAAGTGTTCCTCGTGATAAGGAGATTTCTCTTGTTGTTATGATCGTTGTTCCTCTGGCCTGTCTTATTGCAGTTGTTGCTTTGGTAATATTCTCTACATATCGCTGGAGGTAAGTACAGCAGGTTTTCCTAGCAATACATATTTAGATATCAGGTCTTAGACTTAGCCAGCCAACTCCACAGCTCGTTTCCGGCAGGGATCACTCCCTGGATCCCTAGTAACGTAACGACTACATTTCATGCTAGTCAGTTATTGAAATACTCGTGCCTGTCAGTCATGTCACCTGTAGGGTTTACAGGAAGAGCTCTCAACGGTTTCTGAACCCAATTCCAAAATAATCTCGAATCAAAAGTTGAGGTTAAGATTGTTTTGCAGCGTCAGTCCCCCCCCCCCCCCCCCAACGTTAAAAACAGTTTTATTTGTTGATTTGGCATATCAAAATTATTTTATTTCTTATATTGCCAGGAAGAGAGATCAACCACATTATCAGAACAATACCGGGTAGGTAAAATTATAATCATTGCACGAGTAAACTTCGTACCAGCACTTAATTACCACCTGACAGATTACATAAGTGTTAAATACCTCGAACCTCGGAACAAAGCCCATATCATTCCATTATAAAATGTAAACAAGGCCCTTTCATGGCAAATTTAATTGTAAATTCAACAAAGCACTAAAGTAACTGAGTAGTTCCCGAATCATCAAATGCATTCGTTTGGTTTGCATGCATGGGCGCGTGCATACTGAATAAGTGGTTGATATGCGGTACTGGTAAGCTGTAAGCTAGCTATTGGTAAATGATGTCGAATGAATCTCGTCAAGCGTTGTTTCGTCGGTCGGTAATACTGAGATTGTCGTAGAAAACATCATTGTGCCGGAAAAACTGTTGCTTTGCTTAATTCTACAAGGATACTTTAATTTGGTAGGTAGCTTGATAATAATATAATTTTACCTCCACATTTTATTAGCTAGGGTTTGTTAAAAGTAAAAGGCTGTAAAGATTAGGTTTCTCTAATGTAAGTTAATTTTAAGAATGTTGTGCAGGGAGGGATTTGATATTCAGAAGAAAAAACCCTAACGAGACCTGAAACAACTATGGACCCTTTGCACGTTACGTCATAGCCGCCATGTTGGTGTACAGTTAACAATAGATTCTTCGTTAGCTTCTTTTGTTCTGTACACCAACATGGGCGCCATGCCCTTTGTCATTTGAATCTCTAGGGATTGAGTGCAAACTATCTATAGGGGCTGATCAAAGCCAGGTCCCGGCTAATCCACAGATCGAATCGGAATTTAGCACGTAGGTTTTTGCGGAGTGAGGAAAACCGGAGAACCCGGAGAAAAACCCTCGGAGCAAGGGCGAGATTCCAACAAATTCAACTCACATATGGCGCCGCGTCCGGGAATGGAACCTGGGCCACAGAGGTGAAAGGCGGAGCGCTTAACCACTAGCTGCGCCACTCCGGCTCCCCAATCAGCAGGGAAGACTGGTCATAGTCTCAGTCATATTCAATATATATTCAACATATTCCATAATTTATTTGGATTTCAGTATGGTTTTCCGTCGTTGTAGAATGGCGTTGAACACATGCAGAATGTGTGATCAAAAATCCGAACCGTTTGGTGAAGGTTTTAGGTCATTATTCAATAACTAAGAATAAAGACAATCTCGTTCTCGAATTGCAAATGGATAGACTTTCACGTCTTTTCGGATAAGGATGTAAAATCTTAGGTCCCACGTCGGCCTTAAGTTTATCAGTCCCACCAGAATGTCACGAGTTACCGACGTTAAATATAGTTGCTTTAAAAATACATTTACTTTACCTTTACTACGTTTGGACAGGATAAGCTGAACGACAACAATTGTTTGATACATTTGAGAATTGTTTGAGCTTTCACTAAGACCTGAGACTAAAATTGTTGTATTACTCGTCTCTAGGTAAAACTGTCGTAGACTAGAAACGTCTTTTCAGTTATACTTTCAGAAGATTATCTAGATATGCTCATGATTCATGATTACAAAACAAACAAGACTAACAGTTCATACGTCAACATTGATTGACGACCCAATACATCAAACTACTGCAGGTGTCGTAACTATAGACATATCTGATCACTTGCCAGTGTTCTGTATATCTGATGCCTCAGTTAACAGACATAAGGGAAAACGTTTTTTTAGAGACTACTGGCTATATAAATTCAATAAACAACTCTTTTTGCGAGACGTAAATTCAATTAACTGGGTTAATATTCTCTCTCCAAGTAAGAACATTAATGAAAAAGCTTCAGAGACAGAGTCAATTGAGTCATTAACTAAAATTGTAAATAAGCATGCTCCAGAAACACTCGCTTCTCAAGGCAAACATAAACAACTTCTAAAGTCCTGTATTACAAACAGTATATAAAAAACAATAAAAAAAAAAAAAAAAAATGTACCATACACACTTCCTTAGTAAATACCCATATAAAGTTAATCAGTACAAGAAAAATGCTAATATGCTCACCTACCTAAAAAGTAAAATAAAAAAGAATATTATTCTATGCATTTTTTTTATGTAAGGACGACTTAAAAATTAACTATTGGCAACTATTGGCAACTATTGGCACTCTAATTAAAATGAATACCAACGGGCAAATCGCTTCAAGGCTTGTAATGGGAAATCAATCAATCACTCAATTAACTTTATTTATATACGGTAAACGGCTCAACAGGGCTGCTTTTCAGACATGCCTTGTTTATAAATAGAACCTTTACTAAACAATCTGATATTGCACAGCAGTTTAACAACGTTTTAATAAACATTGGTCCAAGCCTAGCATACAAAATATAGATACTAATCATACCTAGGGACTGTGCAATAATTAGCAGGACGGGGGGTGGGTTTGAGAAACGGGAAAGAGATAAGGTTTCACCCCCCCCCCCCCCCCCCTACCACAGAAGAAACATTAACTATCACTCCCCCTCATACCTGTAGCCATGGTAAACAGAAAGAAGAGAGTTTGTGTAATATTCATATCATTGGGGGAACAAAAGTTGATGGGGAATATGAGCCTGAAATATATAAAGTTCCACATAAAATTATTGATAACATTGACCTGGAAGTCCTTGCTATATTCACCTCTCTAACTGGCAAAGTTTTCTTGAAAGACCTGCTCAGCTGCAATTGCTTTATTAGAGAAGCTGCAGAATTAGTTCAGGAGTTCTTAAAATGAACATAACTCCAGAACTCAGATTCATGAACTGTATTTAAGTAGCTGAATGAGAACACTCAACTCCTGACCGTGTCACTCTCGTGACCATTCTTACATTTTGCTTACTAGCAATACATGCAGTGTAGTTTTGTTAATCATGTCTTTCGGGACATTAGAATTGAGAATTGAGCTGAAATGGTCACACAACTTCGACCAGATAAATGAAGTAAACTCATGATTGTGGCACTTAGCTAGTAGTGTCCTTACATTTTCCATGATAAATAAATTATGCTTTGTACATACAAGTTACAGTACCAGAAAAATGATAGTGTATATATATTTTTTATTTTAATGTTGGTGGTACAGTGGTAATCCCACATAAATGGTTCTTCAGTTGTCTAAATATTAGAAAAAATATGTTAAAATTGGGACTAGTGAATCAAGTAGGGGAAATATTCTTTCTGGTGCACCTCATGTTTTACACTGGGACCTTTACTTGTTCTAATATCTATAAATGATCTTTGAAAATCGTCCACCCAAAAAACTGTCATGTGCAAAGCGTATCGCACTATTCAAGCAGAGAGATAGGACTGATAAGGATAACTATCGGCCAATATCCATTCTCCCAACCGTGAGTAAGGTTTTCAAGCGAGCAGTTCACATACAGCTTTATGGCTTCTTAGATCTTCATAAGCTACTGACTGTCAATCAGTTTGGTTTTAGGCGTGGCAGATCCACATCTCTTGCCCTAACTCAATTTACTGACGAAATCCTCACCAATATGGACAATGGCTTGTTGAACGGTGTGATCTACATCGATTTAAAAAAGGCGTTTCACACAGTCGATCACACAGTGTTACTCCATAATTTGAAAGTTCTACACTGTTATTTTTAGGGATTAATATTTACTCCCCTAAGGGGGTTAAAAATAAATATAGAGAGTGGAGTAACTATTTTGGAGTTATTTTCACTCCAATAACTTCAAGTTAGGAGTTGAAATAACTCCCACTTTGGAGTAAAATTGTAGGGGTTAACATCACTCGACCGAAGGAGTTAACTAACAGCTCTTTGAAACCACATAGGCATGAATTCTGGTATCATGAGCTGATTCCTATGCAGTTGACCGCATCGATCGAGTGGGTATAAAATTAAACACCGGAAATTTTCTCAAATGCGGAGAACTATTTAAAGTGCCAATGAAATGAAAAAAATCGATTCCGTTTTTATTTTATTTTATTAAATTATAGACTTCCCTTAGCGATTTTGTGCAATTAAAAATCAATTTGGAGAGCACGAACATAATTTTATTTCGTATCGAATTCAAGTGGAATTGCCAAAATCTGGCGACAATTTTTACGCTGTCAAAGATATGCTAATCACATGCGTGACGTCACAAGGTGTACTCATTTATATTCACAATCCCGACTGCAAGGATTCTATTAAAAAAATTATGGCCATCTTCAAGGTTTCTCGAAGTATTACATATTTAAATTGAAAACTGGCCAAAAATGCACTTATTTCGTAGTATTTATGGGGACGAATATAAATGAGCACACCTTGTGACGTCACGCATATGATTACCATATCTTTAACGGCAAAAAAATTGTCGTCAGATTTTGGTAATTCCGTCTGACTTCGATACGAAAAAAAAATATGTTCGCGCTCTCCATATTGATTTTTATTTGTACAAAATTACTAAGAGAAACCTAGAATTTGATAAAATAAAATAAAAACGGGATCCATTTCTTCATTTCATTGGCATCTACTTTGTGAGCAAGTTAGCATGTAAATTGCTTATGCATTAATAATTGAAAAATAATACTATAGTACTAAATAATATTATGAAAATAGTCCGGAAGATCGATCAAGTCCGCGGTTGTTCCGCGAGTACAACCGTGCCTAACCTCCTGATACACAAGTAGAGACTGGTAACCACAGTACTGCAAATCGGTCAGCGGCAACGCTCATGAGCATATCAGATTTCGGCGGGCAAACGAACTTCAACGGTTCCACGACGAAGCACTTTCTGAGTTGTCTTTTCCTATAAATTCAATGGATTTACAGAAGGTTAGCTACTTTAAAGAGTTTTGGAACCAAGCTAAGAACTCATCAAGACGTCGTGTGGACCCTGAATGGCTATTTACGAAACACTAAAAACAGTTCGAAGATGATACGAGGGTAAGCCTTTTTCATCAGTTTTAAAGTAATTCCTAATTTACCTACAAGTAGATATGTTGACCAGTCGGTCCCTTAATAATGCTAACAAAAAATAAATGACTATGGACGAACTAACTATGCAAAAAACGTATATACATATGGCCAGAGACGACAGAGTCCAGCTGCTGCAAAGCTCTCTCACCTTGCTTGACGAGCAGAGGAGTGAAAACATGAAGTTTCATTACAACTTAAATACACATCGACGACTCGAATTAACCATCTAGTTACAAGCTTAGGACATTGCGTTGTGTTTGAGTATATTTCTCAGTTAACAAGGACGTTTCTATAACACTAAGCGAATAAATAATGATAAGAATAACATAAAATCATAGTGAACCTCGTGTCTCAGCTCTACCCAGAAGTCTTCGAGGGCACCGATATGCTAATCATATGATAATTTCCAGCCCATACTTTCGATAAGCTACTAAATAGACAAAATAAAACAATGTCAGGGACAATGGCCACATGCATATAAACTTAATATACATTTGACTACAATCAGTACCTCAAGGATCAAGTAAAAATCACTTGCAATTAATCTAACATTTTAGAACAAAATTCAGCATGATCTTTCTTCAGAACCTGTTGTTCTAAGATGTTTTCAAATGGATTTGTAGGCTAGATTTGCAGAATACACCCCCCCCCCCCCCACTGAAGTACATAGGTATTGACACGAACACTGATGTGTTGACATCATACATGTTGCTTCCTTCTACTACAGTACCGCCCAGAAGTATGTTAACATCTATAAACGCGTTTTCCGCGTGTACTACACTCATTTGAGTGTCAATACACGCGTGTAGTTTTACTTTGTTATGCAGTTTATTGTTCGAATTCAAGCTTCCATGACGTTCGTTTGTGTGTTGAAACTGACTTCAACAGGATAAACGCTTCGTGTACTGAAACTTTTCAAGACTGAGATGTGAGTCCGATAATACTCCTGCATAGCCGGTTTATTCTGTTTATTCCATGGCAAACGATAATATGGTCAGTAAAACAAATCGAACGGGCACGCTAAATTTTTGAACGATTTCCTGCAGGCGTTCGAACGGCTTGTTAGCGTTCGAACGGTCTGATTTAAAACTAGAACGGATTACCCTGAACGTTCGAACTTGCCCTAAACGTTCGAACGAATTGCCCTAAACGTTCAAACGGCTTGCCCTATACTTTCGGACGGCTTGCCCAAACGTTCGAACAATTTAACATCACAAAGACTGCAAAAGTTTGACGTGGTTTGTACGATCTCACGCTAATATTACAACAATATTACAACATACAACAAATTAAAACTGAATGGACTCAAACCATTTTTCGCACCAGGTGGAAACTGTTTAGATACGTAAATGAAGTAAAAACTTTCAAAACGTTTGATTCTGTAAGCATCTCGATTTCTAAAAGAAAATATTATCTGTAGAGAATATTATTTGGTGCGATCTCAAAGCAAAACAAACACTGCGGAGTCATTGATTATTCACATCAGTTCGCGGAAAATGTTACACTTCTGTGTCGCGGAATTCAAAACTCGGACCTCATTACTTTTGAAAACGGATCCGTATTAAGTAAAAAGAACTCCAGAATGTTCTGTTTAGTAGACGTTATCATTTGCCAGCAAAGTCGAGAAGCTCTGTGGTGATTTAAACTACAATGCAACAAAATCACTCTTCCCGCGAAGTTCGCGGCACTCTTAGGTCTTGTTGTGTAAAAAACCAGACAATCAGTCTCCACGGCTGAATTGAAAGGGTGTTCGGAAAACGAACCTAACCTAACCCAAAACGAAGACCCCTAATTAGACCCCTAAGATGAGCAAAATTCGAAAAAAGCACAGGGTTAGGGTTAGACCTAACCCCTAACCTTGGCTGAAAAACAATGTTTGTTCTCAAGTGTGTGTTTGTAGATGCCTAAATACATTGCTGTCTGTCTCCAACAAATTGTACACTACATGTAGATGTCATTTATGCACCAATCTTCCGGTCGATAAAACTCATTTGAATATCCTGCACCCCGCCAACTTGGATCATGCTGTCACAGTGTTGCCACTATTGTTTTCTGACAATTGGGGCAACACTGTTACATCATAAAATCCAAGATGGCAGCATACAGCAAATTCAAATGAGTGTTATCGACAGGAAAATCAGTGCATAAATGACATTTAGTGTACAATTTATTGGAGACAAACACAGAAACAGACTTGTATGGTAGGCATGTATAACAATCATTTGAGAGCAAACATTGTTTTTCAGCCAAGATTCCCTTTAAGGATTAATTTCACTTGTGTTTTCAAAGTTGATACAATTGCTCTGAACACTGCATGACTTGGGAAATTTTGTATTAACTTTCAAAAACATGTGTGAAATTAATATTTAATTTTACTGGTTCCCTGAGCCAGTGAGGATTTCAGAAATGAGGCTCTTAAACACGAAGTTCCGGTATAAAAAGGGGAGCCCAGGTGTTTGTCACCCTTCAGTTGTCAATCAGCCTTTGTGGAGTGAACATCTGCGTGATGCTCCGCTTGAGTGCTCCCTACTGATTGCTTATCGCGTAAAATTCAAATGAAACACAAAAATGTTTAACTTCAGAGTAAGGGCTACAAAGTTCGCAAACAGCAATAAAATACCATTGGAAATCATAAATGGACAACCATCTTCCCTATGGTCACTTTTTTTATGGCTTGTTTAATTTTAAACATTAAAAATCTAGCATTTCAAAGGAGAAGCTGATATGCTCGCTTGCTTTCTTCACTGCTCATCAATTTGAATTTTAAATTTCGAGCTTGCCATGCGCGAAAAGAGAACGGGCTAACCTATTTATACCGGAACTTCGGGTTTAACAACAAAAATATTATCATAATATTATTATTATTTTTATGGCTAAATTTGAAATAAAGCCTGGGTATTTGTTTAAGAAAATACAGAGTTACTTGAATTACTGCAGAGGTTACATGACTAAAATGTATTGCAGTACATGTACATGTAAGTTGTATTTTCTCAAATATAAGCCCCTGACATTTATTCATAAAATTTGACTCTGGACCAAGGTCCAGTTGTTCAAAGGATGGATCATTGTTAACTTTATCCACTGAATAAATTGTTATCCAGTGGATAAAATAAGCTACTTTGGTTAATACTTAATATTCACTGGATAAGGATTTGAACAACTGGGCCCTGGCATTTATTTGAACCTGCCATTTATTTGGGACTCATGCAGTATTTTTAAACACGAACACTGTTTTTCATATTTTCTTTACCACTCATTTCTGTAGGCCTTTGAAAGCCAGGAACATAATTTAGTCAGTCGCTTCTTTCCGTAGTCTCCTTCTCAGCCATTCTTAGGGTTGTCACGCAAATGCTAGCCCCACTAATGGCTGCTTACACCAGCCAGACATACCATTCCAACTGCATGGCCAATCAGAATTCAGTTCTCAGAATCAAAAAACCACTCGTTCCAGAACTTTCTGATGGGAAATCCAGGAAATCAAATATAGAGGCTAAATTTTATATGAAATCGGATCAAATAGTTTTGTATATATTCTGTTCTTAGTTTTTCTCAAGAAAGCAGATAGAGTTTTGAAGAAATTGTTCGTTTTGACACTGTACTGATGAGCTTGAAAGTGTTGATATAAGCAAACCGTTGCCGTTCAACTCATGTTATGTTATAACGTGTAAGCAGCCATTAGTGGGGCTAGTGCTTGTGTGATGACCCTAGGCCTGGCTGTGAAGGAGACTATTCTAATCTGTCTATAATATTATATGGGAAGTAAACAGTAGAAATGAAACTGGTTCATATAAAATGGTATATTGACAATGCTTCATTCAATAAGGCTGGGTTTTCAATAAGCATTTTTGTCTCGAATAAATGCTGGGCGCGTAAATGTAAGTTATGTCTATTTTTTAGCAGATTGCATTATCCAGATATAATAAAACACTTCTTGATCATGGTGTAAGGATACAATGAGTGTAAAGATTATATTGTTTTTTTCACTCCAATGTTTAAGTTTTATTGTTCCTACTTGCTGTTTTATTCATACAAAGTGCTGGAAGTCATTCATGTAGAAAACATTAACATTTATGTAAATTGAAGTGTAAATATCTTAAAAGAACAATAAAAACAATTAAACATAGAACAATAAAACAATAAACATACAGAACAATAAAACAATAGAACAATAAAACATCAGATGCCTTGTTTTGCATATAGTAAGTAAAATGCTTTTATTCCACATCAAGAGTTAATTCCACCCCTTATGGGTGAGCTGATTTAATCCTTGGAGGAGTTAAAAATGCTGGAGTTAAACAACTCCAAAAAGATTGTCATGTACCTATTTTACCTACTCCATTTTAGAGTTAATTGTACTTCAATATAATAGACATATTGACCCTCCAGCAAGAGTTAAAACAACTCGTGTACCTTGTACCTCGTGTAACTCGTGTACCTTTTACTCCCTTTTTGGAGTTAAAACAACTCCCTGAAAATAACATTGTATGAGTCTGCGGAACGAGTTTGGCGTAATTCAAGACTTTTTTTTCTTTAGTCCATATTTATTAGGTTTTCAGTAATTATGTTTACAGATTGACAACAACAACAAAAAATAAATAAACTTGTAACATCAAGACACAAAATTACACTAATACCTGATAGCTGGTAATACCTAGGCGGCTTGAAAATGTACTACTGGCTAGGCACAGGATGCACCTCGATTCTGAAGACACTTTAGCAATAGGTCCCATTTTTATAAATGAAACAGCAGGTAATTAGACGCCATTGCACATTTTCGTTCAATAAACTCGTATTCTTTAATGTTGGAGAATATTTTTTGCAACGACGGTCTATTATCTGAGGGTAATGAGGATAATCAAGTTAATTAACCCTACTTGTTTTTCTTCGAGCCCGAGGATAATTATGGAAAGTCTTAATTCCGGAAGTATCATATGGTGGAGGGACAGAAACGTGCGTAGTTCAAAGTACAATTGTTTAGACACTGTACGCTCTACAAAAAAGTGTTCGACTGTTTCGTAATGTGACTTACAGAATGAGCATAACGGGGAATCGATTATTTTGAATTTAAAGAGGTCGCGGTTAAGATACAAGATATCGTTTAGTATTGAAAAGCCCTTAAATAAGTGGAGTTAGTGGTTTGATAAATATGTTTATAAACCCCTTCCCAGGCAATTTTTTCGCAGTTCAGGTTAATGTTTGAAGTCGGGGGCTGAGATTTGCGACATTTAATATCCTGATAAATAGTCTTGTGTTTTAAATTAGAAATGTCACGGAGTTCTTTGTTGATAACAACAAAAGCCACACTCATTAGTCTAATGGTTCTGGAAAGAATACTGACGAGAGCGTTTTTTCAATGGGAGGGAATGCAATTTATTAAGCGCAAACATTGGAAGTATTCCACATCTACGAAACCGTGTGATTTAGCTTCCCTCCAAGTGAATTCCCTATTAGCATATATAATATGATTGACTATAAGGATTTTACTTTTCGTGAATGCAGCGATGTTTAACGGTTATCAATTTCATCTTCAATTTCATCAGGAGATGTTGGTACTATTTATATAGTTTATTTTTAGTGGCGATATAGACACGAAGGCCTTGTGTGATCCAGGGTTTTGCTAGCACTTTAATTTCCTTTCTAGATATGATTATCAATGATACCTGAAATACATGAATGAAAATAATTAAATATTTGGTTCACATCATTACCAGAAGACAATACATCCTCCCAGATGATAGACTGAACTTCCCTAATGAGATGTTGTTCATTAAACTTTTAATAGTCTCGCCTAAAAACGTCTAATTTGAATGGAATACTGGATAGTTTGTTGATAATGAGAAAGTTGAGAAGATGATAAGAAATATCAGATAACAAATTACCACTAATAGTATAATGCTCAATTGAATTAAAATAAATGTTATCAATTAATGTTGCTGAGTGTTCAGTAATCCTAGTTGGTTGAATGATATGAGGTTGAAAGCAGTAAGATCGCAGAGCATAAATAAATTCATTAGTTGAGGGGTGGGATTCAAAGTTGAGTAAATTGATATTGAAATCTCCCATAAGTATACAGAATTTATTCTCTTTTGAAATCTTATCAGCAGCTGCTATCAGATAATCAGAATCTTTCAAGGTTGCTGCTTGGATGTCTATATGTAACACAACATACAATGTTGCTGTGGAATTTGCAGTCAACCTCAATCCACAAGGACTCATAATCATCTGCGGTGCAGCTCAAATAATCCCTTACGTGAAAGTGAATATCATCTTTTATGGAAAAACCTACTCTATCAGCAATATATTAGCTTGGTTGAGAAATATAATTATAATTGGGAATAGAGGTATTACTAATTTGGTCCTTATCAATTCCTATCTTTGTTTCAGAAAGACCAATGACAAATGAGTGATGGACATCAGATAAGAGAGTAATTAAATTATCATAACTAGAAGCTAAGCTTCTTATGTTACAATGTAGGACAGAGAATGAATCTTTTGAGAAAGAGTGACAAATTTCCTGACTTTTGTGAAAATCATGAATTGAATAATAATCGAAATTAACTTGAGGAAATATGTTATTTTCAACATCACAGCTCGAGAGATTTGGGATGTTACTTAAATTTGAAACTAGTTGTAATCGGGGCAAAGTATCAAGTTGGTTGTTACAAATCTTACTAGAACATAAACATGCAGTGTTCTCAGAGTTCTCAATTGACACGAAAGGAGAAATGTCGCTCCTACACAAGCTACAAAACCAGAGATCATTAATGGCTGTAATATATTTGTAGAGCTTCAAAGAGATGGAACTACATTTAAAATGTATCCATCGATTACAATGATCACATAGGATCACTCTACAGTTAGTAAGTACTGCTGTAAAGCAGCACATATCAGGCATTATTAAGGTTCATTTTGTTACTTAGTTTGGGCAGGCTGCAACAACATGTGATCTTGATCGAAGATCATCCAGATTCTTCAGACAGGATATTAGGTGTGATGGACTCATCGAGTCTTTACGAAGATATGTCCTACCCGACTGAGTCCAGATAAATTTGAAGCTTATGTCTCTCTTGAAACCGGCCAGTCATTTATTGAAAAGTTCCTTGTTTTTAGGGCTCAAACTTTCAGATATGAATATATTATTATCTGAAACTCTGCAGACTCTGGACAGATCCATATCTCGGGTGGATTTGCCTTTCAGAAATTATTTGGCTTGGTAGAAGATTTTCTCATATCTCGGGTGGATTTGCCTTTCAGGAATTATTTAGCTTGGTAGAAGATTTTCTCTGGTAGCTGAATTCGACGAATCTGAGGCGCCTTGTTCTCGAACCTTTAACTGTAACTAGGCTTTGGAAGGTGGTGGCTAACAGATATGTCGCTCCTCACGATCTCAACACCAATAAGAGAGCCAACTTTGATGTCCAGATCATTGGTGTCTTCATCTTTGGTTTCAGGTATTTCACTGATTTCGACGCACTCTCGTCTCAAGTACTGATCGAGGTCATTTAACATTTTATGGTGCACATCTTGGTTGCCTGATAAAGGTGTTTTCCTCGCTGACTGTTGTGAGCTTTCCTTCAAGTTCGTCAGTATACTCTTAGAAAGGTCGTCATGTTTGTTGGATATGAAATCGATAAACTCCTTAATCTTTTCGACGGTTGATGTCAACTCGTCGAGCTTTGATGTTATCGGTTGTAGTTTTCTATCTAGGATCGACTCTAAGGTGGATTGAGTAAGCTTTGTGTGATTGAGTAATAACTGCTTCATCTGTCTCCATACTAGTAGAATGAAATAAACAAAAAATAACATGTTCTTCGCTGACCGCTGACCGGGTTGTGATTGTTATACAAGGGTTGTGCCGATTGTTATTTTCTTATAGTCGGTTCAACAAACGGACTGATAGTGTAGTGGACAAGACAGAGCACTAGCAGCCGGTTGCAATTGAGGTTCGAATCACACCGTTCCAGACGTGTTTTTCCTTCTTTTCCTTTCTTCTCGCCATTCCAGTGATGTGGCGCTTATTAAAATGCAAGCTTATTAAAATGCAAGTGTCTTGCTCAGTTTTTGAACTAATCGGAGCAACCTTGATCTGGCGTTTCTTTGGACATCAAGATTCATCAGTCATGTGATTGGACATGTACCTGACCAAAGTGGGATTACCTGATTGGCTGTTGATCTCATGGATTATTAATGAGTTGAGAAATTATCATAATGACCAGGGGGTACAAGGGATAAATCAATTCCAGATCAATATTTTGCTAGGTAGATTAAGGTGGAACTTAACCATAAGTTGAACTATGGACTGCCGATTTTGTCCATTAGGGTAATGACAAATTATTTTTGCTCTAAGCTCATCGCTGGTTTCCTCTTCGTTATTGTCGTTCATATAGTTGTATTTATAGAGGATATTACATTTATATCATTTATATCTTCATGAGTGAAGATATCGATAATTATATATATTAAACAAATATACCTAAATACCACCCGTCTAACTCATGTGGTAGATGTTTGTGTTTAGTCACTGTCGATACTGACATAAAAGCCCGATTACGTCAGACTGAATAAACGGTGGTGCAATCAGGCTTCCCCGAGTCGATTTGTTTATCGAAGAGCGCGTATCTTCGCCCTGTATTAATGCTGAAAATCTAGGTCCTCCTGAATGGTACTTCCTACATTCCTGAGTCTAGTAAAGAGAATGACTTGTAAGCCCGCGCTTATTGGCTTAAAGGTAGTTACATCACTGCTTCTCATGACCAATCATAGCGAGAGTTACATGATCGCAATCTGGATTTTTTTCATCCTCATCAGTTGGTTCTTCTTGCTCCTCCTCCTCCACAACTTCCTCTTCGTTTTTACTCCTTCTCCTCTTCTTCACCGGCGATATTTTCTAAAGAAATTCTCGTCATTTACCAGTTTTTTCCCCAATTCATAGTGAATGTACATCTTTTCATTTCCCTCTCGGGCTGCTCTAGCTATCTCTTTCATTCTCTTCCTCTTCCTGAATTATTTGGCTTCAAGGTTTTGAAGAACGTCCCGAGTTTCACTATGAACTTATCAGCAAACGCTGCAACACTCTCAGCATCAAATGAAGAAATCTCTCTACCAGCGGTCTAGTGAAAAGTCGTGCCACTACATGTTAATATGATATAATGTAACTGTTTAGTATAATTTCATCAGTAAATATAGAGATTACCGTGCTCTGATTGGTCAAGAATTACGTCATACGTCGCTTTATTCACCTGCAGAGCGCCTGGAGGCTTTTACCAAAATGGCCGCTCGCATATTTATCGATGTTTCTCACGAAAAAATAAATAATATGAAAGAAAAAGCTTTTCCAAAACCCACCAAAGAAGCAACTAAATAAGTATGGCTAAACTTGAAACTTTTTTTAATCCATAAGCCTCCACAAACAAAGTTTACCAAAGAAAGTATTCAGGCTACAGAAGAGGGCAGCGCGTGTAATCTTGGAATCTGACATAACAGAACGAACAGTTGACCTATTTAGAAAGCTTGATTGGATACCATATTACGATGAAGCAAAGATCAATCAAGCATCACTCGTGTATAAATGTTTAAATAATAATTGTCCTGGATATCTTAGGAACTTGTTGAAAAGGAACGCTGAATTGAATTCAAGAGAAACTCGATACAAGAATTTTAACTTGATTTGTCCTAAGTATTCAAGGGAATCTGAAGGGGGTCGTTCGTTTGCTGTATGTTCAACGAAACTTTGGAATCAGATTCTATTAGATATAAGAAAAAAGCCAACTGTTAAATCTTTTAACAACAATTTTCTTAAATATTTTAAGAACAGTTACGAAGGCCTGAAACATTTTAATCCGTAATTTTTATACTTGCATTTTTGACCAATTGCAGTAAATCCGGTTTTAAATATTTTCTGTACATATTTTAACTTTATAGATTTTAGATAATTGTATATTGATAGTTGTATCGTCGTTCGTAATATTTCTATTTAATTGTTCTATGCTGAATGCTAGTTTTTATATAGCTACGATATTTGCATTTGTTTTCTTATTTCGTTGAGGGCCACCAATGTATCAGTGTAAACTGTTATGTGTAACCCTCGTTAAATAAAGTTGATTCATTCATTCATTCAGTTTCGGGATGAGTTCATTCGGTCCTTATGAATCACAAAATTTCGCAAGGAAATATCGTCTACTTAGAGCAATAAATAACACGACGACACCTTGTCCTACAAATTTGGGAACGGTTCGACTCAAAAAGAGTGTACTCACTTGAGTTATTTTCCTCGTGGTTCTTGATAGAAAAACAACAAGTTCTAGTTTCATTCAGGCAATCAGGGAGCCGGTTGCTGTTATGCTCTTCTCTCGCCGCTCTCCGTGTGTTTTCAAGAGGTTTATCTAATACCGAAATCATTTGTTTCTTTGTTTCAGGGCAAAAACCTTCTTTCTGGCTTCCCTTGGGACCGGGATCGGGATCGTACTCAATAGAGCAGACCAGACTTGGTCTGAGTTGAACTTCGCTTTATTCGTACTCGCGGAGAACTCCGCGCCAACTCCCGTCTTACAATGTGGGCTTCGCCTTTTATTGGCTAGCTCTTGTCAATCTTATGGACAGACAGCTATCGATATAATCTAAAGGTTGGCTCCTATTGGTTATCCTCTCTTAATGTATTCTTATGTAAGGCAAAAGATTGACAAAACAAGAATAAAAGATATTTAGCAGACAAAGTTTGCAATAGGATTTGCTTAACCATTGATACTCATTCTACCGTAGAGAAAGTTAAGTCTTAACCGAAAATATTAGGAAGAGGTGACTTTAGAACAAAGTCCAATTCAATTAAGTACGCACCGTACCTGGTGGGACGAGGCGGGGCTTTAGCCTTAGCTAAATCAAGGACCGCCTAGTTTAAGTTCATGTGAAATGGTCACCTAAACTTGATATTGCACGTTACTCAAAGCTCACACAAGTTGCCTGTACATAAGTCCTTGTAAATAGGATATCAATTAGTTTATCACAAAAGCCAACAAAGATAAAAGGTCTTATGTTTTCGTAGGTCAACTCGTCTTGACCCAACATCATTATCTCCGACATATTTTAATGGCTTCCTCCTAAGCCTTTTTGTTAATTGAATCAAAACAACTCCTAATGGCTTTTGCATACGGAAATCAAGGCATAATTATAAAGTGTCATTCTAAATCTGATAATAGTGTTTGTTTATATATATTTATAATGTAGATACGATAGTACGCGCGCTCTGATTGGCTAAGAAGCCATGTTTTATCAGAGTATATAACATGGTTAGCCGTGTTATATAGTTTTCAACTGGCGGTTTCCTTTCATCGCGCACGTAAATCTATATTATAAAACAGATAAAGAAGCCTTAAATCCATGTTTTATACTATCATAAAACACTCTGGTCATTTGAGAACACTCTAGAAATGTTGAAAGCACGCGCCTTCGGCTTGTGCTTTAACATTTCTCTCATGTTCTCAAATGCCCATCGTGTTTTATGATAGTATAAAACATGGCTAAGGCTTCTTTATTTGTTAAATATATATATATATATATATCTGCCATGTTTTCACAAAAGGGGTCTTTTGTGAAAACATGGCAGATCTTGTGTGCCTTTAGCTTTAAAAGCCAGTCACTCGTATTTTTGCCGTTTTCTTGAAAGGGCAAATGACAGTTTAAGACTTTTTGGCCTTTCTATCCCATAATTGATCTCTAGGTATTTTATGTTGGGGGGGGGGGGGGGGGGTTGGTGAGGGGTGGGGAGGACTAGTTCAAACATTTTCGCGAATAACTTGAGCTTTTAATGGATTTCGATGCACCATACGGCAATACAACGTTCTCTTAATGTAGATTGAGTTTAATCGATGGAATGTTGCTGTATTTTGAGTAAAAATACCAGAAAATGGCCTTTTTCTAACCTAAGCCCCAACCTCTAGCTCTCAAATAAAGAAATTATGGGATAGATCTAACACAAGAAATTGTGGGATAGAAAGGCCAGAAAAGTCTCAAACTGTCATTTGCCCTTTCAAGAAAACGGCAAAAACACGAGTTACTGGCTTTTAAAGCTAAAGACACACAAGATCTGACATGTTTTCACAAAAGGGGGTCTTAGGTTCTAAGGCTCCTTTTGTGAAAACATGGCAGATATATGTATATGAACCCATGCATAGCGGCTAAAAGATAGACTATATCAAATGCATATGCTAATTGCTTTTGTAATCCCATAATTGATTTTACATTTGCCTCCAACTACTAATCTATTTCCACATCGGAAACCTACTTTTTATCGAATTACTAATTGAACCCTGAACTTGACAATGGTTATAAGTTGCTGAATTGTATCGTGTAACAATTATCACACCGACCAAATTCGAATTTCCTCATTCGAAAATTGAAACATTAGAAAGAGGTGGTACCTACATGTAACAGATCACGCCCGTGTCGAGAACCAGCGACACAATATATTTGGAGATATAGTTTTCTTATATACTGTTACCCCAATAACAAACCAAAAGGTTATCATAACATGTACAATATACAGCAACATTCTAATATTTCAGCAATTTGCGCGAATTTGCACGTTCAATGTTGTGCACACGTAGAAGAAGTGCCCGATAAGTAAGGCAATTTGTAAAATCGTGTAGTGGCAAACACAGAGCGTCGCAAGAGGGCCACTGACAAAAAATGCGGAGTGCGGTGTGGAAATTGTACAAGTACAACTCCCATCCAAGTGCTAAAAAGAAACTCCGCTGGACGGCATGTGCGTCCGTAATAACTCAGTATGTAAAAAATCGCGTCATTAGAATGTCCTCATTTATTTTCAATTTCCCACAAACGCGGACAAACGTCAGCAAATCGTCCGAAGACGTAAGTAATCTCTCACCCTGCAAAACCGCTAGCGCTGCATCTATAGTACCCGGTCGAGTGAAACTGTTTTCTCAGTAGAATTCTGAACACTTACTGACAACCTTGTGTAGTACCGTGCACATAGCCACCAACATACTAACATAATATATATTAACCCCTTCGGTGCCCAAAAACAAAAATTAAGAATCGAATGCGTATTTTGGTTCTATTGAATGGTTTCCACATAATAGAATCCTTATATTGAATCCATGTATTGCGTGACATTATTTGAAAAACAGGAAGTCGATGGTGTAATAGAACGGGACTTTTCCTAATATCCATAGGAAGTGTTTCAATACCTGATTCTGTCTTGGTCATACATCTCTTATCATAGCAAAGTCTAAAGTATTTTTCATGATATCTGTTTACAATTTGTCTTATCCTTGCATCACTTGTAATCATCTGTTCATTTACAATTGTAATCCTGTCCTTCCGTTTATTGATTATTGACTTCATACCATCCATATTTATGTATTGACTATTATCGTGATTCAGAGTGAATCCTTTGACTTTACGAACCATCTTGCCTTTGGATGTTAAATACGAGTAACTTTTTGGACCGCTAACCCTAACCTAACCCTAACCTAACCCACTCAACAATATGATCGCTATCAAGTTCATCTGTTAATTCTCCAAGCATATCACCAGTCTCTATAGTTGCACCACTTGGTCGTTCTATATACCAAGCTGAATCTGTATCAAACCCTAACACTTGATCGCCTAACTGATCTAAGACACCATACAACATCATCATTGCATGACTGGTAGTAAAAGCCGCTATGAAAATGTTTGTACTATTACTATTATCTACAAATTGGTCTTTCAAGTTATGTCATCTGTAACATATGTTCATTTATAAAGTGAATATTCAAATCGTTGTTGCTATCGTCAAGTAGAACTCAGATGGTTTAGTGACATAGATTGTTTGTTTCATATTATTACGCTGACCAAATTTTCCCCATAAACTATTCAAACATAATTTTTCTATAGCTTTCATGCCTGGATTATACTTAATTTCATCAAGGTCAATATCTAGTTTCTCTTTAACTATTTGCTTGAAGTCTTCTTCACTTTTATATTTACAGTCTGGACCTGTTATCAGAGGTGAACTCTCCATTTTGAATTTAATAAATTTTCGAACATATCCCTTAAACAAGTCATCACTAGTTTTATCAAAATGCCAGACTTCGTTAAGTTTCTCAATTTTATATCCTTTCTCTAGAGCAACTTGTAATTCATTAGTACACTAGGTTCCTATGAAGCCTCGATCATTATCTCCATGGTCGCATTTCTGTTGTTTATTTTCAGCACATTTACTACACAAAGGGAATAGTAATTTTTCAGTTTACCACATTTGGATTTCATCGGTAACACTGGATGGTATAACCCTCTCGGAGCTAAGACTTTGCATTTTACGAAGCCAACCCAGTCACTATTATACGATTCAGGCTCTAATATTTTTGTAGGATGCCCTACAGGGTATTTCTTATAATATTGCACAGTTGGATACAAGCTTACAAAGTCTACATATTTACCTTTCTCTCCTTCTTTGAAATCATAAGTTAATGTAATGATATTTGTTCGTCCACCAAAGAATGCCTCTCTAGGATTCAAAGGACCAACAATCTCTATTCCAAGTCTTCATAAAATTCTTAAAATGCTTATCTTTTTTAAGATCACATTCATATATTTCAATCAAATTATATCCTTCGGCTCGAATTTTTCCATTTTTTTCTAAAGTTCGTTTTCGTAAAGTCAGCATGTCTATCTGATTTTTTGTATTAATTGT
This sequence comes from Actinernus sp. WN-2022, assembly GCA_030867875.1. NCBI lineage: Eukaryota > Metazoa > Cnidaria > Anthozoa > Actiniaria > Actinernidae > Actinernus > Actinernus sp. WN-2022. Next base: position 52,155,613 of record JAOWCC010001679.1, on the reverse strand, counting down.
ATCATCTGAATAACATTTTTTACAGCCATGCCAGAAGCATCCTTGAAATTCATAGACAGTATTTGTTTCTTTGCAAAAGCCATCAACTTTACCTATTTTTGGAAGATTGACTTCGCTTCTATTAAGAGCATGTTGAATGTTAATACTATCTTTTTGACAAATCCAATCTAACCAACCAATACTAAGTTTACCATAACTCTCTCCACGAGTGACATCTTTGACAACACCTACAGTATTTTTAGGTAGATAATTTGACCTGTAAATTGTTATACATACACTAGCTATTGTTACATACTGTAATGGATCTATATTTTCCAATTCAATAAAGTATTCTCTAAATTTCATCATCGATCTTCTTAATATATCTACATCAGATCTGCAATATTCTAAAATGTATTTCTTGAAATCAAATACATAGCTTTCTTTAACTCTTTCATCATGCCATTATAGGAAAGCTTTTCTATCCGAACTAGTCATACTATTGTAACCATAGTGTTTCTTACTAGGAATAGATCCTATATACTGTTGATTGCATTCTTTATTAAAATAGTGAGGAAAGTACCCCATTTTCAATTCATTCAAACCAAATGTCTTTGGAAATGCAGATAATGCACTAGCTACGAAATTTAATGAATCAATGAATCGTATTCTAAGAGACGATATTACCATACACATAATTTTAGTACCTGTATATATACAATAGGGCTTCTGTCCATTTTCAACGCACCACTTCAGAATAAACTGGGCATCGTAACATTTACTGTTGTGAGCTATAAATGTATATCCTTTGTGTTTTTCATGAAATACGAAATTACAAAACTCCTCAATAGTTTTAAACACATGTTCGTTACCTTTAAAATCTTGAACAACTGCTAAATTTACTTTAAGAATACCAGTTTCTTGAGTACATTCGAAATCATAAAACATTTACTTTTCTGTTCTTGTCTTATATGAATAACAATTATTTTTAGTAGTACAAACTTCTTCAACATGTTGTTATGTAACATTTATGATTTGTCATATCACAATAATCATCACAGTTGGTACACTTAGAATATCCACATTTATGATTTTCCAGACCTGTTGTTATTGTTCTTACACAATTTAAACATTTCGCAACCTTTTTGCAAACTATATCTGGTTTACCTGTTGATCGATTTCGTTTGTGTTCATCAAAACATTTTTGACCAAAGAAAGATCTACATGTATTACAGTTTATTGGTACACCTGAACATTTTTTTACCATCAGAAAAATATTTGAAATAAGCGAGGCATTTGGATGGGCATTTGTGAGAGTCTCTCTTTTCATATGATTTCTTACATGTATGGCAATAGTAAGATTTACACAGAAAACTTGGCATACTTGTGATAACATCGAAATTATTTTTATTTTTATACAAATATATTATATCACCAACTTGTTCTGTACTATAAATAATTTCATTGAATTGATCTGCATCTACAATGTTAATCTGAATGATCCAAATGTTCTGCAAACCGCTTCACATCTTCTAGTGTACTCTCAAACTCATTAACCGCTTCTCTCGGTTCAGCTGTAGATAGGTTGTTTGTACCTACATGTAAGATGAACTCATCGGGGTTTTTCCGGAGAAGAGGCTTGACAAAATCCCCTATATCCTCTACAGTAGCTCCTGGAAAAGTATTGACCTTTACGCGGTGAGTTTTGGACATTTTCCAACCCTGTAGGTCCTTGGTTGTGGAATCTCCCGCAATAATTTTCGTGGTCTTTCTTTCTTGACTTCTCTGAGTATTACTCTGTGCTATAGGGGCAGGTTCAGGATTTGATTTCCTTTGTCGCCTGCGCTTCTTGTTGGCTTTGTTAGAGACGGTTATAAACTCCGGTCTGCAGGGGGAACGTGGATCTGGCGCGGTGTTCACGGGTATTGTGTTATTTAACTAGTGGCCCTCTTAATATATTAAAATATGTTACAAAACTATGCAAATGTAAGTTCTAGTGCTATATAAAGCTGCTAACACTAAAATAGATAAAAGCTATAAAGTCAACTATATTAATACAATGAATAATAAATGTTATGAATAAATAAGCTAAATTAAAAATATTAACAAGATGATACTCTAATTATAGATACTATGAGTTACACTAATAAAAATAACTATGGCTAAGTAATAATTATTAAGATATGCTAAAATGGTCAAGGCCCTTGTTTATTGCGTCAATTTCACAGGGGATCTTCCCCTGTGAGTGGAAACATGCAAAAGTAAGCCCCGTATATAAAAGTGGGACGCGGTCTGATACAAACAATTATCGGCCAATATCCGTAATTTCAGCTATAGCTAAGGTATTCGAGAGGATCATCTATGACCAGCTAGCTCTATACCTATTTCCAAAATAACGGTTTATTAACTAATTGTCAATCTGGTTTCCGAAAGTTACACTAAACAGTGACCACTTTGCTCCATGCTACGGACAAATGGTCGTTAAATATTGACAAAGGTCTGATTAATGCAACTGTTTTTTGTAGACCTGAAAAAAGCTTTTGACACCGTTGACCTCACTGTTTTGCTTCAAAAACTAGAAAGTTACGGCTTGACTTCCCCAACTATTGCGTGGTTTAGATCGTATCACAACGAACGAAAGCAAAGGTGTGTGGTCAACGGTGAAATATCAGACTATGGGGTCCTCACCTGTGGCGTCCCTCAAAGACAATTTTGGGACCTTTGTTGTTCCTAATATATATAAATGACCTTCCTGATTGCTTAAAATTCTCATACACTCAAATGTACGCAGATGATGCTTGTCTTACAATGGCATGTTCATCACGTGATGACATAGAATCTAAATTGAATACAGACTTACAACATATTTATGAATGGCTGAAAGCAAACAGGTTGAGTCTGAATGCTACAAAAACAGAGTTTTTATTAGTAGGCTCTTGCCAGAGATCCTCTCATGTGGCATGTCCAAACCTTGTAATTGGAGGCGAAAGCATACCTAAAATAGCGTTCACTAAGTACTTAGGTGTGCACATAGATGAAACATTGACATGGTCAAAACACATTGAGAAGATCTCTAAGCAATTATCATCTTCTGTTGGAGCTCTCAAGCGCGTACGGCCCTACGTACCCATGTATGTACCACTCATTTATTCAACCTAAATTTGATTATTGCAGCATAGTTTGGGAGAGCCTGGGTACTGAACTCGCAAATAAACTCCAAAAACTCCAAAATAGGGCCGCTAGAATAATAATACAGTCTAGTTTCGATTCTAGCTCTGGCCCAATATTTCACGAACTGGGTTGGGACAGATTACTAATACGCAGGCGCAAACTTTTGGCAATAGAAATGTTCAAGATCTATAATAACCAAGCGCCTGGGTATTTAATACACAAATTTAATAGGGTTCATACACCATATAACACAAGAGGTTCATCATCAAAATTCCAACTGCCCCTCCCCAAAACGAATTATGGTAAAAAAGCGATTCGGCTACAGAGGAGAACATATTTGGAATAATTTACCAGGAGACCTGAGGTCTAGCAAATCGTTAAATACATTTAAAACTAAGCTAAATGGCCTACCTCCCTGCTTCTTTGACACCTTACAATTTACTCTCTTACAATTACTATAGTTTAATATATCGTACACGAACGCTAAAAGAACTGACTCTGGCGTTTTTAGCAGATTTTAATGGCATGTAACAATATAATTTAATGTTGATGTATAGATTTTTACACACGGATTTTATGTAAACCAGTCTTAGTTACTGTTAAAACTACCGTGTCTAAATAAAGTTTCTATCTATCTATCTTCTGTTTGAAGTTTTCGTGATCTATTAAAACCTTCCCTCAATTCTGTTTTTGTCCAGTTTTTCTTATTTATATTTGCTAATGCTATGACAATAGCTCGTGCTAAACAGGTTGAATCATCATTTTTAATACTGATAATGCATCGTTTTCTATCTATTGTATTTTTAGCTACATGTAAGCGACCTTTACCTCTAGGTACGTTTGTAGATTGTAGAGTGAACGTCGATTTGATCCTCATTCAAAGGAGAATCTTTATATTCTATGAAATGACCACATTGATTAACCATCATTTCTTCGAATCCTTGATTTATTGTTAAAAGTTCTGTACTGAACGGTGTGTGCCATGTATAATGATTAATAAACAATCTAATTTGATCACCATCTACTAAATTTCTATCTTCTTTAGTTTTATTTAAAATGTATGTTAATATTTGTGTAATATCTACATCGACTTTATTTGTCTCAATATTATATTTATCGTAATATGTACTAAAATATTTATTAGAACTTTCACCTATTTTATGGATTGTATATGGTTTAATGTCTTTTAGCTTTTGTTTGATCGAATGTGCATATTTATTATTTTTTTATTGTCGTTATTAGCTCTCTTGGTATCTTCGGCTAATTTTGATTTTTTTTTTAATAAATTCATTTAAAGGAACTTTATCTAACTTACTACTAGTAGTAGGCTTCCTTTTAGCAACTTTATTTTGTCTACTCCTTACAATGCCATCGATGGCGAGAATAAGATCCGTCCATGTGTAGCCTAACCTCTTTGCTTCACGTAAATAGTCTTGGGATAACTTCTTCCAGAAATTCATTTCTATACTATTAGATTATATAATTTATATAGTCCAGTTCTTTAAGTATTTTTAAAATTAATTAATTAATTTAAATGTTTTTTTGCTGACAATATGTTTTGCTTTTGATGCTACGTGGTAGTTTTTGTCGCAGTGATCGCAGTACCATTTATGAGTATCCATAAACACTTTTACATTTTGCCTTTGAGCTTGTTTAGCGGCTTCAATACTATCGTATATTCTAGGTCTACCAGTTGGTATGTATTTATTCTTTGGTTCTTTTGGTGGTTTTGGTTTACGTGGCCTTCCCCTGGGTCTCTTTGGCACGTCTGGATCCGGTAACGGTCTAACTCTTGGTCTTCCTGGCTTCTTTTTGGGAGTTTTAATTTTAATTTCAGAATCAGACATAATAATTATGTAATAATACTATATATAATTATCTATTTAAGCATGTTTAAATATTAATTCATACAAAATATTATTCGTACTTTATAACGCCAGGTATTACTACTGTATGCAACCATATTTGGAAGCCTGGTTCGTTTTTTCGCGGCGTTGGATCGAATTGAAGATGTAATGACTCTATATCTATAAAGGCAGGTCTGTATAGCTATATTGTACATCGACACGATCCATCATATCGTTTTTAAAGTTTTCATAAGCTGTTCTAAAGTCTTCATAACTTGATCATACTAATACGTTTGCATTAGTGTTTTTTAATTCCTTCGCGTACATGTACATAACTATATAGATACTAAATATAATTATTATGTTTAAGTACGTTTAAATTTTAATTCTATGAAAAAAAAAATTGTGCTTATTTAGTGTATTCATTGAACAAAATTTCCTATTACAATGCTTACATTTTAACCTAACACCATCTAAATATTCATTAAGCTCTCTAATAATAATATCATAATCATTTGATACTAAACACTTAAACCCATTCTCTTTATATCGATCTAATATATATTTTTGTTCATTAGATAGAACACCATTACACTTAGGGGTGTATATTCCTTTGTATTTTTATGAAGATTATTGATGATAATGTCAGGCTGTCCTTTTTGATATCCTTTTAAATATGATCTAATTATTTTGTTAGAAGTGTATTGATTCTCTCCTAGTCCGGGGTTCATTAACACATCAGGATAAAAGCGTCTAATATATTTTACTACTCTAGTATGTATATCGTACTCATCTTCTATCTTAAATGTTAACGTATTGGGATTGTTGAACATACTATAATATGCATACTTTCGAATAGATGGTAACACTTTAGAAAATACCCAATCCTGAAAAACTTTGGCAGTTTCTAACTTAGAACCAAATATAAGAGAGTATAAGCCGGGTTCCTTTATAAAAATAATCTGTGGATGTACTGTATTTTCCATCTACGTGGTCTATTATTGCTTGTTTAGTGTTTTCATAACCTAATGCTAATGCTATGTCTTTCCCTCTAAACCATACTTTGTTTGTTGATTACCTATGTATGCATCAATGGACAGACCCAGATCGCTGTTTTCAAATATCTTAACAGTTAAAGACATATAATACTACTATTTTTTTTAAATTTATTTATGCATGTTTAATTAAATAATGTTTAAATTTAAATTTTATGAAAGCTGTAAGCCAAATTATAGGGCTAATATGAATAGATGTAAACGACGTATAGGTAAGAAAACCCTTCAACAATATGAAATATTATGGAAATAAGTATGTGAAATAAATAAGTGGGACTGTCTAGAGACTAATAATAATGATTTTATGAAGGAGGTTGTCATAGTTTAGGAGGTTGTAAACATTTTTTTGTATTTAGCTTTATACTGGTCAATTAATGGACATAAGTAATAATAATAATAATAACTTTATTTAACGAGGGTTTAAACACTTTACAGTCACAGACTGATAAACTAGTGGCCCTCTTAATATATTGAAATATGTTACAAACTATGCAAATGTAAGTTCTACTGAGTGCTATATAAAGCTGCCAACACTAAAATAGATAAAAGCTATAAAGTCAATTATATTAATACAATGAATAATAAATATTATGAATAAATATGTTAAATTTAAAATATTAACAAGATGATATTCTAATAATATATACTATAAAAATAACTATGGCTAAGTAATAATTATTAAGATATGCTAAAATGGTCAAGGCGCTTGTATTGTTCTCTTAACAAATTTGAATGCTCTACCCTAAAGGACTTAATACTTTTACATTTCCTAATCTGTGGTGGCAAGGCGTTCCATAGTCTAGACGAAGTAGTTAAAACAGTTCTACCTCCCTCAGTTTCTCTTGTATATCTAGGGCAATGAAGAGTTATATCACCGAAGCGTGAAGTCCGTGAAGACACACTACTTACCTTAACTATCTTATTACTTATATAGTCAGGGACAGCCCCTTGAAAATACTTATAGACAATACAACACTTGTTCATTTTAGCCTCATCGTAGTAAGGAATCCACTTAAGCTTGTCAAATAGTGTTACAGTTCTCTCCTCTCGCACTTTCACACCAAGAATCACTCGAGCAGCTCTCTTTTGTAGCCTGAATACCCTACGGAGATTATCATTAGAAGTCATTGTCCAGATTACACTACCATACATCAATACGGGCTTAATTATAGAGTTATAAAACTGGATACGCTCAGTTTTCGGCAGAAAGTATCTTATTGATCGTAATAGGCCTATTCGCTTGGCGAGCTTTTTACACAAAGTTTCAATGTGTTCATCAAATGTTAAGTCCTGGTCGATCGTGACACCAAGCAGTTTATGCGAATGCACCTGCTCAAGTGTGACATCAGTAGCCGTATTAATGTCTAGTGCTTGTTCATCAGAAGAGAGCTTGGACCGTAGTCTCTTTCCAGTAACGAGCATCGACTTGGTCTTGCTAGTATTCAACTGGAGACGATTGTTCTTCGACCATTTCTCTAAGTCCACTGTGCTTTCACCAAGGTTACTCCGCAGACTCCCAATTTCAGACCACAGTGAGGAACTGCTGAGTGTCGTGTCATCAGCAAAGACATCTACACTTCATGAACCAGCTACTGATTCGGGTAGATCGTTGATAAATATTAGGAAAAGGAGAGGAGCGAGCACGGATCTCTGTGGTACACCATGGGTGAGGTACTGGGGCGAGGATAACTTGTTGTTTATAGCAGTGAACTGCTTGCGTGGAGTAAGGTACGACTTCATCAGTTTCAAACTGCAATCATCCAAGCCATATATGCGTAGTTTCTGGGCTAAGACGTGGTTATCAACAAGGTCAAAAGCTTTCCTAAAGTCAGCAAAGACAATGCCATTCACGTGGTTATTATCTAGGTTCGTCAGTAGTTTATCTATAATAAACTACTTATCTGTAAGTCTGTTACTTTATCATCCAACCAATTCAACTCTAATACCAATTTTTCGATGTCATAATCCTCTCCACGTAGATATGCGCGTAATAGGTTCAATACTTTTCGGTAGTGCCAAGAATAATTGGATTGAGTTTGACAGACCCAACAATTACACCTGTACTAGTTAACCCTGTACTAGTTAAATGCAAGCTTGTGTTAACCCTTTTAAAGTGTTTGTATGCCTGCTTGTAACAAAAACACTTTTCATGGTAGTGGTTATATAGCATTTTTAACATTTCAACATCCGCCTCACTCATGTCCTTATCTATATGGTTGAAATTGAAAACCTTAATTTTTGCTTTAACCATATCTTGTTATATTAGTATATTATATAAATTGTAGGTACATCTGTTTGTATTCACCATTATTAGTCAAACCATCATTAGAAAGCTTATTAAATATCTCAACAGCTTCATTAGAAAGCTCCTTACTGTTATTCCCCGCACTTTTTCTAACCTTTCACATCGCTCGTTTGGGTTGTTATAATACTTTATCTTACCTTTGTTACAACCACCAGATTTCTTTCCTATGCCACTTTCCTCACCACTTTTGGTTGTGTAAGGAGATATTCCCCACAGCTCAATTAGTTTGTTAAAGATTATTTGTGCATTATCAGTGTATAGTCTTCTAGGATTGTACCGTTTAGTTAACATTTCTATGAAGGAATGATCAATTTTGTGGCTTAGTACTTTTTTACCATTTTTGTGTGCTTCAAGCCTCATCTCAAGTAGTTTAGCTGGATCAATATATAAATTTCCAAACATATAGTCAGATCCTATTTTTAGACCAGTGCTGCTTGTTTTCTTTGTTTTCTTAGATGATTTCGGCGTCTCGGCGACGTCCTCATCTGGAACGAAGACGACTTCCTTTTCTGGTGTTTCTGATTTCTTATTAATTTTTTGAATTGTAGGAAATGTTTCTGAGGTTGGGTTAAACCCTAATGCATACAGTCGTTTGATATCATAAGACCCAAAAGTTGGTTCTTCTATTAGTTCCTTACCACCAACAACCCCCTCATCCTCCTCATCAGCTCCTTCATCTCCTTCCTCAATCGTATCAAAATGCGATGGTAATTTACTGACCCATGATTGTATACCTTTAGTAGATCCTTGTGTTGAGATGGCTTCAGTTAATGTATCAATTGCTCCAGTAATATTCTCTTGATTCTCATGCAGCTGTTCAATCATTTTATCCTGTTTCTTATCAGTTGCTTTCTGTGCTTTTTCAACTGAAGCTGTCACTGGTTGGTATAGCTTTTCACTGGCTTCTTGTAATGCTTGATCACCTAACTTCTTATTTAGTAATAGTTGTTTTTAGATTTTCCTATTTTTCAAGAATGTGTCAATTAATTTTGCTTTATCTTCTACTGATTTAATAGTTTTAAACGACATAGTATATACATATTAGTTATACAATTTGTTACTCTAATTAGCGTAACTTTTTGAAATCATATATAAATCACACAGAAACCATCAACGCATTCTAAACTATTTTGTCATTTTCCAAACTATATTTTTCTGCAAAACGTCGATAATTATCATGTCTTTTAGGAGACTTTTTTTAAAGGCTATGACAAATAATCTATTTTACTCGTTATGTCCATAATGTCTACGAAATATTGCAAATGTAATTGCAAAATGCATGGTTTGTCTGTTTTTACTATGAAAATAAGACGTTGGACATTGCAGAGTAGGTGAAAATCCCTGAATATAAGAATCAATGACACCAGGAATTGCATGATCTTTAAACTCTGGAGTGATCCACTTTATTTCAAATCAAAGTTTACACAATTAGCTGAAATTCAGAGTACCCATCTTGCCTGCTCTGAAATTCAGAGTAGCCAACTTGACTGCTCTGAAATTCAGAATATCCAACTTGACTGCTCTGAAATTCATAGTATCCAACTTGCCTGCTCTGAAATTCAGAGTAGCCAACTTGACTGCTCTGAAATTCAGAGTATCCAACTTGCCTGCTCTGAAATTCAGAGTACCCAACTTGCCTGCTCTGAAATTCAGAGTACCCAACTTGCCTGCTCTGAAATTCAGAGTAGCCAACTTGCCTGCTCTGAAATTCAGAGTAGCCAACTTGCCTGCTCTGAAATTCAGAGTAGCCAACTTGACTGCTCTGAAATTCAGAGTATCCAACTTAATTGCCTGCTCTGAAATTCAGAGTATCCAACTTGCCTGCTCTGAAATTCAGAGTACCCAACTTGCCTGCTCTGAAATTCAGAGTATCCAACTTGCTTGCTCTGAAATTCAGAGTAGTCCCAACTTGCATGCTATGAAATTCAGAGTACCCAACTTGCCTGCTCTGAAATTCAGAGTACCCAACTTGACTGCTCTGAAATTCAGAGTATCCAATGTTTTCCTAAACAGGTTTTATCTAGGCTGATCTCGAAGCTTTTTTACATTCAGGTGACTATACCTAGAAAGTGATCATTCTAGCTGTCCGTTTGCTTGAAATCCGCTCAACATTTTTGAGATTCTTAAGCTAAAAATGACCGTTTTTTTCCTGTGTAATATAAGACGCTGATTATTTTACATGGACTGCAGCGTGAACTCTTCGAAAGCTTAAATTTGCATGTCAGCTTGCTCTCGTATTCTCCTACTTCTCTGCTTTACATGATACAGCAACAATTCATGCTTTCTGAAAAGAGAATATATACGTTTATACACTTTATACATTAATAATAGGCATTTAATCGAGCCAGAAAGACGACAGAAACTGCAGTATACACCTCAACTGTATTCAATTAAGAATTTCAATTATGTAGTGTTCTAATTCTAGCATAACCACAGGTAACGACAGGAAACCAACGACAGCATTGACGTGAAATACCTCCCTACCCGAAGGAATTTAACTGTAAACTTTAAATGTATTTGCTAAATGTAACGACAGGAAACCAACGACAGCATTGACGAAGGAATTATGTGATTTGCCTGGACAATAAACCGCATTTTCGGTTTATGTTTATGAACATAAATATAAATGAGAACACATTTACTTTTACTCTATTTCACTACCGAGTTAAATGTGTCCCAGAGATAACACATGAAAATAAACGTCCCGAAGTGAATAATAATTTTACTAAGGCAAAATTTCTATTGAGAATCACTCTAAATTCAAACATTTTTGAACGGCCCTTGACTGCGGTAGCAGTCTTCTTCAACCTAGCTGGAATCGCGAGGTATTTCAGTGTTTTCTACAAATTCTCTCGATGCTATATTATTATAGCTGACTGCGGATCGCGGTAGCAGTGTCTTTTACAACCTAGCATGGCGGGGTATTCTATACTCTAGCCGTGGTTAATAATTTTGACATTGCACGAGAGTCATAGTCATAGAATTACATTTGAATTTCTTATGTTCACATCCCGATTGAAGTAACTGCTATTTTGAGATACGTACCTATACGTACTTAGAATCGGGTACTCGAAATATATCGAGACTTTTGGTTTTGCTTTGGTTTAGTTTTTGAGATAACTATATAAAACCGGTGAAGATTAGCTATAGCTAACGGCCGGTGTGTATACGATGGCTCACGTACCACGGTACAGTGGAAGTAATCTTGATCTAAATTATACATGCATTCTTATAAGTAATTTGAAATATACAAATGATGTGTATATCACTGTCATACCTTCAACGAGCATGTAATTCTGAATATTCCTACGACGAACAAGGCTTGTGTGGATGGGCGCTAAAACAAATCAGTAGGACTCCAAACGACGCCGTTGCAACCGACACTTCTAAAATTATTATTCAGTTTTGTGTCAAATTTCGTGTGCCTTCTAGTTTGTGATCCGATTGGTTAAATTTGACACTGGTGTTGAAACGGCAAGTAAGTAAGTAATTATTACTCGGCTTGTACGTGCCTTTTAATTTAAAACAACACATGCTCTGATTGATTAAAGTTGACACTTCGCCGGTAGCAGATTTGCCATTGTACTTTGTATTAGCGCGCACCTCGGAATTTCATTTCGTATGTGATCAGTCGCGCCCAGACAACAGAAATATTATTCGCCGTAAAACGTCTTTTCCGGTTCTGGTTCTCTGACCATCTTGTATTAAACTATCATCCGATTTCAATTGCATGAGTGCTCCTTGAATAACATTTGAATTAAAAGTTTGCCTGAGTTGATGGCACCAGACTTTCTGTCGCCTAACACGTACATGTAATATATCCGACTACGCGCGAAGTGTCACTTTTAACCAATCACAAATTAAAAGGCACGAAATTTGAATATTGGCGCAAAGCTGAATAAAAAGTTTAGAAGTGTCGGTTGCAAAGGCGTCGTTTGGAGTCCTACTGCTTCGTTTTACTTGATATCCACACAAGCCTTGTTCATCGTAGGAATCTTCAGTATTCCACGCTCATTCGAGAGGTAAATATTCGTAGCAGTGTAAAACATAACATATAAGTCAGATTGCAAATTACTTGTAATTATAAGAATGCGTATATAATTTAGATGAAGATTATACTACTTCCACAGCGGCTTGTGAGTTGCTTTTTATTCGTATCTGGACCTGTTTTATCTGAGAAACAAACCGAGTCACGACATGCTTCAAGCACCAATTCTAAAAGTACGCACGTTGTGTTATGGCTTTCAAAATAACAGTCAATCGGGAGATGAACGAGGGGCTCCGAACGAGGACCCAGCAGTCTCCAAATGGCGTTGCTGTAGAACTGTTTCGTCTGGTCTCCGATATCAACTGAAGAAGTTAAAAATGTCGATATCGCTCATAAGCCACAATTTACTGACTTTATTCCTGCAAAAATCCGCAGTGATTGGTTAAAGAAAGCATTCGTTTAATCTGAGAAACGACAAATACTCCAATTAAGCCGTGAAACTAACTGCCACCACGGGCGCTAGCAGAGAAAAAATTCACGCGTATCCTGAGCCGCTTCGGCGAGGGAAATTAGGTAGATTTTTGACAAACACAAGTGAAATTTATCCATAATAAGGGTGCGTTCGATTGACCGTATTCCGGAATAAGAATACACAGAATGATCACTACAAATCGCTTGTACTGGGATTTTTTTAGCCACTGGAATACTAAATGTATCCTGAATATCATATGTCAGCAACCATAATATTTTGTAGTGTAAAATATGCCCGAACCAGTGATTTCCAGAGACTATTCTATCTATTCCTATTCCGGAATACGGTCAGTCTAATTTCACGAGTCACACATTAATATGATGGAGAGCACATTATGATGCAGAAAAAATATGTTTAAGTGTGAAATTAAATTACGCGTGAAAGTTCAAGATAAAATTAGGAAGTTCCTAATTTGTCCTATGGTATTATAAGCATAACCGTGAAACTAACTTGAAACTTGATTTTTTACTCTTATATTTACAAAGTGCATAAAAGTGAACATTCTCTCAGTTTCAGAAAGCTTGAGCTGTTCCTGTAAAACAGAGGAGGAGGAGGAGAATGCAAAAGCAAGCTGACATACATGTACATACAAGGTTTTGGAAGCGTCAGTCCATATAAATAATGACCGTCTTACGCAGAACAGGGTCAATTTTTGTAGCTTAATCGATCAGCTTGAGAATATCAAACATCAACGATATAGCTTGAAATGTCAATTTGTAACAGATTGAGTCAACCGAATCTCAAAACAATTGAGACTTAGAGTTCACGGCATAGCTGAAACGATCATTTTGTTACACTGCGTACCCTTACCATACTGAGGTAACAGGAATTTTTTAATGTAGAAGGAGTTGAATTTGTATACGTAGTCTGTAGAATTTCACGAATCTAAGAAAGTGTTGTTTTCGTGAAACTGCACAAAGGTACATAAAACGATTAACCAGTCCAATTAAACGTCAATTTTCTAGCGAGACAAATGAAACCTTGTTGCAAGTATCTTTAAAACAAGCCATTTGGTTCGTATTGCGGCTTAAAAGATGCCGGCTTAAAATATATTGATAATTGTTACTTTGGAAAGACCGGGAAATAATTTGGAATAGGTTGGAATTGGACAAGTTGGGTACACTGAATTTCAGAGCAGGCAAGTTGGCTACTCTGAAATTCAGAGCAGGCAAGTTAGCTACTCTGAATTTCAGAGCAGGCAAGTTGAATTTGAATACTCTGAATTTCAGAGCAGGCAAGTTGGGTACTCTGAATTTCAGAGCAGGCAAGTTGGCTACTCTGAATTTCAGAGCAGGCAAGTTGGCTACTCTGATTTTCAGAGCAGGCAAGTTGGGTACTCTGAATTTCAGAGCAGGGAAGTTGGGGTACTCTGAATTTCAGAGCAGGCAAGTTAATTGGCTACTCTGAAATTCAGAGCAGGGAAGTTGGGTACTCTGAATTTCAGAGCAGGCAAGTTGGGTACTTTGAATTTCAGAGCAGGCAAGTTGGCTACTCTGAATTTCAGAGCAGGCAAGTTGGCTACTCTGAAATTTAGAGCAGGCAAGTTGGGTCTAAACGGTTGTATTTTTTCCCTTCGCGTTGTATAGCATTGCTTTATCTTTTTAAGGACTCAAAACAATGTATATTGCAGAACAGTTGAAAGTCCCCTCAAGTAAGTTCATTTTTTAGTAGATTTTGCAGAGAAAATATAGTTTAGAAAATGACAAAATAGTTTAGAATGCGTTCATCAAAGTTTTTTCTATACATCTCAGGAATATGCTTAAATTCTTATCCAAAACCATGAAATCATATGGTTCAATTGTAGCTTCTCGATATATGTCTTCGAATGGTTTTCTACTTATGTTGTTGCAATTATCATCTGCTATGTGTCTGATATCCTTATTATCTAATCCACCAAATAAGACATTTAGTGTTACGTCGAATGTATTTTGGTACGTCATACTAGCTTTGACATAAGTAAATACAATTACAGTTCTTATTTCTGGATAGGTAGAAGTATTCCTTAACATTATTCATGTTTTTATTATCTATCTTAATATCATCAAATACAATTACCTTATTAGTGTCATCATCTAGTTCTTCAACAGGGGTGATATCTTCTGGATCACATAATTCAACATTACATATATCATCTTATTCTACCTCATCATTAATAATGTCATGAAATTCTTGTTTCAGTTGAAATTCTTGTTTCAGTTGTTGTGGATTTAATGTATATATTTTACAAGAGCCATAATTCATCCATTTTAATAGCATATTCGTTAACAGATTTGTCTTTCCTTGACCTGTACAACCAACTAACATATAATGGCAATCAGGTAATAGCAAGTGATGTTTTGGTTTCTTATTTCCTCTTTAAACATCGTCAAAGTTGATTATATGCATAGTTTATATAATGTATGTATATAATATATGAGCTCTACGCGATTCGGAACAATTGATAAAAATGTGGGAGAAAATACGATAGACATAAATCAGTTTGTACCAATACCATCTGTATCTTATATAGTGAAAGAAATATCAAATGTGTGGAGCCATAGTGATACAGACTGGATGGACATACCTGACTATGAGATACGAATAAATCCCAAAAATGCAACTAATATGGTAAGATTATCATGCAAACTATATATTGGAAATGATACAGGCGGAGGAAATTGTTGGTTTCGTTGGGTGGTAATTACAGTAATAAGTCCAACCCATCACTTACAAACAGTTATCGGTGTAAATAGTTTGTCAGATGCAACACTTGGAAATATAAACAGAGCTAGTTTTGGTGCTCAACCACCAAGAGATCCAGAGACATTAGTTTGTATATCAGATGTATCATTTCATAGACCTTTTAGTACTGAGCTACATATGTATAGATTGCAATGTAAAATAACAGATACTGGAACGACGACATTAAACAGACTCTTTAACAACCCCCGATGTATGGAATGGTTGTACGAAGTCATTAATTAGTGTTGAGAAAATTACAGGGATGACTAAATCTACTCAATCTGGTGTTAATATATACACATCAGAATAATGTATGTATATAATATAAATGAGTTATTCAATATTTGGAACACTTTATGGTGATGATAAAAACGACACCCCAGGCCTTAGGGGTCTTAAGGGCGATAAAGGTGATAAGGGTGCAATAGGTCCACGTAGTTTAACATGAAATACAGGCTCTATGGGTCCTAAGGGTGATAAGGGCGATAAGAGCAATAAAGGAATTCAAGGCCTACAAGGATCAAAAGGAAGTACGGGATTTCAAGGTGCATTAGATCCACGTGGTTTAACAGGAAATCCAGGCCCTATGGGACCAAAAGGCAATGATGGAATAGGTGTTACATATGATGACCAAACATTCAATTGTGGTAAATTCCTTATGAAACCTGGAAATTGGACATCGTCAAGTAGCGTAACGTCGTTTTTAATTGTTAATGACGCTTATTCAATGAATAACATTCTCACCCAGTTCAACAGAAAAATTAACTATGACTCTTCCAAAAAATGATAATCCAGACATAGGGTTAAAAGGTAATAGCGACTACACAGTTCGGGTCGAAGCTTATGCAAATATTAGAAACATAACACTAAACTCTTTATCAATTGAACAGAACTTAAGTTTCATATCAAACACATCAAAAAGTAGAAGAATACAATCTACAAACACAGGCTTTCAAGAGCTAAGTATAACGACATCTGTCAATAACACAGGTAAACTATCATTTACATTGAGCCATAATCAGTCAACCAATCAGATAATAACAATCTATGTAGCAATTGTTGCAGCAGCATTATGTGCAAACACTTTTGTGAATCCTGCTGTCTTTGATGATAATGAATATATTATTACAACTAGAATCAACGATTTAGTACCAATTAAACCTGCAATCCAGGGCAACACTGTAGTTCAGAAGATATACATACAACGACCCGCAAATAACACTGTGCGTGTAGCTCAATTCATTTTACGAATCACCAAAGCTATGGTTTATGAGTTAGATGGATTGATTTATGTATCTAGTTCAAAGGCTGGTAACACTCTTACAATTGATGTTAGAGATACGCCGCAGTCAGACACAGCCATATTACATTCTGAACCTATTCCAGAGGTTGTTTCCTATTCCAATCAAACGTTTAGACCAATACGATTCACAAATTTGTCTAAGACAGTTGGGAATGATGTTGATAAAGTCTATGAAGTTAATGTAGCATTTGCAACTAATAGCATCATATGGATTAACACTGGATCCAATCCCAGACAGTCCTATATTATTGCAAGGGAATATAACGGATTAAACTACACACTTGACAGTAATGGCAATGCTTCACTTCCATAAAATTGTATAACCAAATACTACGTTATTCTTTGATAGTAAGAAAGGATCTGGTTTATCCGAAAACTTCACAACATACTTCAATCCTCCATTAGAGCTTGATAGTACAGGAAATTACCAAGTTTCTTTAAAAAATGCATCTATGTGGTACTCTCGGTATAATATAACAAGTGTAAATAACCAGTTTAGATATAATAATGGTACATCCTGGAAGACATTTACATTATCACCTGGTATATACAATATAACTGACATAAACTGCACTTTGAAACATCACCTGAAGCAAAAAGGAGATTGGGACAGTGTTAACAATAAATACTATATTAATATGACACCTAATTTTAATACACTAAAGGTCTATGATTGAGTTATGAAATGGTTATCAAGTGGATTTTGCTATTAATAATAGTTTTAGGAAAATTCTTGGATTCACCTCTAAGATAATACAAGGCGATGGTTTTCATAATAGTGATAATATTGTGCAAATAACAGAGGTTGATACTATTCAAATACATTGTGATTTGGAAATAGATAGTTATATAAATGGTAGTACGAGTTCAGTTATATATTCATTCGTACCATCAGTACCACCTGGTATCTCATCAACATCCATCCTAACCAACGATTTAATATGAATTGATCAAAAAGAGGATTAATCAACAGTATATCATTCTCACTTAGAGATCAAGCAGGACATTTGATAAATATGAATAATG
Source organism: Actinernus sp. WN-2022 (assembly GCA_030867875.1). Taxonomy (NCBI): domain Eukaryota; kingdom Metazoa; phylum Cnidaria; class Anthozoa; order Actiniaria; family Actinernidae; genus Actinernus; species Actinernus sp. WN-2022. Next base: position 52,137,686 of record JAOWCC010001679.1, on the reverse strand, counting down.
AGAGAGTTACATATTATATTCATCTTAGTGAAATTGTATAACTATAATATATACATATGCTATTAACAAGAGAGGGATATATCTGTAGCGCTATTCCCTAAAGTCCCGTAGCGCTTTACAATACAACAAGTATTAAATGTTTCGATTTCCAAAGTCTTATCCTATTCAGTTTATACGGTTTCCAATGACAAATTCAACTTCGATTTACTCTTAACAGCCTTTCAAGTCATTCCAGTGTTTCTTTACGGTCATTACGGTTTCTTAAGTCATTTTCCAGTTCGGATCATACGGTTCCAGTACAATAATTACGGCTTTTAGATCGAGTCAACTGACCTTCTTCGATTTCCTAAAACGGTCTACAGTTCAGTCCTTCAGGATATTTACGTGAAACTCGCCGGAATTTGTCCCGCTTTGAACAAACTGAATCTCCATTGCAACAGTCATGTGACAACAAGTATAGATGATTTTCTAATTGAATGCCTTAAAGCGAGAGCGTTGTGTAGTACAATTTAACGGTAACCGTTTGCACAGACGAAAGCAAAATAGATTTTACGTGAAGCATGAACCCTAACCCAGTGTCTTCGTTGAACGATTGTATGAGATTAAAGCTTGGTCATATCAGACGAAATTGATCTCTTGTCATTTACTATAATTGGTTTTGTCTAATTGCGTGACCTCTTATCTGCCGTCCGCCTAGAACATCTGATCCCGGATTGTATTTTGATAGCTATGTTTTCAGTACGTTGTTGCCTTTATCAATGACTCATATGGTCTAAGACTAGAAGGCGCCGTAGTTTCGCCTGAGTCGACAATACTTCCTACAGTTTAATAATTCGGTTAGGGAGACGATTGAGACAAATTAAGTACTTCATGACGTGACGGTAGCCTTAAACCCTCTAAAACTCTCTAGCGAATATTTCTCTTTCAACTAATGCGCATGCCTCCTCTTTATCGCTCGATCACAGCGTCTCCGATCCACATTGTGAGTGGGAAAGGTCAGAACTGATCAAAAATGTTACAGGACAGGAAAATAATAATAATAATAATAATAAAACAAGAAGCTGCACGCAGCTTGAACTCCGGCGTATCTTTTTAAACGCGGATGTGCTCATATACACCTGCATGTTTGGCAAATTACGAACGCATAATCAGATGCGAACGTACGCGCATACAGTCGATCTCATAACGAGTGAACACAAGTAGAACATGAGTGACTTCAAGTAAGCCAGGGTACCCTAGGATAACACAGATAGTTAAAAAATGCTAGGGTCCAAATACTATGATGATCTGATCTAGAACTTCACACAAGTCAGAACACGAGTGAACACGAGTGCATAACGCTTCATAATTTAATTAACAAAAAATTATATTAAGCGCCCCCTCTCAAATAAGCACCTCCCTCTATTAATCGCCCCCATTTGGAGCCGTTTTGTACTAAGCGCCCCTCTCTAATAAGCGCCCCTCTTCTAATAAGAGACACATCTAGTATGAGACACATACTTCTACTAGTATACCATAAATGCGGGCGCGTTGACTACGATAATTTCAACGATTATTGGACATACCATTGTGTTACATTTCATATATTTCATATCTGAGTTTTTGGTTTAGGAAATTAAATAAGCGCCCCTCTCTATTAAGCGCCGCTCTTCCAATAAGCGCCCCCCCCCCCCCCCCCCCTAAGGCCTCCGAAATTTAATAAGCGCCCTGGGCGCTTAATAGAAGATTTACATACACGACCACATCAGCAATTGTGCTGCGTTTAAACAAATCGTGTTTAAATAAATATACTGCACAATACCATACAACTGAATAAGAAGTCTTTAACAAAGCCGAACTCAACTCAAGAGCAAAGCTGAGAGTGAAACTGAAACTGAACAGTGTCTTGTCAGGTCATGAATTAAGGTACGGTGAGGTTGAAATCATTGCGTGTTTATATCTGCATTTCTTTGTCGATTTGTTGACCTCGTGGCGCTGATAGATTTTGCCATCGGACGGTATTCTTGTTTGAGGTACGTTTCGTAAGTTTTATGCCACATTTCATTTTACTCTCGGTCATAATACATACCAGTGCAAACACCGTGATCTGTAGGCCAACACTAAAATACTTTTGAGCGTGTTTTTGGCTGTCAGAAATACCCCGGAGAAATAAACACTCGCACAGAATAATTTATGATGAGCGAAGCAATATTCAACTCTCAAGGTAAACTTAAACAAGAATCCTCTCACGGCCGAGGTTTTGGTTCGAGAAATTAAAAGCTTCCAGCAGTTCCATTTATAGTTCTGTAATATAATGAGCAGACTAGTTTTGGGAAGGAGGGTATATAACCAACAGGCATTTCAGTTAATAAATACCAATATGGACGCGAGCTGCGATAAAGAGCCGCAGGGTAGAATGAACAGTAGAGAAATATAGTGATAGCTCCATCATAGGTGGACAGGATACAACTTATAATATGGGACAAATATAAACATACATTTGAGACACCCATCTATTACTACTCTGAACCTGCAGAACAGCAGACTAAACTGTAAGCGTGCGGTACATGAATAAGTAGAGGTCAACTTCTTTAATTTACATACACGAGAAACATATATACTAGGGGAGCAGAGAATGCATGTCACCGCGCTACCGGCCACTCCTAAAGACTGCTAAATTCAGCTAATAATTCTTCCCTTCGGTTATTACTAAAAGGATTTCAAAGGAAAGTGTATTTCATCTTCAATCTCATGTGACCCGAGTGAAAGCCCAGATGGGCTCTTGTTTATACTAAAAAGAAAATTGAATAATAACAACAATAATAATAATGGCTTAAATACTTGGCAACATATAATATACAAAAGCTTTGAATTAAAAGTACTTGTTTTAACACTAGAATTTAAAGAACTAAGAGAATCAATCCCGGGGAATCAATAGACCTCATTTCCAGTGGTAATGAGTTCCATAAAATAGGAGCAGATACCAAAAAAGCCCGGAGTCCATGATTTCAACTGATACTTCGGGACCTTGAGTAAATGTTGACTTGCCGAGAGTAGCTTCTGGACTTGTCGAACTAGTAGCTTGTCGAAGTAAAATGCTCTCGTTGTTTATTTGTTTCATGAAAGAAGTAGACATGCGCTTTGGGTAACGAATTTCATTATTTCTAGCGGATTAAAAACACAATCGAATCCATGAATTTCCCCCGGATGCTTCGAATATGATTTGACCTCGGCAGGAAACCAGTGTATTCCTGTACGAGTGGGACTTTTCACACCACGCTTGGTAGTTTGAAATGTACTCGACATCACAGACACATAGACTTTAAAACAGAGCGATAATTAAAATAAAAGAACGAAAAGCACATTAACAGACTATAGAATCCTCGTAAGTCTTGCAACGATACCGAAACACGATCCCGTAAATTTTGAATGAGTAAGTCTATTGAGTCTTGACAACTACAGTGAAAAGTCTTGAATAAAATCCCGTTCGTTAAGTCTAGAGTTTTAACTTAATTGAAGTCTGGCACACAATCTTGGCCCGTAGATAATTCCGATTTGTATCCTTAGTCGTGAAACTGTTGGCAGAGTCCGCTGCAAGTGGGTGGACAATCTTTAGAGAATTCTGTATGCCGACGCACGACTGCATAAACTAAATTATACAAAGGTCTGCGGGTCGATCTGATATCCCTTGAAGAAACATACTTGTCATCTTGAATCCAAAACAACACTTCTGTTGAACTTGCAATGAAACGAAGTCTAGAGTCTTGACAACACAGTGAAAAGTCTAAAAAGGAAGCCTTCGTTATTAAAGTCTAGAGTCTGGACTAAATAAGCCTGGCACACAATCTTGGCCCGTAGCTCGTAGATAGGATCAAAGTATGGTAACGAGAGTCACTGGTATTACATCTCACTGTGTATACACACTGGAACAAGATATGACAGACCATAGCGGCATGTAACGCAACGTCGAATCAAATATTATAATATTAGCGCTGCCCAAAATAAACCAATTGTTATCTGTGGATTGATTACGTTTAGTCGAATTGCTTGATCCTGCTATCTGCAGTCTGCCTAGAACGTCTAACCTCAGATTGTATTTCGATACCTAAGTGTTTCAAGTTTATCAATTACTTATGCGCTCGTAGACTGGAAGGCGCCGTAGTTTCGCCTGAGTCAACAATACTTCATCCATATTAATAACTCGGTTAGAGAGAAGATAGACTGAAGGCAAATTGAGTACTTCATGACGTGACGGTAGCCTTAAACCCTCTAAAGCTCTCTACCGAACATTTATCTTTCAACTAATACGCATGCCTCCTGCTTTCTCGCTCGATCACAGCGTCTCGACCCACATTATTAGCGGCAAAGGTCAGAACTGATCAAAAGTTTTACAGGACTGAACATTAATAACAACAAGAAGCTGCACGCAGCTTGAACTCCGGCGTATCTTTTGTAACGCGGATGATCTCATATGCCTGCGTGTTTGGTACATTACAACGCACAATTACATGCGAAAGTATGCACAGACAGTCGATCTCATATAAAACTCCACGAGTCAGAACACGAGCGACTTCAAGTAAGCCAGGCTATCCTAGGATAAGCACTATAGCTTACCACTTTATATATTACATTCTTTACCCTAGGATAACACAGGTAACCCAAAAATACTAGGATCCAAATGCTATGATCATCTAATCTAAAACTCCACATGAGGACACGAATGAACACTAGTGCACAGCGGTTCATAATTTAATTAAGAAAAAATATTATAATAAAAAATAATAATTGTTTTATCATCTTAGTTGTTTCGGGTTACCTGTGTAAATGCCGCGTGAAGCTGCAAAAGCAGCCCATTGCGTTACTATCTGTGACCCCGTGTGCGCCCATGAATCGTTGCATGCGAGGACTGTTTTGATTAGTCTGATACTCAATCTGTCGGATTGTGGTTACGCACAGCCACCCACGCACAGTCACATCGCTATTCGGTAGTACGCGCACAGTTGGTAGGATATGTTTTACAACCAAAAAATTCTGAGAGTGTCCATTTATGTTTTACAATTCAATTCAGTTTTTATTTTGTTTAACAAAGAATTACAAGTGACAAATTAAGCAGGTTATAGTAGAATAGTTTACAATAAAAATAAAAGTTGAACAAGTAATGTGGGTACGGCAGTCAAAGGGGTACAAGCTTTCGAGTTGACTGCCGTAAATGGTTGGATAGCAAGTAGATTTGGTTACAAGTCATGTATAGAACTTAAGAACAATGCAGCCTGATTAATACGAAATCTAATAGAACAAAAACAGTAGGTAGACTTCATTAAAATTATTGGAATAAAATATATTTAATATATACATATAAATATATTAACACATCGTACACGTACAGTGAATATACAAATTATATATAAATATAAAATAGATAAATGGATTTAATTAACACAAAATCATCATAATAAAAAATTATGTCATCGGTTACCTGTGTTATCAGTACCTGTGTTGTCTTATTGTTATCAATGCGGTACTATAGTCTATGTATTTTCGGGCTACCTCTGTTACTCTAGGATAACGCCAAAGAGTGTTTTAACATAACCTTTTAGATATGTCTCGTTCCAATTTACGACCGCGCGAAACAACCAACCAAACTAATTGCTTTCACTATAATAAATGCTTGTTTACGTGGGCTGTTTAATAAGGAACAATGAAATGTCGCCGCAGAAAGGTTTTACAGAAAAGGAAAGAACAGTGGAGAAAGTGTTGGGAGGCCCACAAGAGTATATATCTTGTCTGGAACATAATTTACGAAGCCTCTGAAACGACTTTCAATCCAGCGAGTGTTTGCTTCGGTTGTTCGTTCCCGTTTACATTCACTCCTTTAATACGCTCTGACTACAAGCACTCTTGTATTTTCAAGTAATTTTCTGTCCCTGGAAGGAGAATAGATGAGTAAATGTGGTTAGTTTACGGCACACCACCATAAATTTGATATCCGGTTTAATACTGAATTGAAACTCGCCAAAAATTGTCCCGCTTTGAACAACCTGAATCTCAATTACAACATTGACAACAAACAATTGAATTCTTATTGAATACCTTCGAGCGGGAGCGTCGTGTAGTAATTTTAACGATCGTTGAATGCATTGAATTTTCATGAGTTATTCAAATCGTCAAATAGCCAAAATTGTCAAACATATCTCGAAAATCTCACAACAAACAAACCGTGGTGGATTGCGACGGAACTTTCTTCGGAAATGTTCAGTCAGTGTGTCAACTGATTCGCTTTGCCCCCAGTGTAAACTATCGTCTATTCAGTAGAAGCACTTCCCGTTTCGTATTCTTCTCCTGGGGAATGGGGTATTTAAAAGTCTGGCATCGACAAGATCAAATTCATAATTTATCTTCCAAATTGCGGCTATGTAGCGCTCTCTGATTCTGAGCTATGATTATCAAGCAGTTCCCGTCTCTTCTCGAGTAACCGTTTGCACAGACGAATGCAAAATGGATTTTTCATGAAGCCAGTGTCTTCGTTGAAAGCTTGGTCATTTCAGACGAAATCGATCTCTTGTCATTCACTTTAATTGGTTTCATCTAATTGCTTGAACTCTTTATCTGCCGTCCGCATAAAACATCTGACCTCAGATTGTATTTCGATACCTAGGTTTGTGAAGTCATTGTTATTTTATCAAATTACTCATGCGGTCGTAGACCAGAAGGCGCCGTAGTTTCGCCTGCGTCAACAATACTTACTTCATTTTAATAATTCGGTTAGAGAGACTATTGAGGCAAATTGAGTACTTCATGACGTGACGGTAGCCTTAAACACTCTAAAGCTCTCTACAGAGCATTTATCTTTCAACTAATGCGCATGCCTGTTTATCGCTCGATCACAGCGTCTCCGACCCACATTGTTAGCGGCAAAGGTCTGAACTGATCAACTTCTGTCGCCTATAGAACCAAAAAAATTAACATTAAAATTATAATAAACAAGAAGCTGCACGCAGCTAGAACTCCGGCGTATCTTTTGTAACGCGGATGATCTCATACACCTGCGTTTGGCAAATTAAACGCACAATCAGATACGAAAATACGCACACAGTCGATCTCATATAAAACTCCACACGAGTCAGAACACGAGCGACTTCAAGAAAGCCAGGCTTCCCTAGGATGACACAGGTAGCCCAAAAATACTAGGATCCAAATACTATGATCATCTGATCTAAAACTCAACATGAGTCAGGACACGAGTGCACAGTGGTTCATAATTTAATTAACAAAAACATATTATAATAAAAATAACAGGAGTATATTACACAGGAGTGTTGGCCCCTAACACAGTAGATGGTGTGTCTATTTATAGCCGTGAAGTTCTGGTATGCAATTACGTTGTCTTTTATTGTCTTGCGCTTTAGTAATTTTTAGCAGTTTGAACCGTGTTAATTACAATTTTTCAGTGCATCCTGATTGGTTAAAAGTGACGGACTTTGTTCCCTCTCGCGGGAAACTCTATGCTAAAAATAACTCTACCGTCTACAGTGTTGTGTGACAATATAAAGTGGGAAGAAGAACTCTCCTCTGTAATATACTCCTGAAAATAATAATAATTGTTTTATCGTCTTGGTTGTTTCGGGTTACCTGTGTATCAGTTCGGTACCAGCCCAAAACAAATTCCATCCAAATACTATGAGGATCTGATCTAGAACTCCACACGAGTGAACACGAGTACACTAGCTAGCGTTTCATCATTTAATTAACCAACATTTACAATTAAAAACAAATTCTGTTATTGTCTTAGTTGTTTTGGTATACCTGTCTAAATGCCGCGTGAAGCTGCAAAAGCAGCCCATGGCGTTACTACCTGAGACCCCGTGTGCGCCCATTAATCGGTGCACGTGAGGAATGTTTTGATTAGCTGATACTAAATCAGTCGGATTGTGGTCAACAGAATATTTGTTTGCAGAAGTGCCCACGCACAGTCATATCGCTATTCAGTAGTACGCAACAGTCAGTTAATGTCTGCTGGTAGGAATTTTTTACAACCAAAAATTTACGAGGGTATCCATTTATGTTTTACGGTTTTCGATATTCGAGCGCAATTTGGACCGCTCTGTTCGGTTTTTCATGACAAATCAGTGAACCAAAATCTATAAAAGAATACATCACGTCATAAACAAAAGTGCCACCATTCTTAGCTAACCAAGCTATTGAACTTTATGGAACAAAAATCAGGTAAACATCCTGCCTTGCTCGGCGTAAATGAGACTGGGGCTAAACAAATTTCTGGGAAACGCCGAGAATGAAAAAGCAAATACAGCGATCGAGTGACTGTAATTGCATAATTTAGCGATGTCGACGCGTTTGATAATAAACAGAGGAGACAAACATTTATCAATACTTCTTCATCTATATTTCTAATTGTATACATAGATGTAATCAACTCTTTTGCTAGTGCTTGCATGCTAAATGCTCAACTACAAACCGTTTTCACTATAGCGATACTACTGTTTGTAAACACTGACGTCATTTATATATTTGCAAATATAATGTGGTTGGCAAAACAAAATACGTGTTTGTATGACTTGTGTGGCACCTAGCGATTTGGGCCTCACAAAATACATCTAAAGTCTCAATTCTGCTTCCAAATCTTAATTCTTTTATAAGACTTATAAGTTAAGATCATATAAGGCTTCGATGAAAGGGCTTGCTTGCATTTTGGAAGAACACGAAGAGTAATTTGGCGATGAATAAGCACCGACCTATGATATTTTATAAGCAACTAACTGCGTACATGCTTCGTTTCTTGCAACAAATGTGGCGTGACTGGCCTGTGTGACGTCAGAGTAAGTGTTGCTATAACGGACACTGTATCCATTCACAATTCTGTTTCTCAAAGGTCGTATTCATCTAAAGATGTGAATTGTTGTACATGCAGCCTTAAATAGAGGTCTAAATGCTTGGCTTTATATATAATAGTTATTGTGGTTTCAGGAAGATACGGAAGATACAAAATATATATACTTAGATAACAATACTTACATGACTGGTTTTCCCCGAGGGTTTTCCATATTGTTTTCTTTCTAGTACATGTTGCATTCTAGTTTTGAACGCTTTAGCTAGCCGTACTGCTGTGTTAAAGAGTTCGTTGGGCTTTCATAGGGCTTTCATATTTCCGTTATCTGAACCGAAATCGCGCATGAGTTTTTCGCCTCAAAAGTTTAATAGAATCCATAAATCCAGTAGGTAAACCAGGATTGATTTGTAGTTGTGGCAAAGTCGCTTTGGTAATTAGTTCAAACTCCGGCTTGCATTTCGTTCCCATTTGTCTCGATGTTACGTGCTCATTATAATAGGTCCTGATTTTCTCTAAAACCTGCTGCTCCTTCGTGTATTTCTTCTTCACATGATCTTCCAAACTTTACTCTTCAAATAAGGTGCCAGACAGGTAAGAACAGTCCTTTCAGTTGGCCTGATTGCGTAAACAAATTTGTGAGCGCCGTCACTATTCAGGGCTTTTAACTAACTCCAAAAATCCGTAGGGGAAGCCAGAAGACTGCTCAACGAATCGAAGGTTGTACTCTGGCCAACATCCTACCGCAAATGAGAAGTTCCAAAACATAGCAAATGACATTTAAGAAAACAATCTTGAAATTTTGCTAGAAAATTAACGAGCAATTTTGCATGTAGACTATTAGAAAGAGACTGCTTGTAAAGATATATTTAAAGTTGTGACCCCATATGTGCCCTTCCAGACATGTTATGACTTGTGCTAGACTAAGAAAACCAATTAATTGAAATCGACCTCTTAAGCTTCTGTCATTCACTTTAATTAGATATCAGCCCACAAATTATCTCAAGTTGATCCCGTTATCTAAACGTATTTGGATACACGTAACCTGAGATTGTGTTTCGCTTACGTTTCTAATTCTGTATTAGACCTGTTCAGACAACGCAGATCGAATGTATTATGTTGTTCATGTATTTTCGGGTCAAAGTAGTATATAATATGCCGGTTCTGGGCCAGCACCCTCGTTTTTTGTTGCAATCCCGCCTGATGACCCCTCCCCCACCATCTTTTTGGGCCATTATCGAACGTTTTGAACACAATATGTATGTTTATTGTACCAAATCCAAACTTATTATCTTCGGGGTACCATAGATGTTGTTATTGGGTACAATAAACACACATATTGCGGTCTAAAAGATTCGACAAAGTCCAAAAAAGACGTTGGGGTTCGGGGGCCATCAAACGGGCTTACAACAAAAAACAAAGGTGCTGCACCATAACCACCATATTATATACTACTATAGTCCACATTATTGTATTTTGACGCCCAATTAGAGGAGGGCCGTTATAAGGTATTATACTATGGCTGAACATATACTCACATTCGTTCGAGCACCCGGGATTGGGGATTATTTACGCGGAAGGAAGATGGATGTTCCAGATGGTAATTCTCTAGAAGCAGACCCAGCTGCTTTCATCGCCGGTGTGCGGAAGCAGACTACCGAAAAGATCGAGGAAGAGCTCCAAGACCTTAAGAGTATTAAGTTTCAGCTAGCTTTGAATATCACACTCCGGCTTGACAAACCTGAGGGTTCAGTATATGAGATAGCTACGTTCAGGAGTTCGCAAACTGTGAACTGAGATCCGTGGGGCAATAGTAGAAGCACATGCTAAGATCCACAACCACATTGAGAAGTGGATTAGTAGAGGATCAAACTGGGTTATAGATAGAGTCAACATTCTATGGTTAAACATCACTCGGTATCAGCCACTACGTGGAGGTTCGTATATGCCACTACCTACAGAAATCGCGAATAAGAAAGCCGTGATCAACGTAAAGAACAATGACGACCATTGTTTGCGTTGGTCGCTACGTGCCGCACTGTTTCCAGCCGCAAAACACCCCGAGAGGACATCGAAGTACAGAGAAGACGATGGGTTGAACTTTGATGGGGTTGACTTGCCAACGCCAATCTCACAAATAAAACGCATAGAGAAGCAAAACAATATCTCCATTAATGTATATGGTTGGGATCCGAAGGAAAAGTGTTTGGTTGTACATCACATCTCAAAGGAGACCTTTTCAAAGCATGTTAACCTCTTGCTTATAGAACACCCAGATAGTGGTCTGCAACACTACTGTTGGATCAAGAACTTAAATCGTCTCCTATTCGATCACACAAAGCATGACCACAGGCAGCACTTCTGCGAGCGTTGTCTACATGGATACACTACCAATGCCCTCCTCGAAAAGCACATCCCAGAGTGTAACGGAGTCGATGACCGAGCCACTCGCATTGAAATGCCTACAACGGAGAACAACATAGTCTCCTTTCAGAATATCCACAAACAGCTCAAAGTTCCCTACGTTATCTATGCCGACCTTCAGGCTTTAACCACTAAGATCGAAGGACCTGCCCAAGACCCTAAAAACAGCAACACACAAAAGACAGAAGAACATATCCCCTGTGGATTTTCCTACATCGTTGTACGTTGCGACGGTCATAGCGAACCACCTGTACTATACCGAGGTACAGATACAATCGAACGCTTTCTACGATGTATACAAGAGGAAGAAGCAAAAATAAATGTCCAAGAGGCCAAGCCACTATGTATGTCGCAGAAAAACTGGAGGGTTTATAATAGAGCAAAGATTTGTCATATTTGCCAGAAGCCTTTAGTTGGTAGAGATCGAGTACAGGACCACTGCCATATCACAGGTGAGTTTCGAGGTGCTGCACACAAGGTCTGCAACCTCAAATAGCGTCTCTCACCTACCATCCCAGTTGTATTCCACAATCTGCGTGGATACGATTCTCACCTATTGATGCAATCCATCTCCAAGACAGAGGGCGATATCTCCTGCATCCCAAACAATATGGAGAAATACATTTCATTCTCACTTGGCAACCTACGGTTCATCGATAGCATGCAATTCTTGTTATCCTCTCTTGATAAGCTGGTAGCAAGTGCCGCCCCAGACACCTTCCAACAAACGACAAAGCATATTCCTAACCCAGATAAAAACAAGTTGCTGCTGCGTAAAGGTGTTTATCCATATGAGTACATGAGCACTTGGGAAAAATTCGCAGAGACTTCTCTTCCACCAAAAGAAGCATTCTATAGTAAACTAAGCCTAGAGGACATATCCGACAAGGACTACGAACACGCACTGGAAGTTTGGAAGGTATTCGATTGTGAGACGTTGGGAGACTACAACGACCTTTATCTCCAAACTGATGTGCTTATTCTTGCAGATGTGTTTGAGGGTTTTCGCGCGACATGTATGCAAAACTACGGCTTAGACCCGGCCCACTACTATACTTGTTGTTGTTAAAGAAGACTGGTGTGGAGCTTGAACTAGTAACTGACTATGACATGCACCTCTTCGTTGAGAAAGGTCTACGTGGTGGGATATCTATGGTGCCTCAGCGTTATACCAAAGCAAACAACCCAAAGGTGCCTAATTTAGATCCCAAGAAGCCAAAGAGCCATATAGTCTACCTCGATTCTAACAATCTCTATGGTTGGGCTATGAGTCAATATCTACCAACCGGAGGATTTGAGTGGTGCATACCAACAGAAGAACAAATCACCCAGCACGCAAGCAATTCAGATAAAGGTTACATCCTCGAAGTTGACCTTGAATATCCTCGAGAACTTCACGACGCACACAACAGCTATCCGCTAGCCCCCGAGAGAATGCAAGTGGATAAAGCTTGGTTCTCAGAGTATCAAACCGATCTATTTGAGAAACTATACAAAGGCAATGGATTTTTGAAAGCGGGAAAGCTTGTGCCCACCCTCTATGACAAAGAACGATATGTGCTCCACTACCGCAACCTACAACTATACCTATCTCTAGGTATGCATTTGAAAAAGATCCACAGAGCAATTCGTTTCGATCAAAGCCCATGGATGGAGCCATACATACGAATGAACACAGATCTACGAAAACAAGCGAAGAGCACTTTCGAGCAAGACCTCTACAAGTTGATGAACAACTCCGTTTTCGGTAAAACAATGGAAAATCTACGCAAGCGTGTAGATATCCAACTAGTGCGATCTTCGGAAGGAACAACACTACAGCGTCTCTTGAATAAACCTAGCTATGCTCGCTCCACAATCTTTGACAACGATCTAGCCGCCGCACACAACTACAAAAGCAAGCTACTGCTGGACCGCCCGATATATGTTGGAATGTCCATTCTAGATCTCTCAAAACACCTGATGTATGACTTCTACTATGGCGAGCTCAAGAAGCAGTATGGACAACGCTGTAATCTACTCTACACGGACACTGACAGTCTCCTACTACGCATTGAAACTGAAGACATCTATGCAGACATGGCCATCAACAAACATCTATATGATACAAGCAACTACAGCAAAGACCACCCATTGTATAACATAGACAACAAGAAAGTACTTGGTAAAATGAAAGACGAATGTGAAGGTGTTCCCATTGTTGAATATGTTGGACTACGATCGAAGCTCTACTCAATATTGAAAGTAGATGGTGGTGAGATTCGGAAAGCTAAAGGCACCAAGAAGGCAGTTGTAAAACATCGCATTCGTCATGAGCAATACAAAGAGTGCTTGCTAGATAAGAAAGTATTTCGCCATGGGATGGATATGCTTAGAAGCAAAGGGCACAAGATGTATGGTATGCATATGAACAAAGTATCTCTATCACCATTTGACTCTAAGCGCCGGATTTCAGCAAACGGGATCGATACACTAGCCTATGGGCACAAAGTCACCCTTCCAAAGGAGGAAAACTTTGATGATTTTATGTGCGAGTTGCTATCCTAGATCTGTTGGGTACGACCAGAATCCCCTTTGGAGGTAGTTCAGTATCTGGTGGCACTGTCTGTAGTTCTTCACCCACAAATCCTCGCTTTGGTGCGTCCTTTTCCAAATAGTACAGAACTGGTTGGTTCGAAGATATCACACTACGTGAAATTACATATGTCTGTAAACTCCACACAGGATCAGTTGCTCGTTTGGCTCCACCTTCCAACTCTCCTGGTGCATAGAGATATCGAACTAGGACATCGAACGGTAGGCGCGTTTCTTCCAATCCAACAGTCCGCGAATATGTAGGTACTTTCGCATCCACTTGCTGTGACACAACAGAATTCGAAGGGTTCTTTCCTGTCAGTCGAGTTACCTCATTATTCATGGCCTCGATAACCTTTGGAAGCCGCAACACCCATTCTCTACTTCGTGCATCTGACCCCTCCGAAGCAAACACCATCTCCTGTGTATATTGATATCCAAACAATCTCTCAGTCAGTGTTCTATTTGCTCTCTCAACGAATCCTTGCGCCCTGTGGTTGCCAACCTCGCCTCGTTGGACTTTCGTACCATGTTGCTCTAAGGTTCCAGACATACGTCCCATGAATTCCCTACCAGGATCGACTTGCAACGTTTTTGGCCAGGTTAATGGACTACGCTTGTAGATTCGTTCAAAAGCTGCAGCCACTTCGCCACTATCTTTCGAGGCTAAAGGCTCAGCCTCTTTATATCGAGAAGCCACGTCTATTACCACTAAAGCATATTTATAGAGCTTTCGCCCACGTCCAGGTCGATCGTGAGGTAGAAAGATCAAATCAGCTTGATGAACCTCATTTGGTTTCGATACAGTCCAATGTGGTCGTGGGATATGACGGTGGTGGTAGGTATATCTGCCACAGGGCCTGTTTCTCTAACCAACTCTTAGCTACATCATCTGACACCTTTGCTGCCACTGATAGCTTACCCACGGCAGCGTAACCTTTCCAGTATCCCTCAGGACCATAGAAGATATTCGCAAGGCGATCCATTATATATAGCATAACAATGAGGCCCTAATACGAAGAAAAAGAAGAATAAAGACTAATCGAGCCAACTAGTTTTTATTCTTCTTTTTTCCACTTGAGCGTTATCGACTATTTATTTTTAAGGTCTAAGGCTAAGGCTACAATGTGTTTGCGCCCTATTACCAAACCGATTTCGTTTTCCGTGGATGTAGGCAAATCGGGGAAAAGCATCTCATTGTACATGCTGTTTAAGAGTTCGGTTGGGCAAAGCACAGCATTGTTAAGGTCAAAGAATCCACACTTCTTAAGAGTTTGCAATTCTAGATTTACTAAGGAGAATATTTTGTTGCTAGCATCGAACTCAATATCTACCAACTTTCCTTCCGGATCTAACTCGGTTATAAGCGAAGTGGTACAATATGAAATAGGAGAGTTACGGTCTAGTAAAGCATAGGTGCGGACAAAGTTTTCGCTTCCTTTAGTCTTCACCTTAACCGACGTTACGTGTACGAGACTTTCCTTGTGTGTCCTGAAATTCTCCTTAACTTGTACGATTGCCATTTTCATTGAAAGTTGCCTCCCTATATATGTATATACGTAGCTTCAAATGGATGCAGAAAACCAACTTTTACGCCACGCGAAACTTCAACAAGCATAAAAAAGCTCGTTTTTAAAAAGTATAGCTATAGCCATCTACTAGCAGCATAGCCAGTAGCAAGTATTCCACCTCCGACAAAGACCAACTCGCCTGTCTTCTGCGAACTAGAGGGTCGATAGTAGTCTTTGCAATCCACCCAATGCCCGTAGCAAGTCCAGTAATTATAGAGGCGTCGGTTAACGTCTTCATCAACTTGTTCTCGACCATCTTACCATGCCATATACCCTATTGTTCTAGTCTTCAAATGTTGTACCATTCTACTCCATGTCCGGCAACTCTACCTTTGTAGGCTCTATACGTTTATCTGGACAGGTGGCTGGTGTAGTAGTGGTATTTCTAGAGATGTTGACGCTGTATAGGCGGTGTTGATAGTACAACCCTACCAACGCAGCAACTACGCCAATAGCTGTGAGAGTAGTGTTCGTAGACACATTTTTGATCCAACTTTCCTCTTTGCCGACGGTCACTTCCGGCAATTCTTTTTCACGCTCCAACTCCCGCTTTTGAGCCTCTCTAGCACGTTTGTTGCTTTCTGCCAGGGCTTTCCCAGCAGCAACACGCTTTGGATCCTTTTCTTTTTTCTCAGGCACAGTCTTCGGTGGATCCGCAGTGATCCGATCCATCTGTTCTTCCATCTTGCTTTGTTATGGTTGGTATATGTGAAGGTTCAATAGGTGACGTAGCAGAGCTATAAGGAATAACTATGTGACCAGATACGTGGAACAAGACGCTAGCTAGTGCTACAAAGCGACCTGCTTTTAAAGACAACAACCCAGTCGCAGCACTGATCTCGTTGCGGACTAGGTGGTCTTCTTGTACGTCTCGCAGTAGATCTTCTTGAGAATCTAGAGGGACTAGGTACGCAACTAAGCGGGTAGCTATACGCATCACGCCATCGACTAGACTGCCTGTTATTTGCTGAGCTAGAACGGCCTGGTACCTTCTATATAACCTCTCTACTTCTTTTTCAGGTAGTCTAGAAACATCTCCTAAAGATAGATTTTTCCCTAGATATTCTTTTGTGGTACCAGTTGCAGCCAAAATGGAAAGTGCTTCCCGAGTTTCTGTTATAGATGAACACGCGGCTTCATCAACCGCTGTTTTTGGTGGCCCTGTTACATCCTCACCAAGTAGGGTAGCTATTTGTTCATCCATGATATGCTATAGGTGCGGGTAGCTCTAATACTACTGCCAAAGGATGTCGTAAACAAAAGCATATGCGAGCAAACTTGCGAGACCGAAGCTCTTCTTGCAACTCTTTATCTTCTTGTGATCCTCCGTAGTCCTCGAATAACCTTTTTCCATCTAGAGCCGACGCCGTATGGAATGCGACTACGACGGTTACATTTTCACGGAAAGGTTTGCATATACTCGTTAACTGTTGGGAGAGTACCCAAACAAAAATCCCGATATGGCGAGCAGAGAAGGCCAACTCCACGAGCTTATCAGTTCTTCTTTTTACATCTTTTGAGGCAGCGCAATCATCGAGAATCAGTAGGGTATTGGTCCCAGCCCAAAAGGTTGCACAAACGTGCAATGCCGCGTTGATGGCATGCTGTGGGGGTGATACGACATAGAAGTGTGGATCTCGATGGGCAAATCCACGATAAGTTTTGTTGTGGGCATATGTGGGGCATACTAGTACTATATAGTCGAACTTACCACGAAATGCTCCACGAAGCCACGAGAAATGCTGTTTTTCCACAGTTTGTGGGACCTACTACGAGCGCGTTGAATGGGATGTGTTCTACCATGGTATCCATTAGTATGTTATATTCTGTAGTGCTCCGTTTAATATGGTGAGCTGAGCATCTGCAAGAACATAGATGTGCATGTTCACATTTCCGCTACCTTTTGCGGTCCTATGTATCCGAATGTCAATGTCTTTCCCACTACCTGTTTGTGCCATACCATCCCCATGAACGGCTTGATATTTTGCTGTGCGACAATTGAAGAGAATGGCGAATCTGTTGTTGTGAAACTTGGTAGGGGTCATAGAAGTCGTGGATGTAGCAAACCATCCCTTTGTAGCCTCCCAGAAATCTGGTGGTAGCATACCTCCTGGAAATAATCTGTTTGGAATTCCATTGACATCTACCTCAATCTTCGAAATACCTGGATTGGAGAATGCCTCACTATCCCGGGTACCAGGAGTGTGTGGATCAACGAATAGTAGAAGTAGTCCAGCAAAGGATCGTCGTGGAACATTGATGTTCTGAGATATCAAAGTATCTAATGCCTTGGCGATAGATACGGTCTTGAAGTGAACAGCGTGGTTGAATAGGAAAGTAGTGCCTGTGGTATATGCATTCAGTGCTTGCCTAGGTAGAGTTTCATTCTTTATGGCTTCATACTCCAGCTGGATGTTGCCAAGCTTGTATGTACCTATCTTTGTGCTATCTAATCCAACCACAATATCAACAGCAGGTGCTAGAGTCAACTCGAATACAATAGTGTCTAGTAGGGCGTGGGGATATAGAGCTCCATGTTGCGTAAGAATATCAACATCCAACGGAATTCTATATTTTGAACCATATGCAACTAGGAGTGCATTTTCTCGAGCATCCGAAGTGCCTGCATCACCAGCCTTCGAGCGTAGCTTGTTTGTGTTATCTGATTGGATACCTTGTTGTGTCCTAGTTCCTAGCTCCTGGGTAGAGAGGTATAGATCGGAATATGTTTGTAGGAGATCTGCCCGAGCAATGTCTTCTACCACCTCAGCTCCCATTTTGCAAACTCGATGTACTACCAAGCAGCGTCCAACATTTGCTACAACACGATTATTGGCGTGTCCACCAGACAAAGAAATGTCAACCAATAGTGCTAAGCTACCAGGTACAAGTACGATGTTTTCTCCTAGTGTTGGTACTTCCACATAGAGTGTCTCTCCTGGATTGGCAGATGATGGGGTGAAAGTTTTTCTATATAGGGTGCGTGGAGCTTTGAGTGCGCGAGGCTCTCTGCGTGCTTGTGCGGGAACTAACTTTGACGATATCATATTCAATATAGCACGATATATAGCAAGATACGTAGTTAAGTTCAATATGGCTTTTGAGGGTGATACGGTTGACTTTGACCCTTTTACCGAAGAAGGTCAAGCTGATGTGAATGATCCTATCGCTGACAAAGAATGGGCTGAGCTGGTACCACGTGAAGATGAGACCAAATATATTTGGATAAAAAGAGTGTGGAAGGACATGGGACGAAGATCGAAACGCTCGTGGAATAGGTTCTGGGATAGTCGGAGTAGCTGGGGAACCAACCAATATGATTACAACAAACTGAACAATCTAGAGGACACGTCAGCCGTGGCAAAACTAAAAGAAGCCCTAGTGCAGGAAGCCTGGGACAAGATTCGCGACAAGTTCCCAAAGGTCAAGCCAACCGCCCCATTCACTGCAACCATGAACGAAAAGGGAGAAGTGGTTCTTCGACTTCAAGGAGAAGGAAGCAAGGTCCACCCATTTTTCAAGGCAAATGAAGAATTCAATGACAAGCTACCTAAAACCATTCTAAAGGCATTAGGCCCAAGAGCAGAAGAGGCCATTGCACAAAACGAAGATGACATTGCAGACCTCAACCAGCAAAATGCCGAAGATGAGGCTACTGTCAACGATCCCGAGGCGACTACGTCAGAGAAGGATGAAGCTCATGATAAGATAGCAACTAGGGACCAAGATATTCAAACACTTGATCCGCGATAGGATCAAAGAGATCTTAAAAAAGTACAGTTTGGGTTTAGTTAGCATGCTGGCTGTAGCAGGCACTGTGATTGGTGTTATAATTTCCAAGCTGGCGAATATCGTGGCTAAAATCGCCGAGGCTTTAAAAGATCTAGCAGACAAGGTGAAAGATGTGCTACCTGTGCTTGGGCCGATTTTACACTTTATACTTAGTGCTGCGGGTGAAGTCGCGAAAGTCATAGCAAAGAATACTTGGCTAGTGATTGTAGCCGTAGTGGTGTTCGTAGTAGAGCAATACAAACGGCGTTAGCGAAACAACCACCATGCGGTTCCAGCTCCAGCAATAGCTACCATTGCTAGATTGGTCTCGTGTTGTGGAGTGGGCTTTGTCCTTGGTACGTGCTCTACTGCAGGGGTACTATGAGTATCGCCGCTATGTGTTGGATGTTTCTTTGCGCTATGTGGTGGATGTTTCTTTGCGCTGTGCGGTAATTTTTTCTTCGGGGTAGGCCTTTCCATAGGTTGTGGTGGGGGTTTTCTTCTATCCTCGTTGACACCATTTGAACCTAATAGCATATCCTCTGTGGCCATCTGAAGCGTATTTTTATAACCCTCCTTCTTGCCTAGGTAGTACTCAAGATTGCTTGGTAATAACCACATCCCTATAGCTATTGCTAGATCAAGCCTCTTATCTGTGCCATCTATAGCTATCTTATAGTTATTTATGCTTTTCACTAAATCGTTTTCAAGAATCGCGACTTCGTTCAGAACCCCAACCTCTAGTCTGGTGTTGACGCTATCTAGGACGGATGACCCCATGTTGACTTGGGCACCTAGAACGCAATGTGCGAAAGCCTCGACTGATCGATTCAACCTTCCCAATCAAGCTTGCGTCAAACCCTTTCCGATTGGGGGTGCAAACCAATTGTGTTGTTTCCCTTTGTGTTCATCGTTCCGAATAAAGGCTACCAGATATCCATTTGCCTCCTTACCTCCTTGGTCTGCAAACAAAGTATGGAGCTGGGGCCATGTGGTTGGACCTTTGGTATAACTGGCTCCATGGGCGGTTACGTATCCGTTTACGTATCCCGTAGGCCCTGGGTACAAAAGGAATACATCTCCTAATCCGTGATTCCTACCTAATTTCCATCGGAAGTCTGGTGTTCGAGATAAACCAAACTCGATGCACAAGGTCTCCGGGGCTGCTTTGCTGTAGAGGTTATCAAGTTGCTTGAAAGCAGATTCGCCCGGTAGAGGAACTCCATGAGTACCACCAAGTTCACGCAGAATTCGTCGTATTGTGAAATACGTGTGAAATCGTAGGAACCCTTGAACAACAGGTGGATATGTCTCGAAAGCAGGGTCGGCCAATGACACTCCACATCCAGCAGTTGTACACCACGTTGCAAAATTCAACTGTTGAGGCCAATAGCTGAAATTCGGAGATGCCAACCATTTATAAGACTCATTTGATGTTTTATGCGTTATAACGGTCTCCTTGAATATATCCTTGAAGCCTGCTTTGAATGGTTTCGTGGGTGTGACGTATATATTCAAAGTCTTTAGATCGAGATCGAAGGCTGCTTTGGTATCTGGGGCTGCTGGAACAGGATATTTCACACTTGGGTCTAGTGTCAAGGTAGATGGGAAACCTCCATGCACATCCCACAGCACATCATCAATACGTTTTTGATGGGTAGCAGGTAGCTTAGAGACATCATCGCCATGAACATTATAACTAGAATCTCCATCTCGAAATACAATGCTCGTTGAATATTTGCCTGGCCCATCTATGTCTGTAGAGGCATAAAACTGGTGAAAATCTGCATGTGGGTATTTTTTCTTGAACTTAGCAAACAGCTCAGCATTCAGTGTTGCGACCTTTTTATTTTCCGCAGCCTCTCCCGGGCTTGATTCTTATCCTTGGCATTCGGTGTTGGACTCTCCTCCGCCTCGCGCATCTTTTCCAAAAAGTAGCTTAAAAGATCTCCTTGTATATTCATATTGAAGCTTTCGACTTATATATAATAGTGGCTTGCCTCTAATACTATTACAAAACGCCGTTCCACTATGGTGATCTTAAATGTCACCACCACCTTGGCTGACCACACGGTCTACTTTGACCAACCCCTTTGTATACATAATATTTCGCTACTTGAGGTCACTTTTGAGAACAGTTGGTGGAACCTATCAGAGAAAGCTTCGTTCTGGTGGGATATTGACGAGGGTTTAATGTTTCCACTTTATGTTGATGGGGGCATCATGATATTGATAAGTATTCAATCCTTCTTTAAGCCCGCAATCGATGCTGGTAGGGTGAAGTTCGTAAAAGCCTCACATTGGAAGAATTGGATCTGAGAGGTCAAGAAACCAATTAGATTTAGTTGGAATCTTTGCCGCCTGTTTGGCGTTAACGTAAAAAAGAAGGATAGTGGCGTGATACACGGGGTGGGTGAGCATACACTGGTGCTACAAGATATCCACACGGTGTATGTCCACTGCGACGTGATAGATTCAAGCTTCGCACTTCTCGAGGGAAAGCCATCGAGCGTTCTGGCTAGCTTAGCAATCCGAGATGAGAAATTTGCAAAAATAACTTATTCTGCGTTGGCCCCTATACCCATACGAGCTCTAGGGACAATGCGAAACAGCCTTCGCCTGACAGTTAGAGACGAAAAAGGCAACATCATAGACTTTCATGGTCAACCTATACGCTATGTATTGAAGATTGAGTAAGTAATAGCATATATATGATGGCAAGCGATTCAATTCAAACAATTCCAACAGCACCACCGATTTATCCTACACTCTCTGGACTGCAAACAGTCCGTGATACGCTTTCAGATATCGAAACCCAAGAAAAACATTACGAAGGTGTGCGTAAGAAATATGCCCGTGCGCATTGAATCGTTCATGGTATCGCTGTGACCACAGGTAGCCTATCTGTGATTTTATCAAGCTCAGGTTTGGCAGTTGCTCTATCCGGTGTTGTATCATTGGCCTACCACTTGGTGTTATCGGCGGACTCTGTGGGTTAATTTCGGCAGCTACGACCATTGAGGCTAAAAAGCTTGGAATAAAAGTTTGTAAACATGAGAAAACCATTATGTTGGCGAAATCGAAAATTAATACGATTCGTGATCTCGTGTCAAAAGCTCTACGTGATGAAAAAGTGTCTGACTCAGAATACAATCTCATCCTCGCTGAAGCAGAAAAATACGAGGCTATGAGGGTTAAAATTCGCCATAAAACTTCAGTCAGTTCGGGTGAAAAAAGCGTGGAACAAATTCTGAAAGAGCTTCGGGAAGAGATGCGAGCAAAGTTAGGCAGCCCAGTGGGTTAAAGATAGACATTTCCTATGAGTCTCGAGGTATATACTTTCACATCGAGAAACGGCATGTCAACCACTAGTTAGACCATGTTTTGTATAGATGGGCTCGAAGTGGGAATGGTAAGCAAGCAACTCGTCGATAAAACGTACGATCGAACTCTTACGTATACCACATCGTTTAACAACGTCAATAAGGGCTATACATGCTTCTGCACGTCGTATCACCTCGTAGCTTGCTCCAACAACTTTGGTGTTAAGTCGGGAGTTGAGACCTATATGGCCTTCGATTGCTGTATTAACGACCTCATAGACTATTTGTTGGAGATTACTAGGACCAGTGAGGTCGAGTTTAGCAAAAGTTGTTACGATATGAGGAGCTATGTGATCAGCATTTAAGTCAATATCAATTTTGTCGTCGGCATGTAGCGAGTGTATAAAGGCGTTGCCGCGATAGATACACTGGTTGTTAAGTTGCATGAAATGAGTAACCTCGCTTTTAGAGCGAACGAACCCACATTGTATACATGCATGGTAAAGTAGCGCAGCCAAAATAGTTCTCTTAGCATTACTACGCTTGACACAAACTTTCTTCGATTGGATGAATGCGTCGGCCACGATTACTAATACATTTGTGGGAAACGACAGGTTGTGGTTTTGTTTATAAGCAGCGTTGTATGCCTGTAGTTCTCTCATACATTGTAGCTGTGCGTCGTTGAAATTCTTCGTTATCTGTTGGGCTCATACGATCTAGATCGCGTTGATGTCGAAAGCTATCCGGACCTACTATACGCAACCGAGTAGCAACGTCGATCGTTTCTTCGCTTAATTCAGCCTCGGAAACAAGGCCACAGGTTGAACATATGAATTCAGTTCCTAGCACTTTCATTGGACAGAGACATTCGGAGCACGTTTCCGGGGGATTAAGATATGGCCGTGGAATAAGAGGATTAATATCAAACATATATAGACTACCACCAAGCAAGCCAAGAGGATCATCCATACTAGTGGTGTATATCATAGGTCTATCTATTATTTAACATAAGAAACAAAAGGAAGAAGAGAGGTATACCGGTTTCCCTTTCTTCTTTTTCTTTTTTCATATCGCGATTCCTAATCGTCTAGAAATACCTTATGGTTCTTCAATTCCGCCAACACTTTTGCAAAGCAATCATTAGTGCGGCATTTCGTCTCGCGGTATTTCTTCTCGCGAATGAGACGGCGTTGTGGTGCACCACACTTTGTACAAAGTCCGTAACTCGTACGACAACCACGACCACACTTCGAACATGGAATGAATAAGGTGCTCCCTCTTTGTATCTGAAAGTTGTGCTGAGCACAGTACTCTGTTGTCTTAGAACACTTCCTTACGCATTTCGTGTCCTTCCCCCGCATCAACCAACTACAAGTTATTTTCTCCATTGTTGTTCGATATATACCTTATATGAGCCTTTCTCTAATTGCTGTTTAAACGGTAATAAAGTGGACCACAAATGGGTGTTTGGAGTTCGATAATGTCCAAAAAAGATGGTGGGGGGAGGGGGTCATCAGGCGGGATTGCAACAAAAATCGACTGTGCTGGCCGAGAACCGGCATATTATATACTACTGTCAATAACAGTTCCTTTCCAAGAATCTAAGGTTAGAAAGTAGTTAAAAAGAACTGATAGCGGCTCGAAGTCTCACGCGTTGCTAATTTCACATTCCCACAGTGGTAACTATTCGGTAATGATATTATGTGATGTAAACAGTGTTAAAGAAATCTATAACGCATGCCTCTTGCTTTATCGCTCGATCACAGCGGCTCCGACCCACGTTGTTAGCGGTAAAGGTTAGCATTGATCAACTTCTGTCGTTGATAGAACAAGAAAAATAATAATAACAAGAAGCTGCACGCAGCTTGAACTCCGGCGTATCTTTTGTAACGCGGATGGGCTCATACACCTGCATGTTTGGCACAGTAAGAACGCACAATCAGATGCGAAAGTACGCACAGACAGTCGATCTGTTAATTTCACACGAGTTAGAACACGAGTGAACACAAGTAGAACACGAGCGAGGTCAAGTAAGCCAGAATACTCTTGGATAACACAGATAGCACAAAAATACTAGGATACAAATGCTGACGAACTGATCTAAAACTCCACATGAGTCAGAACACGAGTGCACTAGCGATTCATAAATTAATTAACACAAAAATATTTAAAAATCAATAATAAAAATGGTGTTATCATCTTAGTTGTTTCGGGTTACCTGTGTTATCAGTGCGGTATACCCAGCCCCCAAAACACTTGCATCCAAACACTATGAGGATCTGATCTAGAACTCCACACGAGTGAACACGAGTACACTAGCGCTACATAATTTAATTAACGGACATTCACAATTTAAACGAGTGAAGACAAGTAGAACACGATATTGGAAAAGTGTAACACGGACGATATCATACACCTGCACGTTTGGCACTTTACGAACGCACTATAAGATGCGAAAGTAAACACGCACAGCTGATCTGACCTAAAACTCCATACGAGTTAGAACACGAGTGAACACAAGTAGAACACGAGTGAATACGAGTGAACACAAGACGAAAATGAGTGAACACGGGCGAGGTCAAGTAAGCCAGGATACTCTAAGATAACACAGATAGCCCCAAAATACTACGATCCAAATGCTGAGGATCTGATATAAAACTCCACGAGTCAGAACACGACTGCACCAGCGATTTATAATTTAATTTAAAAAAATTATAACACTAAAATGAAATAAAATTGTGTTATCATCTTATACGCATGTGAGCATGCGTTTTAGACGCTAGCTACGTCATAGCGTGTGTTGGGTAGTGCCATGCAACGTGTTTGGTTTATAATTTCGGATTTGGCCGTGCCATTTCCATTTCGCACTACCAGATCCTCTTCGGAGAGATCCACATTGCTATAGCGCTTGTTCACATCTCTAGCTCCCACACGTGTAGCGTGGTGGCTGGGTTTTAAAGCAGCTTTCGAGCTCGCCGCTAGAGTAACCAGATTCTGAGGCCTATGATCTAAAGTGAGGCTGACGGTCTTGGGGGCTATGCCATGCTGATGAGTCCTAACAAGGACGAAACAGCTGTACATGGTTGCCACTCTACCGGTAATAAGATGTGAGCATGCGTATTAGACGCTAGCTACGTCATAGCGTGTGTTGGGTAGTGCCATGCAACGTGTTTGGTTTATAATTTCGGATTTGACCGTGCCATTTCCATTTTGCACTACCAGATCCTCTTCGGAGAGATCCACATTGCTATAGCGCTTGTTCACATCTCTAGCTCCCACACGTGTAGCGTGGTGGCTGGGGTTTAAAGCAGCTTTCGAGCTCGCCGTCTGAGTAACCAGATTCTGAGGCCTATGATCTAAAGTGAGGCTGACGGTCTTGGGGGCTATGCCATGCTGATGAGTCCTAACAAGGACGAAACAGCTGTACATGGTTGCCACCCTACCGGTAATAAGATGTGAGCATGCGTATTAGACGCTAGCTACGTCATAGCGTGTGTTGGGTAGTGCCATGCAACGTGTTTGGTTTATAATTTCGGATTTGGCCGTGCCATTTCCATTTTGCACTACCAGATCCTCTTCGGAGAGATCCACATTGCTATAGCGCTTGTTCACATCTCTAGCTCCCACACGTGTAGCGTGGTGGCTGGGGTTTAAAGCAGCTTTCGAGCTCGCCGCTAGAGTAACCAGATTCTGAGGCCTATGATCTAAAGTGAGGCTGACGGTCTTGGGGGCTATGCCATGCTGATGAGTCCTAACAAGGACGAAACAGCTGTACATGGTTGCCACTATACCGGTAATAAGATGCGAGCATGCGTATTAGACGCTAGCTACGTCATAGCGTGTGTTGGGTAGTGCCATGCAACGTGTTTGGTTTATCATCTTAGTTGTTTCGGGTTACCTGTGTTATCAGTGCAGTACCCAGTCCAAACAAATTGCATCCAAATACTATGAGGATTTGATCTAGAATTCCACACGAGTGAACACGAGTACACTAGCTAGTACTTCGTCATTTAATTAACCAACATTTATGATTAAAAACAAATTATGTTATCTTCTTTTTGTTTCGGGTTACCTGTGTAAAATCCGCGTGAAGCTGCAAAAGCGGCCGATTGCGTTACTACCTGCGACACCGTGTGCGCCCATGAATCGTTGCATGTGAGGAACTGTTTTGATTAGTCTGAAACTCAATATGTCGGATTGTGGTCAATAAAAATATTTGTTTACAGAAGTACACACGCACAGTCACATCGCTATTCGGTAGTACGCACACAGCTAATGTCTGCTGGTAGGATTTGGTTTACAACCAAAACATCCATTTATGTTTTACAATTCAATTCAGTTTTTATTTTACACTGTTTAACAAAGAATTACAAATAAAGTGACAAATTAAGCTATGGTAGATTAGTTTACACACAAAAAAAGAAGTTGAACAAATAATATGTGTACGGGAGTCAAAGGAGCACAAGCTTTCGAGTTGACTTCCGTAAATGGTTGGATAGCAAGTAGATTTGGTTACATACATGTATAGAACTTAAGAACAATAAAGCCTGATTAATACGAAATCTAATAGAACAAAAACAGTATGTAGACTTATGATTACAGAGTTACAAAGTGAATATACAAGAAAAAGACTTTAATTAAAATTATTGGAATAAAATATAATCAATATATACATATAAATATATTAACAAATGGTGCACGTACAGTGAATATACAAATTACATATAAAATATTAAATAGATAAATGGATTTAATTAACACAAAATCATAATAATAAGATAATAATAAAAAAAATTATCGGCTTAGTTGTTCCGGGTTACCTGTGTTATCAGTTGCGTTCCGACTTTGTATTGTCGGGCTACCTGTGTTATCTTAGCGTTATCAATGCGGTACTATACTCTATGCATTTTCGGGTAACCTGTGTTATCCTAGTGTAACGCCATAGAGTGTTGTAACATAGCTCATTTCCGGTTCCTTCCGCATGTCTTGACCTTTTAGATATGTCTCGTTCCAACCTACGACCGCGCGAAACAACCAACCAAACTTGCTTTCACCATAATAAATGATTGTTGTGAACGTGGAACAATGAAATGTCGCCGCAGAAAGGTTTTACAGAAAAGGAAAGAACAGTGTAGGACGTGTTGGGAGGCCCACAAGAGTATATATCGTGTCTGGAACATAATTTACGAAGCCCCTGAAACGACTTTCAATCTAGCCAGTGTTTGCTTCGGTTGTTCGTTCTCGCTTACATTCACTTCTTTAATACGCTCTGACTACAAGCACTCTTGCATTTTCAAGTAATTTTGCGTCCCTGGAAGGAGAATAGATGAGTAAATCCATAAATCTGATATCCGGTTTAATACTCAATTGAAACTCGCCAAAACGCGCTTTGAACAACCTGAATCGCCATTACAACATTGAGGAGAAACGATTGAATTCCAATTGAATGCCTTCGAGCGAGAGCGTTGTGTAGTAATTTTAACTGTCGCTGTATAATGAATTGAAGCTCATTAAAAAATTTCATGAGTTATTCAAATCATTAAATAGCCAAAATTCTCAAACATATCTCGAAAATCTCACAACAAACAAATCGTGGTGGATTGCGACGGAACTTTCTTCGGAAATTTTCTGTCAGTGTGTCAACGGATTCGCTTTGCCCCCAGTGTAAACTATTGTCTGTTCAGTAGAATCACTTCCCGTTTCGTATTCTTCTCCGCGGGAATGGGGTATTTAAAAGTCTGTCATCGACAAGATCAAATCTTCCGAATAGCGGCTATGTAGCGCTCTCTGATTCTGAGCTCTGATTATCAAGCAGTTTCCGTCTCTTCTCGAGTAACCGTTAGCACAGACAAATGCAAAATAGATTTTTCATGAAGCCAGTGTCTTCGTTGAAAGCTTGGTCATATCAGACGAAATCGATCTCTTGTCATTCACTTTAATTGGTTTCATCTAATTGCTGAACTCCTTATCTGTCGTCTGCATAGAGCATCTGACCTCAGATTGTATTTCGATACCTAGAATTTTCAAGTAATTGTTGTTTTATCAAATTAATCATGCGGTCGTAGACCAGAAGGCGCCGTAGTTTCGCCTGAGTCAACAATACTTCCACCATTTTAATAATTCGGTTAGAGAGAAGATAGAGGCAAATTGAGTACTTCATGACGTAATGGTAGCCTTAAATACCTTAAACACTCTCTACCGAGCATTTATCTTTCAACTAATGCGCATGCCTGTTTGTCGCTCGATCACAGCGTCTCCGACCCACATTGTTAGCGGCAAAGGTCTGAACTGATCAACTTCTGTCGCCAATAGAACAAAAAAAAGAATAATAACAAGAAGCTGCACGCAGCTTGAACTCCGGCATATCTTTTGTAACTCGGATGATCTCATACACCTGCGTGTTTGCCACATTACAACGCACAATCAGATATGAAAGTACGCACACAGTCGATCTCATATAAAACTCCACACGAGTCAGAACACGAGCGACTTCAAGAAAACCAGGCTACCCTAGGATAACGAATAATAAAAAATAGCAAAAACCGTATACGACAATTATGTCGGTGGTACATTGAATCTTGCCGAGATATCTGATCAGCCAAAAATACTAATAAGTAAACAAGTCCAAGGACTACAGAAAAGCTGATCGGACAACGTATATATTGAGAATTCTACGATATTTCGGCTGGCCAAACCAGCCTTCTTCAGGTAGATCTTACAAATGAATATTTCACAATGGCAAGTATAAATATCAAGGTGATTACACAATCTAAGAGGAAAAAGGAAATGACGTAAGTAAAAATATGGATTTGAGATAACATATTAAGTTTCATCACGTTTGTTCATGCCGAGAGGTTCGAGAGTTTTAGCTATGTCGATAAGATATGACTCTCTGGCTTTACGAATAGAGTCTCGCGAAGAATAAATTATTTCTAAGGGGATAAGTTGCATGTCAGTATTAGAATGGTTAGAGCAGGAAAGGAAATGTCCAGAAACTGTGGTAGGTTTAGATTTAATATTAAATTTGTCAACTGCTCGTCTGTGTTCATTAAATCGGTCACACATCACTTGTAACACCAGTAACGTTATCTACATGGTACAATGCAATCGCTGCCGCTTACAATACATCGGTGAAACTAAACGACGGCTCAAAGACCGATTTAATGAACACAGACGAGCAGTTGCCAAATTTAATATTAAATCTAAACCTACCACAGTTTCTGAACATTTCCTTTCCTGCTCTGACCATTCTAATATTGACATGCAACTTATCCCCTTAGAAATAATTTCTTCTTCGCGAGACTCTATTCGTAAAGCCAGAGAATCATATCTTATCGACATAGCTAAAACTCTCGAACTCTTCAAACGTGATGAAACTTAATATGTTATCTCAAATCCATATTTTTACTTAGGTCATTTCCTTTTACCTCTTAGATTGTGTAATCACCTTGATATTTATACTTGCCATTGTAAAATATTCATTTGTAAGATCTACCTGAAGAAGGCTGGTTTGGCCAGCCGAAATATCGTAGAATTCTCAATATATACGTTGTCCGATCAGCTTTTCTGTAGTCCTTGGACTTGTTTACTTCATAGGATAACACAGGTAGCCCAAAAATACTAGGATCCAAATACTATGATCATCTGATCTAAAACTCCACATGAGTCAGGACACGAGTGAACACGTGTGCACAGCGGTTCATAATTTAATTAACAAAAAATATTGTAATAAAAAATAACAGGGGTATAATACAGAGGAGTGTTCCTGTGTCCTTGTGTTGACCCCTAACACAGTAGATGGTGTGTCTATTTATAGCCGTGAAGTTCTGGTATGCAATTACGTTGTCTTTTGTTCTCTTGCGCTTTAGTATTTTTTAGCAGTTTGAACCGTGTTAATTACAATTGTTCAGTGCATCCTGATTGCTTAAAAGTGACGGCCTTTGTTCCTTCTCGCCGGAAACGCTATGCTAAAAATAACTCTTCCGTCTACAGTGTTGTGTGACAATATAATGTGGGAAGAGGAACTAAACTGATAAGCAAGTACCGCATTCAAAAATCCTGCAAAAACACCGGATCCGAGGTATGGACATAACCAGCCAAAATATAAAATTATGACGACAGTAGCAAAGCTGATACGGTGTGATATTTCAAAAAGGGCACTACGGCTAGCTAAACCTGACACAAAAAGGTGCTCGTAGGGTACCAGAATGCAGCCATGGACAGCTGTTTGGTCCTCATTAGGAGTCCGTCAGCATGGCATACCAAGCAGAGTGAGCTCCGGCGAGAACCGAACACTCCCAAAGCCTACAGTACTCTAGCACAGAACTCAGAGATTAAACTTGTTTATCCGTTGTCACACAAAGAGACGCGTGTGGCAAAGAGCCAGAAAAACAAGTAGAATTCAACCTTAGTGTGTCAGTGCCAAAAAAGAAACCTAATAACGCTGGCCACACCAGCTTAATAAAATGATGACAAAACAGGAATAGTCGGATCTAAGAAGATGTATAAAACACTCCTCTGTAATAATAATAATTGTTTTATCGTCTTAGTTGTTTCGGGTTACCTGTGTATCAGTGCGGTACCAGCCCAAAACAAATTGCATCCAAAATAATACTATGACGATCTGATCTAGAACACCACACGAGTGAACACGAGTACACTAGCTAGCGTTTCATCATTTAATTAACCAACATTTACGATTAAAAACAAATCTGTTATCGTCTTAGTTGTTTCGGGTTACTTGTGTAAATGCCGCGTGAAGCTGCAAAAGCAGCCCATTGCGTTACTACCTGTGACCCTGTGTGCACCCATGAATCGTTGCAGGTGAGCAATGTTTTGATTAGTCTGATATTGTGGTCATTAAAAATATTTGTTTGCAGAAGTACACAGTTTCGAGTTGACTGCCGTAAATGGTTGGATAGCAAGTAGATTTGGTTACATACATGTATAGAACTTACGAACAATGGAGCCTGATTTCTACGAAATCTATTAGAACAAAAACAGTATGTAGAGCATATTGAGATAGGGACCAGACGCGTTGTTCTGGCCTCTGTAATTTTCATTTATTTTTGGTTCCTAGGCTGCACAAATGGTACAACTAACTCTAGTCAAAGTCTCTCTAAGCAACCATTGATGATATGGAGCGCTTTTGGAAGGCAAAGTGCATTTTATATTGAGTATGGAGCGAAATACAGATCAAGAACGGATTTGACTTCAAAGTGTCGAGAGGGAAGATTCTGCGTGATAAATAAATCTGTCACATCGAATATGTTCATTTTCAATCAACACCGCTACAAGACGGAAAACAGCAAAGGAAAGTTTGGAGGTATATTTGATCTAAGTTTTGGAGACAAATACCAAAGTAGACAAGAGAAACTTCAAGTTTATCAGTCGACATTCACTGGGTACCGACAGGAAGGTGAATTTAGCATCACAATAGACAGCGAAATGCTAAATGAGAACTACACCACTTCATGCGTCAGCAAAGAATTGTGGAATTCGCAGACTAACACTATAGGTGTTGCGGGAGCCCCTCACTACAATAACAACACTCGCATTAACATATTCCGCCAATCCAAAGTGAAAAGAGCCAAACGCCCGTGGTTGTACTACCCAAACTCAAGTGCTTGTCAACAAATTCTACTCTCTGGAGGAGATATTTCATCAAATCCAGGGCCTGCTTCAAAATGCCAACAGTGTGAGAAACCAATGGAAAAGAATCAGGCTAGCTTGACTTGTGACGTTTACTACAATAAATATCGCCCTAAATGCATTGACGGTCGTAACCTACATGCTGCCAATTGGACTTGTACTACTTGCCTCTTCTCATCACTCCCCTTTTTCAATGAAATGGAGCACAGCTGGGATACTGATACTCAAGATTGTTCTACATCAAATGATGTCAATGTGTGCGACATCTCCCTCAAGTCTCAAGACTCTGAGGTTTCGGGGATTTTAGAACAAATGAAAAATAACGTGAATGAAGTTCTGATAACTCACTTAAATATTAACAGCATTCAAAATAAATTTGATGACTTTAAGATACTCAACAGCCAACTAAAAGCACACGTGACTTTCCTGTCAGAAACTAAAATAGACGCTTCATATCAAAACGATCAATTTTATTTACCAGGGTATCATATGTACAGGAAGGACAGAAAGAAGGGAGGACGGGGACTGACAGCATTTGTCTCATCGTGGATAAACTTATCAAAGAAATACAGCATTTTGGAAGTTCTAGCGGTGGAGGCAAAAATTAAAAACAAGGACATGCTGTTTGTGGGTATTTACAGACCACCTAAAGCAAGTGGTGCTAATTACTACCTCAGATTAGAAGATGAGCTACATGCATTGTGCATGTGGGCTGCATTGAAAAAACAGACTGTAATCCTCATGGGTGATCTAAATCTTGACAGGTTAAAACTGGAACAGAGAGAAGGGAAAATTCTGAAAGATCTCGAAGAAGTACACGGATTAGAATGCCTAATCAAGGAACCGACAAGGATTACGAGTTCAACGGCAACCTTACTTGATATCATACTTACCAATATGCCTAATTTATTTAAACAATGTGGGGTATTAAATCCCGAAATCAGTGATCATCATTTAATATACGGCCAAATGAAAGAAAAGGTTCACCGACATCAGAGTACAATCATCACATTCAGGAGTACAAAAAACATAGCCGTTGAAAAGCTTAATGAAGACCTCACGATGGCCCCATGGCATGTCGAACATATGTTTCATGATATTGATGATAAATACTGGTACTGGGAATCACTATTTAAGATGATCTTAGATGACCACATGTTACTGAGACAAATGAAAGTAAGATCCACCGACGTGCCATATATGACAAAAGAATGGAAAAATGCAATCAAATAAAAAAGAAAGTACGCAAATACGTTTGCAAGGAATAGGTCGGAGGAGAACTGGGAAATGAAAACTAAATGGAGGAATATAGCAACATCTTACAGACGCAAAGTTTTAAAAGAGTACTGGTCAAAAAAATCAGAGGAACTGAAAACGAACCCAAGATTTTTTTACAATACCTTTAAGCCTTTCTTAGGGAAAGATAAGAGTAATTCATCAGATAGGAATATTAATATCAAAATAAACGATGACAACTACATAGAACATGACCAAAAGGAAGTAGCGGAACATATGGCCCAATATTTTTCTACCATCGCAGACGAAATTGGAGAAGGAAACACAAAGGACTTCACTGAAAATAAGTTTGAAAACCATGCAAGCGTGAGCGCGATAAATAAAACAATGGAAGGGAAACGCCAATAATTCCAATTTAGACGAATACATATTGATGAAGTACAGAAATCACTAGAACAGTTAAAGACTAACAAAGCATCAGGATGGGACTCGTTGTCACCGAAAGTAATAAAATTAGCAGCAAACGGAGTCGCTCACTCCTTGATGGAGCTGTATAATAAAAGTATACAGCTCAGTCAATGGTCAACTGCATGGAAAAAGGGAGAGTGGATCCCTATCTTCAAAAAGGATGATCAGCTGGATAAGAAGAACTATAGACCTGTGACCGTCTTGATCACAGTGGACAAATAAACGAACGACTAATCAGCGAACAAATTAACAATCACTATAATGCAAATCTTTCACAGTACCTAACGGCCTATCGGAAGCTACACAGTTGCGAGACATCACTTTTCAGGTTAGTAGAGGAATGGAAACAAGCACTGAATCAGAAGGAAGATGTTGGTGTATTATCAACCGACATGTCAAAAGCTTTTGACTCCCTACATCAGGCACTTCTACTAAGAAAACTATCTGCATATGGTTTCTCTAGCAACGCTCTTAGCCTCATGAGATCCTATTTTCACGGACGACAAAACAGAGTTAGGCTAGGATCCGTAGTAAGTGACTGGAAGAACAATGGAAGGGGATGTCCACAAGGTTATTCTTTCGGGCCGTTGTTATGGAACTTATACCAAAACGACGACATATTTTATGAAAGACACAAACTTCTCGATGTACGCAGATGACCACCAGTTATATGCGACAGACAAATCTCTGGGAAGAGTGGAGGAAACGCTTAACGCCAATGGTGCTGTGGTATCTAACTGGTACAAGGAAAACTTTCTTCAAGGCAATAGAGACAAATATTGTGCCTTGGTACTCTCACATAAGAAACAAAGCCAACTAATGAATGTTCAACTAGATGGAAACGGTATAACACCCTGCGAAAAGCTTAAATTACTGGGTGTCACTATAGACAGTCTACTAAACTTTAAAACTCATATACAGGGGATATGCACTAAGGCTAGTAGGAAAGTAGGGGTTCTCTCACGCTTGAAGAATCTGATTCCTAGTAAGGCTAAACTACATTTGTACAAGGCAGCCATCTTACCGAACTTAACGTATTGCCACATAGTGTGGCACTTCTGCACAAAATGGGACAGGAGAAAGCTGGACAGAATACAAGAGCGTGCGTTACGCATAGTATTCAACAATAAATCAGCTACATATGAAGAATTATTAAAAGAAGCTGGACTGACTGACTTGTACAACATACGACTTCAGTAAAGCATAATCTCATTCCCAACTATATACAAGCATTATTTAAGAAAAACGATACTAAATATAATTTACGTAGCAAAGAGGACTTCCAAATAACTAGATTTAATACCCTCAAATATGGTAAACATTCTCTGAGGTACCTGGGACCCTATCTTTGGTCTAAACTAAACCAGGACGTCAAAGGTAGTGAAAACCTCAAGTCATTCAAAAGAAAAATAAGACAACAGGACTTAGCAAGTTTAATAAATGAAAATTGTAAGGACTGTCATCTCTGTCAATTTTAATATTTTAAATTTATGTAATCATCACACAGATTTTATTACATTCCTGTATATCAATGTTTTTAAGTCACAGATAGACATACAGATACAGATATATGTATTTATAACTTAGTTAGAATTAGGTCACAGAAGAATGTGAACATCGATCAGTTTTACGCTTTTAATCATAGATAGATACATATATATATTTATTTTAATTTACTCCCTAATTTGTGTCCCCAATTAGCATTCTTTGCTAAATACCCTAGACATGTTAATAAAGTTATTATTATTATTATGATTATGATTACAGAGTTACAAAGTGAATATACAAGAAAAGAAAAAGACTTAATTAAAATTATTGGAATAAAATATAATAAGTAAGTCTTTTTCTTTAAATATATACATATAAATCAGGAGCCCATGGGCTCCTGTATAAATATATTAACACATAGTACACATACAGTAAATATACAAGTCATATAAAAATATTAAATAGATAAATGATGATAGATAGATAGACACCTTTATTTCAACAGGGTAATTATTTCAGTTACAAAATGTTACTGTTATCAATAGGAGCCCTGTTTTAAAATATTGAAATGGTAGATAAAACTAATGTTAATACTAAGATATAAATACAAACTATTAACTACTCATATATGCTAATTGATCACTAAATTGACTATATAAAACTAACATATCTAAAAATCATTTAAATCGTCAAAATCTATTAAAAATTAAGATCGAAATCCATTATAAACTATACATCCATGATAATAAAAACTGCGCTTCGCGATTTCTGTTCTTACTCTAGGCAAATGCAAGAGATGGCTTTGTCTAGTTTCGCGCTGTGAAACACTGCTATTAAATGTAAAATAATTCATAAAAAATTGCGGACAGCGACTACTTATACATTTCTTTACTAGGTTGAAAATGTGATGCTCACGCCTACGGGAAAGAGTTCCCCACTTCAAGGAGTCCATTGCACTGTCACTATCAAAACATTTACAGACTATGCGTGCCGCGCGTCTTTGTAGCCTTTCTAGATATTGACTATTCATCTCTCCACAACAATGGTATACGGTGTCGCAATAATCCAGACTAGGACGAATAAATGCTATATAAGCAATATTTGAACAATGCGCTGTTAAGTTATGCCTAATACGCCCTAACATTCCTACCCTTTTTCCAGCCTTAGCCAGTATATACTTTACATGGGCATTCCAGCTAACATGTTGATCGAATACGACACCTAAATATCTAAATTCAAAGACACGCTTAATGGTATGCCCATTGATTTGAATATCAAAATTATCTACATTGTTCAGTTTTGCATAAGTTCCAAATAGCATAGTCTCAGTCTTGGTAACATTCAGGAAAAGGCCATTTTCCCTTAGCCAAGAGTCGATGACCTCCATTTCATCATTAAGCTTCTTCACAATTGTTAAAACATCTGAATCAGAGAAAAACAATACAGTGTCGTCTGCATAAAGCAGAATGTTACAATGATGGATTACATCTGGGAGGTCATTAACATGCAGTACAAATAGCAGCGGGCCCAGGATTGACCCATGAGGAACGCCGACAGTCACGTGTTCATTGTGTGAGAGAGTACCATGAAAGCTTACAACCTGGGACCGACCAGATAAATAGTCATCAAACCAATTGTTCTCGGAAGGCTTAAAGTAAGTCACAATAAGTGCAAAATATATGCCCTCTGTTTGTTTCGGGCTACCTGTGTTATCCTTGTGTAAACAAAACAACTATGAAACTGTTGATTGCTGAAGAGATCGAGTGCCACTACATTAAAATCAGCAAATTGCCAGTTGAGCAAACCTGATGAGTTTGCTTAACCGCTATTACTTTCTTTATCAACGGGCGCAGAAATAAAAGCTAATATATAATAATAATAATCGATTTATGTAGCGCTATTCCCTAAAGTCCTATAGCGCTTTACAATACAACAAGTATTAAAAACTAACTTACTAAAAATGTTACGCAATAATGCAATCGTTTTACAAGTAATTCCCTATTTTATACCAAAAAGAAAATTGAATAATAATAACAATAATAATAATGGCTTAAATACTTGGCAACATAAAATATTCCAAAAGCTTTTAATTAAAGGACTTGTTTTAACACTAGAATTAAAAGAACTAAGACAATCAATCCCGGGGAATCAATTGACCTCCTTTCCAGTGGTAATGAGTTCCATAAAATAGGAGCAGATACCGAAAAAGCCCGGAGTCCATGATTTCAACTGATACTTCGGGACCTTGAGCAAATGTTGACTTGGCGAGCGTAGCTTCTGGACTTGTCGAACTAGTAGCTTGTCGAAGTAAAATGCTCTCGTTGTTTATTCGTTTCATGAAAGAAGTAGACATGCGCTTTGGGTAACGAATTTCATTATTTCTAGCGGATAAAAAACACAATCGAACCCATGAATTTTCCCCGGATGCTTCGAATATGATTTGACCTCGGTAGGAAGCCAGTGTATTCCTGTACGAGTGGGACTTTCACAACCACGCTTGGTAGTTTGAAATTTACTCGACATCACAGACACAGACTTTAAAACAGAGCGATAATTAAAATAAAAGAATGAAAAGCACATTAACAGACTATAGAATCCTCGTAAGTCTTCCAACGATACCGAAAGACGATCTCGTAAATTTTGAATGAGTAAGTCTATTGAGTCTTGACAACACAGTGAACATCTAACCTCAGATTGTATTTCGATACCTAAGTGTTTCAAGTTTGTCAATTACTTATGCGGTCCTAGACTAGAAGGCGCCGTAGTTTCGCCTGAGTCAACAATACTTCATCCATATTAATAATTCCGTTAGAGAGAAGATAGAGGCAAATTAAGTAATTCATGACGTGACGGTAGCCTTAAACCCTCTAAAAGTCTCTACGGAACATTTATCTTTCAACTAATGCGCATACCTCCTGCCTTATCGCTCGATCACAGCATCTCCATCCCACATTGTTAGCGGCAAAGGTCAGAACTGATCAAAAATGTTACAGGACGAATAATAACAAGAAGCTGCACGCAGCTTGAACTCCGGCGTATATTTTTTTAACGCGGACGCTCTCGTATACCTGCGTGTTTGGCACATTGCAAACGCACAATCAGATGCGAAAGTACGCACATACAGTCGATGCCATCTAAAATTTCACACGAGTGAACAAAAGTAGAATACGAGTAAACACGAGTGACTTCAAGTAAGCCAGGATACCCTAGGATAACACAAGTAGTTCAAAAATGTTCGGATTCAAATACTTTGATGATCTGATCTAAACCTCCATACGAGTCAGAACACGAGTGCCTAACGCTTCATAATTTAAATAACAAAAAACTATAATAAAATAATAATAATAATTGTTTATCGTCTCAGGTGTTTCGAGTTATCAGTGCG
The DNA here is from genome assembly GCA_030867875.1 of Actinernus sp. WN-2022. Taxonomy (NCBI): domain Eukaryota; kingdom Metazoa; phylum Cnidaria; class Anthozoa; order Actiniaria; family Actinernidae; genus Actinernus; species Actinernus sp. WN-2022. The sequence goes on along the minus strand of JAOWCC010001679.1, from coordinate 52,098,974 downwards.
GTAATCTCGTTTTGCATTTCAGGGCTACCTTTTCTTATCCTAGGGTACCCTGTGTAAGTTATTTCGGGTTACCTGTGTTATCAGTGCGGTTTCTTCTATTTAATTTCTGGTTACCTGTGTTATCCTATCTGGGCCCAGTTGTATCGGGTTACCTGTGTTTTCAGTAAGGTACCCTTTGTTTGTATTTTCGGCCTACCTGTGTTCATATCGCTATTAGTATGCACACAGCCAGATCACTGTTAGTACACACGCACAATCAGTGGATTTGAACAACAGAATATTGGCAATTCAAATGTAATTCACTGCAATAAATTCAATCCAAGGACTTATTCACAATTCTATTGATCTTTGGAAAAAATTGTCCAGCTAAAACTATGTCAGTAAATGATGAGTGTGAATGAAAAACATCAATTTCTTAGTCATAATAATCGTGTAATTCCTAATGAGAAATTCCTTTTAAGCCAGCTTCTCAAACTCACAGACTGTTAGGCGAACCCACTTTAGCTTATAAACACAAACGGTTTGGAATTCAATGTCAGTTAGTTAATTGACCTTTAAAATAATTGATCCAGGTTCTCTAAATCACAGAGATCTTAAAATTAAATATAGCGATAATTACAACGAAAAGTACATTAACAGACAAATTGAGAGGAATTGAAATCAAAAAGAGTTTACTTACGATTTCGAATGTCGTCACTGTTCGAATGTTGTGCCTTTAAACGCTGTACGAACGTTGTGCGTATCGTTGTGTTACGCATATGCATGCCTCCTGCTTTAACAGTCGATCAATTAATTTAATTAACAAAAATTATATTAAAAACATTTTTTGTTTGATCGGTCTTAGCAGTTTCGGGTTGCCTGTCCTCACTATGTATTTTGGTTCTACCTGTGTTGCACTGAGTTATTTCGGATTACCTGTGTTGCCAGTGCGGTACCCTCTCTTAAAATATAATAATAATAATAATAATAATAATAATAGATTTATAAAGCGCTGTTTCTTCAAAAATCCAAAAGCGCTTTACATTCTGTAAAAACATATTAAAACTATAACCACTGATGTAGTTAAAAAAATTAAATTACACCATGAATAGTATGCGCGCTTAAAAATAAATGTTTTAATGGAACTTTTAAAATCAGTCAAAGATTGAATAATCTAAGCCTACCTCGAACTTAACTTTCAACAAACCTGTTTCCTTTCATTCCACAATGAATAATAATCTCATAAAGTAAGCTTTCAATAAATTTGCCAGTCTCTGAATGAAACAGCTAGATATTGTCCAATTTCTCTCACGAGTCACGGCAGAAGACAGTCTCAAGCTACAAAACTTGAATTTTGATCCTCTTCACAGTAACGTAATTTAACGTCTCAGATATTATATATATTCCTACTTCAGCTAGCGCTGTGCATTTCAAGTACTTTTTCCTCTCTCTTTGCTGGCAGTTCATGCTTCTTGTTCGTGTAGTTGCCCCACTGAGCCGTAACCAGAAAACGAGCACAACATTTCAGTTGGCATACACTGAAAACATCTGGTAACTAAGATTTGTAAAAATCTTAGCGGATCATGTAAATATTCCGCTTGGCTCAATGAGGGTTTCTGCCGTCAAAGTTCATTTTTTGTTTCAGTTTTCCCCATATTAACAGACATGTATAATGCCTCGAGCTCTCAATCCAGTAGAAAGACTCTGGTTATTCTGTCGTAAAACATGCCTTAGCTGTACAAGACCTGACCCAAATTTAGGTTGTATTGCATAATTGCCCACGATGGAATAGATTTCTGACAATGACTCATTGAAATTGATATCTCCTTGTCTCGCCTAGTCTGAGAGCTTTGAACTTTCTTATCTGAGCGCGCCTGACGAAATCTAACCTTTGATTATAATTCGATACCCGTTTATATCCAAACGCGTTTGGATATTGTATTTCGCTTACGTTAATTTCTAAATGTACATTGAATCTGTCCAGACAGCGCTGATCGAATGTATTACGTTGTTCGTGTATTTTTATGGTCAATAACAGTTCCTTTACAATAATTATAGGGTTAGAAAGTAGTTAAAATTACCGATAGCGCATCGAAGTCTCGCACGTTGCTCATTCCACATTCCCGTAGTGGTAATTATTCGGTGATGATTTTATGTAATGTAAACAGTGTTAAAAAGATCTATAACGTTTAATGCGCATGCCTCCTGCTTTATCGCTCGATCACAGCGTCTCCGACCCACATTGTTAGCGGCAAAGGTCTGAAGTGATCAACTTCTGTCGTTGACAGAATAAAAAAAAAGAGTAATAAAAAAAAAGGGAAAGACTGTATTTTAAGACTCCGGCGGCTGCCTAGCAGCGCCGGAGTAAAAAGAGACACAGACTGCATTTTAAGACTCCGGCCGATGCCATAGCAGCGCCGGAGTAATAAAACGAAACTCGACGAGGCTTCAACATCAAGATCTGGTGTGAAATCCTTGTTATATGATGCTAGGAAGGTAACAATAGGTAGCATGATAAAACAGCAGAACAGAAGTTAAAAGATGATCTGAAATTGATGGGTTTAGCACAAATGGCATCTGGAGATATTATCCAATCAACTGTTGTCGCTAAATTTGGTAAATGCCAAATTGGATCGTATTTATCATACCAAGTTGGATTTATCGAATCGAACTTTAAAGCAATAGCAGATATTGAATGTGTTCCCCGACTCCTTGTTTTGATTGAGGGTCACAGTCCTATCCAGAGTTCCCTCTAAGGAATATAGAGGAAATGACCCTTCCAGACGGTTTAAGTGACAATGAAATAATGGGTAATAGACAAACTACGACTAGACAAAGATGGAATAAACCTAATTGAAACAGAAACAAAACAACAAGCAGACTGTAACAAGTGGAAAGATGAGCGCAAATACATATTTACATATTTTTAATTTCAAGACGCAAACGAAACCATGAGACATTTGCAGACACACTCATGCACCCCATATCAATTTCTTCAAGGTATTTAGAGCATGTAAAGAAGTTCTAACCAGTTGCTCTACAGCAGTATGAAAAATTTATGCACAATAGGAGAACACCTGTTCAAGTGTTATTTAGTGGCTTTGTTGTCTCTGAAGGCTATCCGATTCTGGGAGCCTCTCCAGATAGTAAAGTGATTGATTCAGGCTGTGTAGATCACTTTGGTCTTGCCGAGGTGAAATGTCCATACACAAAATACAATGTCACTCCCTTGGATGCATGCTCTGACTCTATTTTTTTAATGGAAAACTGAGTGACAATGAATGCAGGTTGAAGGAGGATCATCAATATTATGCTCAAGTACAGGGACAAATGGCCATAACGGAGGCAAGATGGTGTGACTTTATTGTGTATACAAGTAAAGGACTCTATGTTCAAAGGATTCCTTTTAATCATGTTTATTGGGGGAAGTTAGTACAGGATCTGAACTGATATTATTTCAGCCATTTTATTAAGTTTGCAGCTGTGGATATGTTTAAAGAAACTAGTCAAGTAACTAATTAAACCAATGTTATTGTCATGGGACTATAGAGGCTTTGCACGGTCACGTGTCGGCAGCCATGACAGGGGGCAGGAACAATAAAATCTTTTTACATTAGAAAGAATCGAAATCCTCAGGTTAAATATATATATATATATATATATATATATATATATATTACATTTTTATTCCTGTATAATGTATCATGTGGGTTTTAGATTATTAGCTTTTTCTGTTTATTGATGTAATTAGTTTAGATTGGAGGGCCACAAGTTTATCAGTATGTGACTGTTTTTTCGTGTCACCCTCGGTAAATAAAGTCTTTTGATTTGATTTGAGGGAAAGATATTTTATTGTTCCTGCCCCCTGTCATGGCTGCCGACACGTGTCCCCATTTAGTGTCTTACTTTCATCCTCGTTGTAATCTGCTGAAACATTAGTGTCTGAACACCGCCAGTAGGTAATATTTTCTCCACTCTCTCCAGGATCCAGGAATATATAAATTGCCATGAACGTCTCCCATTTCTGAAAACCAGTGTAGAAATTTATAGCAGCGTTGTTTGATTCAAATGTATCGATTGTAAACAATCTACTTTTAAGAACTTCATTTCGCCGCTGCAAATCCTCTTGTTGTGATTTAAGATCAATTATTTCATGTTCGAGTGGTTTTATATTTCTGTTATTGTTCGTAATTATCTCTTGACAATACACCTCTTGTTCAGAGAGGTCTGTCTGTGTTCCTACGTCTTGAGTAAAACATTCATCTACAGTTTCGATTACCTCGGCCTGCTCCTCGCTATTAGAAATATCGCTTATACTGTCAGTGCTAGCTGAGGGCTCAAGTGTAAATAATTTTTCTCTTGGTGGATTTCTCTTTCGAGGCGAGGTACGAATCCAAGGGAATATCGAAGATTCTGCTCCAGGATTCAAAACAATCTTGCTTGCAATGGTCTTCTTGAGATCGTTTTCTCTAAAATGTCTTGAATAAACCTTTGTTCCTTTGTTTATCTTGAACTCTTTGCCTTCATCTCTTCTTATGGCGTGTAGCCAAATCTTCTTTAGGTCTTTACGAGTAGGAAATATAAAGTATGAAACTTTGTTTCCTTCCTCGTCACGATAGCCTTTCTTCTTGCATTCCGGGTACACAACAGTGAGTGGGCATTACAATAAAATATGTTAAAAAGACAAATAAACTTTTCGTACAGCTCGTATAGACAAGGAAAACGCTTAAATCTCTGTGTTTGTGCCTTAGTTTCGCATCAACGAGGCCTTTGTGGCCTCGTTCCCATGCAAAACTCGTAACCAGTCCCGCGCGCCGTCGGCCATTATGAAAGTCGTGTATATAAGTTGCTGAATTTGATCGTGTAACATCTTGATTTACCATTGTCTTTGATTCTGTGATGGCTATAATCCACAAAACTAGTTCGTAGTTTCCAGCAAATTTGTCTTTTGAAGTGAACTCATGAAAGCGGTTCCTTTCGATCAATTGTCACTCGCCGTGGCAGACTTTTCAGTTTTGCTTATTTCCATTATTTTTCGTTGCATTTCCTCTATACGAGGTATCGAAAGTGAAGACTGCTGCTTCAACTTGAATTCTAGTGTGTATTTGGACTTTTTTTTCGGTATTTCTATCCTTTTAGAAAATCCATTCTTGTAGTCCCTGCAAGTCTCGTGTCGAGTCGGTTTGTACCTTAGTGACACGTGATTATGCAAAACTATCCTGTCGCGCGGGCTTGTAAAACTTATAAAAGGATCCGAAGTCAAACTATTATTGTCTAGTTTTAATTTCTCTGATATTCACTGATGAAATTATACTAAAACAATTATTCACTTCGTCTCGGTAAATATTCACCAATAGTCGCTGAGACTGAAGTGAATAATTGTTAAATCAAATTGTTCAAATTCTTAACTTTTATAATTGAAAGTGAAGTACTTCAGTATTTATATAGTTCCTGTTATAACAGGAGCCCATGGTTATGGGCTCCTGATTGTAATGAAGCGATATCACTTTTGATATTTGAAAATTAAACGCCTTCATTTCAAAATTGCTTTATTCTTCTATATTTCATGTTCGGTTGAAATGGCAAATTACTTAAACAACGAACTCCTCTCCGATCTTAAAAGCACTCTGTAATATCGAAGTTATTTTTCTTATGTCCCCTCAAACTCGGCTTTTTTTTCGGAGTCCACCCATCCCTTAAATCCACCGCACACCACCCGCCCGACCACCCCGCGACCACCCCACTCCCCGATAAAAAATGAACAGTCCGTAAGTAACGCAATTTATTGAACATATTGAAGGAACATCCATCATCGATATATTTAATATTTGCTCAACTATTCCTAATTAGTTATTAAATTAAGAGACTGGTGTTAATGTTATATTTCTTTGAAGCAATGAACTAGATGCAATCAAGAGGAGCTCGACAACATCCAATACAAATATGACAAATATTGTCAGCATAGACCATGGAGAGTCAGCTTCCACTCCTGTGTACGAAACACTAACAGACTACCAGCAACTAAACAGCTCCAAGACCGAGACACATTATCAGGAGTTAAAGGCGGCTAATCGCAGTGGTCCCGAAGGTAATGACAGAGTGTACGAGGTGCTAGAAGACTATGCAGATGCAAAAGAAGAGGTACAAGATACACAACCACATAAGGTGGAGCTGGCATTTAATAACCTCAGCTAATCAGAGATATTCAACATCGCAGGCAGCAAAGTTTGATACAGATAAATACAAAATAACAGTTGTATACACTTTTGTTAGTTACAATGACCAAATAAACGTGTAAGAATAGGAAGAGGTAGTGACGTCACATTCCCCAAGAAAACAAATTGGCCAATAAAATTATGTTGAAATTGTTTATGGAAAAGAACAGTTACTGATTATGTACTTAATATTTCTTTAAAATTTAATTTTCACTTAATTGATCATAAAATTAATGAATAGTTCATTCTGTTTCAGCTTAACCAAAAATGTGATGGCGAAAGATCGTTTCATAACCAGATTAAACTACAATAGAAGAAGAGCAAGGTATACGAACATTTTGGTTTTACCACCTTGTTGGTTATTCCAGGAAATATATGGTCTTTCAACCAAAATATAGGCGCAACACCTCTTGACTTGCGTCTGGTAACCGCTGGTTGTTCTATGTTATACACGGCAGCCATTTAGAATGGATGAAACAACCTGATAAACAAATATCGCCTGTTTTTTTAAATCCTTATTTCTGAAAAGTTTAATGTGAAATGAAGCGCAAAAGAAGTAAAAAACAAGTAAAAATAGCGAAAGCGAACTTGAAAATAAAAAAAGTATTCCGATACTTTAAATTATCCGCAATGTGATAAATTTAAAATAAAATTATAAGAGTTTGTAACCAATACATATTCCGAAAGTTTAAGGCAGTAGGGTTGAACATATATAACATATATATACAACAATAACACAATAGCCCACTTCCGAGATATGCCTAACTTCCTACATACAAAGGAATCAATACGAGGCTCATTGCAAAATGCCAGCAGGCCTTCACCTCTCAAAACCTTGCATTTTATTGGACCCCATTTGGACTGCACTGACAAAGAATTCCATTGTTTTAGGGTTAGGGTTTGTATTGTTTCAGGGTTAGGCATTGTTTGGATAGCCAGTACTATTCCATGTTCCGAGGAGGTGAAGGCCGCCCCCAAAATGCTCAGTCGTTCATGACAAGACTACAGCACTTTTGTAGTTTGTCACGAACGACTGAGCATTGCTGGTTCCTTTGTACATAGGAAGTGAGGCATATCTCGGAAGTGGACTATTAAAGAGCCACAAAACAGTCTAGCATTGTTGTGCATATCTTCCAGTCTCCACGGCATTAATAAGCCCTGTGAAAACAAGCAAATATGGACCTTATTCACACGGCGGCCATGTGTAATCCCAGGAGTATAAAAACCTTTGATTTGCACGCGTGAACTCGTTCTGAATCTGCTCAGTACGAGGCTACACGTGGGAAATCTATTGTTTTAAGCCAATATGGCCGCCGTGTGACAAAAGCCCATTGTTGTGGAAACATTTGTGAATGTCAGTGTTTCCCTAAATGTTTCCTAGTTTGCCCGCGCACTAAACATTTGTGAATTTCAGTTTCCCTAAATGTTTCCTTGTTTACCCGCGCACTAAACTTTTGTGAATTTCAGCGTTTCCCTAAATGTTTCCTATTTTACCCGCGCACTAAACATTTGTGAATTTCAGTGTTTCCCTAAATGTTTCCTAGTTTCCCTGCGCACTAAACATTTGTGAATTTCAGTGTTTCCCTAAATGTTTCCTAGTTTACCCACCCACTAAACATTTGTGAATTTCAGTGTTTCCCTAAATGTTTCCTAGTTTACCCGCGCACTAAACATTTGTGAATTTCAGCGTTTCCCTAAATGTTTCCTAGTTTGCCTGCGCGCGCGACAAACATTTGTTGCGGAAGCAAAATTTGTTTTCGAGAAGCAAAAATGTTCCTGTAAATTTCAGAAACAGTTTACTCTGAGAAGCAACAATGTTGACTAGATTCCAGCGTTGCGCATGCGTAAACTTTCTAACATGATTAAGGCGCATGCGCCAGCATTTGTTTCTCGTCAAATGTTTGTTGGTTTGCTCTGCGAAGCAGCAAAACATTTTTCTTGCTTCCCGCTCGTTTGCTTACCCAAAAACATTATCAGTAACAATGTTTCCGTAATAATGTTTCCGCAGGCCTTTAACTCAAGCAAATATGTATATTATTCTATATTTTACTGGGCATATGCCAACAACCGACTGATAAGCTTGACATAATATTTTGGGATAAATTTGGCCATTTGTCATATTCACTTTCGAACATATTGTTCTAAAGATTCGAAATGTGAAGCCCTAATCCATTCATAACTGGTATATTTCAGAAAAATTGAATAAGAAAGGGAATTGAATAATATTTCTGGGTAAAATTTCTAGAAAGAAAACAAGATGCCTTTAAATATCCTCATACAACGATAAAAGCAACGTAACTGGTATTTGTTTATTATCACTTGTTTGTGAGCCATGCTCGGCGGTCCGAATTTTACGCTTGCTAGCTCAATGTGTGAAATAGGTGGTGTCACTGAATACTCGGAGCCATGATACGTCTTGCATACTTGAAGTATACGGGATTGGTACGCAACGTGTCAGCATACTTGTAGTATCAGGGAATGTCGGGAGCTGTATACTCAATGATATAAAGTGTCATGGAATATCACGATCTGGATACCTGTTACACGAAGTGTCAAGGGTGTCTGGGGCCATTATACTCCACAATACCGAGTCACCGAATGTCAGATAACTGTAACTTAAGTCAAGGATATCAAGGATGTTATACTCCCAGATACGTTATATTTAAACAACCTGCGTGATTTTTTTTCCTGTGGCCACGGTCAAGATCTGTAGCTTATTGATATCATCCTGACAAATAGTACTGGAAGAATTGGTTCGTTATATCGAGTTTTCATCATCTATTAACGAAAACTAGTCATAATGACCTCCCAGAAAATCACTGAAATATTCATTTTACCCGAGTTGTCTACTTGATCAGTTTACCAATGTACCACTCTAGCTATATAGATATAGTTAAGCAGTTTATAGTACAATAATAATATTACATGTATATAGCTTAAACCCCCTGGTTGGGAAAAGATTTTCAGATCCCCCCCCCCCCTCCATCAACAATAAATAATAATAGCGTCTTTATTTCGTACAATGGAAAAAACATATCGTACGTTACAATGAGTGTATGACAGAAATTAATTTAAAGTCCGCTTTTTTGCGATTTGAATTGGCGCTTGCGACTTCGTTGCTTGCGCAAACGCTCGCTTCGATCGCCTGTCCCCAGGATAAAAAAAAATATTCGCTTGCCTGAAAAAACAAATTTGTGGTAGACTTGTGGCAGTCAATAAGTGTGGTTCTGCTACTGGAGTAATTGGGTTAGGGTTTGCCAAAGGATCGTGGTGAAATGGCTCAGAAGCAGCCGCAGTGTATTAGCCGATAAAACCTCGGGTAACTCAAGGCCTTTTCTCTAATATAGAATGGCTTTTTGAAATATTTCTCTAATCGAATTGAAAATCTTTTTTTACGATTAGATTTTTCCCATAAATATGAGGAGATGGATTTTGGCAAATAAATGCTATTTCAGTTTGTCATTTGAACATGAATATCTCCTCAGATTTATGGCAGATCTCTACAAAACGTTACAGATTTACTATTTTCAGTGTGATAAATCTAATCGTAGAAAAACATTTTTCGATTAAGGAAATATTTCAACAAGAAGCTGCATGCAGCTTGAACTCCGGCGTATCTTATGTAACGCGGACGATATCAGATAAGGCTGCGTGGTTTTTATATTACAACGTACAATCAGATGCAAAAGTACGCACACACAGCTGATCTCATCTAACACTCCACACGAGTCAGAACACGAGTGAACACAAGTAGAACACGAGCGACTTAAAGTAAGCCAGGGCACCCTAGGATAACACAGGTAGCCCAAAAATACTAGGATCCAAATACTAAGATGATATCATCTAAAACTCCACACGAGTCAGGACACGAGTGAACACGAGTGCACAGCGGTTTATAATTTAATTAACAAAACAATTTATAATAAAAAAATTATATAATGATAATTGTTTTATCGTCTTAGTTGTTTCGGGTTACCTGTGTTATAAGTGCGGTACTCTCTTTTTGTATTTCCGGGCTACCTGTGTTATTCTAGCTTGGCTTAGTTTTGTCGGGTTACCTTTGTTTTAAGTAAGGTCCCACTCATTGAATTTTCGGGCTACCTGTGTTCACAACAACAACAACAACAGCTTTATTTGTACCCTAGATTGTGTCATATAAATACAAACGATAGACTTGAAATATTGAGAGTACTGGGAGGCCTGAAATAGTATGAGACTAATCGAGTCAGGCATCCCAGAAAATGTAGGTTTAAATATATTTTTTTGGGGTCGAAGCAAAGCAAAGCAAAACACACGCTAATTATACGTTACAAACATTAATGGAAGCTATTAGTAGTAGGACAAGAAAATGACATTTGGAGGCCTGATTCTACTGGTATAAGTATATACAGAAAAAAATTGAAATATATGTATTAGTAGAAGTTGATAGAAATTCGAATCTTAATATTCTGAAGAAAACTTTTGTTTCAGTTTTGATTTGAATGACGTTTTGGAGTTCAGATTTCTGAGGTCTTCACTAAGTGCATTCCAGATTATGACACCCTTGTATCTTAGACTGAATTTTCCAAAATTAGTTCGAATTTGTGGAATGAAAGGTGCAGACTTAGATGCTAATCTGGTATTATAATTATGGACCTTAGAAGTTTGAATAAAGAAAGTATCAAAAGCTGAAGGAAGATTATGGTTATGATAATCAAATATAAAGATGGAAATCTGTAGAGAGATTATATCAAGGAATTTGAGAATGTTTAGTTTCTTAAATAACAGGTTAATATGAGCATCATAGTTAGATAATGTAATGATCCGTATGTTTTCTTTTGCATGACTATGAGATTTTTTAGTGTAGTAGGGTAGGTGTTTCCCCAGGATAAGATACCATATGTAAGATAAGGATATATTATTGAATAGTAAATTTTAATTAAGATATCTATGTTAACATAGTGTCTAATCTTTGAAATGATTCCATTACCTTTAGAGATTTTTTAGATACTTCGTGGACTTGGTATTTCCAATTTAGATTAGCATCAATTAAGACCCCAAGATATTTAACATAAGGTTTATTAGATAAGTTTTGATTATTTATGGAAACCTTAATGGGAAATGCTTTTTTTTGTGATGGGTGAAAGATAACGAAATGTGATTTATCTACATTTAATGATAGTTTATTAGTGTTTAGCCAATCTTTGACTTTAATCAGTTCATTGTTTACAGTACGTTCAAGTTTGTTTAAATTTTTATCGGCAAGAAATAAATTTGAGTAATCAGCAAATAAGTGAAAATTAAATAAAGTAGAACAGGAAACAAAGTCATTGATGTAAATGAGAAACAATAAGGGACCAAGTACAGAACATGTGGGACACCACAAGGTATAAGCCTGACACCAGAGGATGAGCTACCAATAGAAACAAACTGTCTTCTATTGGATAGATAAGAACAAAACCATTTTTTAGGTAGCCCCCTTACCCCATAATAATCAAGTTTTTGGATGAGAATTTGATGATTGACTGTATCGAAGGCTTTGCTGAAGTCTAAAAAGGCTCCGCATGCATAGCAACCCTGCTCAATAGCTTGTTGAATTTTATCAATTATCATTAATATGGCATGAATTGTATTGTGCTTACCCTTGTAGAAATTCAGTACACTTGAAGTATATACTTCAATTGTACTTAAAGTATACTTCAAATGTACTTTTGAGAAGTATACTTTAAGTAGGCCACTTTTGAACACTTCAAAAAGTATACTTCAAGTATACTTTCTAGTGCTATACTTCAATTGTATATAAAGTATACTTCAAATGTACTTTTGAGAAGTATACTTTAAGTAGGCCACTTTTGGACACTTCAAAAAGTATACTTTAAGTATACTTTTTACTTCAAGTATACTTAAAGTATACTTTCTAGTGCTCTGTAAAATATGCTGCTTCAAGCAGTATACTTATTCACATGAAGTATACTAGAAGGCAGCATACTTTTTGTGAAGTAACTAAAATTATGCACACCTGAATAGTCAGTGCTTTTGAGATTCCATATGTTTGTCATAGATTTTCAATTTTTTTATCCCAGTTATATGACTGAATTGGTCATATGTTCAAAACATATGACATCTGATAATTATGGTGTTATCTGGGGTACATGTGACAATTATATCAAAACAGAGAAATTAAAGACTAAGAACATACATAATAAAATAGGATTTATTAGATATAATTATTTTTTATTACTTTAATTGATCATTAAGCCTATGCTACAAGGTACATGGCCAGAAATGCCATTATTTTGCAGTATTATTTTTGCAGTCTGATTCACAAAATAATAGTCCAACTGAAACTGACCATAATTTGATTTGTAATAATATTGACTTCAACTTTTGTTTTTGGATGTTTCAATAACATTGCATGGACTCAGCTGGCATATACACGACTTTCATAATGGCCGCCTCCTAATTTGCATATGTGATTTCCCGTTTCGGTAGTTTATCCACATGTATAGAAAATATAAACATTGCCACGTGAAAGAGCATGTTGACATTAGTGAACTTGTGAAAGTTGAAGGCTGTAGCTTATAAAGCAATGAAGTTACATCCAGTTGAAATTAGAGAGATTTGTATGAGAAAAACAACGGAGGCCTTTATAGCCTCGCTTTCATATTTTTCTGCATTACAAATGCTTATATCTCAACAGCAATTTTCCACATTGCTCCAAAACTCAAAACAATTACTAGTTATAATGTGATCTTTCATGTGGTAGCATTGGTTTCCCCCTACAGATTTATCTTCCAAATTATGTAAATTAGGAGGTGGCCGGAGGCGGCCATTATGAAAGTCGTGTATAGTTTGTTGCCTTGCTCTCCTTGGAATCAGCATTCTTCAGTTTCATCTGTCTGCTTTATTGTTCTACAAAATACAAATGTATATAGTATATAGATTACCAACCAGGCATGATCATGAGGTGAAGATATTCATAAATAGGAGCTGCTCTTTTTGGCCTGTTTGCAGATGCATCTACATGCACACAGAGTTATACTACTTATATTATTTACAAGCTGTAGCAGTTCCCCACACATATTGTAAATTCCTAAAAATTCAGCTAATTTGGGGTGTGGTTAATATAGCCGAGTACTTTCCCAAAAATAAACTAAAGAAAACAGTGAGGTGGTCGAAGTTAGGGGTGTGGCTTATAAGTGGTAAACTATGGTATAATGTGCAGTGATTCCAAGCCAAAGACAGGATTCGTATTTCCAAAGATTAAGAAATGATTGAGACCACCTATGCTTTGGAAGCAACTGCACTTATAAATAAGCTACACATATCAGAATACTACATTTATACTTACAATAATGTATGGACCACATAATAAATATATACATGTACATTGTAGATGCATTATTACTGGTATATCAACTTGAGTAAGAAAAAGCAGCATCTCTTTGGCACTAATATTCAACATTTTATTGGCATACATGTCACTTGCATATTATGCACTTATCAATTGAAATTGGGTAGGTGGGAATATGGGGGATTTTGTGGTGATTATAACCAGTTTTTGTGGCCCCAGGGGGTCGAATATTTTACTTGATTTGTTTCAAAGTTTGTGGGAGGGGTGGGGATTTGACTGCATGGAGCCCAGTTCATTTGTGGTGGCTTTTGTCAGTTAAGTGTTTAGCCGTTGTTGTTTTTCGTTTTTATACAAAAATGTCATATACCACTGGACCATCAAAGTTCCAGTGTGCTCCATGGCCAGCTGTACTCTTTGTGCTGGACATCAGATGAAGTATTAAATTAAAGTGCAATGATTGCATGTAACAATCCATGATGCAAAATAGAGTGGTTCCAGCCACTTTCAGTATTTTGGACTTACAGGAGGGAGAGCAGCCTCAGATAAAGTGGTTCTGCCCCACCTGCAAGCAAACTTAAAGTTGAACAGTCTTTCAAATGGCCATCCACACTAGCCTGCAAACAGGCCTGTTGCACTCACTGCTACATGTATGCAATCAACACCAGTATTTTGTGTTATATTTCAGATACATGTATAGCTGCATATTCACCTTAGTTTTAGTGCTATAAAAATACATAAGCTAGCTAGACAAGAAAGAAACTTGTTCTAGGTGAGGAGTTGGTCCTTTTCTTACATTGGAGCATTTTTCAAATGAAATTCCCACCTTAACCAGGGTTTCAATAGATAAGTGAATTATATATACACCATAAAATAACTGGTTACTTTATGCTGTAATTCATCAATACAAAAAATAACATGGCTCAAATTGCATTTAAAAACTAAAACCATACCATTGTCTTGCAACTGATTTAAGTTTGATGTGCAATTAGAGATAGACAATAATTATTATTTGACATACTGATTCGACACAATCATTCTGAGCAAAATTATGCTTGTTCCGCAATGCATGTTGGCAGTCTGTTAGATACTTAGAATACAAAAAAAGCAACTAAATAATTTGATTTGGTACGTCAATACCATGGTAAACCAGTGAGCCTGGTTACAAAGCATGTTGAATAGTTGTGTCGAATGAGTATGTCAAATGATTGCAGCCCTATACATGTAATGACTAAACTGCAGAATACGTACAATGCCACTTAAAAAGATCACTTGAAAACTTCTCTAAATTCTCCATTATAGTTCAGGTGTATTTACAGCTGATTTTAGGTTTAAAATGGTTAGTTTTTTTCATTTGGGTGTTAGGTTTTTAGAAGGTAAAAATGAATTATTAATTAGCCAAGTGGTGTTGTATTCTGCAGTTACTAGTTGCTCCCTGATTCGAAAAGCTAAATAAACATGAAATGATTTAATTAACACACGAAAACTATCATTCTGACTAGTTTGTCATGGTGTTATTACTAACTGCATGTATGTACATAAATGTAAGGACTGTCATTTATCCCTTTACTGCATGTATGTATGTAATTGTATGTATATTGGCAGGCCTATGCATGTGTAAAAAATAATCAGATCGAGTGCAGATCAGATTTAAGGTAGAAATATTACGGCTCCGAAATACACACAAAATTATATATAAATTAAGTGCATTAATGTATATCACTACATACATGTAGTACATGGACATGGTACATGTACCTAATCTAAGGCAAGTGATCGAGACTCGTGATCAGAATGCTATAATAATTATTAGGGGGAATCCCATATCCCCGAGTTTGGAATCGAGTCCGAGTTAGAGTTAGAGTCCGAGTTGGAATCCGAGTTGGAATCCGAGTTGGAATCCGAGTTGGAATCCGAGTTGGAATCCGAGTTGGAATCCGAGTTAGATTCCGAGTTAGATTCCGAGTTAGATTCCGAGTTGGAATCCGAGTTGGAATCCGAGCTTTAAGTGGAATCATGTTTTCTTAACAGCTTAATCGATAACCAACAATATTCGTGTTCTTTAATTTACTTATTATTTTTATCACGTGAGTTTGCATCTCGCACGAGGTTCTTTTTATCCTTGATCATGGAGACTATTTCAAGCGATGAGGAGTGCGGCGCGGTCCCGAAGTGACTAAATAATAATTTTCAAGAGCACCCAACGAGTACTTTTTGAAATTCGTTTGAAACCAGTTGTGTGCAGCTCATCTAGCCATTTTAGGGCGCCTACTATGTCTTTTGACGTATTCTAGAAAGCTATTAGCTGTTCGGATTTTCTAGGTGGAAATCGCGTCAACCGAAAATACTATGGCAAAATATTCCCGGCCTACGAATTTGTTAGTAGTCTAGAACAGAAACAAGATTTTTCTAGCCCAAGTAACTTCATGTTACAAAGTTTTGTGGAGGTACGAATGTTTTAGGGATTCTTTTTTCCTTTAGGCAATTCTTAGGGAATAAAAATGTGTTGTTCTGACTCTATTGATCAGACGAATTGGGACGTACGAATATTTTAGGGGAAACCTTTTAGTCTCCCCTTTCTTCTATAATTTTCTACTGATTGAAAACAAATTTTCTAGCCAGTTTTTCAGAAAACAATTTTCTAGGGACAATTTGTTTTCAAATCCGAAAGTTTTAGACTAACTTACTCTCCCGAACAGCTTTTTAACCGAAAACTTCGTTGGGTGCCCTTGAATTTTGTCAAGGCATGCATGAAACTAATAAGTGCGCGGTCCCGAAGTGACTGAATAATAATTTTGCTAAGGCATGACACTTCCTATTGAGATTCACTCCAAATTCAATCATTTTAGAACGACAAACTGATACTAAATTATTCTAGCTGACTAGCAGGAGTGGCGAGGTATTCTATACTTTAGCCAAAGTGCGTACTTCATATTTTTACTAATTCTCTATCCTTGTCCTCAATCATTATCCTAGGGACCACCATGACCATGATACTGTTAATGTAAGCTTGCTTAAGCCAGAAAAAATCCACGATGAATCATATGGGTATGTTCGCCTTTTCTGCACAATTATTTTGAGGAAAGGAATTGTTTTAGCTGAGCTCACAGTGAATGAGTTTTGTTGAGAAAAGAGCTACATGTAGCTCTTGAAGGATCTCCAATATACTAGTGTATCATGAAGTGTGTAATAAAATAAAATGGTCACGTATGTTAGGCCTGCGAAAACAAATATATTTATTATTCAAACCCACATGTTAAATGTCCCCCACAAATGCCAGGGGGATGGGAGCCAGAGGATGAGCAGGTTTGGAAAGCAATAGGACTCAACAACAACTACTTATTTATGTCACTCAAGATGGAAATGAAGTTTTGTTTACAATGTTAATTTCAAGGATTACCCCACTTAGTCATACTATACCTTCGTTTTTATGTAAGCCTTATGCTTTTATGACACAAGCGCCCTTTACCGGTTGTTTCTGAAGTTAGATGTTTCATTCATAATTATTAGTGTTTGTTACACGCTGTTTCCTGTTTCACGGCATGTTAGGAATTTTGCAAAAAAGTCATTGTCTAGCTTAGGCGTAAGTCAAAATATTAACTCTCAATCAAAACTAAACACACTGTGGTTTTAAATTTTAAATGGGCTTGGTTCATAACCTATTGACTTTGTAGACGGCCGTATATTTCAGTGTCATGTTATACGCCATACCATTCCGGTTTCTTGTATTATATATTACATATTATATATGTTCAACATATTGACTTTGTAGATGACCGTATAATTGTCATTTTTATTTAACATGTCATGTTATACATACCATACATAATAATTGGTAAATTAGTACTACATGTATGTAGTACTACTAGTACTAGTACTGTTAAATTGTTCGATGTTTGATGGGTTCCAAGTTACGCCAACGGCCAACTTGCACTTGTCTTGAACTTCAAGTTTAACGTTTAGCACAGCAAAAGCCAAAGGGAGCACGGAAAAGTAGTTTTCTAGCTTCATTCTGATCCCTGAATAACTTAAATTGTCATTGTATGTACGTACATGTGCAAGCTCAGCGTCCGCCATCTTGGAAAATTTGGATTGGAAGGGAGGGGATGTTGGATGTGGAGAAGAGTCATTTTTTTCTTTCTCCCACCCCTCCCCCCGAAGCACACTTTTTCAAGATGTGGACGCTGTGGAAATAATTAGTTAATATATAAATTAAAATAGGGCTGTATATATTTGTTGAGTCTGAATAACTGATGCTGTGGCTTGTTGCTGCTTACTTTAACAGTTGCCTGTGGATCAGCCAAACTACAAACGACCCAGACTCGACGTATATTTACCGCTTAAGTATGTTGGGTTACCTGTGGTATCATGTGAATTCTACGAAAATCTTCAAAAATTAAATATTGATACTTTTCCGAAGTTGTGTGAGTGGTGTTTGGGCGATTTTGGGTCTTCAAGCAGTTTATTAGGCCGCGACGTTATGACGGTTGGCCGCGTGTGTACCTGTTTACACACGCTGCCAACTTTTAATTGAACGCCCAAAAACCATTCACACAACTTCGGAAAAGTATCAATATTTTATTTTTGAAGATTTATTTCATAGAAATCGGAAAAGAGAATTCACAAGGAGCAATTATAAAAACGCTTATGAACTGAACAGATCTATATACCACAGGTAATCCAACAGACTAATAAGCGGCAAATATACGTCGAGTCTGGGCAGCCTGTGGTGAGACTTCCATCTCATCTGAATAAAAAATCGGCAGGTTTTTAATCCACGCCCTTTTGTCCACAGGCAGAGTTGTCCAGTATTTGGGCCATCCTCTTTAATAAAACTTGCAACATTTACGTGGAGTATATCTCGACTGATTTACATGTAATAATACGTTACTAATAATTCGTCTCATCGGCTATATAAATATCCCCGGGGGAGGTTGAAACTCTTGAAATAACGGCAAAAATGACCTCTCGATCCACAATTTTTACGTGAATGTGAAGTAAACGAGCGTGGCGGAATTGTTTTCCACTGTTGTACTATATTCAATGTAAGTACTTTATTAACGTAAACTGAAAATCTGACGTTTTCCGTACATAGCAAAAACTCTGACTCGGATTCCAACTCGGACTCCAACTCGGACTCCAACTCGGATTCCAACTCGGATTCCAACTCGGACTCCAACTCGGACTCCAACTCTAACTCGGACTCGATTCCAAACTCGGGGATATGGTACTCCCTTCTTCCCATTATTAGGCGATGAACGTGTACCACAAATTATGATGTACGCGCGCATTAATTTGCTTAAAAATTAACCAAAGGTTTTGCTCTACAACTACAAGACTACATTCATGATCACAAAACACAACTAACCTGCGAGTATCCTGAAGATTCCAATAAATTGATGTGGATTGCGGGTATTAGTCGATCAAATCTCTCACGTATACGTGTGTACATGCTGGAGCTGAGCAAAGACGGTTGGAAATTAACGACTGCAATGTACTGGTGCGCCAGAACTGTTCCGGTTACCTGATTCGCTATGAATATGATGCTTCGACATTCCAAAAATACTCGGTGTTCAATTTCATTAGGAGCGCAGTTTCGTCGATTGAAAAAGTCGGGAAAGCACTCCTCTTTTCCTAAATGCCTGCTTATCCAGAAAGGAAAAGGTTTTGATGGCACGAGAATGAGAAGAACTATAGTCATCAAAAGGCTACGATCACGTCTGCTACGTATCGTGTCCGCCATCTTGTTTTGATGTGTTACTGCTGACTAACTGTTGAAACATGCAGGCGCATTTATACACAGGCTACCCACGGGTAAGGTGTTTGACTGGAAGAAAGAATCGCCTGAAAAAAAAACAGACACAGCCCAATAACTGACAAACACACAGGTAAATTATTATTTATTTTATTTCAATATTTACAGAATTATTACAATTTCTAAAAACTCTACAAATTCCCAGTCAAGTCTTGTAAAATAAATGGTTAATCAAAAACCTTACGGTAGCCTGTGATTGATTATGACTATAAAATCAATATCGCGATCGTTCCACGTTCGTCCGTGGAAATTGTCAATACGAATATTGCCTGTTAATACATTAACTTGCTGATATTTTGCTGTTAAAAAGTATACTTTAAGTATACTTCCCTTTCTGAATGAAACTGAAATATTTGAAAATAAATACTTTCAAACTTGAAAATAAAAGAAGTATACTTCGCTTTTTTGAAGTATAATTGAAGTATACTTCATTTGTACTTTCTATTTCAGTAGTATATATGAAGTATACTTCAGTAGTACTTCTTGTCTTGAAAGTACAAAAAAAGTATACTTTTACTACTAGTCAAAGTATACTTTAATGTACTGAATTTCTACAAGGGTAGAGCGAAATCCATACTGAGAATTTGTTAGCAGGTGATGCTTTTCTAGAAACTCTAGTAATCGTTTATACATTAGTTTTCCCAGTAATTTATTAAATATTGAGAGAAGGGCTATGGGACGATAGTTATTCATATGGGTTTGTAAACCTTTTTTAAAGACTGGAATTACACGTGCCATTTTGAAGCAGTCAGGTACTGATCCGTTCTTGAAAGAACAATTGAAAATAATTTCAAGGGGTTTGGATATAAGATATTTTAATAGTTTAATGATTTTTGCAGGTATACTAAAAGGACCAGATGCTTTGTTATTTGAAAGGTTATCAATTTCTAGTTGGATTTCATTAGTAGTGCATGGGAAAAGAAAGAAACTATTTGATAAAGGAGATTTCATGTAGTCCATTGGAGAATTATTAGTTGGATTTATAGACCTGGCTAAATTTTTTCCTATATTTGTAAAATAATTATTGAAAGAATTTGCTATAGCTGTGGGATCAGTGAGAATAGTATCATTCTGAAGTATAATTTTAGTAGGTATATTGATTTCTTTGTGTTTAAATGCTATAATCTGTTTAATACCTTTCCATATGTATTTTGTGTTGGTGTTGTATTTACTAAAATAGTCATTATAATATTTGTTCTTACTCAGAGCTATGAGATACTTTAACTTGTTTCTATATATCTTATATTTGCTGAAACAGTAGTGACTATTTGTTTTAAGATATTTTTTAAATAAAAATTGTTTTATGTTAATTGATGTGATTAATGCTGGAGTTATCCAGGGTTTGCGAGATATCTTGATCTCTCTATGGGACAATTTTTTTTAAGGGAACATGTTTATCAAAGATTTCATTAGTCTTTGAGAAAAATGTAGTGAACATATCATCAACATTGTTGTTTGGAGACAGAAGATCCACAAAATTAATTGCTTGGAAGTCCTCGATTAGTTTAGTTTCATTTAGATTAGAACAATCTCTTTTGTAAATTTTAGTTCTGGTGTTGGTAGCACATATTTGATTAATTATAACAAAGTTAGGGAAGTGATCAGAGAGGTCAGTTAAGATGTTACCACTTAATGTATAATGCTCCAGTCAATTAAAATATATGTTGTCTATTAAAGTGGCTGAGTGGTGAGTTATTCTTGTGGGTTGAGTAATTAGAGGCTGGAATGAATAAGAATTAAGTGTATTAATATATTCTTCAGTAGTATGGTGTAAATCACAATTTATCAGGTTAATATTACAATGTAAAATCTTCCATTATCACACACACTTTATTTTCTTTACTGACAATATCTAGAATTTTATAGAAGTCAGTTAGGAATGATTATAGAGAGTTGTTTGGATGTCTATAAAAGACTGAACATAATATGTTTTTTTGTTTTGGAATGTCAATTTCGATCCAAATGGATTCATAATCATTTGTGTATGCACTTAGATCATCTCTCTGAATAAAAATAAAATTGTTTTTTATATACATACCAACACCACCAGAGAAATAATGACTTGATTGTGAAATAAATGAGTAACCAGGCAGTGCAATATTTGAAGTAATGTCTTTTCCTGTTTGAAATTTGATTTCAGATAAACCAATAATAGAAAAATTAAAGTTTAGATCAGCAAGCATGTTTTTGAGGCTGTCAAAATTAGCTTGAAGACTACGGATATTACAATGAATTGCAGATAGAGAATTTTCAGCACAGTTTATGATTTCTAAGTTATTATGGAATTCATGTAATGTATAATAAGCAAAATTGGTATACTGGAGAATGTGGGTGTCAAAGTCCAAGTCAGATAAGTTTGAAAAGTTCTCAATAGAAGATAATATAAATTCAAAACTGGATAAATAACTTAGTGTCGCGAGTGAAATATTTTTAGTACATAAACAAGAGGAATTATAATTAAAACATAACTCAAAAAGTTCCTTATCCGTTAAGGTATTAAAAGGAAAAATACTATCTCTACAACCAAGGCAAAGCCAGAGGTCCTGTGTGTTACAATAATATTTGTATGATTTGATTGACAATCTACTACACTTTCGATGAAACCAGTTACTGCAGTTATCACATTCAATAGCGTAACACTTTTCACTGACGTTTTTACTGCAACTAGGGCATCTACTCATCCTTCAATACATTTCTGTATGGTGGCTGCTTGAATTGATATTGCACATTCTTAAGTAGTTAAGAGTATTAAACTCAATTAGGTTGTGGTGAATTACCTCTGAGAAGATTTAAGTCTTGGAAGGAGGTGATGATTTTGGCGGGACTTTCATTGTTCTTACGTAGATACGTTTTACCCGAATTAGTCCATATATACTTGTAGCCCAGTTCAGCTTTGAGCAATAAACACTCTCTGAATATGTCCTTGTTTCCCTTTGTCAGGTTTTCGCTAATAAATATCTTGTTGTGGTTGATGGTAGTGAGGCCTAGATCTTCCGTGGTTTTTAATCTCAATTGACCTCTCCCTCGGTAAAACTCATCGCGTTTATCTCTCTTGACGAACTTTGCTATCACCGCTGGCGAGTATTGAGAGTGTGCCGATTTTGGTAGACGGTGAGCAATTGAGATATCATTTTCAGTAATTTCTACTCCCATCGTTACGTTATTAGCATGCACACAGCCAGATCACTGTTAGTACACGCGTTCGAAATTGCGAACGAAACCATTGTGTTTTCTTTGTGCTGGAGGTCGATATTATGAAATTTGCACTGAATTGAACCGCCACACAATCTACATTTATCTGCGGAGAATCGAACTTGAAAACTAATTATCTCTTCAAAGACGCGCAACACAGAAAAATAAAATAAAATAAAACTTATGTCTTTGAATACATCTTTGTTTAGACGTTTAGTCTCCTTCGCAGCCGTTATTTGCCTTCACCTCTCAAAACCTTGCATTTTATTGGACCCCATTTGGACTGCATTGTTTTAGGGTTAGGGTTTGTATTGTTTCAGAGTTAGGCATTGTTTGGATAGCCAGTACTATTCCACGTTCCGAGGAGGTGAAGGCGGCCCCGTTATTTGTGTCGTTACGCAATGCTTCTCCCAACTAATGGCTGCTTCAACCCGAACAACATTCCTTTCCCTTTGTTGCGACTGCAGCAATCAGTTGTTTCATTAAACCAATCACGAGACAGTAAATTAATCATGACGTTTTCCCCGCGTGAAAATAAATAGCAGTGGTTTCCGTTTCCAGAAAAACAAAAATTTACATTTTCAGAAGAAGTTCTACTTATAGAGTACCGAAGTGATGACGACAAAAGAACACTACATACCAAAAATGAGGTGAATACGATGAAAAGCGGCCAAGATATGAGCATTACAATATATAATTGTCTTTAAAGTGCGCCAAACGTCTTGCGCGTCACCCAAGTTTACCGCCGAAACTAAAAGAAAACATAGCTAATCACCCCTGCTTCTAATTTTAAGTACGTACGCGTATATACGTGAAATGTTTCACGAAAAACAAGAAAATTATTTAAAAGCTAAGCCTTAGACTTTAACAAGTTAACGTTTTCTTAATTTGTAATTCACTTTGAGTTTACAAGGACGATTGAAAGGGTTTCCCATGATCCTTTGAGCCTGCTAGTCCATTTGATACTCACGAACTCACTTTTGTCTATTTTATCTATTATATGGATCAAAGTACAAAGAAGAAGCAGCAGGGGGGCTGAACAGACTTCGATGTCCCCTGAAAAAAGGGCTCTACCCATCTAGGTTTGGGGTGGAGAAGAAAATAAGCAAATGGAATTCAGCAGGGGGGCTGAACCGATTTCGATGTCCCCTGAAAAAAGGGCTCTACCCCCAAATTATTTTCACTAATATTAGGCATATCGACCCCTCTAGGTTTGGGGTAGAGAAGAAACTATACTGTGAAATATGTCACCAGTGGTTGCGCTATGATTCGTATTCTCGGCATTGCAAGAGAATGGAAAACCCTCCAAGCCAGACGTAATCAAATGAAATCTATGTTAATCTATAAAATCTTAAATGAACAATCCGCACCATATTTGAGAAACTCTTTTATTAAAACAAGTGACTGCGATAAACGCTATCAGCTAAGAAACTCCGAAACTGATCTAGCACTTCCAAGACTGCGTACAAATTTCCTCAAGCGAAGCTTCAAATACAGTGGTGCTATGCTATGGAATAACCTGCCAGATGAGGCTAAAAGAGCCAAATCTTTACGGCAATTCAAGAGTGTCTGTTCCTGTTACTGAGTTATGCTGATAGCAGATTTTTACTGATTTTTATCAATATATGTTTTTAATCTGTACATATATTTATTGTTACGCCCCACGTGGAAACCAGCTTACTGTTGTAGTGGCTAGCGTACGGAAATAAAGTTATATGTATGTATGTATGTATGTATGTATGTAAAGAGCCATCTCCAGCAATGTGGAAACGGGCTTCCATCCCACCCAATCGCATTCAAACCGATCCAAGTCGCTGGCAGTTGAACTTTTGCTGAGCAGCAGGGGGGCTCAACAGACCACGATATCCCTGAAATAGAGGCATAGGGCTCTCGATCCTGTGGAAATGTGCCCTAGTTTTCCAAACATGGGGAACGAAAACTATCGGGCAGTTAAAAACTCCATACTTTTTCTCAGCACCGAAATCCAATTTTATCATTCTCTTTCCATGACAACACCGGTCTTTGATGACCACGTTGTTAAATCAATTTCACTCCAATTCAATCCATGGAGTAGGTGGCTCTTGTAAATAGGGCTTCGTCTTAAAAAAAAACGTCCGTTCAATTAGACAATAGAAATATACTATAATATATAGGATGGCACAGTATCTTAGATTTTGACGACATTGTTCCACCCGAAAGCCCCTTTCCAACAGAAAATAGAGGGCTTCTAGAATTATGGCAAAATGAAAAACAATTTAGCAATGCTGCTGCTATCTACTCCACCTGGAAAGTTGGAGAGGGCGATTCTACTATGACTATGCAACGAGCAGCAGGGATTATTCAAAATATTTCAAGTGAATATTGGATTGAGGTGAGGTGGATTAAGTTGGCTTTCGATGGCAGCTGGTTTGTAGAAAAGAGTTATGCTCCATTGAAGAAGGCTAGAAATGTGACAATGGTTCTCAAACTCATTAATAATTCATGAGCTGTTTTAGTCAATCAGAGGGCTGCATTTTGTCACATGCATGAATCTGAATACCCAATGAAACACTCTATGAACATCACTAGTGATTTGGATATCCAAATGTAGTCTATATCCAAATCACTAGTGATGTTCATCTGTGTTCTCATTGGGCATCATTCATGCATGTGTTGGACCTAATTAAGCTACAAGGATTACAGCATAAGTATGACTTTACATGGAGAAGTGAAGGAGAAGGCGGAAATATAAATCGGTGTCCAGAGTGTGATTCGAACGATCATCCTCATTTCTGCTCTTGACTACTAGTCCGCTGTCTTTCCCACTACGCTATCAGTCCGTTTGTTGAAATGACCGTGACAAAATAACAATCACAACCCTCGTTTTTAGTCTATAATTGCATGCAAAAAAATTCCAGGCAAAGAATACTTTATAATGATTTATGAATGCAGGTATTGTTTTCAGCCGAAGCGGTCTCGTGCTTTCATCTTTCTCGGTGTTTGGATACCCTGGTAAAATACTAGCTCTCGTTTTTTATATATTACGTCTAGCATTATTCCATATGAACGTAATTGACATGCTTGGATAAATGCCACCAAGTATCCAAAGAGAAAGAGCTTGGTCACCTACCAAAGTACATATCTTTGGGAAACTATTTCCGAAGTGCTGCGAGACAAATCGATGTCAATATGGTTTTGCAGCGAAGATCGCACTCAGTTTATGCTGCAATACGGGACATTCTACAGGCCTGAAAGAACCATAGAGAATTGCAGCAATATTGTAAAGATATGTGCAATGATCTTACGTTGGCGAGTCTCATGCAGTCTTCACCATATTTCGGGAAAGAAACAATTGGAAACCTACTGTTTTGCCAATGACGTGGTGTTATCTTGCGTGGAACATGGGCATGGCGGCCTATGGAATAGGGAATACGACGTAGGAGAATATGGTTCTTTGGATATGAAGCACTGCTATCCTGCTGCTTTTTGCGGAAAGGGAGACTGCCACAAATATCATGAAAAATACAGCCATCCGAGCAATTTCCTGACAAGAGGGGCCTGTAATGGACCCCTACCAAAAGATCTGCTAAATGGTTTTGCCAAAGTCAAAAAGTGGCGGTTCCAAGAAGATCTGCATCCCATCGTCTATGCTTGGCATGGGAAACATTTGCATGAAAGGAAGTGGATGCCTATTCGGCCGCTATTGCAATTTCTCCTAGACGAAAACCTACTAGTAGAGTTGGAAGTTTCTGAGTTTTGCAAAGACAAACACATGGGGAGAATCGTGATAGGGAAATTTACCCAGGGTGCCAAGGAAGGTAGGAAGTATCTTCAAAGGAGGCTGGTTACGGATCCTGAAGAATTGGCTTTCCTAGAAAAAGAAGCTGTTCGAAATGGAACTTTAGCCAGAGTGGATTATGTCCCTAGGCCGGGAAAAAACGTTTTTGGAAGGGAAAGTAGTCGAATGCGACGATGCTTTCCGAGCTATCGTATCCTATTACAAAGAAGAGAGAGATTCATACTTCCACTTGCCATCCTCTATGCTGTGGTACGCCCATATCGATCTACTGTCGATGTTACCCCCGTTCCCAAAGGAAAAAATACCTAGAGTGGCCACCGATTGCATTTACATCCGCCCAGAGGATTTGCAGAAAATCCAAGACGATCCCATCTGCCCTGCTATGGAAAATTCCGAAGCTGGACAATGGCGAAAGAAAGATGAGTAAATGCACGAGTGGAATCCAAAGCTGGAATACACTAAGCATGTCTCTGGCTGCTACGAAGAAGTATCCCAAGCCCCAACGATATCCGATCTACTAGGTACTTTCCTAGGTACTTGTCTAGGTACTTGCCTAGGTACTTGCCTAGGTACTTGTCTAGGTACTTGCCTAGGTACTTGCCTAGGTACTTGCCTAGGTACTTTCCCAAGTTCTTACAAGTCGCCCAAGTGCGGGACTCGGGTCGGATCTGCAACAGATCTGGTACCCGGGTATCTCCGAATCGTTTTGGACTCGGGTCGGTACCAGTTCCAATGGAACTTTGTACATTTGCAAGATATAGGATGTCCCAAATCCCACCAAAACGAAATCTCTCCGAAGACGAAATTCTCGAGATCCGAAACCTAACCCTAACCCTAGGAAAAAAGCCACCAAAAGAAGTAGCTAAAGACTATGGCATTGGGGTGGAAGGAAGACCAAGCAGCCGTTGTACCTACCGCAACAACAATACCATCGAAGGAAGACCAAGCAGCCGTTGTACCTACAGCAACTCCAATGCCATCGGTTGTAGATTTTTATGCTTGGCTGGAACAAATAGAAGAAAAAATAGACAAGGATACCCAATCTCTCTCCGCCATTTTGGAAATGCTAGACGGTACCGATTCGTTTTTGGAAGAAATACAAGAGGGACCGAGGACATCGAAGGGAACCAAAAGTCAAATAGGAACATATATGTTGCTATTGCTGGGGTTGTGACGTTTTTTTTTTGGATACTTGCTATGCGCAGAAAACCAGTCCTTCCCACTGCAGAGCCGGAAAAAATAACACAACCCCCCAAAAAACACAATCGGCTTCCAAGTATGGACTAGGAAGATGCAGGAGAAGCCCCCACGAGGAAAGTACTATGACAAACGGGGTATTTTACACCACTACGAAGATCCTGACTACTATATAGATCTGCATGGAAACAAAGTGGAAACGGCAGAATCGTAGTATTCTTCGTCCAATACAAAGCTATACGATAACTGCTGCTCCACGCGCCCTATTACACTCCAGACAAACCAAACGAACGTTACCCACTATATGGCTTTTCTTGTTATAAAGCCTATCCACAGAAAATTGCTGAGCATCGTGTGGCTCGTAGTCCCATAGCATAGGAATGTTGCACTCTTTAAACCTATTCTTCTGCTTCTCTCGAATTACTCATACATCTTCTACGTCTAGTAGGAATTCTCTACTATTTTTTTTGTCATTCGCAGCATAGTTCTCCAATTTGTCCTCTATGTTTTGTTTGGCAATTTCTATTTGGGTATCGTCCAGGCGGATTTTCGGGCCCAGCGCTCTATGGAGTTGCCCAAAATGGAAACAGCCGTATAAACAAGATTGGGCCAACATAGAAAATCATCTACGATCCACAATCTGACAAAATGAAAATAAATCGGGACAACTTTTGAAACAGAATTCAGTCGCACGATACTGAGTCCCAAAACTACAAAATATATTCATCTAACACCTTGGCATTTTTATCACTCAGTAAAGTTTTATCACTCCTGCCAAAGTGCTACTGTAGGTTCTCTTCTAATACACTTCCTTAAGCGGAGCAGCATTCACTACCTGTTAGGTATACTAGTTATAAATGCTAATTGTGTTTTGAACCGGCGGCTTGACTTTATCGAAGACCAATAGAAGAACATTATTTGCTGCTCGCCATGTTGATGACAGGAGAGATCTTGCTCTTTGGAAACTGATAGTTGACACGTACAGAGTTCGCCTACACCTCTACACGTCAACAAATTCATGATCGTATTAAGCTAAACGACCCCTAGACCGGCTAAATAGCGGACACACTTCTTCCCTTATACGGGAAGGATCTTTCAGCCGGCTCGGCTTGCCCCACTTGTTTGTGACATCTCATTTGAGCTGAAATTTGATCTTGGCAATAATTCGAGAGGCAAGCAATCACAATTTAGGACTCGTATTTTTTCAACCGGCAGAAATATTGATTCCACATCAAAATCGGGATGGAAATTTTATCCATGTGCCTCACCTTCGATTTTTTAAAAAGCTGGCCATGAAATGATTACACATTGAGCTAACACATATGTAAAATCTGGAATGGGTAATTTACGTTGCGCTTCATACGAAACCCTCGAATTTGGAGAAATTTTGAATAAAAAGTTCGAGACAATTGAATAATTTATTTAACTCTTTGTTATTGTTTACAAATCTAACTTAGGAAGTGAATATCGAACTTAAATTGAAACCTGATAATTGGAAAACAACTTACCTCAAGGGTATGGGATTTGCAAACTTCTAGTTCATTTTTTCTTGATTTTAAAGACGGGTATAATAAAGTTGCTCCGCAAGCCATTGACAACACGGACAAGACAAAATTCGTAATATTTCACCCAGCTAAAAAGAAACTCTGTCTTAATAATATTAAAATTAAAATTAATGGTATTAGCATAAATAGAGTGGAACACACTAAGTTTCTAGGAATTATCATTCATCAAAATCTCTCATGGAAACCCCATATTCATGCTATTAAAAGTAAAATATCTAAAGCAATTGGTGTAATCAATAAATCACGTCAATTTCTGGCCTGTAATACCCTTAAAGTCTTATATAACTCACTTATTCTACCCTACTTACAATACTGTAATCTTATATGGGCCTCAACCTATCCTACACATATTGAACCTCTTTTTCTGCTACAGAACAAAGTCATTCGTATTATCACTCACTCTCCACCACGTACTCATACCAAACCTCTATTTGATGAACTTGAAATATTAACAATTTTTAATATTTACAAATTCCAAACCTCATGCTTTATTTTCTCTCATATCAATGATATGTTACCGAATCCATTGTCTGAATTTTTTTTAATTTAACCTGGAATACCATAATCATTTCACAAGACACAGATTTGATTTACACTTTTCATTTTCAAAACATAAAGTAGTATTAGTGGTAGTAAAATGATACCACTTTTTTGTTGCACAACGAAATAATGTCATGGAGGTCTTCGTTCGTTGTTTTCTGCGAAAACAAACGAAGACCTCCACTCCATTCTTTCCTTGCACAACAAAAAAGTGGTATCAGTTTTACTACCACGCACGCAGTACATTTCCCGTTACATATATATGCGCGTGCAACTGAAATGTATAACTTTATTTACCCACGGAATATCTCATCAGGATTTAAAAAATAAATAAATAAATAAGTTATGATAATGTAAATAAAAATAAATAATAACATCTAATCATAACTACTATAATAATAATAATCTAATTTTAAATAATGCTAAGTTTAGTACCTGCTTTCCATGAGAGCCGTGCATTATATATAATATATTATAAAAAATTAAGAATAAAAATAAGACTTTAGAATAACAGTTAGACTTGTTCAAAACAGCCCGCTCGAAAACTGCTAAGATTATTTGCTTGCCGCAACCCGACTGGGAGGCTATCCCACAGCACCGCACCCTTATAACCAAAGCTATCCTTAAGATAATTTGTGCGGGGCATAGGAATAGCCAGTTTGCCCTCGGTGTCTCTCAAAGAATAAGAGGTAACATTACGATATGTAAACATGGACCGCATATAGTCTGGGGCAAGACCATTCATTGATTTGTAGACCATGACTGCGGTTTGAAATTTTCGTTGCGAAGCGAGTTTTTTCCAACCAAACCTCTCAATCAGAATATCGGCATCAGCGTCATAGTTGGAGAACGATAAGACCCTTGCAGCTCGATTTTGCAATTTTTGAAGCTTAGTAGCACAAGTTATGCTACAACTATCCCAGACAATGCAACAATAATTGAAATGTGGTTGAACAAGGGAATTGTAGATTGAATGCATGGTTTTATCAGGAACACAATTTCTTACACGTTTCAGGGCTCCAATTCCAGAAGCAATCTTTTTAGTCAACCCCTTGATGTGCACATTCCATGATAGATTTTGGTCAATATGCACACCAAGTGATTTTGTATGAGGCACCTGCTTTATAGGGACGCCATCGATTGCCAGGATTGGAGCTGACTGAAACGTGGATAATCTTTGTCGTGACCCGATAACCATAAACTCTGTTTTTGATTGGTTTAAGGTAAGCTTGTTAGCGACAAGCCAATGATTAACGCTTGCAAGGTCTTGATTGACATAATAATTAATGTCATCTACATTATTACTTGCAAATGTTAAATGAGTATCATCCGCATACATACGGGGCTGGGAGTGTGCAAGACAATTTGGTAAGTCATTTATGTAGATGAGGAAAAGCAAAGGACCTAAAATTGTCCCTTGTGGAATTCCACAGCGCAGAGAACGGGTACTAGAAAGTTGCCCATTCACAAAACACTTTTGATTGCGCTCATAAAGGTATGACTTAAACCAATTACTTGCTTTCCCCCCAAACCCGTATGCATTAAGCTTTGATAGCAAAATCCCATGGTCTACTGTATCGAATGCTTTTTTAAGATCTAGAAATACGACGGCATTCACATTGCCACGATCGATATTGTAGGCCCAGTTGTTGGTGGCCTCAAGAAGGGCAGTCACCGTAGAGTGAAGACTCCGAAAACCCGATTGACTGTCAGATAGCAATTTGTTTTCGATTAGAAAATCATGAACTTGATTATAAACAATCCTCTCGAAAACGTTTGCTATTACTGGAGCTAATACTACTAGGGATCGTAAGGGTCTCCGCACCATCCAAATTGTCCCTAGACACCTAAAAATCCAAAAGTGCGTACCTATTAGAGAAGTGATTACTATACTGCATATCGATCTCTTCCACTATGGATTACATATCGTACCTCCCTCTAGAAATCTTGACTAAGATAGTAGAGCATGCAGGTCCTACGTCATTCGCAAATGTAGCGAGAACGTCGAAGCGCCTAAACGATGCCGCATCTCTCGCGCGCTACGAGAACACGGACAAGAAGTTCCGCATTCGAGTACTCACTCTAGGTCTCGAGTCCACCCACGACGACGCCGATCGAGATAAAATGGCTAGGACTTTCGGCATTTCCGCAAACTATATCGATGATAGCCTTCCTCTTTTCTATGCCAGTGAATGTGGTAATCTTAACGTTGTTAAGTGGCTCACCAAGCACTTACGTTTCGATAGGATGGATGAATACACCAATCATGCTCTACGCGCTGCCCTCGAGCATGGTCATCTTGGTATCGCTAAGTGGCTCACTAAGCACTTCCAGTTCACCAAAGAGGATGAAGCCGTCGAGTTTTCTATGTTAGATGCCAGTACGGATGGTCGTCTTAATACCGTTAAGTGGCTCATTCGACGTTTTCAGATAACCATAGAGTGTGAATACGTTGATCTTGCTATACTATGCGCCTGTAGAAATGGTCATCTTATTACCGCTAAATGGTTCGTTAAGTGGCAGCACTCTCAGCTCACCGAGGACGAAAAGGCTCTACTACATAACTATATAAACGCTCATGCTGCCATATAGGAAGCCAAATCGGCCCTAGGCATTCTTGCACCTAAAAAATCCAAACTTGAGTACATGTTAAAGAAATGATTAGCATACTGTATATCGTCATCGAATGGTATTGGTATATATTCTCTACTCCACGATACTAGCATTCGTTGTCATCTTAGTACGCATTAATACCATACAGATCGAACAAACCGAAGAACCTAAACGTAGACGTCGCAATGACTGAGATAGTAACTTGCGATTGGTTGATGCGAGGAAAGGACACGAAATGCCCAAGGAAGATTTCGAAGTCGACGAATTTCTGTGCCCAGCACAACTTTCAGATCTTAAAAGGCTGCGCTCCATTCGTGCCGTGCTTGAAGTGCGGTAAAGGATGTCGCACGAGTCTCGAGCTTTGCTCAGTATGTGGAGCACCTCAACGTCGTCTCATTCTCAATAAGAAGAACCGCGACATGAAACGCGCTAAGGAGCAGGAGAAACTTGCAGAGCCAAACGTGGTGGAACCGGATGAGCGTCCCGATGTAAGACGCACTAGGGAGTTAGACGAGGTGTTGACTGCCTCGAGGAGCCATCTCAACGAGGCTCTAGGCTGTGCGTTCGACGAGTTGTTGGCTGCCTTGAGGAGCGAGGAACCGGAGGAAGGTTTAGTCACCGAGGCTTACATTCATATGTTAGGCGCGGTGTTGGCTGCCTTGAGGAGAGAGGAACCGGAGGAAGGTCCCAACGAGGCTCTCATTCGTGCGTTCGACGAGTTGTTGGCTGCCTTGAGGAGCGAGGAACCGGAGGAAGGTTTAGTCGCCGAGGCTTACATTCGTGCGTTAGACGAGGCGTTGGTTACCTTGAGGAGAGAGGAACCGGAGGAAGGTCCCAACGAGGCTCTCATTCGTGCGTTCGATGAGTTGTTGGCTGCCTTGAGGAGCGAGGAACCGAAGGAAGTTTTGGTAGAGGCTTTCGACCGTGCGTTCGACGAGGTGTTGACTGCCTTGAGGGGCTACAAGAAGGAAGATTAGGAACCACCACGTAGAAAAAAAAAGAAGGATGGAGGGAGGTCGTTGCGTGACCCCTGTTCATTCTTCTTTTTTTTTTTTTTTTCCTATTAGAGATACGATTAGCATATAGTTATATCATGGACGAGCTCATCAGATCGTTCGGGCCTGGAATTTGTAGAAGCCTGAATATCAAACCACTATTGCAAATCAACACCAGTGAAACATGTTCCGATTGTCTCTGCCCCTTAGAAATACAAGGAACGGAATTCGTGTGTCCCGCATGTGGTCTCGTTTCCGAGGCCGAACCATATGAAGAAACGAAGATCGATATTGCTACTACTCGACTGCGTATAGTAGGTCCGGATAGATTTCAGTATCAAAGTGATCTAGACCGTGCAAAACCAAAGCAAAGTGATAACACAGAACTGCAACGACGAACGATCCTACGAGAACTACAAGCGTACAACACTATTTATAAACAAAGTTACGATCTATCGTTTCCTACGAACACGTTAGGAATCGTAGCCGACGCCTTTGTCCAAGTAAGGAAAGTCTGTCTCAAGCGTAGTCGCGCTAAGAGAAGCATTTTAGCTGCTCTACTCTACCAGGCATGCGTGCAATGCGGGTTTGTGCGATCTAGAGGCGAGGTCGCTCGCTTCATGCAACTAAATGGCAAAGGCATCTGTAGCGGAGAGGTCTTCATACGTTCTCTGTATAGTGACGATAAAATCGATATGGACTTGAATGCCGAGCGCATAGTTCCTCACATCGCAACGACTTTCCTTAAACTCGATCCTCAAGGAGTACCTACGGACGTTCAACAAATAGTCCACGAGATCGTTACTACGGCAATAGAAAGCAACATAGGCACCAAGTCGGTACTTAAGACGAAAGTCGTTGGAGCAAGTTACGAGGTGCTACGTCGTTTAGGATCGTCTATGCCTCTTAACGAGGTCGTCAGACGATGTGAAGTATTTGGATGTGCGATCAAGCGTTTTATCAAGGAGTTGCTTTCTCACCATTCCTACTTCGAACCAATCTACACTAAGCATGGTCTAACTAGCAGTAGGACTTAGCGAAGTGAAAGTGAGAGCCATGTTCGTTTCTTTCATAGGAAATATCGATTCTTACCCCACTAAGCTGCCAAGCTTTTTTCGCATTTCCTTTTGCACTTCTTGCTTGAGTTCTGCTCGAACCCGATCCGGACTTTTTTCACCTTCGTGACGAATTTCAGACCTCATGATCTCATACTTATTTGCTTCGTCCAGGATGAGACCGTATTCGGAGTCGGATATGTTTTCGTCGCGTAGGGCCTTCGACACTAGATCGCGAATCGTATTGATTTTCGCCTTTGCCAACATGGTCGTCCTTTCATGTTTAGAAACCTTCATTCCTAACTTCTTGGCTCCGATGGTAGTAGATGCTGAAATCAATCCACATAGCCCACCAACAACTCCAAGGGGTAGACCAATCACTATTCCAACCCCAGTCAACGCTACGCCCAATCCAGATCCAGACAAGATCACAGATAGACCTCCAGTTGCCACTGCGATACCATGAACTATTCCTTGAGAACGTGCATATTTCTTGCGCACGCCTTCGTAGTGCCTTTCTTGAACTTCGAGGTCCGAAAGCGTGTCTCGGATCGTTTGCAGTCTAAAGTTCTTTCCAGTGTCACTAGCAATCGGTGGATAGATACTTGGTGCTGATGGAAACGTGTGAATCGAATCGCCTTCCATTGTACATTATACATATAACTTACTCAAGCTTCAACACGTATCGTAGAGGTCGACCACGGAAGTCTACCACGTTGCCTTTCTCATCACGAACTGTCAGACGAAGACTGCTTCGTGTCGTACCTAGAGCTCGTATGGCTTGGGGATTCGTTATAGAGTACGTTGATTTTGCGAATTTTTCGCCTCTGATCTCTAAGCTAGCTATCACTTGCGATCGTTTTCCATCTAGAATTGAGAAGCTAGAATACGCCACATCACAGTGGACATATACTGTGTAGATATCTTGGAGTACCATACTGTGGCCACCCACCGCGATTATCATATCATCTACCCCCTCTTTTTCGCCATTGACTCCCAATAGTGTACAGAGATTTCTGCTGAATCGGATTGGTTTCTTGACGCTTAAGATCCAAGCCCGCACCGGTGAGGTCCTTACGAATTCTACAACACCATCATCGACTGCGGGTTTTAAGTATGCTTGAATGCTTGCCATATCATGATGCCCTGCAACGACAAGGTGTGGAAACCCTATACCTGGGGTAGACCACCAGAACGAAGCCTCCTTTTCTAGATTCCGCCAACTGTTCTCGATAGTGATCTCGATTAGTGAAATGTTATTGATAAGAATTGGATCGTCGAAGTAGACAGTATGGTCGGCCAAGGTTGCGGTGACATATAAGAGAACCATCTTATATGTTGAAGGTATAACCATGTATACGTATAACTTCAACAGTTACGATGCCTCTCGTTGTACCAGACAAAGATGATTGGTACGATGGTCTATCTGCCAAGGACAAGGTGGAGATTGCCAAGGGTGGACCAAGGCTTTCGAAATCTGAGCAGACAGCACTCCTTGCCGATGAAAATGAAAAGGTCGCAACATTGAATGCTAATCTGTTGGTGAAGTTCGAGAAACGATACCCACAGGCAGATCTTCGCAAGTTCTATGCGTCCACGGATATAGATGGTCCAGGCAAATATTCGACGAGT
Organism: Actinernus sp. WN-2022; assembly: GCA_030867875.1. Taxonomy (NCBI): domain Eukaryota; kingdom Metazoa; phylum Cnidaria; class Anthozoa; order Actiniaria; family Actinernidae; genus Actinernus; species Actinernus sp. WN-2022. The sequence goes on along the minus strand of JAOWCC010001679.1, from coordinate 52,063,068 downwards.
ATTTGGTTTCGAGATGGAGATTCTAGCTATGTCGTTTACGGCGATGATGTCTCAAAGTTACCTGTAGACACTCGAAAACGCATCGATGACGCATTGCAGGGAATGATTGATGGTTTCCCATCTACGTTGACACTGGATAGGAGTGCGAAATATCCTATTCGAGCAGTTCCTTTTACCGAATCGGCACAAGATATAGATCTCACCAAGTTATGGATATACGTCACACCTACGAAGAAGTTCGAAGCAGGCGTTCCAAATATATTCAAGGAGATCGTCGTAAAGCATACGACAGCAAATGAGTCTCGCAGATGGTTATCAGGCCCGGATTTCAAATACTGGCCTCAACAACTTAATTTTGCAACGTGGTGTGCAACTTCTGGATGCGGAGTGTCGTTGTTTGACCCCACTTTCAAAACATATCCACCAGTTGTCCAAGGGTTCCTACGATTCCACGTATATTTCACGATACGAAGAATTCTACACGAACTTGGAGCTCCTCTACCTGGCAACCGGGCTTTCAAGCAACTCGACAATCTCTATAGCAAATCAGCTCTTGAGAAATTGTGCATCGAGTTTGGTCTATCTAGAACACCAGACTTCAGATTGAAAGGTGGTAGGAATCATGGACTAGGAGATATATATACGTACTTAGTTAATAAGGGAACTATTCGAAATGCTGATTATTACCACAATAAAGAAAGTCTTGATTGGCCAAATGATGATGGGTATAAATTTCCAGATGAGGGGGGAAAATGGCATATCTCATACATCAAGAATTCTCATGCTGAGAAACAATACAATTGGTTTACGCCACCAATCGGTAGAGGTTTGACGAATGCTGGGTTAGGTAGATTGAATCGATCCGTTGAGGCTTTTGGATACTGTATTCTAGGTGCTCAAAACGATCTTAACGAATCCATCGTAGATAGCTTCAACGTCAAAGAAAAGTTCAAGAGCTTAGTCGAAGGTGCTATTCTCGAAAACGACTTAGTGGTGAGCTACAAAAACTATCTTACCGCTATAACGACAACGCATAAGAGGCTCGATCTAGCAATAGCTATAGGCGTGCGATTATTGCCAAGCAATCTAGTGTACTATCTTGGTAAGAAAGATGGTTATAGGAATCCAACCCCGAAAGCCACGAAAGATATGATGCTAGGCACTAACGATATCAATGCAGAAGTCAAAGGACGTCCGCCTCCTATGGAAGGACCACCAGATAAGAAATTGGTGCCGCCTCTCGAGACACACAAGAAACGAGTTCCTATGCCAAAGTCTATCCCACAACATGAGATTAATCTCGCGGTGACATCTATTGCCGCAGCTGGAATCGCATGGACGTTGTTTCGTTAACGTCGTTTGTATTGCTCCACTACGAAGACCACTGCTGCTACGATTAACAACCAAACGTTGTTTGCTAAGACTCCAACAACGTCGGCAGCCATACTGAATACGAAACTCGCAATTGGCCCAATCATATTAGGTAGGATCTCCTCTAACTTTTTAGCTATTGCTTTTAAGGCTTTGGCAGTTGTTTTAGCGACTGCTTTGGCAGCATCTCCCAATCCCGGTACTATCGTGGAAACTGCCTTTGTCAGATTGGAAACTATTACGCCGATCACAGTACTTACCGCAGCTACCACGCTAATTATACTGACTCCATACTTCTTGAAGATGATTCTTATACGATCCCTAAGTGGCATACGTTCTGCCAGGGCTTCTTCCATTCGTTCTAGGACTGCTTGTTACTCCTGATCGGTCCTTATTTCATTAGTAGCGTTTTCTTTCTGAGTTTCGGTAGACGTAGGGTCTTTGAGTATTTCTCCATTTCGTCGGATCCTCTCACGCAATTGGTCTTCGGCCTTTATGACTTCTTCTACCATTTCTTTCCTCGAAGGTCCTAGGACTACTTTGAGACCTTTTCCCATCTTCTTATATAACTCACCCTTCGTGGTGATCATAGGAATCGCTTTTTCTTTACTTCCATAATCGTGGATAGCGACTCTACCATCAGGCATGGTTTTCATCTCGAGAACGCCTCGAATTCCCACATCTGGATATCGTTCCCAGACGGTCTCGAACATATCCTGTTTTGCATTTTCCGATAAACTCTGCTCGAAGACTACGCCTCTATCAACGAATTTAGGAGGTTTCTCAGCTTCCAGATTTTCCAGGACCTTTTCGCGTCTAGAAACTTTCGAGTCTTCCGGGCCGGTGAGTTCGTCGATGTAATCATCATCGTCTACGGTAAACGAGGTTTCCTGGTTCTTTGGTTTAGCACCTTCTCTAGAGTAGTCGCGTCTGGTTTCCATCGGGACCGTTTCTCCCGACTCTTCTGGAAACGCCACTTTCCAATCCTCCATATCGACATCATCCTCATCGTCGTAGTCTTCGCCTCCCGTGGCTTCACCAGGTCTTTCCTCTGCAGCGTCAACGTCCATGTTAAACATAACTGTATGTCTATGTATATTCAACATGATATCGTCAAAGTTGATTCCTGCGAAGGTACAAAGAGAGCCTCTTGCGCTCAAAGCTCAACGAACCTTGTATAGGAAAACTTTCACTCCATCATCTGCCAATCCAGGTGAGACTCTATACGTAGAAGTTCCAACGCTAGGTGAAGGCATAGTACTAGTACCTGGTAGCTTAGCGCTATTGGGCGACATCGTATTATCTGGTGGACATGCGAATAACAGAGTCGTTTCGAACGTTGGACGATGCTTGGTTATACATAGAATCTGTAAGATGGGGGCTGAAATAGTAGAAGACCTTGCCAGATCGGATCTCCTACAAACGTATTCCGACGCATATCTATCCACGCAAGATAGAGAATCGAGAATACAACAAGGCATTCAATCGGAGAACGTAAACAAGCTACGATCCAAGGCTGGCGATAAGAGTACTTCGGCTGCTGCAGACAACGCACTCCTAGCTGTACACGGTTCCAAATATAGGATTCCATTAGATGTCGATATTCTGACACAACATGGAGTTCTATATCCACATGCACTAGAATATACTATTTCATTCGAGTTGACTCTAGCGCACGCTATCGACGTCGTAGTTGGATCGGATACGACAAAGATAGGTACGTACAAACTTACCAACATCCAACTAGAATACGAAGCAATCAAGGATTAAACTCTGGCTAGTAGTGCACTTCGCAAATACGAAATAGGTACTGCATTCCTATACGAACACGCTGTTCATTTCAAGACGGTACCTATCGCTAAAGCATCCGATGCTTTGATATCTCAAAACGTCAATGTTCCACGACGATCCTTTGCTGGACTACTTCTACTATTCGTAGATCCACACACTGCTGGTACGCGAGATAGCGAAGCATTCTCGAATCCTGATATTTTGAAGATAGAAGTAGATGTCAACGGGATTCCCAACAGATTCTTTCCAAGCGGTATGCTTCCCCCAGATTTCTGGGAAGCTGCAAAAGGATGGTTTGCTACGTCCAATACTTCCATGACTCCAACGAAGTTTTACAACAATAGGTTTGCCATCCTAGTCGATTGTCGCACGGCAAAGGATTCCACAGTTCATGGTGATGGATTAGCACAAACTGGTGGTGGAAAAGATATCGACATTCGCATACATAGAACTGCAGGAGGAAGTGAAAACGTGAACATGCACATTTACGTTCTAGCAGACGCTCAGCTCATGATATTGAACAGATCTCTGCATAGTATAACATACTGATGGATTCTCTCGTAGAGCACGTGCCGTTCAACGCACTCATAGTCGGTCCAACGAATTGTGGAAAGACTGCGTTTCTCATAGAACAACTTCGTGGATCATTTCGTGGCAAGTTCGATTACATAGTACTGATTTGTCCTACGTATGCCCACAACAAAACCTATCGCGGATTCGCAAATCGAGATCCTCGTTTCTTCGTCATGTCACCACCGCAGGATGCCATCAACGCTACGTTAAGTATTTGCGCGACCTTTTGGTCAGGTACCAATACTCTATTGATTCTCGATGATTGCGCCGCCTCAAAAGATGTAAAACGAAGAACTGACAAGTTAGTAGATCTAGCATTCTCTGCTCGACATATAGGACTATCTATTTGGGTGCTATCCCAACAATTAACGAGTATATGCAAACCTTTCCGCGAGAACGTAGCAGTCGTAGTTGCCTTTCATACCGCATCGGCCGTAGATGGCAAAAGGATATTCGAGGATTATGGAGGCTCGCAAGAATGCAAAGAGTTACGAACGATACTTGGATCCCATAAGTTCGCTCGCATGTGCTTCTGTCTACGCCACCCTTTCGAGGTAGTGTTAGAGCTACCGGCACCTATGACATACTATGACTGATAAGGAAATACTCGAGATATTCGGTGAGGACGTAACAGGCCCACCACCAACCGACCTAGACGTTACGTCAGACAATCGTGAATCGCTTTCGATCTTAGCCGCAACAGGCGTAACGAAAGAATACCTAGGTAAGAACTTCTCCCTAGGAGACATCTCTAGACTCCCTGAAAAAGAAGTAGACAAGTTGTATAGAAGGTACCAGGCCGTTCTAGCTCAGCAAGTAACGAAAGGCTTAGTCGACGGTGTGACGCGTCTAGCTGCCCGCCTAGTTGCCTACCTAGTACCAATAGATTCTCAAGAAGCACTGATCAAGGATCTACAAGAAGACCCTCTAGTCCGCAACGAGATCAGTGCTGCGACTGGCCTACTATCGCTTAAAGCAGGTCGCCTTGTAGCGCTAGCTAGCGTCCTATTTCACGTATGTGGCCACGTAGTCATTCCTGGAACGCCTGTTGAACCTTCACTAGTACTCACTATACCGATTCAAGATGGAAGGAGCGGACCAGATAACTGCGAATCCTCCGACGACCGTACCGACTAAGGTAAAAGACCCAAAGCGCGTTGCAGCCGGAAAGGCACTAGCGTTAAGCAACAAACTCGCTAGAGAAGCTCAGAAGAGAGAGTTGACGCGCGAAAGCGAATCGTGCAAAGAAGTAGATGTAGAGAAAGGTCAGTTCGAAAACCTGTCTATCCTCGTCGCAGTCATCGGTACTGGCGCTACGTTGGTTGGCACGTACTATGCATACAAAAAGTATGTAGATGGCAACAAGTGCGTTAGCACAATACGACCTGCAGCTCCGGCAAAGCCAGCGGTACCAGATATGGAGTAACACTTAAAGACTAGAAACTATACTATATATGTTAAGGATGGAGAAAGAGTTTATGAAAACGGCAACCGACGCAGCCACAATTGTAGGAATCGCCTCTGGTATCGGCTGGATAGTGAAGAAGACTATCAAGGAATCTATACTTAGCGATCCTTCTTCTTCCCTAGTAAATTACGCAAAGTGGACTGCCGTGATAGTTGGTAGCTTGTACGCGAAGCAGTACGCGAAGCAGTATCTCGAGAAACAAAAGATCGTATCATAATGGCGGCAGCAATTGCTATGACAGTTTTCGGAGCTGTTTTGAATGCGACGGCATTTACTGGTGGTGGTATACTAGCTAGAATGATTGGAAAGGGTGATACGAATGCAGAACGAGAGAGACACGATAGAGCCATTGAAAGACAAGAATCTGAAATGATAGCATATAGGACCGAACGTCAAAGATTATACGACTTTGCACAAACCCAGGAAGGTCTTGAACGCGACGCATACAACGTTCAAAGAGATACCAACAAAGCCTTCGTGCAATCCGATAAGTTACGTAAGGCGCTTAAACGGCTCGAAGGAATGAAAGAACCCCGCTTATCTGATTACTACCGACCCTCAAACAATCAGAAGACTGGTGAGTTGCTCTACGTCGGTGGTGGAATGCTAGGCGCTGGATACGCTATTAGTAGATGGTTATAGATGCTACTAGGAACGTACTAGGCACTACTACTAGGCAACTACTAGGCAACTAGATGCGTACTAGATATGTACTAGATGCGTACTAGATGCTACTAGGAACGTACTAGGTACTGCTAGTAGGCAACTAGATACTACTAGGTCACTACTAAAGAATGCGAAAAGAAAAAAGAAGAAAAAGAAAAAAGAAAAAAAAGAAAGGAATAAGGACTGGTTCTTACTCTTTTCTTTTTTTTCCATCTGTTGAAAGTTAGAATGCATAGATGTATGATGGATGCTAAACTTGCGAATATCTTCTATGGTCCTATGGGCTATTGGAAAGGTCACTCTGCAATTGGCAAGCTATCGGTAGCAGCGAAAGCGTCAGAAGACGTAGCTAAGAGTTGGTTGGAAAAGCAATCTATGTAGCAAATATATCTACCACCACCAAAACGCATTCCACGACCGCATTGGACTGTATCGAAACCAAATGAAGTCCACAAAGCTGATTTGATATTCCTACCTCACGATCGACCTGGACGGGGGCGAAAGCTATAAAGTACGCTTTAGTAGTAATCGATGTAGCTTCTCGATACAAAGAAGCCGAACCTTTAGCTTCGAAAGATAGTGGTGAAGTTTCTGCGGCATTCGAACGAATCTATAAACGTAGTCCACTCGAATGGCCAAAGACGTTGCAAGTGGATCCTGGTAGAGAATTCATGGGTCGTATGTCTGAAACGCTAGAACTACATGGTACGAAAGTTCAACGAGGTGAGGCTGGTAATCATAGAGCGCAAGGCTTCGTCGAACGAGCGAATAGGACATTAGCTGAGAGATTGTTTGGATATCAATATGCACAAGAGATGGTACTTACTTCGGAAGGCTCGGATGCGCGTAGTAGAGAGTGGGTAGTTCGTTTACCAATGGTTATCGAAGCCTTGAACAGTGAGGTGACTCGACTTACAGGAAAGGAGCCCTCGAATTCTGTAGTGAAGCAGCAAGTAGATCTAAAGACTCCTACATATTCGCGCACTGTTGGATTGAGAGAAGAGCGCCTACCATTCGACGTCTTAGTTCGATATCTCTACGCACCAGGAGAATTGGAAGGGGGTGAAAAACGTAGAGCTACTGATCCTGTGTGGAGTTTGCAGATATGCGTTATTTCGCGAAGCGTAGTATCTTCGGGACAGCCTGTGCTATACTACCTTACAAAGCGAGAAGGGGAGAAGGACGCACCCAAACGTGGATTCGTTCGTGAAGAGCTACAAGTTGTTCCTAGGGATACGGAACTACCACCGAAAGGAATTCTGTTCGCACCCAGACGCTAGACAGCGTACTCTATTGGCTCGGTGTGGATTCCATCGGGAAGAACGTATCTTTTGTCGTAGTAAGCTGAAAGTCCAAGTTTCTGTTGTTCGTAGGTTGCCATACCTTCTGGCACTATACGGAAGCCTCGGTTCTTCGCCATGTCGGTACTACCTGGGAGTGCTGCTTCGAATCGAGCCCACGAGATGTCGTTGTGCCTCTTCGACATTCCTTTGGTAGAGCATTTCCTGCTACCACCCGTGTCGACGTAGTAGGCTTTCGAGCATAGAGCAATGGCGCGCTGTCCTTCGAATTCTAGCTTGAAGAGTCCTGGTGTACGACTGCTCCACTTGTCCCAAGCTAGCCATTCCTTCCTATTGGCTTCGAAATCCTCTCGCAGTTCTGGTCGTACAACTTCGTCGATGCTGTTTCCAGAGATGGCAATGTACGCACTATCCGTGTCCATCTGGATGTATTCGAAGTCCTCGCGGGCGATGTACTTGTCGAGGAAGTCGTAGTAGAACTCGAGCATGCGAAGTTTGGCGAGTTGGTATACGGCAATACCCACTTGGAAAGGTCGTTTGATTCGGATCTGGTCCTTTCGGCTCTCTAGTTCGTATGCGTCGCCAACCTCTTCCAGGTCTTCGAACCAAACACTTCGCAAGGCTTTGTCCACAACCTTCTCGTCTTTGGTATAGGCGACATTAGTTTGTCGTCCCAAGTCTTCGATCAACTTTCCATAGGCGCTATTGCCGAGTAGCTTGAACGCATCTGCCAGCAAAGCTTTACTTTCGTCTACGTCTCCCGTGCGTCGCGCCTCGGTGACTTGGTCCACGAACCATCCAAAGATTGCCTTAGGTTCGTAGTCTATCGTGCGGTAGACAGCAGTGATCACTGCGCCATGCTCGACGTACCAAAAGAGGAGAGGCTCGTAGAGCAGCAACCTCTTCCCAGAAAGACTCCCAACTAGCTTCTTTTCCTTGGATCTCTTTCGACCTATCTTCTCGAGGTAAGCCAGCATTTCTGGAGGGATTGCTTCTTTGGGGATTTCCCGATTATAGAAGAAGGGAGGCATCTCCTCAAATTTCTTCCACAATGCTCTAGGTATCTCGATGTCAACCTCTGCGAAGCCAAACCACGAATTGTTCCGTAGACATTCAACAAAGCCTTCGGCGGCTAGACCTGGTTCGTCGTAGTGCACAACCTCTTCTTTTCCACAAGGCATTTCGAATTCCATGGTAGAAAGATATAGGGCGTTGGCATCGTATCCAAGAACTTTGCGACACACCTTAGTTCCACCCTGATGACTACGAATCTTAGTCACTCCTGCTTCGTGGCGTCTGGTGAACACTATGCTTGGACCTCCCACGATAGCGCCTTTCAGCATGTGGTAGGCTTCCTTACCTGGAGCATACATCTCAGCTCCCCGTTCTACACTACCTCGAAGCAGGAACTGTAGCGAGACTCCTGGGATGGACACTGCGTCTTTCAGCATGTCTACTCCCTTCTCGTGGTAGAAATCTCGCATCTTTTTGAGTGCCTCTAGGAATGGAACTACGTCTAGGTTGTTGTAGTACCGCAACCAATCTGCGAAGGTCTCCATTCCTTTGTCGAGAAAGGTGCGCTCGCAGTCTTCGAACTCTTCCCTAGATAGTATGTGTTGCCCTTTCAGCTTTGATCCCCACTCTCGATAATCAGGCAATCCGATGTGATCCAATTTGTCTGGAGAATCAAACCACTCATATGGGAAGAAACTCTTTTGCGACTCGCATCCATAGGCAGTGATCCAACGTTCATAGGAAGTACCTGGTCCAAGGTAGTTTATCACATCGAGGAAACGGAACTCGGGAGTCAAGAGAAACATAATGGTGTTGGCTTTCTTTGCCACCCGGACCTTCTTACAGGTGTCGGCAATGGTTCCTACAAAGTGCTCCCTGATCAGGTTGAGATCGTACCTACCAGAGTTGAATCCCAATACGGGAACTTGGCTGATCCATTCGTCGATCTTCGCTTGTTGTCTCTTTGGTAGGGTGTCGAAGGAGAATTCGGGCTTATCGAATCGGTACCATCTTGCCACGGCTACTTGGATTGCCTGTGCTCTTTGCCGGAGTTCTTCGACGAAGTCAGCTATGAGTTCCTTCGGATCTCGTCGACAGATATGGGTTGGTATTCGGTTGTACGTGTCCGCTATGGAAACGGATACTGGGACGTGGACGTTTTCGATGGTCAATCGGTCCGTTGGTTGTCTTCCTTTCGTTGTATCGAGATAGGCTTCGAAGTCGTACACTATGGCGTGTGGGTAGACAATTTGCGTTGGCGTGGGAACCGGTTCGTTTGTCTTCTTCGTGGAGCAGCCCCAAGCCTCCACCACTACGTAACCTGCCTCGCGTAGACTCTCCGTTCTTTCGCAGGTCTTGAGATAGAGCCTCCTTTCCCTAGGGAAGCATTTCGGGCAGCCGTGGAAATAGCATCCATGAAATTGGAAGATGGTTTTCGAAAGGGGTTCGTAGCCGTCGACCGGCGCTCCTTCTATCCAATGCTCTCCACCATGTCCACAAGCTGCGTGATGGATGTGTTGCCCAATCCTTTCGGCTTCGCGTTTCAACCAGCGTAGAGCGGCTTTGCTGGCTTTGTTGGAATCACTCTCTGGCCAGAAAGCTCTTTCGTATGCTGACTGAGGTATCGTAATTACTTTTCCGGGGCAAACGATCTTCGTCTCCCCACGCCTGCAACGATCTGCGTGGCGTTGGAGGCTGCCAGACTGTGTGAACCGTTGCTTACAATCGTTACATACGTAGACGTGTCCGAGTTTGCTAATGTTTTTGATGTAGAAGGCATGCCCGTCGTACACCCCTATTGTCATTATGTGATTGTAGTGGGGCGCATGCCGCGTCAGATACCAAGCGCCAGCCTCCGTAGGCTCGTACACCCGAATGCCAATCCCGAAGTGTAACTCGACTTCCTCCAGCTGGTCTAAGGAAGTTCTGGGAACGTCTTGCGTGGGTGCTGTCAGGCGATAGAAGTCCTGGGCAAGTTCCCGAGCCTTGACGCAACACCTATCTACTCGTGTTCCTTCATGCATGGCAAGGCAACGCCAAAGACATAGGTTGTCACCATATCGATCAAGGGCAATCATTCCTTTTTTCTGGCGAAGCCATTGGGGCAGTGGGCCCGTTCCCAACAGAGGCTGACGATCGATCACGACTTTGACATCCACGTAGATCCAACGCACGAAGGCCCATCGGGTATTTGGGCGATCGATATTGTCGGGATTCAATCGAGCTGTCTCTTTGCTATTGATCCACTCCTCTGCATTGCCTAGGACATTCAACCATGGAGATCCGGGGACTGTCTTGGAGAATAGCATCACACGTCCGTCGTTGACATTGCGAATGCGATAGGTGTAGCTGTAGCGCAGGTAGAAGCTGGTGGTTACCTTTGCAACTAACTTTTCCATGATCCTAGGGGTCAAATCTCCTGCCACACCTTGGAAGAAGCGCCACTGGATAGTACGGCGGCCTATCTCCACTCCCTCGAGCATTCCATCTCTCTCATCGAGAATAGCACCTGCCTCTCGAGCTAGACTCCGTGGAAGTGGCTCACTACGAGGCTCTTGCAGGAACCGTCGGAAGGCTCGGCGTTTGTGGGGCAAACGTCTTCGAGGATCCGCTATGGCCCTCTCTTCGTCAGCCTTTGCCCTTAGGCTTGCCACAACCTCCTCGTCCAACTGTTTGGTTTCCCGCGCGCGTTGAGCTCTTTTGTGGGGATTTTCAGGATCGCCACGAAGAGCTGGGAACCTACCTGTTCGATCGGCTCGTTCGATCCTATTCTCCCATTCGAGAGCGCGAGCCTCAGCTATCGTCTGGGCAAGCCTGGCTTTGTCGAACCCCGAAGTACCTCGCAACCCAAATTGCTTTGCTTGCGCACGCAGTTCTCCTAGGGTGACCATCTTCTACCTTGCGTGTCGATGTCGCGGACGCTCGGTGTCGATATACTATATGCTAATGATATCTCTAACAGATACTCAAGTTTGGATCCTTAGGTGTCGACATACTATATGCTAATGGTATACTATATGCTAATGATATCTCTAATAGGTACGCACCTTGGATTTTTAGGTGTCTAGGGACAATTTGGATGTTGCGGAGACCCTTACGATCCCTAGTAGTATTAGTGGTAGTAAAACTGATACCACTTTTTTGTTGTGCAAGGAAAGAATGGAGTGGAGGTCTTCGTTTGTTTTCGCAGAAAACAACGAACGAAGACCTCCATGACATTATTTCGTTGTGCAACAAAAAAGTGTTATCATTTTACTACCACTAATACTACTCATAAATTTTCAATTCGTTCTCAAGGACCCAAGAATACCAACAGTATTCCACTTTCACTTCGTGAATCCCTAAAGTTCTTACAAAAAGAAATTAAAATCTTATTTCCTTAATAATTAATTTATAATTTGCCTTGTCACATAATTTATTCCTAACTATGTTTCTGTAAATCTAGTAATTAATGTTTCCTTCCCTACCTTAATACTCCTCATTTAGTACTCAATGACTTGTATTTCTCATTCAGTATTGTTTAGTTACATGTAGTACTTAGTAGCTTGTATGTGTGTCTACTACCAAGTGTCCAATACCTTGTATTTATCCCTGTCTATTTAGTATTTATCTGTTTGCTGTAATTTGTTTTGATCCATGTCCTGCATGATAATTTGTTGTTATACCATCTTGTACATCCTTCCACATCTAGATTGCACCCTGACCCTGTGCCATATAAGCCTCTGGCTTTGGCTGTTCAACATACTGTAATCCTGTATATTACTTATTACAATAAATTATCATTATTATTAAGGTCAATTAACAGTTCATCCCGAAACCTCTGTGATAAAACAAATTGAACATCAGCAACACGTACAAAATCCTTTTGGTCTTTGAAGGTTATTCTAAACCTTTTGCCTCTAACAGAAACAGTAATGTTAAAGATAAACTGGGAACAGTAGCAGTCGACATGCATCGGTATCATGGATCGGCTCAGTGTTGCGTTACTGGAACACGTGCCCGAGCTATTTTTGTAAACATATGCTGTTTTAGAAATTGTGGTATTTTTCAGTTTAGCGGATATAGCTAGGTCGACTCGGTATAATATTGTATGATGTCAGTGAATAATGATGTATTATTAAAATTTACTGCGTTTTTCGATTCGTATCGTTGTTGTAATAAACGTTTTTTTTCCCAAGAATAAATGCTTTTCTTTGTTCGAAAAAATAACAATAACGGCGGAGATATGATAGCCTGTACCGTTCGTTCTAGACTTGCTCCAAGTCGAACTCGCTTAGTCACTGGGTAAGCCACGAGCATTTCGCGCGCCAATCTAATCAAAATTTCAAGCATGTAACGCGGGCTCGTTTTGTGAAGTAATTTATGCGTGCGCTATTATTTGATTCTTTATTTTCGTGGTCAAAGCTTATATATCGAGTTTTTCTTTACGAAATAAAGGTAAAATGTGTGATCTGTCAAACATTAAGTAGCTCTAGGTCCATATATTTAACAACGTTTCCTGTCGAGGAGCTTTACTTGGCGATGTTTAGTTGTTTCGATCGCTCGGAAATAATCTTAGACTTCAGTCATTTTGTCGATTATCTCGGTCAGTAAAACGCAAATTGTAGGGCTAAGGTAACCGAGTTTTTGGTGCAAGGAGAAGTGTACGGGAAGAGATGGCTACGAAACGCAGGTTGAGGAGATGGATCATCTTGCAATTGTTACCAGTATGTCGGCAGCAGTTGAAGTGGTCGTCATTTATACCTCCAGAAAAAGTGGTGATTTTTAGTCGTCTTGATGTATTTGTAGATCTGGTACAGTGGTTGTTATAAAACATGCACAGCATTATATCTTGATTGTGTTGGGAAAGAAATGGTAAATATTCTTACCCTGACTCTTCATATTTTGTCTAAAGATACTCTTGGAGAAACATATCACAAACTGTTACACAAAAGCAATGAAAGGTTTGGAGTAGTTGTGTTTTTGGAAAAGAGAAATGATTTTATGAAAGCCTCAAAAATATTTCATTCAAAAGGTTCCATGAAAATTAATTGTAACTAAATTTTTGAGAATAACATATTAAAGAAGTTATTTCAAAGACAGATGTAGCTATAAAATTTAACCGACTTCGAAATAACTTCAGTTTAAATGACAAGGGTGCTTCTACTGATATATCCCAAATAACAGCCATCAACATTTGAGTTTACTAATTTGTGGTGACAAAGGCATTTACATCAACAAAACTTCTCCTACAGTTTAATAATACAAAGAAACATCAGTCTATAAATAGAGCTATAAAATACTGGGAACTTTTGAAGGACTTCTTGTCCTATAATTAAACTACCATGCCCCACTCCCTAGTCAGCAACTGCTAATATAAGCAAAATTAGTACAAGAAAGCCCTCAAGACCTGTAGAAATAAAACCAAAAACTACCTTGAATGCATCTAGATTCAAACATTAAAATTCAAAGACTTTTGTGCAAGTATTGCAAACAGATCTTGAGACCAACAACACAATCTGAATCAACTGAATATTTTTGTTGTCAGCAAATGCTATTTTAGTGGAGACTATAGCCCAGCTACTTGGTCTCACTTGGCTATCAGATGTGCCTTAAGGCATACCTCATGCTCCTCTAATTATTCAAAAATATCAAAATAAGAATGTACCTGAACAAAAGCTTGAAACTCTAATGGCAAGAACAAATGAAGTTTAAACAGAGTTATAGTTGCAAGAATCCAGCTCTATTCCACCTCTTTTTCTTGTTAGAGATAAATGAGATGCAGACTTTGATTAGCCATTATAGTTGTTTCAAGGCTTATTAAACTCAAGTGTTTTTTAATCCTGTTCACAGGGTCACATAGCTCTAATGGCCTAGGTCTAAATAATTGAATGCAGTTGGTGTATATATGCCACCATTCAAGAAAAAGAAGCTCATATGTCACTATAAACTGCTCAGTAGCAGTACATGTAGCTTCACAGCAATCCCAGTGCCAAATCTGAAGAAAACAGAGGAAATGTTCCAAATACAGCAACTTAAGTCATCTTTTTAAGTGTAAACAAGCCAATGCTTCCTTTAAAAAAATGTTTATTGCTTAAAGAATAGCAAAATATAAAAATACATACAAAGACTGTACTACTGATGTTAAAGTGATTTTCATAAACCTGTGAAACAATTATTGCTTGTTAACATCTAATAGTCAAATATACACAAAAGAAAACAATAGAATTAGCATTTAATTGCACTAAATATTCTAGTATCTGTTTCACAGGTTTATGAAAATCACTCTATAATACTCAGATATTGTTAAGAATACTCAATACTCGGATAAAACAATTATAGCTGAATTTTGTTTGAATTTTTCATTTTCATATCAACATACATGATATGTGCATGTTGCCCAAGAGCATGCAGGTGTACAAATTGTGTTCATGCAGCGAAATCTACCCTGCGAGCAGAGGTTTCTCATCTCTTTGCCTGTCCCGTCCGCCGAAAGAAAGGGAAAGGACAGTCAATTTTTATAATAATACTCATTAATAGATAGGGAGAAACGTTCAAATGGTACAATAAATCCCGGTCGGTCGTTGGACTCTGATTTCCCGGAAATTAAATGATCATCCCATTTGATATTTAAACATGAATCCTCGGTTATGCAGCAGTCAATTAAAACCACGTCCTCCCCCCTCCCCCGCGAAATAGCGGGGCATTAAACATTTTCCCTTGTTAAAGTAAGAGTTTCATACCGAGAACCGAGGTTCTAAGCCCTAAACATCCCGAGGGGCGTAGGGATGTTTAGGGATTAGGGATTAGGGATGTTTAGGGATTAGAACCGAAGGTTCGAGGTATGAAACTGACTTATATCACATTTGGCGAGGTTTTCTCAAATAGAACAATTGCTCTGACAAAGTAATTCCTAGGTTTATAAATCAAACAAAGCGCCCTGATTCAGACACTTTGCAAGGTTATAAAGTAAACAATGGACAATGCATTGGTTTAGATAGAAGATTATGTAACTCATGAGACATGACGTGATAACAAACTATTCAAACATTTTTGGTTCCTATTGAACAGTATTCATGAAAGAATGTTCTAGAATCGTAGTGAAAGGCGAAGAATAATGATGAGTATAATTAAGACGTTAGCACGGTAACGTATAGAAATCGGTTTCAAAAAGGGAGCTGTGATTTTAAAAGCATGCAAACATGGCAAGCTTATAAATGTAGACGATGTGAACTGCACATTTCCACGCGTTTTAGTAATAACAAATTAAAAGCTTTTGTAAGTTTTAGTTGATAAAATGTTAATTAATGGTAGATTCTAAAAATTTATCGCAACTTGCCATTTCCGGAAACGTCTTCTAAGATGGCGGACTGTTCTAATAGTGACAACGATGATATGAAATGTTTCTAACACAGAACGTGTTTAGTTCACGGCAGCCGGTATTGGATGATGTTGAGGATATACTGGGCATAAAAAGTGGAGAGTCGACTAAAACGGAACGAAATATTATAGTTTCTGACGCCGAATTACAGAAACGCAACGAAGAACGAATTCCCGAAGGCACCAGATCGTGCACATCTTGGTGTGCTAGAGTGTGGGAGCAGTGGGCGGACGAAGAATTGAATTACCACAGGCAACCCAAGCTAATGATTTTTACAAGGAATGTATGGGAATGTTTAGAAAAAATCTAAAACTGTACTAAAATGATCAATAAAGTCATAAAACCTTACCTGTGTGTTGTGAAGTTGTTCCTCTTCATCACTGATGTGTTTATTTCTGGTTTGACGTACTTCTATATACCCTATATAGATAGTGAGAAGGCAGGAAACACGAGACGCCATTAGTCCACGTGGCGACTCTTCGAAGCCTCGTAATTCTTCGAAAATCCAAACTTTCAGCATTTTACCTCCAGAAACCCTTTCTTACATTCCTCTAGCACTCATTCAATCGATCCATCGCTTATTTTCTCGCTTTGTAAGTACTCAAATTCGACAGTTTCTGCAGCCAACCTAGCCTGTAACTAGCCGAGGTTCGATCACTTTGGCCTTTTTTCATGGGCTGCCTGTGCTAGTTGAACCACAGGCAGCCTGTGGTTGAACGTGGCTTTTCTTCGGAAGCAGTCACGAACGAGTGCCGAAGGAATCCAACACCTCCGTGTTTTTTCGAGGAGATTCGGAGAACGAAGTCATTGTGCTCAATCGACCAATCCCTGAACGGTGAAATATGCAGAACAGAAGGCATATCAGCTATTAGAAGAGCGTAATGGGAATGGACAGTTTTCATTGAATCGTCAAATACAGTAGCGGAAATGCCACTAGAACACACCATTACAACATTTCGTCCAAGGCTTTTCAGACGCGTTACGGTTTTGTTTACTCAACAGGATTAAGCAAAACCCGACGGCAATGTCTTCGACGACGCCATAAAAGAATAGCCTTAATTACAAAATACAATAGCTGCACGTGAAAATGCACGCAGGCGCCTACATTTCCACCGTTCTCTGCAAAAACACAACGTGAAAACCCCAAATTGTACGTTTTAAAGAAAGTAAATCAATCCGTTTTTCGTTCGGCGTGAACGGAACTCTATACTCGGTCATATTTTTCGAAAATATGGTTGTGAAAAACAATTCAAGATGAACGAGGGAAATAGTAGACACCAAATTTCGGGAGAAAGGCACTTTTCTACGTCCCGTCGTCATTGCCATCGGCTGGTTGCTTAAAGTCCCTAATATGTCCTGCTTCGGCAGTTCTTACTGATCTTTGCTCATCTGTTAGGCTCCAGGAAATATAAGGGTTAATACGAGTTCTCACTGACCTATTTGCCACACCATATTCTAGCCGCTACACGGACGTATTTTTTCACCCTCATATTGCAGTCAGTTCAACAGAATCGTATATAACAAATTCTTGTACAACTTACCTTGGTCAGATTTTACATTTGAAACAGCTTTTGAAGAAAACTAAATCAAGAAATCAACTACATTTCTATTTGACATTTACTTCACCTATTGTTTGCTGAAATGTTCATGGGTCTCCCCAGCAGATTTCACCGTTCAGCGATTGGTCGATTGAGCACAATGACTTCGTTCTCCGAATCTCCTCGAAAAATTCCTTCGGCACTCGTTCGTGACTGCTTCCGAAGAAAAGCCACGTTCAACTACAGGCTGCCTGTGGTTCAACTCAGTAGCACAGGCAGCCCATGAAAAAAGGCCAAAGTGATCGAACCTCGGCTAGTTACAGGCTAGGTTGGCTGCAGAAACTGTCGAATTTGAGTACTTACAAAGCGAGGAAATAAGCGATGGATCGATTGAATGAGTGCTAGAGGAATGTAAGAAAGGGTTTCTGGAGGTAAAATGCTGAAAGTTTGGATTTTCGAAGAATTACGAGGCTTCGAAGAGTCGCCACGTGGACTAATTGGGTATTTTCTCGGTGTAAGAAATCCGAATTTGTAGGGTTCCTGAAAGTACAAATTAAAGCGACACTTAAAACATTTTAGAACGAAAATACTCACAAGTACGCCACCTCAACTATATAAAAAATATTTAGTGTTTGGGAAGAATCGTAACAAACCCTAACCCTCATTTTAAATCAAACCCTAACCGTCACCAATCCCTCACCACTACGCCACGAGGGATTTCGCTGCCGATGATCGCTTTTTTAGAAATTTTATCTTGCTTTTTCATTAGCATACACTAATTATTACTATTGTATTCTTAAAACACGGCTGTAAACGATTTGCAATTGGCCACTTTGGAAAAGAGTAGGGGATTGGGGCGAGGGTGGTCTCGCAAAGGCGCTTGGGATCGTTACAGGGGACACGCATCGTACAGAATACAAACAAACACGGCGAATATCGCAATTCACTCATCGAATATAAGCACAGAAAGTGAAATAAACTTTAAAAAAGGCACTGCACCAGAGTAAAGCTCAACAGAAGTGTCCAGAAATGTGGGTTCATAAAAATCAACTTATTAAAGCAGAGCAAAGAAGTGAAAACTACCGCGGAACGGAGTTAGCAGAAGCTGTGTGACCGAATTATGCTACGATCCGAACACGTTATGCTTTTAATAGCCGATGCCTACGTTTCCCATCATGGATTTATGATTTTAAAGTTGTACTTTGTAACTTTAAACAGGCCCTGTTCTGTTCTTGGGATTGTAGGGTGAAGAGCCGGAAGGAGTTGGTATGTAGTAAATCGCTACAAATACATGTCACCCTAGCGGATTTCAAGATCAAGTGGTTCAACGTTTCTCTTGTCAGTAGTTATTCACGGCCTACAATCCCATGAACAGAACAAGACCTGTATAACTAAAGTTACAAAGTATATAACTATAGGGGTCACTGCTCGTTAAGGTTCTTTTTTGCCGACTTCCGAAAGGGGTTTGACCTTATTGACCATGGTATTTTACTAGATAAGGTTTAAGTTTCATAAATGTTTATTAAGATGGATAGCCTCGTTCTTGCAGGGTAGATCCCAATTTGTACGTATTACCTCGATACGCTCAGCATCGCATGTTCTTAATGGTGTAATACCCCAGGGAACAAAGCTAGGCCCTATCTTGTTTGCAGTTATGGTTAACGATCTCCTACCCTCATGGGGCCCACGTGCTAAGTTCGTAGTTGACTTAACAGCTTTAGAAATTATTCCTAGAAACTCACCATCCTTATTAAATTTTATTGTAGACGATATTCAATCTTTCGCGGTCAATAATAATATGCAGTTAAATCCTCGTAAATATAATAGTTGCGTGATGCGACCCATTGCTACCGGCGGAAGCTATATAGAGTGCGTGAAGTCCTTCAAGCTTCTCGGGGTATTTATCTCAGAGGAACTCACGTGGGTTGTCCACTGCGATTATGTAGTCAAAAAAGCCAATCGGAGGCTGTATGCCCTGAGGCAACTCAAAAAGTGTGGTGTCCCTTCTGCGGACATCGTTATTATTTACTTTACAGTAATTAGATCTGTCATAGAATATGCGTGTGTCTTGTATGCCAGCCTGCCATTATACCTATCTAATGCCCTGGAAAATATCCAGAAAAGGGCATTGTCCATCATTTTTCCGCGTATTGTAATAATAAATAATAATAATAATGTCTTTATTCACCTAATAAAGTATATATGAGATGTTACAATATTTAAGAATAAAAATCTGAAAAATTTAACGCACGTAGCTCACAATTAAGGACATACTAATTTATATTTAAAAATTAGCCTATTAATAAAGCTATTTTTGAAACGCTCGGTGTTTACTTTCGGCATGAAACAACTTTTTGACCTGAGACGAATAGACGACTCCATAAATCTAGGTAGAAGTGTAAAAAGTGGGTGTGTCGAGTTATTGCTGATCTTATGAAATAGTTTTCTATCGGCTTTCTCTAACAGTTGGTGAATAAGATACAAGTTAGACGTATACCGCCTCTTGTAGCATCTCTTGAGAAAACATTGCACAGTTGATAGGTCCGCTTCACTCGCTCCATATACTGGTAGACAATACATTATTTTCGGTAGCACGATGGATTTATAAAGATGATCTACCTCTGCCTGTGTATATCCTTCCTTTCTTAAGGTCCTTATAACATACAAACATTTGTTGGCTTCTTGGAGTTTTTCTTTTACGTGGTAATTAAACTTACAATCTGACTGAAGCGTGACCCCGAGCACAGTGAGCTTTTCGTGTTGGTGAATATCATGCAGAACAGGATAATTAGATGTATTCCCTTTCTTACTTAAAATTAATTCCTTGCACTTTGATGTGTTGCAACTCATTTTGTTTTCTTTCGTCCAATCCATAAATGCCTGCAAAGCTAATTCTGATTTATCTGGAGAGTCCTTAAGTACTGGAACTATAATAGTAGAATCGTCTGCATACTTGATTAAACTGGTGTCTATAAGCTCATTAATTTCTAAATCATTTAAAAATAAATGAAACAAGTAAGGTCCACTTACACTACCCTGTGTAGCTCCCTTATTTACGTTTCTCCAACTGCATGCAATTCCGTTGCTGATAACTCTTTGTTTTCTACCCTCTAAAAAGCTAATATACCAATTTATAATATATGGATTGAGAGGACTATTTTTCAGCTTTTCTACTAGCAGATTGTGGTTAACATTGTCAAAGGCTTTTGAAAAGTCCATAGTAAAAAGCCTGGCAGCCTTGGTATTACTGTTATCTAAGATCTTGAGAAAATTGTGTTGCATTTTAAGTAGTGCGTTAGTGCAACTGCCGCCCGAACGGTAAGCAAACTGCGACTCGCTTAAGTAATTCTCAACGCTATTCTTACAAAAGGTGTCGTACACGGTCCTTTCAAACACTCGTGCAATAATTGGGGTTATATTTATGCCTCTAAAATCTTGATACTCAACAGGGATATCCACTTTTGGTAGGGGGTTAATGTTCGCTTTCTTCCATGCCTCCGGCCAAGTTCGAGTTGATAGCGACAAATTCCACAATGATTCTATCACCGGAGTAAGGATTGCCGCATGTTCTTTCCATACCCAAAATGGTATGTGATCTGGACCCGCCGCTGTTCGTTTTATGCCGGATAACGCCTTAAACACTTGAGCACTGGTGACTCCAGGGATAGAGTGATTGCATTCGTCTGTTGGAACAAGTGACGGTCTAACATAGTCTTCGTCATGACAAAGCTTACCAAAATAGTCGTTCAAGCCCTCTACAAACTTCTTATCCAGGATCGGCAAAGCCTTGACTTTCCTCTGTGATAGTTGATCTGTCTTCTTCCACCAAGCTCGAGAGCCCAGTCTTCCACTTGCCAGAGCCGCCAGATTATCCTTGATAATTCAGAAATTCACTTTTGAGTTTTCTTGCACAACAAAAAGTTGTATAATTTTAACTCCGCCTATACTACTAGGGGGTACTAAGGGTCATTCAAAGTGTCACTAGACATTCTTGTACATAAAATCCAACTTGATAATCCTATTAGAGATATGATTACATATAGTTATATCGCCCCGCAACATCCTTACACATAAAATCCAAATTTGAGTATCTGTTAAAGCTATCCTAACATATAGTTATATCGAAGGGAGAATGGTGAGACCACGTAGTGAACCACTTCCACGGAGTCTAGCTCGAGAGGCAGGTGCCATTCTAGAGGAGAGAGATGGAATGCTTGAGGGAGTGGAGATAGGTCGCCGTACTATCCGATGGCGCTTCTTCCAAGGTGTGGCAGGAGATTTGACCCCTAGGATTATGGAAAAGTTAGTTGCAAAGGTAACCACCAGCTTCTACCTTCGCTACAGCTACACCTATCGCATTCGCAATGTCAACGACGGACGCGTGATACTGTTCTCCAAGACTGTCCCAGGCTCTCCATGGGTGAACATTCTAGAAGATGCAGAAGAGTGGATCAATAGCATGGAGACAGCTCGTTTGAATCCCGACAACATCAATCGTCCAAATACCCAATGGGCCTTCGTGCGTTGGATCTACGTAGATGTCAAAGTCGTGATCGATCGTCAGCTTCTGTTGGGAACAGGTCCACTACCCCAATGGCTTCGCCATAAGAAAGGAATGCTTGCCCTTGATCGATATGGCGACAACCTATGTCTTTGGCGCTGCCTTGCCATGCATGAAGGAGCAAGAGTAGATAGGTGTTGCGTCAAAGCTCGAAAACTTGCCCAGGACTTCTATCGCCTGACAGCGCCCACGCAAGATGTTCCCAGAACTTCCATAGACCAGCTGGATAAAGTTGAGTTACACTTCGGGATTGGCATTCGGGTGTACGAGCCTACGGAGGCTGGAGCTTGGTATCTGACGCGGCATGCGCCCCACTACAATCACATAATGACAATAGGGGTGTACGACGGGCATGCCTTCTACATCAAAAACATCGCCAAGATAGGGAGCGTCTACGTATGCAACGATTGTAAGCAACGGTTCACAAACGCCTCGAACCTTCAACGCCATGCAAATCGTTGCAGTCGTGGAGAAACGAAGATTGTTTGCCCCGGAAAAGTGATCAAGGCACCTCAGTCGGCATACGAAAAAGCCTTCTGGCCAGAGAGCACCGCTAGCAAAGTCGCTCTATGCTGGTTGGAACGCGAAGCTGAAAGGATTGGGCAACACATTCATCACGCAGCTTGTGGGCATGGTGGAGAGCATTGGATAGAAGGAGCGCCGGTCGACGGCTACGAACCTCTTTCGAAAACCATCTTCCAATTTCATGGATGCTATTTCCATGGCTGCCCGAAATGCTTCCCTAGGGAAAGGAGGCTCTATCTCAAGACCTGCGAAAGAACGGAGAGTCTACGTGAGGCAGGTTATGTAGTAGTGGAGGCTTGGGGTTGCTCTACAAAGAAGAAAAACAAGCCGGTTCCAACTCCAACGCAAACCGTCTATCCACATGCCATAGTTTACGATTTCGAAGCCTATCTCGATACGACAAAAGGAAGACAACCAACAGACCACCTGACCATCGAAAACGTTCACGTTCCCATATCAGTATCAATTGCCGACACGTACGATCGAACGCCAACCCACATCTGTCGACGCGATCCAAAAGAACTCATAGCTGCCTTCGTCGAAGAACTCCAGCAAAGAGCACAGGCAATCCAAGTAGCTATGGCAAGATGGTACCGGCTCGATAAACCCAAATTCTCCTTCGACACCCTACCAAAGAAACAACAAGTGAAGATCGACGAATGGATCAGCCAAGTTCCAGTAGTGGGATTCAACTCTGGCAGGTACGATCTCAATCTGATCAGGGAGCACTTCGTAGGAATCATTGCCGACACCTGTTCGAAGATCCGGGTAGCAAAGAAAGCCAACACCACTATGTTTCTCTTGACTCCCGATTTCCGTTTCCTCGATGTGATGAACTACCTTGGACCTGGAACTTCCTACGAACGTTGGATCACTGCCTATGGATGCGAGTTGCAAAAGAGTTTCTTCCCATATGAGTGGTTCGACTCTCCCGACAAGTTGGATCACGTTGGATTACCAGATTATCAAGAGTGGGGTTCGAAGTTGAAAAGAGAACACCTACTATCTAGGTCAGAGTTCGAAGACTGCAAGCGCACCTTTCTCGACAAGGGAATGGAGACCTTTGCAGACTGGCTACGATACTACAACAACCTAGATGTAGTTCCATTCCTAGAGGCACTCGAAAAGATCCGAGATTTCTATCACGAGAAAGGAGTAGACATGCTGAAAGATGCAGTGTCCATCCCAGGAGTCTCGCTACAGTTCCTGCTTCGAGGTAGTGTAGAAAGGGGAGCTGAGATGTACGCTCCAAGTAAGGAAGCCTACCACATGCTGAAAGACGCTGTCGTGGGAGGTCCAAGCATAGTGTTCAACAGACTCCACGAAGCGGGGAAAACTAAGATTCGTAGTCACCAAGGTGGAACCAAGGTGTGTCGTAAGATTCTTGGATACGATGCCAACGCCCTATATCTTTCCACTATGGAATTCGAAATGCCTTGTGGAAAAGAAACGGTTGTGCACTATGACGATCCAGGTCCAGCCACCGAAGGATTCGTTGAATGTCTACGTGGTGGAACGTGGTTTGGATATGCAGAAGTAGACATCGAGATACCAAAGAAATTGTGGAAGGAATTTGAGGAGATGCCCCCCTTCTTCTACAACAAGAAAATCCCCAAGGAAGCAATTCCTCCACAAATGTTGGCCTACTTTGAGAAGACTGGTAGAAAGCGCAGCGAGGAAAAGAAGCTAGTTGGGAGTCTCTCTGGAAAGAAGTTGCTACTCTATGCTCCTCTTCTACTTTGGTATCTAGACCATGGCGCAGTGATCACTGCTGTCTACCGCACGATAGACTACGAACCCAAAGAAATCTTCGGATGGTTCGTGGACCAAGTCACTGAGGCGCGACGCATGGGAGACGTAGACAAAAGTAAAGCTTTGCTGGCAGATGTGTTCAAGCTACTAGGAAACAGCGCCTATGGAAAGTTGCTCGAAGACTTGGGACGCCAAAGGAATGTCACCTATACAAAAGACGAGAAGATTGTGGACAAAGCTTTGCGAAGTGTTTGGTTCGAAGACCTGGAAGAGATTGGCGAGGCGTACGAACTCGAGAGTAGGAAGGACCAGATCCGAATCAAACGCCCTTTCCAAGTAGGTATCGCTGTGTACCAGCTCGCAAAGCTGCGTATGCTTGAGTTCTACTACGACTTCCTCGACAAGTACATCGATCGCAAGGACTTCGAGTACATACAGATGGACACGGACAGTGCGTACATTGCCATCTCAGGAAATAGCCTCGATGAGGTTGTAAGACCGGAACTGCGAGAGGATTTCGAAGCCGAAAGGAAGGAATGGCTAGCTTGGGACAAGTGGAGCAGTCGTACCCCAGGACTCTTCAAACTCGAATTCGAAGGACAGCGCGCCATTGCCCTATGCTCGAAAGCCTACTACGTCGATACGGGTGGCAGCAAGAAGTATTCCGTCAAAGGTATGTCTAGGCGGCACAACGACATTTCGTGGGAACGATTCGAAGCAGCCCTCCAGGGTAGTATCGACACGGCGAAGAACCGAGGCTTCCGCCTATTGCCAGAAGGTATGGCAACCTACGAACAACAGAAACTTGGGCTATCGGCTTACTACGACAAAAGACGCGTTCTTCCCGATGGAATCCACACCGAGCCAATAGAGTACGCTGTCTAGCGCTTGGGTACAAACAGAATTCCTTTTGGTGGTAGTTCCGTATCCCTAGGAACAACTTGTAGCTCTTCACGAACGAATCCACGTTTGGGTGCGTCCTTCTCCCCTTCTCGCTTCGCAAGGTAGTAAAGCACAGGCTGTCCCGAAGATACTACACTTCGCGAAATGGTGTATATCTGCAAACTCCACACAGGATCAGTAGCTCTACGTTTTTCACCCCCTTCCAATTCTCCTGGTGCGTAAAGATATCGAACTAAGACGTCGAATGGTAGGCGCTCTTCTCTCAATCCAACGGTGCGCGAATACGTAGGAGTCTTCAGATCTACTTGCTGCGTCACTACGGAATTCGAAGGCTCCTTTCCTGTAAGTCGAGTCACCTCACTGTTCATGGCTTTGATAACCATTGGTAAACGAACTACCCATTCTCTACTACGCTCATCTGATCCTTCCGAAGTAAGTACCATCTCTTGTGCATACTGATACCCAAACAATCTCTCGGCTAGAGTTCTATTTGCTCGTTCGACGAAGCCTTGCGCTCTATGATTACCAGCCTCACCTCGTTGAACTTTCGTACCATGTAGTTCTAGCGTTTCAGACATACGTTCCATGAATTCTCTACCAGGATCTACTTGCAACGTCTTTGGCCATTCTAGTGGACTACGTTTATAGATTCGTTCGAATGCCGCAGCAACTTCACCACTATCTTTAGACGCTAATGGTTCGGCTTCTTTGTATCGAGAAGCTACGTCGATTACTACCAATGCGTACTTGTATAGCTTTCGCCCACGTCCAGGTCGATCGTGTGGTAAGAATATCAAATCAGCTTGGTGGACTTCATTTGGTTTCGATACAGTCCAATGTGGTCGTGGAATGTGTTTTGGTGGTGGTAGATATACTTGCCATATAGATTGCTTTTCCAACCAACTCCTAGCTACGTCTTCTGATGCTTTCGCTGCTACCGATAGCTTGTCAATTGCAGCGTGACCTTTCCAATATCCCGTAGGACCATAGAAGACATTCGCAAGTTTAGAATCCATCATACATCTATGCATTCTAACCTTCAACAGATGGGGAAAAAAAAAAAAAAAAAAAGGAATAAGAACCAGGCCTCATTCCTTCCTTTTTTCCTTTTTTTTTTTTTTCGTCTTTTTTAGTAGTAGCTTAGTAGTAGCTTTGTAGTAGCTTAAGTAGCTTAGTAGTAGCTTAAGTAGCTTACTAGTAGCTTAGTAGTAGCTTACTAGTAGCTTACTAGTAGCTTAGTAGTAGCTTAGTAGTAGCTTACTAGTAACTTAGTAGTAGCTTACTAGTAGCTTACTAGTAGCTTAGTAGTAGCTTAGTAGTAGCTTAGTAGTAGTACCTAGTACGTTTCTATAGCCATTTACTAATAGCGTATCCAACGCCTAGCATTCCACCACCAACGTAGAGCAACTCACCAGTCTTCTGATTGTTTGAGGGTTGGTAGTAGTCAGATAAGCGGGGTTCTTTCATCTCTTTGAGCCGTTTTAGCTCTTTACGTAACTTATCGGATCGCACTAAGGCTTCGTTGGTATCTCTTTGATCATTGCGTGCGTTGCGTTCAAGACCTTCCTGCTCTTGTGCATAGTCGTATCCTCTTTGACGTTTGATTCTATACGCTTTCATTTCACGTGCTAGTTTTTCGGTGGCCCTATCGTGTCTCTCTCGTTCTGCATCCATATCACCCTTTCCAATCATTCTAGCTAGTATGCCACCACCAGTAAATGCCGTCGCATTCAAAACAGCGCCGAAAATAGACATTCCAATTGCCTGCCCCATTACGGTATGAGCTTTTGTTTCTCAAGATTTGGGTTTCTCAAGTTGTTTCTCAAGATATTGTTTCGCGTATAAGCTACCAACTATCACGGTAGTCCACTTTGCGTAATTCACTAGGGAAGAAGAAGGATCGCTAAGCATAGATTCCTTGGTAGTCTTTTTTACGATCCACCCAATACCAGAAGCGAGTCCAACGATTTTGGCTGCATCGGTTGTCGTCTTCATCAATTCCTTCTCCATCTAGACATATACTACTATGGTCTCGAGTCTTTAAGTGTTACTCCATGTCTAGTGCCGTTGGCTTTGCCGGAGCTGCAGGTTGTGTCGTGCTAACGGTGGCAGCTCGCGTGTTGCCATCTACATACTTCTTGTACGCAAAGTACGTGCCAAACAATGTAGCGCCAGTACCGATGACTGCGAGGATAGTCAGGTTTTCGATCCGACCTTTCTCTACGTCGACTTCTTTGCATGATTCGCTTTCGCGCGTCAACTCTCTCTTCTGAGCTTCTTTAGCGAGTTTGTTGCTTAACGCTAGTGCTTTTCCGGCTGCGACGCGCTTTGGATTTTTTACCTTAGTTGGTACAGTCGTTGGAGGATTCGCAGTTATCTGATCTTCCATCTTGATTCGATATAGTAGGTATATGTGGAGGTTCAACAGTTGTTCCAGGAATGACTACGTGACCGGATATGTGGAATAGGACGCTAGCTAGAGCTACAAGGCGACCTGCTTTGAGCGATAGTAGGCCAGTCGCAGCACTGATTTCGTTGCGGACTAGAGGGTCTTCTTGTAGGTCTTTGATCAGTGCTTCTTGAGAATCTATTGGTACTAGGTAGGCAACTAGGCGGGTAGCTAGACGTGTCACACCGTCGACTAAGCCTTTCGTTACTTGCTGAGCTAGGACGGCCTGATACCTCCTATACAACTTGTCTACTTCTTTCTCAGGAAGTCTAGAGATGTCTCCTAAGGAAAAGTTCTTACCTAAGTATTCTTTCGTTACGCCTGTTGCAGCTAAGATCGAAAGTGATTCGCGATTGTCTGACACAACGTCTAGGTTGGTTGGTGGTGGGCCTGTTACATCCTCACCGAATATCTCGAGTATTTCTTTATCCATGATAATATGTTGTAGGTGCTGGGAGCTCTAACACTACCTCGAAAGGATGGCGGAGACAGAAGCACATGCGAGCGAACTTATGGGATCCCAGTATCGTTCGTAACTCTTTGCATTCTTGCGAGCCTCCATAATCCTCAAATATCCTTTTACCATCTACGGCCGATGCTGTATGAAATGCTACTACGATAGCTACGTTCTCGCGGAAGGGTTTACATATGCTCGTTAGTTGTTGGGACAGCACCCAAACGGAAAGCCCTATATGTCGTGCAGAAAAGGCTAAGTCCACTAGCTTGTCAGTTCGTTTCTTGACGTCCTTCGATGCGGCGCAATCATCGAGAATCAATAGAGTATTGGTACCTGACCAAAATGTTGCGCAAATACTCAAAGTAGCATCGATGGCAGTCTGCGGTGGTGATATGACGAAGAAACGAGGATCTCGATTTGCGAATCCACGATAAGTTTTGTTGTGGGCATACGTAGGACAAATCAGTACTATGTAATCGAACTTACCACGAAACGATCCACGAAGTTGTTCTATGAGAAACGCAGTCTTCCCACAATTCGTTGGACCGACTATGAGTGCGTTGAACGGTACGTGCTCTACGAGAGAATCCATCAGTATAATATACTCTGCAGAGATCTGTTCAATATCGTGACCTGAGCATCCGCAAGGACATAGATGTGCATTTTCACATTTCCACTTCCCTTCGCAGTTCTATGTATGCGAATGTCGATGTCCTTTCCACTGCCGGTTTGTGCCAAGCCATCACCATGAACGGTGGAATCTTTTGCTGTGCGACAATCGATTAGGATAGCGAATCTATTTTCAAAGAACTTCTTTGGAGTCATGGAAGTATTGGGTGTACCAAACCAGCCTCTTGCAGCCTCCCAGAAATCTAGGGGAAGCATACCGCTTGGAAAGAGTCTGTTGGGAATCCCGTTGACATCTACTTCTACCTTCGAAATATCGGGATTCGAGAATGCTTCACTATCTCGCGTGCCAATGGTAGGTGGATCTATGAATAGTAGAAGTAGTCCAGCAAAGGATCGTCGTGGAACGTTAACGTTTTGAGATATCAAAGTATCGGATGTTTTAGCGATATCTACTGTCTTGAAGTGAACAGCGTAGTTGTATAGGAGTGCAGCACCTGTTTCGTATTTGTGAAGTGCACTACTAGCCAGTGTTCCGTCCCTGATTGCTTCGTATTCTAGTTGGATGTTGGTAAGTTGGTACGTACCTATCTTCGTAGTATCCGATCCAATTACGACCTCGTTGGCAGGCGCTAGAGTCAACTCGAATGTAATTGTATTTTCTAAGGCGTATGGGTATAGAACTCCATGTTGTGTCAGAATGTCAACATCTAATGGAATCCTATACTTGGAACCACATGCAGCTAGGAGCGCGTTGTCTGCAGCAGACGAAGTACTTGCGTCACCAGCTTTCGATCGTAGCTTGTTTACGTTCTCTGATTGAATGCCTTGTTGTACTCTAGACTCTCTCTCCTGCATAGATAGGTATACATCGGAGTACGTTTGTAGGAGGTCTGGCCTGCCAAGGTCTTCTACTGTTTCGGCTCCCATCCTACAGATTCTACGTATGACCAAGCAGCGTCCAATGTTCGAAACGACTCTGTTATTCGCATGTCCACCAGATAGTACGATGTCGCCCAATAGCGCTAAGCTACCAGGTACTAGTACTACGCCTTCTTCTAGCTTCGGGACTTCTACGTATAGAGTCTCACTTGGATTGGCAGATGATCGAGTGAAAGTTTTCCTATACAAGTCTCGAGGAGCCTTGAGTGCACGAGGCTCTCTTCGTACTTGGGTGGGATCCAACTTTGCTGAGATCATGTTGAATATAACTATATATATAGTTATGTTTAACATGGACGTTGATGGGAGGTATGATGAAAGAACTGATGAAGCTGAAGGAGGTGGAGACTACGATGACGATGATACTATCAATGTGGAGGAGGAGTGGGATGCAACATTTCCAGAAGAGTCAGGAGAAATGGTCCCAATGAAAACCAGACGCGACTACAGCAAAGAAGGCGCTAAACCAAAGGATCAGGAAACCTCGTTTTCTAGAGAAGATGACGATTACTTCGACGAACTCATCGACTCGAAAGGCTCGAACGTTTCTAGAAATGAAAGAATCCTGGAGAGGCTGGAGGAAGAGAAAGTCCCAAAGTATACTGATCGAGGCGTAGTCTTCAAACAGGGTTTATCGGAAAATGCGAGACAGGATATATTCGAGACTGTCTGGGAAAAATACCACGATGTGGGAATTCGAGGCACGCTTGAGGTTGCAACCCTGCCTGATGGTAGAGTCGCTATCAAAGAGTATGGAAGTAAAGAAAAAGAGATTCCTATGACCACCACGAAAGGTGAGTTATACAAGAAGATGGGAAAAGGTCTCAAAAGAGTCTTAGGACCTTCGAGGGAAGAAATGGTAGAAGAAGTCATAGTAGCTCGAAACCAATTGAGTGAGAGGATCGAACAAAATGAAGAAATACTCAAAGACCCTACGTCTACCGAAACTCAGAAAGAAAACGCTACTAATGAAATGAAGACCGATCAGGAGGAGCAAGCAGTCCTACAACAAATAGAAGAAGCTATAGTAGAACGGATGTCACTTAGGGATCGTATAAGAATCATCTTTAAGAAGTATGGGGTCAGTATAATTAGCGTGGTAGCTGCGGTAAGTACTGTGATCGGCGTAATAGTTTCCAATCTGACAAAGACAGTTTCCGCGATAGTACCAGGATTTGGAGATGCTGCCAAAGCAGCTGCCAAAACAACTGTCAAAGGCTTAAAAGCAATGGGCAAAAAGTTAGAGGAGATTCTACCTAAGATGATTAGGCCAATTGTGAGTTTCATATTCAGTATGGCTGCTGACGTTGTTGGAGTCTTAGCAAACAACCGTTGGTTGTTAATCGTAGCAGCAGTGGTCTTCGTAGTGGAGCAATACAAACGCCGTTAACGAAACAACGTCCATGAGATTCCAGCTGCAGCAATGGATGTCACTGCGAGATTAATCTCATGTTGTGAGACAGCCTTTGCCTTTGCTTTTGCCTTTGCCTTTGCCTTTGGTACAGGAACTTGTTTCTCGAGAGGCTGCACCAATTTCTTATCTGGTGGTCCTTCCATAGGAAGAGGTGGATGTCCTTTGCCTTCTGCATTGACGTCGTTAGTGCCTAGCACCATATCTTTCGTAGCTTTCGGGATTGGATTCCTATAGCCATCTTTCTCACCAAGATAGTACGCTAGATCGCTTGGCAATAATCGTACGTCTTTAGCTATTGCAAAATCGAGCCTCTTATGCGTCCTCATTATAGCAGTAAAATAGTTTTTGTAGCTCACCACTAAATCGTTTTCGAGAATAGCACCTTCGACTAAGCTCTTAAACTTTTCTTTGACGTTATGGCTACCTATGATGGATTCGTTCAGATCTGCTTGTGCACCAAGTATGCAATATCCAAAAGCCTCGACAGATCTATTCAACCTACCCAATCCAACATCTGTCAAACCCTTTCCGATTGGTGGCGTAAACCAATTGTATTGTTTACCGTTGTTATTGCTAATGTACGCTAAAGAAAACTGATACTCCGTACGACTCTCCTCAGGAAACTTAAAGTCACCACCAGGCCACTTCGCAGAGAACGAAGTATTATGTGCATACTTCTCCGTATAGTTCACCATTTTTCCACGAACGTTTACGTAGACGTCTCCTAATCCGTGATTACTACCTCCATCCCACCGAAAGTCTGGTGTTCGAGATAAACCAAACTCGATGCACAATTTCTCAAGAGCTGATTTGTTATAGGAGTTATCCCTTTGCTTGAAATTGGAGTTACCAGGTAAAGGAACTCCATGAGCACCACCAAGTTCATGTAGAATTCTTCGTATCGTGAAATAAACATGGAATCGTAGGAACCCTTGGACAATTGGTGGATACGTTTTGAAAGTGGGGTCAAACAATGACACTCCACATCCAGAAGTCGCACACCACGTTGCGAAATTCAATTGTTGAGGCCAATAGTGGAAATCTGGACCAGCCAACCAATGATGGGACTCCTTTGCTGTCGTATGTTTTACGACGGTCTCCTTGAATATATTTGGAACGCCTACTTTGAAATCATCCGTTGGGGTGACATGTATCCGTAGATTAGTGAGATCAATATCTTGTGCCGGTTCAGTAGAAGGAACTGCTGTAATGGGATATTTCGCACTCATGTCTAGTGTCAACGTAGATGGGAAACCTTTATTCACATCCCACAACGCATTATCGATGCGTTTTTGAATCGTAGTAGCTTTGTGCTTCCGCGAGAATAGTACCCCCTCATAAACTGTTTTGGTGCCAAGGGCTAGGTCAAGCGCCTTGCCTGCGCGCCCATGCAAGACCATTAGCTGACCTCCACCTACCTTCGTAGGGAGGCCTGCATCTGTGAACACCTGGTAGGTTTCTCCGTGAAAGAATAAATTAATGTTCCACACCCCATCCCGACCCACGAAAGAGTCGAACCAGCCGGTTACAGCCTTTGGAAATAGGTACTTGAACTGCCGCCATGCGTCTGTCATGTTGAAGCTATACGTATATATAGTTATACCTTCAACATATAAGATGGTTCTCTTATATATCACCACAACATTGGCCGACCATACTGTCTACTTCGACAACCCTATCCTCATACAGAACGTTTCACTAGTCGAGGTCACTATTGAGAATAGTTGGTGGAACCTAGCAGAGAATGCTACCTTCTGGTGGTCTACCGAAGGTCTAGGGTTTCCGTACGAAGTTTCTAAGGGAAACCACACTATGGCGAGCCTTCGACAATTCTTTGCGCCTGCAGTTAGTGCTAACATCGTAAAAATCGAGAAACCCCATCATAGGAGGGCTTGGAACCTAGAAGTCAAGCAATTGATCCTACTTAGTGGAAACCTCTGCAAACTGATGGGTATTAATAAAGATGGGATTGCTAAGCGACTAAAAGTAGGTTCGTACGAAGTGTCCATCCAAGATGAAATCGACATAGCGTATATCTGCTGCGACGTGGTGGATTCCAGATTCTCGATTCAAGATGGAAAGCAATCTAAAGTCCTAAGTAGAATACATATCCGAGGCGATAGATTCGCGAAAACGACATATGCCTCACTACAACCTCTAGCTGTCAAAGCTCTAGGTACGACACGAAGCAGTCTTCGTCTGACAATTCGTGATGAGAAAGGCAATACGATAGACTTCCGAGGTCGACCTATACTGTACGTGTTGAAGCTTGAGTAAGTTATATGTATAACGTACAATGGAAGGCGATTCGATTCAACCGTTTCCCTCAGCACCAAGTATCTATCCACAGATCGCTAACGACACTGGAAAGAACTTTAGACTGCAAACGATCCGAGACACGCTTTCGGACATTGAAGTTCAAGAAAGACACTACGAAGGTGTACGCAAGAAATATGCACGTTCTCAAGGAATAGTTCATGGCATCGCAGTGGTAACTGGAGGTCTATCTGTGATCTTATCTGGATCTGGATTGGGCGCAGCGTTGACTGGGGTTGGAATAGTGATTGGTCTACCACTTGGAGTTATTGGTGGGCTATGTGGATTAATTTCAGCATCTACGACCCTTGGAGCTAAGAAGTTAGGAATGAAGGTTTCTAAGCATGAAAGGACAACTATGTTGGCAAAGGCGAAAATCAATACGATTCGCGATCTAGTATCGAAGGCCTTACGCGATGAAAACATATCCGACTCCGAATACAGTCTCATCCTGAACGAAGCGAATAAGTATGAGACTATGAGGTCTGAAATTCGTCGTGAGACTTCCATAGGTGAAAAAAGTCCAGATCGGGTTCGAGCCGAACTCAAGCAAGAAGTGCAAAAGGAAATGCGAGAAAAACTCGGCAGCTTAGTGGGGTAAGAATCGCCGTTTCCTATGAAAGGAACGAACATGGCTCGCACTTCCACTTCGCTAAGTCCTACTGCTAGTTATCCCATGCTTAGTGTAGATTGGTTCGAAGTGGGAATGGTAAGAAGACAACTTCTTGACAAAACGCTTGACTGAATTTCCAAATACGTCACATCGTTTAACGACCTCGTTAAGAGACATAGACGATCCTAAACGACGTAGCACCTCGTAACTTGCTCCAACAACTTTCGTCTTAATTACCGATCTGCCTACATTGTTTTCTATTGCCATAGTAACAACCTCGTGGACTATTTGTTGAGCGTCTATAAGTACTCCTTGAGGATCGAGTTTAAGGAAAGTCGTTGCAATGTGAGGAACTATGCGCTCGGCATCCAAGTCTACATCGATCTCATCGTCGTCACACAGAGCACGTATAAAGACCTCTCCTCTATGGATGCCTTTGTTGCTTAGTTGCATGAAGCGAGCAACCTCACCTTTAGATCGGACGAATCCACATTGTATGCATGCATGGTAGAGTAGAGAAGCTAGAATATGTCTCTTAGCATCGCTACGCTTGGGATGAACTTTCATTACTTGGATAAATGCGTCGGCTACGATTTCTAACGTGTTCATAGGGAACGATAGGTCATAACTTTGTTTGTAAATAGTGTTGTATGCTCGTAGTTCTTGTAGGAGCGTTCGTCGTTGCAGTTCCGTGTCATCACTTTGCTTTGGTTTTGCGCGGTCTAGATCACTTTGATACTGAAATCCGTCCGGACCTACTATACGCAGTCGAGTAGTAATGATTTCGACCTTCGTTTCTTCACATGGTTCAACCTCGGAAACAAGACCACATGTGGGACACACGAATTCCGTTCCTTGTATTTCAAAGGGGCAGAGACAATCAGAACATGTTTCACTGGTGTTAATATGTTCCACTTGTGGTTTGATATTCAGGCTTCTACGAATTCCAGGACCAAACAATCTGACTAGCTCGTCCATGATACAACTATAGACGTTTATGTGTTTAATAGAAAAAAAAAAAATGAAGAGGGTCACAACGACTTTCTTCATTCTTTTTTTTTTTTTCGTGGCTATTCCTAATCGTCCTTCTCGCTCCTCAAGGCAGCCAACACCTCGTTGAGCGCACGGTTGAGAGACTCTCCGAGACCTTCCTCTGGTTCCGTGGACAATGCTACCTCAGCAGGCTCCTCCGGTTCCACCACGTTTGGCTCTGCAAGTTCCTCCTTTCTTGGATCCTCTAGCATCTTGCTGGACTTCTTAGCGCGTTTTACATAGACACCGGGACACTTCATCTTGATGGCGAGACGGTCGCATCTTGAGCAAAGCCCGTAACTAGTACGACATCCTTTACCGCACTTCGAGCATGGTATGAATGGGTCACAGCCTTTTGAGATCTGGAAGTTGTGCTGGGCACAGAACTTCGACGTCTTCGAAATCTGCTTTGGGCATTTCGTGTCCTTCCCTCTCATCAACCAATCACAAGTTATTGCGGCGTCTACATTTGAGTTCTTCTTCGACATGTTCGATCTGTATGGTATTAATGCGTACTAAGATGACAACGTAAGCTAATATCGTGGAATAAAGAATATATACTAATACCATTTAGTGGTAATATACAGTATACTAATCATTCCTTTAACAGATACTCAAGTTTTGGATTTTTAGGTGCAGTTGGATTCAATCGGATTCCTATATGGCAGCATAAGCATTCACATAGTAATTTAGTAGGTTATTTTCGTCCTCTAGGGTGAGATGGGCATTCTTAATGAGCCACTTAACGAGCCACCTAGCGGTATCAAGATGATCATTGCTACAAGCACATAGTAGAGCATGATGAACGTATTCATACTCTATGGTTATCTTAAAACGTTGAATGAGCCACTTAATGACGTTAAGATGACCATTCATACTGGCATCTAGTATAGTGAACGCGACGGCTTTATCCTCTTTGGTGAACTGGAAGTGCTTAGTGAGCCACTTAGCGATATCAAGACGACCATCCTTACAGGCAGCACATAGAATGTGGTCAATTTGTCCATCCATTCCATCGAACCGTAAGTTCTTGATGAGCCACTTAATGACGTTAAGATTACCATGTTCACTGGCGTAGATGAGAGGAAAGCCATTGTCGATGTAGCTTGCGGAAATGTCGAAAGTCTTAGCCATTTCGTCTCGATCGGCATCATTACGAGTAGACCTAAGACCGAAAGTGAGAACTCGCGTGCGGAACTCTTGGTCTACGTTTTCGTAGCGCGCGAGAGTTGCGGCACCGTTTAGGTGTTTCGATGTCCTTGAGATGCTTGCGAATGACGTAGGACCTGCATGCTCTACGATCTTAGTCAGAATTTCCATGGGGAGGTACGATATATAATCCATAGTGGAAGAGATCGATATACAGTATAGTAATCATATCTCTAATAGATACTCAAGTTTGGATTTTTATGTACAAGAATGTCTAGTGACACTTTGAATGACCCTTAGTACCCCCTAGAAATTCACTTTTGAGTTTTCTTGCACAACAAAAAGTTGTATAATTTTAACTCCGCCTATACTACTTGCCCGATTTTAGCTTTAAGTTCAGTCACTTCATTGCTTGAACCATTCTTGTTTAGCATTATGTTCTTTTTCTTTAATAACACCTTAACAAGCGGCGTCATCCATTGTGGATCTCTGGACGACATCCTGACTGTTTTGGACGGAAAGCACTCATCCATCATTCTATGTATATCAGACTGGACAGAGTTTACGGCAATATCGACATTTTCAAGGTTGTATATATTATCCCAGTTATGCTCCAATAATTTCCGGTGGAATGCTATTTTGCGATGCTCTCTGAAGTCACGCATGATATATTTGAGTCTCATTGGCTTAAGCTTCACTGCTGCTGGTAATATTACTCCCCTGTGGTCGGTCTTTATCTGTGCATCAAAGGGGTAACACTTCGAAAAAAGACTTGTATTGTTTGTCAAACAATTGTCTAAAGTAGCTGTGCCCCTAGTTGGAAAGTCAACTAAAGTTTTTAATCCAGATAACATTGACAATTTGTCAAGGTCCAATCGGTTAACGTCTCCACCTAGTAGTACCAAACCCATCGGGTTCTCTTCCAAAAAGTTATCCGTGATATCAGTCAAATATTCAATTAAGTCCGCTTGCTTGTAAGTTGTTTTTGGGGGATGATAAACTCCACACATTAGCATAACATGACCTGATGGTAGTTCGATTTTAAGACTTATACTCTCGTACTGTTCAGATTTACTGATGCTAGTAACCTTGATATTATTTCTTGTGTATATTGCAATCCCTCCTTTCTTTCGCGCATCATTAAACAGTCCTCTGTCTCGCCTGTGGATTACGTAGTTTACGGCGAAGCATTGGAAAAGGCGGGTATCCCCACTCTAGCCGATCGTCGACTAGCGGCGTGTAAGAAATTTATAAGCAACATTAAGCCGGGTAATCTACCCCTAATACATAACAGAGTAATAAAATAATTGGCGCAGTACTCGCTGAGATCGGGCAAAGGCAGTTACCCAATGGCCACTAAAACTGACCGTTTTAGCAATTTCGTAACTGTGAAATTCCAAGGTATCTAAATTTAACTTATATCATATAGTACGTATTTATTTATTTATATAATCAGTATCCCATTATTAAATGTAATCAGCCTGTAATTCAATATACATTGCAAGAGGCGTGAATAAACTAATTATTATTATTATTATTATTATTATTAATACTTTAAAGTGACAAATCCATGATGGTGGGAAATGTAGGAATCGGCTAAAGCATAACGTGTTCGGATCGTTGCGGATTCATCGTAGCAAATATCGGCCGCACAACTTCGCTTTACTTCTGCTAACTCCCGTTCCGCGGTAGTTTTCACTTCTTTGCTCTGCTTTAATAAGTTGGCTTTTATGAACCCTTTCCTGGATACTTCTGTTGAGCTTTACTTCTGGTACGGTGTCTTCTTTCAAGCTTATTTCACTTTCTCTGCTTGTATTCGATGAGTTCATTGCGATATTCGCCATGTTTGTTTGTATTCTGTACGATGCGTGTCCCCTGTAACGATCCCAAGCGCCTTTGCGAGACCACCCTCGCCCCAATCCCCATCTCTTTTCCAAAGTGGCCAATTCAAATATTCGGGTTTCTTACACCGAGAAAGAACCACTAATGGCGTCTCGTGTTTCCTGCCTTCTCACTATCTATATAGGGGAGGAAAAAAATCTCAGAAGTACGTCAAACCAGAAATAAACACATCAGTGATGAAGAGAAACAACTTCACAACACACAGGTAAGGTTTTATGACTTTATTGATCATTTTAGTACAGTTTTAGATTTTTTCTAAACAGTCCCATACATTCCTTGTAAAAATCATTAGCTTGGGTTGCCTGTGGAATTACTGGCTCGGGAAATTCGTTGTGGAAGTGAGACAGAAGAAAAGTGCCGGAGAATCCTACACTCCTAATACACTGTACCAGATATGCTGTGGAATACAGAGGCATTTCAGGGAGAATGGTCGGCCTGAGATTAACTTGTTTGACAATTCCTTTTTCAAGCAATTTCAAGACTCGCTTGATGCTGAAATGAAGCGACTATCTACACTGGGCATTGGAGCCGTAGAGAAACAGGCTGAGGCCTTTACAGAGAAGCAGGAGGAATCATTATGGGCTTTCAGACTTTTTGGTGATCACTCTCCTCAAGTTCTTCTCAACGCCATGGTCTTTCTGATAGGCAAGAACGTTTCCCTTCGAAGTGGCAAAGAACATCGTACACTACGATTCGAACAGCAAACTCTTTTGCCCGCGTTCGAGAAGGAACCAGAAAGGCTGGTGTATACTTCTTTCGGAGAGAAAAACTATATGGGTGGTTTGAAGCATCGCTCTGTGAAAGGCAAAAGCATCGAGCATTACGCAAATGATGATGTGCCGGAGAGTTGTCTTGTTCAGCTGTACAAAAAGTACGTAGCCAAATGCCCAAAGTCTATCAAAAACTGCTTCTACCTAGCCCCAAGGCGAAAGTATAAGGATACTGATGAAGTAATTTTTTGTATTTATCAATACATAATTATAAATGGTACATGTATCTTAGTGTACGAAATATTCGGCTAATTTAAAAATTCCTGAAAACCTGATAGTCAGTCGCCTTTGCATTTAGAATTTGTGGAATTTTGAAGCTTAAATTTTCAAAAAATATTGTCATAAGAGTTTAAAAGAAAGATGTTAAGTGAAACTATGGCGGGGTGTTCTACAGTTCTTCCCGAAATAGACATTAACTAATTTATTTATTTAATTCTAGAGTGGTTTACGGGTAATCCAGTTGGCCATAACAGTCTGGGGCAAACAGTGCGGAAACTGTGTAAAGAAGCTGGCATTGAGGGTAACTTTACAAATCACAGCTTAAGAGCCACTACCGTGACAAGGGGTTTGGAAAAAGGCGTGCCCAAGAAAATCATAATGAAAAGGACGGGCCATCGAGACGTAAGATCTCTGCAAAAATATCAAAGGCCAGACGTAAAGACGAAGGTAACAATTTCCAAAGCGTTTGAATGTGGAAGTACTACTGCGTATGGTGACTTGGTTCAGGCAAGAGCAAGGGAGGAAGAGAAAATCAAACCTAAGAGGGAGAACAGTGTGGACGGCGAAGATGAGTGTCCACTCAAGAAAATGTCTAGATCCAGCAATATTTCATTTAACAATTGTAGTTTTTTTCTTTAAGTAAAGTAAGTTTGCATGTTTGTCTGTGTAATAAATAGTTCTCCGGACGAGTTACTGTTTCTTGGGTTACTGTCGGTGCGCCCATTTTCGACCGCGCACCACAGGTAACCCAAAAACAGTAACTCGTCTGGACAGGAGGTTTATAACTGTTACAGGGAGGTTTATAACTGAGTTATAAACCACCCTGTCAGTTATAAATCTCAAATTTATGAGTTTATTCATTAATCAACCCCACATTTCCCTGCCTGAACATCAAATCCCTCCCCGAGCTTTTAATTAGTCTATTGTTCAACGGGTCAGTTTATACCAGAGTTTCACCCCTATGAAGAACAAAGAAAACCGTGTCAAGTGTGATATAATGGCAGTTATTTCCCAGGCCAAAAACGCTAGTTTCCTGTTAAAAACATTCAAATACCCCTGCTCCCGTGGACCCTTGGATAACCATGGGTATTATTAACGGCAACATCTTGGAATGTTTTGAGAGCACCCGATGTACCCAATTGTCAATAATAGCGATACAGCTATATCTTGAGGACAAGCACGGGTTTTCTGCGGGATTTTCTGATAGCATTTTTAAAATGTCGCCTCTTCGAACGATCCTGTTTGACTGCTAGTTTCAATAACACAACACTCGCCCCAACTGGTTTGTTGTTACAAATAGTAAACACCTATGGGCCTCCTGTGCTTTCAAATGACGAAGAAATGTTCTTTATAAGAAATTAAAAGCACTTGATGTCCATGCGGGATTCCATATAATCCCCTCCTGGTTAGATCAGTGTTTATGAGCCAATCAGTGCGAGCCGACAGATAGAGATCCGATAGAACAAGTACACATACAATTTTGTAAATGGCTGCTAGGAGTAAGTAATACTGCAACAAACAATGCATGTCGCACGGAACTTGGCAGATTCCCTCTTAAATCCGAAGAAATTTTGCGCAGCATAAAGTACACGCTAAATCTACAAGACGCGGTGAACCCTGATAAAACAAAGCTATCATATAGTGCTTTTATCGTGTCTAGGCATATATCAAAGGCAACCCAACAAGCTGCGAACATATAGAACCTTTAAATCAGCTTAGATGAGAATAAGTAATCACATGCACTACTTGGAAATAGAAAAAGGAATATTATTATGCAAGACCGTATAAAAGTATCAAGGAAAGATTGTGCCCTCAGATATGCAATGCAGGCATTGAGGACGAAGTCCATTTTCTATTCAAATGTAGAAAATATATGAAGATTTAAATCTGTCTGTGCAGGTGGACCTTAAATTTGGTTCGTACCTTCAGTTGGTAATCGGGATTTCTCTATCCGCCGTACATTAATATATTTATTAATATATATTGATATTCTATTAATGATCTATAGTATGTATTCCATACACTGCGTATGACAGACTTAACAGTGTGGGGTGTAGCTTCGTGCACTAGGTATATTGGCCAGATAGAAATATTGCATGAGAGTGCACAAAAAGTTGGTTATGTTAGCAACGTTATTTCTATTAACGAAATAATGAATGATGGAGATTATTTAGCTGTGGAGAAGAGTCATAAGGCACTGTTCCTTTTTTATTAAGAGCGGATTTTGTACTTTGCTTGGACAAAAATACATGTACGCCCCTCCCTCTATATGGTAACTTGCTTGGTATGTCTCCATCTCCATGTAGATTAACATATACTACAATTTCTGCCCAATATTTCAAAGTCTGTTTGAATTTTCAAAATCGGGGCCGGAGCAAGACTTTGCGAACGCCATCATGGGCTGTTATCGCAGTTCGGCCATCTTGGATGAAACAATAGTTTTGGCCCCGGTAACCTCGCACTGGTTGGTTTCAGAACGAGTTTACCGGACGAAAACAAAGGTTTTTATTCTCCTGGGACTCAACATGGCCGCCGTGCGATAAAAGCCATTACACACACATCGCGGCATAACGTCACGCGCGTTCGCTTTTGAAGGGCGGCGCGCGGACATCTTCCCAGTACTGTACGCGTATATTTATACGCGTACGTACTGGGAAGACGCCCGCGTGTCTTCAGTCAGGTATATATATATATACGTGAAATGCTTCGCAAAAAAAAAATATCTAAAAACTGAGCCTGTTAACAGTTTAACAGGTTGAAGTTTTCTTAATTTGTAATTCACATAATCAGGAGCGTCCATCCCGCATACTAGGCCTATGTCACAGCGTTTTCACAAGTCCGGTTATTTTTAGAACGGTTTCCCGCTATTCTTGAGTTGCAGTCATTCCTAAGGGAATAAAATCACAAAAATGTTGTTTGTATAACAAAAGTAGCTAATGAGACATCTTTTGTTCCGTCATTGGGGCAACAATGACGGAAAATAATCTAAAAATAGCCGAACTTGTAAAAACGCGGTGACAGCTACATTTGTATATAGGAGATATGGACACTCCTGGTTACGAGCTCCTGAACGTTTTACTAAGTAAAACTTAGCAAACTTGTATTTGATACTTTCGGCCGGCGGAGCACAAGGTGTTTGCGGCGGTGTAGACAACCCTCAAACTCTCAATTGATTTCTGGTACCCCCTAACCCCTCTTACCACCACCCCAATATATATATATATATATACCGAGTCGATCTAGCCTTTATATCGCTATTAAATTGGACGGGCGTCCTGCGGTTATCGTGCTGCTATTAGTAAATGGTGAAAGGGGGCGGAGAGGAGGAGGAGGAGGGGGGGGGGGGAGGCTCCGCTAAACTGAACTGATACCATGTAGAACTGATACTGATACCATGAATACGGGCTATGCCAACATGGCGGTGCCAACATGGCGGCGGCGATAATTCTTCTGATCGATTTATGAACAATGATGATGTGAGTTCTCTTTAAA
Organism: Actinernus sp. WN-2022; assembly: GCA_030867875.1. Taxonomy (NCBI): domain Eukaryota; kingdom Metazoa; phylum Cnidaria; class Anthozoa; order Actiniaria; family Actinernidae; genus Actinernus; species Actinernus sp. WN-2022. Next base: position 52,020,863 of record JAOWCC010001679.1, on the reverse strand, counting down.
GTGCCTATGAAGCTTATTTTTGTATTTTAGATATTAATTCTACATCAAGTGAATAGTAGAATGGTACAATATATCTTGTTTTGCATGCTGTGCCGCTGAGTTAAGGAGGTTTTAATATCCAAAATCCTAATAACATGACGTCAGGGGAGGCATCAATTATTATACAAATTGTTTTGTTACAATTAAACATTTTTTTTTAATTACCAGTGTTATACCCATGGTTGAAATAAAATGATTTTAGAAATTTGTTTTCCTATATCAGTAGAAACGTCCATTCACAACCACTAAGAAGTGATTGCAGATACCTCCCCTGACGTCATATAATTAGTATTTTGGAGGCAGATGCCTTAAAAAGTACACGAACCGAGAAGAGGCAGAAAAGGAGCTCGAAAAGATGCTACAACTGCTAAACTTAGATGACGAGAACGAAATTGAACCTGTTACCAACGACACAGAGGCCACGACAATCGAAGTACCGAAATCACCCAGAAGAAAGGACAAGTAATCTGATGAAATCGACAATGGCCATGATAGTCGACATGAAACTCTACTTAATATTGTCCAGGAGCAAAAAGATTTCAGCGAGAAACTCGAAGAACACCTCACACAACTTAGTATACAGATCAATGAACAAACAGTAGATATTAAAGATCTAGAAATTCAAATGAAAAGAGCAACCACCGAGGTGAAATTATATTGCGACAACAACTTAGAAGAACTCAGCGGACAGTTTGATAACAAAATGAACACATCCATGAAGGACTTGAGTAACTCAAACTCAGGGATTAAAGCAGAAATTAAGAAGCTAAAAAGGAAACTGTCACAACAAGAAGAAATTTTTAAACTGAACCTTGAAGAAATGAAACAGCTAAAGCTATGGACAAGTTTGCAACTTGAACACAACATAGACATAGTAACCGAAATCCCTACCGACAGTACCGACGATAATCAGGACGCAGGATCCCTGACACCGGATGGCAGCAATGGCTCAGCGGACACAGTATACAATGTAGAAGTCGCGAATCAATACCAAGTATTAGATGAAACCCAGGAGACGCAAGCAAACCCGCCAGATATATTCGAACCGACAGTCATGTCTAATTCACAGTCAAGACGAAATCCGCAGACGGAAACTGACACAGAAAACAATGCCCAACAGTGGCCAAATCGAAGGCAAAACCATCCTAGAACAAACAGAAGAAACCAGCCAGAAAACCAAAGAAATAACAGAACCAGTACAGAATCCAGATCGGAACAGGGCCCAATTCTGATATTATCAGACTCCATGCTCAGAGGAGTCCTCCAGAGAAAATTTGCACCGAACAGATATGTAAACCAGCAATACATTCCGAGGGAGGGTCCTCTGTGATAAACTTCAAAAATTTCAAAATAGGGCTGCTAGGCTTATTCTAAGGGCTGATTATAAAACGAGCTCCAGTCTACTCCTTGACATACTAGATTGGGATAGACTTGATGAACGGAGGGCTAAACGCAAGGCTGTCTTGATGCACAAAATCCAAAATAACTGTGCACCGACCAGTCTCACCGAATTATTCAAAACAGTTGGAAGCAGAACAGACTACAACCTGAGGGGGGCAGATACCAAACTCTGCTTGCCCCTCCCCAAAACTGAGTTTGCGAAAAAGAGCATCTCCTACAATGGAGCAAAGCTCTGGAACCAGCTTCCAGCTGAATTACGCGAAACTAGGTCGTTGGTTTCTTTTAAGAACAACATTGCGACTGCCTCTCTCTTAAATTGACTTTTAGACAATTTTTTACTATATGTTACTTTACTTTTGTATTTGTTATTGTTACTACTATTTTATATATTATTGTTTATACGAGTTTTTAAGTACATAATTAGATATATAGGAATTACTTATAATTATATACTACGGATGTATTTTTAGCCACGGATTCTATGTAAATCAGCGTTATGCTGTTAGCAATACCGTGAAATAAATTACTATGATGGGGGGAGTGATGACTACTTGAACATATTCGAATAATGAATGATCCATTACTTTTTATTTTTTTTATTTTTTTAAATATATATTTATTGGAACTACTTTTAATTACAAAGACGAAGTTGCAGAACTTTACAAAACTGAACTACAATACGACTAAAATGCATACAACTACAAAGTGCAAACTTTACAATACTAGTCTACAAAAGAAAAACTATAAAATTCAAAACTACTACAAGTATACATTAGAAAAAAAATACATACAAAAAGTGATAAAGTAATAATAGGTGGCTGTACGATATTTTATAAAGTTTAACTTTTCCCACTTTCGGTAATGCGTACAATGATACAACTTTTTTCTTGCCCAACGAAGGCGGATTAAAGCAGCTTTGTTATACTATTTATCGTATTTTTACGATATCGGTTTCTACCGCTTTTTTCCGGATTGGAGCAGTTTTGTTGTACTATTTTTAAATCGTATTTTTTTTTACATTTTAACACCCTATTAGATAAGTGATTACTATGCAGTATATCGATCTCTTTCACTATGGATAGCATATCGTGCCTTCCCATAGAAATCTTAGTCAAGATAGTAGAGCATGCAGGCCCAGAATCATTCGCAAGCATCGCAAGGACATCGAAACACCTAAACGGTGCCGCATCTCTCGTGTGCTACAAAAACGTAGACCAAGAGTTCCGTAAACGAGTACTCACTTTCGGTCTTAGGTCTACTCGTAATGATAACGATCGAGACAATTTGGCTAGGGCTTTCGGTATTTCCGCAAACTACATCGATGATAGCTTTCCTCTTGTCTACGCCAGTGAATATGGTAATCTTAACGTTATTAAGTGGCTCATTAAGCACTTATGGTTCGATAAAATGGATGGACACACCGATTACGTTCTATGCGCTGCCTGTAAGGATGGCCGTCTTGATATCGTTAAGTGGCTCACTAAGCACTTCCAGTTCACCAAAGAGGATAAAGCCGTCGGGTTTGCTATACTAGATGCCTGTAGGAATGGCCATCTCAATACCGTTAAGTGGCTCATTCGACGCTTTCAGATAACTATAGAGCATAAATACGTTCATCATGCTCTACTATGCGCCTGTAGCAACGATCATCTTAATACCGCTAAATGGATCATTGAGTGGCTCATTAAGCGCTCCCAGCTCACCATAGAGGACGAAAACGCTCTACTAGATTACTACATAAATGCTTATGCTGCCACATAGGATCTCTCGCAACGTCCAAATTGTCCCTAGGCATTCTTACACCTAAAGATCCAAACTTGAGCACAGCTCCGGTTTCTACCGCTTTTTTCCGGATTAAAGCAGTTTTGTTATACTATTTTATAGTATTTTTACGATATATTAAATGATCGGTTTCTACCGCTTTTTTTACGGATTAGAGCAGTTTTGTTGTACTATTTTTGATGTTGTATTTTTTTTTTACATTTTAACGCCCTATTAGAGAAACATGTTTATAAGGTATTATTTACTACTATAGTTCATTTATCGTATTTATACGTTTTATTAAAGTAGTGTAGTTATAAGGTATTACATCAATGATTAGCATATATTAACATTTATTCGAACACTTGGTTTATAGTGAATTTATTACATTTTAACATCTATTAGAGACGTGTGGTTATGAGGCATTATACCATATATTGTCATAATTAAAACAACAATTATAGATACGCTATCATAAGGTATATATCACACAATGACTGAGATAACGACTTGCGATTGGTTGATGCGTGGTAAGAATACGAAATGTGTAAGGAATAGCTCGAAAACTTCAGAGTACTGTGCTCAACACAATTATCAGATACTAAAAGGTAGCACCATATTCGTTCCATGTTTGAAGTGTGGTCGCGGTTGTCGTACGAGTCATGGACTTTGTGCGAAGTGTGGAGCACCAGAGCGCCGTATCATTCGCAATAAGAAAGCCCGAGACGTGAAAGATATGAAAGATATGAAAGATTGCCTTCCAGATGTATTGGTAGAATCGGATAACTTCGAATTGGAGAACTTTAAGAACCTTAAGATAGTCCAGTAGTTTATAATAAAGAAAAAAGAAAAAAAAGAATGAAGAGAAACTGTGTATACCACCTCTCTTCATTTTTTTTTTTTTTTTTTTTTTTTTCCGACGTGTGAGAAACTTTCTATTCATAGACTTTCGTGACTATATTAAAATAATTCCGACGCGTGCGATCACTCAACCAAAAATTTAACAACTCATTTCCTATTTAACCATGCATTTATTATGCACTATTCGATACCGGTAAAATAGGCACCCCGCTCGCTATAAAAAGCACTTCTTTCCCATTTCTGGTCACGATATAGATAGAAAAAATTCGAACTAGACCATATGATTTTAGTTCTAAGAAGAAAAAATCAAAACAAAGAAAAAGACCAAAAGCAAAACTGGACGTCTCCAGAACCTCTCTAGGAATTGGTCTACTGTATTTGGTCCACTGTATTCGGTCTACTGTATTTGGTCCTATCTGGTTGAGGCACAACCGGCACCCGTGGGTCCCCTTTAAGATCCCTTGAGCTTCACCCATGCACCCGACCCAGGATTGACGCTGTTTGTACTGTATTCGTTCGTCTTCTGCCACATCGACAGACGCGCTACGACTTGTGTGATGTGGTGGAGCTTTTTCCATCACACAAGCCGATCTACCACACATGGCCCGTAGGATTCGAACCCCAGGTATATGATCGGCTCCACCTTTTCAATCATATACCTAGCGCAGAACCATGAGGCCATGTGTGCTAGACAGTGACGTAGGCGAAAAATATTGTACTTATGTCTTAAGCAATTGTCGTATGTTAATTAGCGCCACCCACGCGTTGTCTCGAAATTTACATATAAACCAAAACAACACGGTAATTTATACGATTTTGCTTTTAGTGAAGTTTAAATAAGATCCATGCCGATTTCTTTCAAAGGAGATATTTATTCTTACCCCACTAGACTGCCAAGTTTTTCTCGCATTTCCTTCCGCACTTCGGAGCGAATTTGTTCTACTTTTTTTTCGTTTATTTGTCCTTGAGTCCCTCGGCGAATTTCAGACCTCATAATCTCGTATTTATTTGCTTCAGCGAGGATGAGACTGTATTCAGAGTCAGATATGTTTTCATCGCGCAAGGCCTTCGATACTAGATCACGAATCGTATTAATTTTCGCTCTAGCCAACATAGTGGTTTTCTCATGTTTAGATACTTTTATTCCTAATTTTTTAGCTCCAATGGTCGTAGATGCTGAAATTAATCCACATAAGCCACCAATAACACCTAATGGTAAACCAATCACTATTCCAAATCCAGTTAAAGCTATTCCCATTCCAGACCCAGATAATAATACAGATAGACCTCCTGTTACCACAGCGACACCATAGACAATTCCTTGTGCGCGGGCGTATTTCTTACGCACACCTTCATAGTGTTTTTCTTGAGTTTCGATATCTGAAAGAGTATCTCGGACCGTTTGCAACCGAAAATTATCTCCGCTAGCCCCGCTAGCCAGCGGCGGATAAATACCTGGTGTCGTTGGAAGTAGTTGAATCGAATCGCTTGCCATTACGTTATATCATAACTTACTCAATCTTCAATAGGTATCGTATAGGTCGACCACGGAAGTCTATAATATTTCCTTCTTCGTCTCTAAGTGTCAGGCGAAGGCTGTTTCGTCTTGTCCCTAGAGATCGTATGGGCAAGGGAAGCCATTGATTGTAAGTAGATTCTGTAAACCTAAGGCCCTCGAGATTAAAGATAGCCAGTACGTTTGATTGCTTTCCATTAAGAATTGAGAAGCTAGGATCCACCACATCACAATAGATATATACATAGCGAAGAAGTTGTACCACCAGTTTGTATTCTCCTACTTTGAGTGACACATTATCCCCTTCTGGAGTACCCCTGATATTAAACGAATCGCAGAGATTCTTACTGAACAGGATTGGTTTCTTAATTTTTAGAATCCAAAACTTCCTATAATCGCGGTCTACGAATTCCAATAAACCAGCAGTAACCGCGGGTTTGAGGGCGTCCATCAAGATGTTTATATTGTAATTCCCCGGCTTAAGTTCATAAGGAATCCGTATCTCACCTGGGGCATTCCAAGTGAATGAAGCTTTCTCTGATAGGTTCCACCAACCGTTCTCAAAAGAGACCTCGATTAGAGAAATATTATGGATGTAAATAGGTTCTTGAAAGTAGACCGTATGATCAGTCGAGGTAGTGGTGACATTTAAGATTACCATATTAAAGCCTGAAGTTTACTTCGATATGATATTAACATACGTTCTTTACTTCACGATATTAACATATGTCGTAACTTTAATACGTATCAATATCAAACAGATTAGTCAAGTGTACGAATCGAACGGATTGATTGGCCCGGCGCCAAGGATAAGAAACCATGCCTAGTCTCCAAGCGAGAGTTCATTTCGACGGTGATTGGGGTGACTATATCGCACCTCGCAATGCAAAGGCTTTAGCGGCCTTTAAGAAAAATTATCCTCACGCGGACTTCGATAAGTTCTCAGCTAGGACAACGGCATCCGACATACATGATGAGTCTACATACGAGACTAGAATCATGTTTTACGATGGTGGGCAGCATTGGAATATGAGTGGTCTCATACCAGTAGATGTCAGAAATCGTCTACACGAAGCGTTACGCGTGACAACGCAAAAACATGCGGTAGTTAGTGGTTTTCCACTTCCATTCAGAAGGACTGATTTTAAGTATCCAGTTCCAGCAGTTCCCTGGGCACACGTCGCTAAAGACATATACCCAATCATACAAACTTTAAGGATCTACGTAGCAAAAGATCGACTATTTACGTATGAGCCGCGACATATTTTTCAAGATCTGGGATTCGATCTTAGTGAAAAACAATCGAAAGATCCTAACCCTATCGAGATGGCGATTAAGGTTGTTGAAAGAGAGGTAAAAGAGAAAAAGTGGGGCGATGCTGAACCAATGAAACTTTGGCAGCAACAATTCTGCTTTGCCGTTTGGTGTGCTACGGCAGGCTGCGGTGTATCATTCGATGACCATCTTTCAGACGATGCAGCAATCATTGATAATGTTCGGAGCTTTTACCGCTTTCATGTATACTATACGATAAGGCGAATACTATTCGAATTAGGAGTACCTCTCCCCAGAGAAAACGTCTTTAATAAGTTTAACAACGTTCCATGGAATTACGTCATGTATGACAAGATCAGAAGAGAGTTCGGTGCTTATGAAATCAACTTTGCCACACATCGAAATGATATGAACGAGAAGCACTACAATTGGTTCGTTCCACAGAATGGGAAAGGATTGACAAAGGCCGGGATAGTCCGAATTAATGCATCAATAATGGTATATTTGTTTTGTGTCCTATCATCCCAGGCTTCAACCGGCTCACCAATCGTAGGATCGAAGTCCCCAGCCGCCCAAAATAAATTTGATACGATGTTTGAAAATGCCATCATAGAATCGGCTTCAGACACTCTAGCCCAATACCGAGAATCTATTAAGGATATTAGTTCTCGTCTAGATCTAGCAGTTGCGAAGGATTGTCTGTTAATACCTAGCTATATGATTATCTTTAAGGGCGTTACGTATGTAAACAGCCTACGAACGGCAAATAAACCTGGTATCAGTTTAGGAATAAACGATGACATCAATCTTAACGAAAAATCTCCACCACCAGCCCCTATGGAAGGCTCGAAACCAAAGACACATAAACCTGCTACAGGCAGCGGAGCCACGACTGCTACGACTGATACGATTGATACGACAGGCAGCTACGCTGCCGCTAAGCCACACGGGCGACAAAGTCGCGGTGTATCACCAACGAGTCACGAAACCAATTTGGCAATCGTGGGTATCATGGCCGGCGTAGCCTCATGGATGATATTTCGTTAGCGTCGTTTCGACGATTTATATTGCTCTACTAGGAATATGACCACAGCTACAATGAGTAGCCAGGCATTCTTTGCAAGGAAGCCGAAAACTTCTCCAGCTGTACGGAATATGAAACTCGCAATAGCGCCTATCGCCGCAGGTAGCACGTTAGCCAACTTTTTTCCAAGATCCTTCAAAGCACCACCAACTCCCTTAGCAACGGAAGCCAAGCCTTTTGTCAATATACTAACGACAGTACCAATTACGGCACCAGCGACAGCTAACACTCCAATCACCGTAAATCCATGTTTCTTGAAGATGGCTTTTATGCGGTCTCGTAACGACATACGATCTTTGATGGCTTCTATTTCTTCCTTGATCTCCTGTTTCTGATCCTCTAGTGCTACTACTTTATTCTTTGCCACTTCATATTCTGGAGTTCCCTTAGTTAATGAATCCATCTTTTTTATTTCCTCGGCCTTTTGTTTATCTTTTTCGGTGGCCATATCCTCTTTCATACTAATCTCCTTTTCCGCAGTAGGTCCAAGAGCGTTTTTAAGCGTTTTCGGTAATACATTGGGAGTGTCTACGGCATCCGACAGTAAGTATGATCCAGCATTTTTACGATTGAGTTTTATCACGACCCCATCATAGTCATCCAAACTAGCAGTGAACTTCGTTAGATCTGCTTTTGGAAACTTTATAGTTATTTGGTCCTGTGCATTTTCAGTCCGTCTTTTCAGTCTTTCAAATAGCGTTTCTGCAGTACTACTGCCTGCCGTAAACTGCGTTTCCGCATCGTCACCTTGATTGACTAATTCTATATACTCAGCTGAACTGGTTCCCCAGTTACTACGATTTTTCCATAACCTATCGCGTATTATTTTCGTCGTATTTTTGAAGCTATGCTTAGCTCTATTCCACCAATCCATTTCTGCCTCGCCATCATCAGGTCTAATCTCCGCCCATTCTTCGGCAGTAAGATCGTTCACATCGGCTCTACCTTCTTCAGATATAGGATCGAAGTCTGAAGTTTCTTCCATATTGAACACTTGATATGTGATATAATATTAGTATTGGTGATATATTCAATTGTGAAACAAACATCATGATATCGACGAAGCTCCATCCTGACTATTCTCCTAGAGAAGGTAGATCTCTTAAAGCCAGTCGTGTGTTCCATCGTGTAACTTTCACTCCTTCATCGGCCAATCCGGGGGAAACTTTAATTGTTAATGTTCCTACGTTAGGCGAATATAGACTTCTAGTACCTGGTAGTCTAGCCCTTAGTGCCAATATCACTCTATCCGGGGGTCATGCCGACAACTATTTGGTGGCCAATGTTGGACGTTGCATAGTCTCAAAGCGAGTCGTATGGATGGGAACTACTAGATTAGAAGATTTAAGTCGACCCGATTTACTACAGGTATATAGCGATCTATACCTATCTGATGTAGAACGAGAGAATAGCGTAGAGCGGGGCATTCAATCTGCTAATGTGAACAAACTTCGTTCAAAGGCCAGTAACGCATCTACGTCTAATGCGGCTGATAATGCGACACTAGCGGCATATGGTAGCGTGTATAAGATACCTATCGATCATGAAGTTATCACAACCCATGGCGTCTTTTATCCACATGCGATTCGAGATAAGATGTCATTTCATTTGACACTGGCACCGGCCATAGACGTTATAGTCGGATCCGACAGCACGAAAGTAGGAGCGTATAAACTATCGAACATTGAACTAGAATACGAAGTCATCGAAAGTCTCGATCTTGCGTCGCAGGCCAATAGTACCTACGCCAGCGGTAAAGCATTTCTGTATAACCATTATGAGTACTTCAAAACCGTCTCAATCAATCTAGCCACCGATACACTAGTATCTGAAAGCATAAACGTACTTCGTCTCTCTCTCAATGGCATTCTTCTTCTATTTGTGGATCCTCATGTGGCAGGCACTAGAGATAGTGAGAAATTCGTAAATCCAGGAATCACCAAGGTCGAGGTACACGTCAATGGCATTCCTAACGCTCTATATTCTTTTGGGATGCTACCAAAGGATTAATGGAAGTCAGCGAAGAATTGGTTTGTCCCGCGTTTCGGAGAGGCTGCCGCCGCTACATCCATGACGCATAAGAAGTTCTTTGAGAACAAGTTTGCCGCACTCATCGATTGTCGCACCTCGCAAACCAGTATAGTTCATGGAGATGGTTTAGCCCAACAAGATGCTGGAGCATCCATTCGCCTTAGGATTCATCGCAGTGGAGGCTCAGGTAAGGTGAACATGCACATATTCGTGCTTTCTGATGCACAAGCAACTATTGAACAAGGAATGCTACAAAATGTTTATCACTAACGTATTCGTTAATGTACTCATTAACATGGACACATTGACAGATCAAATTCCCTTTAACGCACTCATAATTGGCCCCACAAACTGCGGAAAGACTCAGTTCATAGTTGATCAATTGAGAGGTCCATTTCGTTTTAAATTTGAATATATCGTATTAATTTGTCCCACCTATGCTAACAATAAAACCTATAAAGGCGTTGGTAAGGGAGATCCTCGTTTCATTGTCCTAGCGCCTTCTCAGAATGACATTGATGCGACCCTAGGCGACTGTGCATGTTTTTTCGAAGGAACGAATACACTTATTATCCTTGATGATTGTGCGGCAAGCAAGGATGTTAAGGGAAGGACCAATAAGATATCCGATTTAGCCTTTTCTGCACGCCACATTGGTATTTCGATTTGGGCCTCATCACAAACACAAAAGAGTATATGTAAGAACTTTCGCGAGAATTGCGCAATCGTTGTGGCATTTCGCATCGCAAGCGCACCGGGATTGAAGGATCTATTCGATGACTACGGCGCTAGCATATCCTTAGATGATAAGAAGCTATTCATTTCAGAACTTGAGACTAAGTTCGCACATATATGTTTCTGTTTGCGACATCCTTTTTCAACCGTATTAGAGATACCTTCACCTATGGTATGTCACAATACGTTGAAGTAAGATGGATAAAGATTTGGATGATGAATTAATGAACATACTAGCTGAATCCGGCGAAATAGATGTGACAGGTCCTCCACCAAGGGCCGAATGCGGCTACCGCAGTAGCGGCAGCAAAGATGCCATCGGAGCTACCTGCAAAAATTGTCATGGCTTCGAAACGAACCTACACTGCGCTACCACCGATGAAGATCGTAGCATAAAAATCAGCGAACATAGGGAAGCTCTTTCTATTCTAGCCGTGACTGGTACGACAAAAGAATATCTAGGGAAGAATTTTTCTCTTGGAGACATTTCTAAGTTACCTGATAAAGACATAGAACGCCTATATCGTAGATACCAAGCCGTCTTAGCGAAGGAAATAAATGACTGCTTAGTGAATAGAGCACTAAGTGTAGCAACTTGTGTAGTCGCATATGTGAGGACTCTAGATTCTCGACAACAACGAAGGCTGTTGAAAGCTCTAAAGAAAGACCGCTTAGTCCGAAACGAGCTATCTGCACTGGCTGGCCGAGTGGCCTACAAAGCAGGTCCACTTGTAGCACTAACTAGTGCCCTTTGTCACGTTGTTAACCATTCTATGCCCACTAAACAGGACTCCGAGGCGCAAGTATTGCCTAGCGAAGACGAAGTTGATGAAGTACTTGAGGAATCTTAAACGTATTGAAGTTACCTCAACTACTAAGTAATTACTCTTAACAAGATGGAAATTGATACCCATTCCGAAGATCGAAATGATCCCATCACGAAAGAACCAGTAAAACCCCCACCAAATCCAAAACGAGTTGCTGCAGGCAAACTCATAGCGCAAAGAAGGAAAGAAAATATCGCCAATGTGGCGGCAACGCAGGCGCAGGTAGACAGTCATACCGATAAGCCAAGTTCGATATCAACTAATACCACACTTGCTGTAATTGGGGTAAGCATAGCACTTGTGGGTTTGTACTATCAGTATAAGCAATACGAACGCGCGCAACAAGTTAACCACAGCTCCGCTGAAGCCACAGACAGCTCAGCTGCCGCTACCAAAGAAACCCCAAAAGGTCGTAACCTAAAAACTCAAGGCATGATATAGCATTTGAAGCCACGCCGTAGACATATATTATCGGCGATGTAAACGTTGTTCCAATAAGATGGTTAACGAACTTATGAACACAATACAGGAAGCTACTATATTGACTGGACTTGCGGCAGGTATCGGTTGGGTCGGAAAAAAAGCAATCAAAGAGCCTTTGACTAACGATCCTTCATCTAGTATTTTGAACTTCGTGAAGTGGATAGCGGTTCTATCTGGTGGCCTTGCAGCTAAGAAATACCTAAAGGACAAAGGGTATTGGAAGCCTGTTGAGTAACGGGGGCGACTCTACCTCGGGTTCGAAGCTATGGGAACGATAGTAGTTATGGCGGTTTCTTTTGCCGTAGCAAGTGGTGCTGCTAGTATTGCCGCACACGAAATAGAAAAAGCAATTAGCGGGCCGAATGCGGCTGCCGCAGAGATGGTAAGACATGATAAGGCCCGGGAGAAGGCAACTGCCGCTATGGCAACCTATGAGAAAGATCTAGAAAAACGACTAGAAGCACAAGCCACCTGGAACCGCTGGAAAGAAAATAACGCACACGTTGGACTTAAAGATAGAATCGATGTAATGCGAAAACTCCATATATATCACATATTACAAACGAAACTGGAAAAGCCTAAACTCTCAGATTATCGACCATCTAATTCGAGGAAAACTGCCGAATTGGTGGCCTTAGGTGGTAGTGTATTCGCGACTGGATACGTTGCCACTCGATTCTTATAAGAATTGGTTATAGCTATGCTTTTAAAAAACGAGCTTTTTTACGTTTAACGTAATTACTAGATCACTTACTAGATTACTAGAGTATTACTAGAGTATTACTAGAGTATTACTAGAGTATTACTATAAGATTACTAAACGAATCTACATAAAATAAAAAAAATAAAAAAAGAAGGATAAGAACTTGTCAGCTAGATAAGTCTTTATCTCTAGTCGCTGGATACGCTATTAGTCGATATGCCTTTTAAAAAACGAGAATTTTTACGATCGACGAGATACTAAAAAAAAAAAAAAAAAAAAAAAAGAATAAGAACTAGTTGGTTAGATAAGTTCTTATTCCTTTTTCTTTCTTTTTCTCTTCTTGTTGGAGGCTAGAATACATAGATATATAATGGATGCTAAACTTGCGAATACCTTCTATGGTCCTATGGGCTATTGGAAAGGTTATGCTGCAATTAGTAAGTTATCAATGGCTGCAAAAGTATCGGAAGATGTAGCTAAGGGTTGGTTAGAGAAACAAGCCATGTGGCAAATATATCTATCACCACCACGCTATATTCCACGACCACATTGGACTGTATCGAAACCTAATGAAGTTCATCAAGCTGATTTGATATTTCTACCTCATGATAGACCTAGTCGTGGAAGGAAACTATATAAGTATGCTTTAGTGGTAATCGATGTAGCTTCTAGATATAAAGAGGCTGAACCTTTAGCATCGAAAGATAGTGGTGAAGTGTCTGCAGCATTCGAACGAATCTATAAACGTAGTCCACTAGAATGGCCAAAAACATTACAAGTAGATCCTGGTAGAGAATTCATGGGACGTATGTCTGAAACATTAGAACTACGTGGTACGAAAGTTCAACGAGGTGAGGCTGGTAATCATAGAGCGCAAGGCTTCGTCGAACGAGCGAATAGAACACTAGCTGAGAGATTGTTTGGATATCAATATGCACAAGAGATGGTACTTACTTCGGAAGGATCAGATGAGCGTAGTAGAGAATGGGTAGTTCGTTTACCAATGGTTATCAAAGCCCTGAACAGTGAGGTGACTCGACTTACAGGAAAGGAGCCTTCAAATTCTGTAGTGACGCAACGAGTAGATCCAAAGACTCCTACATATTCGCGCACTGTTGGTTTGAGAGAAGAGCGCCTACCATTCGACGTTCTAGTTCGATATCTTTACGCACCAGGAGAATTGGAAGGGGGTGAAAAACGTAGAGCTACTGATCCTGTGTGGAGTTTGCAGATATACACCATTTCGCGAAGTGTAGTATCTTCGGGACAGCCTGTGCTTTACTACCTTGCGAAGCGAGAAGGGGAGAAGGACGCACCCAAACGTGGATTCGTTCGTGAAGAGCTACAAGTCGTTCCACCAGATACGGAACTACCACCGAAAGGAATTCTGTTTGTATCCAAGCGCTAGACAGCGTACTCTATTGGTTCGGTATGGATTCCATCAGGCAGAACGTATCTTTTGTCGTAGTAAGCCGAAAGTCCAAGTTTCTGCTGTTCGTAGGTTGCCATACCTTCTGGCAGTAGCCGGAAGCCTCGGTTTTTCGCCACGTCAATACTACCCTGGAGCGCTGCTTCGAATCTAGCCCATGAAACGTCGTTGTGCCGTCTAGACATACCTTTGGTGGAATACTTCTTGCTGCCACCTACATCGACGTAGTAGGCTTTCGAACATAGGGCAATGGCGCGCTGTCCTTCGAATTCGAGCTTGAAGAGACCTGGTGTACGACTGCTCCACTTGTCCCAAGCTAACCACTCTTTTCTGTGGGCTGCAAAGTCCTCGCACAATTCTGGTCGTACAACTTCATCGATGGTGTTTCCCGAAATTGCGATGTAGGCACTGTCCGTATCCATCTGGATGTATTCGAAATCATCTCGAACGATGTACTTGTCGAGGAAGTCGTAGTAGAACTCGAGCATGCGAAGTTTGGCAAGCTGGTACACGGCAATACCTACTTGGAAAGGGCGTTTGATTCGGATCTGGTTCTTTCTACTTTCAAGTTCGTATGCCAGACCAATCTCTTCCAGGTCTTCGAACCAAACACTTCGCATCGCTTTGTCGACGACCTTCTCGTCTTTGGTGTAGGTGACATTTGTTTGTCGCCCCAAATCTTCGATCAACTTTCCATAGGCACTATTTCCAAGTAGCTTGAACACGTCTGCTAGCAAGGTTTTACTTTTGTCTACATCTCCTGTACGTCGTGCTTCGGTGACTTGATCCACAAACCATTCGAATACTTTTTTGGGTTCGTAGTCTATCGTGCGGTAGACAGCAGTGATCACTGCGCCATGGTCTAGATACCAAAGTAGAAGAGGAGCATAGAGTAGCAACTTCTTTCCCGAGAGACTCCCAACTAGCTTCGTTTCCTCACTGCGCTTTCTACCCGTCTTCTCAAGGTAGGCCAACATTTGTGGAGGAATTGCTTCCTTGGGGATTTTCTTGTTGTAGAAGAAGGGGGGCATCTCCTCAAATTTCTTCCACAATTCTTTTGGTATCTCGATGTCTACCTCCGCATATCCAAACCACGCATCGTTTAGTAGACATTCGACAAATCCTTCGGCTTCTAGACCTGGCTCGTCGTAGTGCACAACCTCTTCTTTTCCACAAGGCATTTCTAATTCCATGGTAGAAAGATATAGGGCGTTGGCATCGTATCCAAGAACCTTGCGACACACCTTGGTTCCACCCTGATGACTACGAATCTTAGTCACTCCTGCTTCGTGGCGTCTGGTGAACACTATGCTTGGACCTCCCACGACAGCGTCTTTCAGCATGTGGTAGGCTTCCTTACTTGGAGCGTACATCTCAGCTCCCCTTTCTACACTACCTCGAAGCAGGAACTGTAGCGAGACTCCTGGGATGGACACTGCATCTTTCAGCATGTCTACTCCCTTCTCGTGATAGAAATCTCGCATCTTTTCGAGTGCCTCTAGGAATGGAACTACGTCTAGGTTGTTGTAGTATCGTAGCCAGTCTGCAAAGGTCTCCATTCCCTTGTCGAGAAAGGTGCACTTGCAGTCTTCGAACTCTGACCTAGATAGTAGGTGTTGACCTTTCAACTTCGAACCCCACTCTCGATAATCTGGCAATCCAACGTGATCCAACTTGTCTGGAGAGTCGAACCACTCATATGGAAAGAAACTCTTTTGCAACTCACATCCATAGGCAGTGATCCAACGTTCGTAGGAAGTTCCAGGTCCAAGGTAGTTCATCACATCGAGGAAACGGAAATCGGGAGTTAAGAGAAACATAGTGGTGTTGGCTTTCTTTGCTACTCTGACTTTCTTGCATGTGTCGGCAATAGATTCTACGAAATAGTTTCTGATCAGGTTGAGATCGTACCTGCCAGAGTTGAAGCCTAGAACGGGAACTTGGTTGACCCATTCGTCGATTCTCATCCGTTGTGCCTTCGATAGGGTGTCGAAGGAGAATTCAGGTGTCTTGGGGTCCGCAACGACTTCTCGGATTGCTTTTGCTCTTCGTTGGAGTTCTTCGACAAAGGCGGCTACAAGCTCTTTTGGATCGCGTCGACAGATGTGGGTTGGCGTTCGATCGTACGTGTCGGCAATTGATACTGATATTGGGATATGAACGTTTTCGATGGTCAATCGATCCGTTGGTTGTCTTCCTTTCGTTGTATCGAGATAGGCTTCGAAATCGTACACTATGGCGTGTGGGTAGGCAGTTTGCGTTGGCGTGGGGACCGGTTCGTTTGTCTCCTTTGTAGAGCAGCCCCAAGCCTCCACTACTACATAACCTGCCTTGCGTAGACTTTCGGTTCTTTCGCAGGTCTTGCGATAGAGCCTCGTTTCCCTAGGGAAGCATTTCGGGCAGCCATGGAAATAGCATCCATGAAATTGGAAGATGGTTTTCGAAAGAGGTTCGTAGCCGTCGACCGGCGCTCCTTCTATCCAATGCTCTCCACCATGTCCACAAGCTGCGTGATGAATGTGTTGCCCAATCCTTTCGGCTTCGCGTTTCAACCAGCGTAGAGCGACTTTGCTGGCTTTGTTGGAATCGCTCTCTGGCCAGAAGGCTTTTTCGTATGCCGACTGAGGTACTGTGATTGCTTTTCCAGAGCAAACAATCTTTGTTTCTCCACGACTACAACGATCTGCGTGGCGTTGGAGGTGACCAGCCTGTGTGAACCGTTGCTTACAGTCATTACATACGTAGATGTGCCCTAGCTTTTTGACGTCCTTGATATAGAAGGCATGTCCTTCGTATATCCCAATCGTCATCGTATGCTTGTAGTGAGCTGCATGTCGCATCAGATGCCAAGCGCCAGCCTCCGTAGGTTCGTACACCCGAATGCCGATTCCAAAGTGTAACTCAACTCCCTCCAGCTGGTCTAAGGAAGTCTTGGGAACGTCTTGCGTGGGTGCTGCCAAGCCATAGAAGACCTGGGCAAGTCTTCGAGCTGTGACGCAACACCTATCTGCTCGTGCTCCTTCATGCATGGCAAGGCAGCGCCACAGACATAGGTTGTCACCGTATCGATCAAGGGCAATCATTCCTTTTTTCTGGCGAAGCCATTGAGGTAGTGGGCCTGTTCCCAACAGAGGCTGCCGATCGATCACGACTTTGACATCCACGTAGATCCAACGCACAAAAGCCCATTGGGTATTTGGTCGATTGATGTTGTCGGGATTCAAACGAGCTGTCTCTTTGCTATTGATCCACTCTTCTGCATCTCCTAGGATGTTCACCCATGGAGAGCCAGGGACAGTCTTGGAGAATAGCATCACACGCCCGTCGTTGACATTGCGAATGCGATAGGTGTAGCTGTAGCGCAGGTAGAAGCTGGTGGTTACCTTTGCAACTAACTTTTCCATGATCCTAGGAGTCAAATCTCCTGCCACACCTTGGAAGAAGCGCCATCGAATAGTACGGCGACCTATCTCCACTCCCTCGAGCATTCCATCTCTCTCATCGAGAATAGCACCTGCCTCTCGAGCTAGACTCCTTGGTAAAGGTTCGCTACGAGGTCGTCGGGCTGCCATTTTCTTTTGCAACCTTGTGTGGTGATATACTATATACAAATCTTATCTTTATATGTATTCACTTTTGGGGTTCTTCAATCCCGCGCGGTTGTCTAATCTGTATGGTATTAATAGGATATACTATAAAATAACCTTTCTCTAATAGAGTGTTGAAATGTAAAAAAATACGATTTAAAAATAGTACAACAAAACTGCTCCAATCCGGAAAAAAGCGGTAGAAACCGATATCGTAAAAATACGATAAATAGTATAACAAAACTGCTTTAATCCGCCTTCGTTGGGCAAGAAAAAAGTTGTATCATTTTGCTCCTTGGGCAAGAAAAAAGTGGTATCATTTTACTCAGTAGTAAAGCCGGGAGGAAAACTGATACCACTTTTTTTGTTGTGCAAGGACGTCAAAAAGTGGATTCCTGAATTCGCTTTTTGACGTCCTTGTGCAAGAAAAAAGTGGTATCATTTTACTCCCGGCTTTACTACTATCTGGCAATCAGCACTGCAAGGCTCGGCTTCAGTTTTTTAAATCTACATTGATAAATTGTCTGTTTAGCTACTAAAAGGATGAAATTTGGAAGCAGATATTTTTGAATTTTTTTCCAAAGGCCAAATATAACGTCCTTTTCGGATAATATTCCATCATATACACCCAAACTACCAAGCCATGCCTGTACTGACGTCCAGAAAGTAGAAACATGATGACAATGATAAAGAATGTGTTCGAGCGATTCGTCTGCAGTTTCACAAAAGGTACAGAGTGGAGAGGAGACTATTTTCATCTTACACAAAATCTTATTAGTATACATAATACGGTTTAGAATTTTGTACTGAAATACCCTTAATGACGTATCTAAACAAGTTTTGAAAGGTAATAAATATATTTCTCTCCAACAAAACTGAGAATTAGGGTAGAGGGAATTGAATTTAGCTTGAGCAGTGGGGGCGATGGCCTTGCTAATTATAAAATGAGAGTATATCATTTTTGAAGAAAGACTGTCACAGGATATTTCCTTCCCTTGAAGAAAAAGGCTTTGTGAGGAAGAGAGGGAGGGTTTTCTCCATTGTTCTAATTCCAAGCCATTTAAAAACGTTTTCCACTGTGAGGGTATGGAGTCGAAGATCCCCATTAACAAAAAGTATTCAGTTAATGTAAAATTTGACTTATGTTTTTTAATAGAGTCAAAAGAACGTAATTTACCAGCTCTAGTAACAAGGTCACCTAACCTTACAATGCCCTGTTCCATGATTTTGCATCTATATATAGACTGTTTACCGATGCAGATATTTTTATTGTTCCATATAATAATATTTAGCACATCCTGGAATGTAGATGGCGCAGCTTTGTTAAGTAATGACCAACAGTTAAGACACTCTTTGTAAAAGCCTGGGATAAATATTGATAGTTTCGCAATGCTAAAATCACAATTTAGGAGAAATTGTCCGCCTACGGGTGCTAGATAATGCTCAAGAAAAGGTTTCCATGAGCTAGGATAATCATCGCAAAAAAAATTAATACACATAATTCTCTGTGACTGAATGATTGATTGGAGATCCATTACAGTACGAACACATCGTAGTCCACACTGGAACTAACGACATTTACAAAAAAACAGTAGATGAAATACGCCAGAACATAGGTAACATAATCGATACTCTCCAGCAGAAATGGCCAAACGGAAACATAACGGTATCGGAAATAATTTACCATGCAAGAGACGAAACGAAAAATTGCATAACAAAGGAAATCAATGATGAACTTCTAAACCTATGCGCACCTCTTGACAATGTTGTTTTTGTAGACAATAGTTTTGTCACTTTAAGTCCCAATGGGTTCATAAACGATGATGTGTATTACGATGAGTTACATTTGAACAATAATATAGGAACAAGTTCATCTATATCGGAACAGTATATTTTAGCCCAACTAATTATGAACAAGTCAACGATGAAGATTTTATGAACGAGCTAGATAACGAAATTCTCGAGTTCTCACAGAAAGGTGATATCATTATACAGGGAGATTTTAATGCCCGTACGGGAGAAATACAGGAATTTATTTTGAATGACGACGGACAATTTCTAAACTTACCAGACGACTATCAGTCAGACATACCATACAAAAGGCAATCCGAGGACAAAAGCACTTCAGACAAACGAGGGAAATTGCTGATCGAACTCTGCACAGCACATAATCTGAGAATATTTAACGGAAGAGTCATGGGAGATCACTTAGGTAAAAAAACATGTTTTACGTATAATGGAAGTAGTGTTGTGGACTACGTAATTGGCCAATCAAATCTACTTGATAATGTTCAATACTTTAAAATACATCCGTTGAAACCACATATGTCCGATCACAGCCAATTATCATACGCAATCAAAATAAAAAATAAAGCAGATCAAAGCACCGAGGTTAACTTTGAAGTAAGGCAACATATAAATATAATATGGAAGGAAGAAGCCAAAGTAAAAATACCAGCACTCCTGGAGAGCGAGAATACGAAGGACCAATTTAAGGAAATATTTAAAAATTGCACAGGTGAAACGGATTATACAGAAAAACTGGTAGGAAATTTTACGAATATTCTTCAAGATATCAGTAAGCAAGCAGAGTTATGCTACCAAAACAGCAATACAAAAAAAAGGTCTGATGAAAACAAAATGTGGTTCGACCTAGAATGCCAAACCGAAAGGCAAAATCTCGAATCTTTGGGAAAATAGATTTGTCGCGAACCACAGAACCCCGAATTAAAGAGGAGCTTACAAACAAAGAAAAAAACCTTCAGGAAACTATGCAGGAGGAAGAAAAATTATCACTACAGAAATAAACTAGAAAATATAGATTTTACGAAATCTCGGGATACTTGGAAACAACTAAAAAATCTTTTTGACTTATCAAAGAAGAAAAAGCCAAACCAATCAATAGGAATAAAAAAATGTTTTGATTACTTTAAAGAGCAAAACAAGAAGAGAGATACGAATGAGCAAGAACCAGCAGGTACAATGGAGAATACAGAGGAATATGAAAATGTTACCGGCCCATTAGACGACGAAATAAGTGAGGAAGAGATAACCAATGCAATCAACGGGCTAAAATATAAAAAAGCTCCTGGAAAAGACAATATACTAAATGAGATACTGAAATATGGAAAAGAACAATTAAAAGTACCGCTGAAAAAGTTATTCAATGCGATACTTAACTCAGGTAAATACCCGAAAAGCTGGGGACTGGGAGTCATAGTCCCTATACACAAAAAAGGAGACAAATCTAATATGGATAATTATAGAGGAATCACGCTCCTGTCTTCTCTTGGTAAATTGTTTACATCAATTTTAAACGGAAGATTATACGACTACCTTAACGAGAAAGGAATTCTTAAACGCGAACAAGGTGGATTTCGGAAACGTTTTAGTACGTTTTAGTTTATGTACTTAATTATTGTGTTATTAATAAATTATCACTTAATCTTAAAAAGACTAACTATATGCTCATTACCTCACCTAGGACTACTGCAAAAATTAGCATGACCACACTTAAAATGGAACAGAAAAGCTACATTAAGTATCTTGGTGTATACATTGATGACCATTTAAATTGGAATACTCAAATTAAACATTTTAATAATAAAATTTCTAAAAATTTTGGAATTATAAACAAATTACGACATTATGTAGACCTAAAAACAATTAAACAAATTTACTATACTATGATTTATCCCTATCTAAACTATGGATTAATGAGTTGGGGCAATACTTATAAGACTAAACTGTCTAAAACATCCACTAAACAAAACAAATGTATACGTAGTATCTTCTTCGCTAACCAAAGAGAAAGTGCTATTCCATTTTATCTAATACTCGGAATTCTAAAATTGGACAATATCTTTAAGTTTAAAATGGCCAGCTTTGCTTTTCAAATAATTAACAACAAAGTCAAAATTCCTGCTGTTTTTCATGATATTATCAAACCAGTTTCTGATGTCCATTCGTATAATACCAGGTATTCTGCAAATCAAAATCTTTACAGACCATTTTTACGAACGAATTATGGCCAACACACTTTTAAGTTTATGACTTCTAAAATATGGGAGAACATACCAATTACGATCAAAAGTTTAAATTTTAATAGTTTCAAAATGTGTTACAAACAATATTTATTAAGTAATCAACAGTAATTTTCATTCTCGTTCTGTCTATTAATTTCTCTTTTACTGTCTAGTATTTACTTAAATCTACCTTGCTGATGTTTGTATTTACTAAACTTAGGCTGTCACCGCATTTTTTATTCTTCTCAATGGTAGTGGTCAACACGAAAGCTTTGCTACTTTGACCACTACACACCATACTCTATAGAACACTTAAGCCGCTTTCCGTATTTATTTATCCTTTTTATACATAAACATTATTTATTGTTACAACTAATAATCAGTGTGCAAATAAAATGAACTTGAACTTGAACTTGAACTTACGACCGATAATATGACGCAAATAATAATGATATCACAGCCGGTGGCGCACCAGTAAGTTGCCTTTTATATGCAGATGACTTAGTTATTATGTCAAAAAGTGCTGTTGGTTTACAAAATTACTTAAACAAACTAGAGAGCTTTTGTTATGAATTTCAAATAGATGTGAACCTCGAGAAAACCAAAGTGCTTATTTTTAACAATAACGGGAAAAGAATGAACAATTACTGCTTTTACTATAAAGATAAGGAATTAGAAAATGCAAGAACTTATAAATATCTTGGCCTCCATTTTAGTACCTACGGTAACTTCACCATAGCCAGAGAAGAGTTAAAAAAACTGCTCTGAAAGCACTTTATAAACTCAGAAAAGAAATGGGACGTTTTTTTAGAACAAATCTCAAACTTACAATGTCACTTTTTGATACATTAGTGAAACCTATAATCCTCTATGGAAGTGAAATATGGGTTGCAGACCAATCAGAAATATCAAACAGAGATAACTTGGAGGTCGTTCATATCAAATTTTGCAAGATGTTACTTGGAGCAGGAAAATACTCAAGCAATAACGCGTGCCGTGCAGAGCTAGGTCGATTTCCCCTAAATGTGGATGCAAAACATAGATGCATAAAATTATGGATAAAACTTGTTGATCTAGATAACGTCCAAAAATTATCTTACTGTATCTATCATGAAACAAAAAACGAAAATAACAAAGCGTACTGGTGTAAGAAAGTCAAAGAAATATTATTTCATTGCGGCTTTGGAAATCTTTGTTATGATCAAGACAATATTACTAAAAAAAAGGTATGGCTTAAGCACATCAAACAGAGACTAAGAGATAACGAATTCCAACACTGGCTAAGCGAAGTGTATAATGATGATAGGAAAAGACCCCAACAGCAAAATAAATTAAGAACATACCGCTTATTTAAAACAACATATACATATGAGAATTACCTTACAGAAGTTAAAAATCTGAAACACAGAACGGCCCTAACTAGACTAAGAATTAGCAATCACAACCTAGCAATAGAAAAAGGAAGACACGCAAGGCCATACAAAAAACCGGAAGAACGAATCTGTATAAAATGTCAAAAACATATCGAACACGAAATGCACTTCTTGATAAAATGCCCAATTTATAATAAGCTAAGATAAAATTTATTTTCAACATTTAGACTTGCCAAAAAAAAACGAGACAATCACAGAGAAACAATTGTTTCTCGCACTGATAAACCCCCAAAAATACTGCAAAAGGCATCAGCTAAATATGTTTACGATTGTTTTTAAAAAAGAGAGGAGACGTCCGATAATATAATTTAATATATAGTTATCTCTGATAGAAATTGTAAAACTAGTTATAAAGTCAAATGTAAATTATTGTAAAATTATCTTTTAAATTATGGTAACACTAACGTTATTTGGAACAAACAATCAATGTACAACGTTTGTACACGATCCAAATAAAACCCATGTATGTATGTATATATGTAGACTAATTTAATACTTACCGCTTATTCCAAGAAGAGCCCTCTGTCTTTAATCGGGTAGAGAAAAATAAGGTAACGTCACTTTAGACAAAACAGCATTTAGAAACAGTTTTTAATGACCTTAAAATACAAGAAAAACAAGAGGTGAGTGTATTAAAGAAACAGCATATGTTTACAAAAATAGCTCGGGCACGTGTCCCAGTAACGCAACACTGAGCCGATCCATCCTACCGATGCATGTCGACTGCTACTGTTCCCAGTTTATCTTTAACATTACTGTTTCTGTTAGAGGCAAAAGGTTTAGAATAACCTTCAAAGACCAAAAGGATTTTGTACGTGTTGCTGATGTTCAATTTGTTTTATCACAGTACGTGAGGTTTCGGGATGAACTGTTAATTGACCTTCCGTGTTGTCAATCACTTTATTATACCCGTCTTTAAAATTAGAAGTTTGCAAATGCCATGAGAATTGGAAAACAACTTACCTCAAGGGTAGGTTTCAATGTAAGTTCGATATTCCTGTCCAAGTTAGCTTTGTGCTCGGAATCTGCAAACAGTCGGACAATAACAAAGAGTTAATTATTCAATTGTTTCGAATTTTATTCAAAATTTCTCCAAATTCGAGGGTTTCGTATGAAGCGCAAATAAATTACCCATTCCAGATTTTACATATCTGTTAGCTCAATGTGTAATCACTTCATGGCCAGCTTTTTAGAAAAATCGAAGGTGAGGCACATGGATAAAATTTCCATCGCGATTTTGATGTGGAATCAATATTTCTGCCGGTTGAAAAAATACGAGTCCTAAATTGTGATTGCTCGCCTCTCGAATTATTGCCAAGATCAAAATGTCAGCCCAAATGTCAAACCCTTCCTAAATCAATATATCGGGACAGATTTTTGGAAGGTTGCTTCACTTTTGCATACGAGAGAAGTTTTGAGACTCCTGCTAATTTCACCTTGGAATTTGGCTGTTTTGAGGCTGCCGACAGCCAAAACTATTTTCTCAAAATTCGGGCGATTTTTTGAAAAACAAACTACAGCACGTTTATTTACTTAGTAATACCTATCTGTAGACCTAATATGAGCGAATTTTATTTTTCGAGTTTGGCCACCAGTTGCTCGATATTTACAGGCATTCGCTCTTATTACTCAATTCAAGAATGTCCTAGAATTCTTTTCAAACCTCCCTATCCATCAGAAAAACGGAGTTTGGCAATGCCATCCATTATCCGATAAGAATGCTGAAGCCGATTTGAAATAACCTGAATCAAATAACTTCATATGCATAGAAGGACGTCTCGGTTACCAGTGTTTGAAATTAAGAATGACTACTTCATGACGGCAAACAAGCTTATTAATCGATGTTTTATTTCGTTTGGAATCTGGAATCCAGAAGGTTGGAATCCGAAATTCAGAGGCCGGGATGCCGGACCTTGGTGGATTCTCTTACATCAGTGTCATGAAGGTACTGAAGTACTGATCAAGTATTGCGTCTGTATGTTACTTACCTTATGCTTATGTCGCTATTTAAAACCAGCTTTAACTTACAGGTGTGAGATAAGAACAAGCGCCGCTGATGATCAAGTACTGCGTCTGTATGTTACTTGACTTATGCTTATGTCGCTATTTAAGAACCAGCTTTAACTTACAGGTGTGAGATAAGCGCCACTGATGATCAGTACATTACTGCATCTGTGTATGTTGCTTGTGCTTATGCTTAATATGTCGCTAGTGTGAATCAGCTTTAATAAATGATGCATCCTTTGACGTCCTGAGGTTGATGCATTAATTGATCAGTTCTGACGGCGTGTTATCTTAGATAACAGGTGTTATCTAGCATTTTCATTTTTTAAGAAATGTTTATGTTTAGTTGCCTTTATAACATTTTAACCATTTTCAAGAGCAGTTTTGAAATCCATAAGAAAGCAATAATGTTGCAGTACCTATTGGTGGAGTTAAAGCACGCAGTGTTGAATTGGCATGATTTTAAAATCCGGCACGCCTGCTCATATGTCAATCAACATATGCATATGAAATTTAACGCTTTTTCCCTCACTTTTGCCAGACATTTCACCCTGTTATCACACAATAAAGAATGATATTATTATCCTCTGCTTTATTTCTATACGCTCATACCAAGGAGATATAAAAGAAACCTAAAACAGATATTTGCAGTCGACTCGCTTTAATTCCAGTTAGTTTGACAGTGTGGTTTGGTTAATCTTCATTAATACGTACACGTATCGAGGAAAGCAAAGGGTTATTAAAGAATAACAATTCACGGAAGCATTCTCTATTTCCATAACATATAGATTAACGCGCGCATTATCATAAGCAAAAAACCCTCATTAATTCGCTAGAATCGCTAAGAAGGAGTACATTTGCACTTTTGATTCGTAACACAACATGGTTCTCTACGTTAATTTACTGCATTCATAGGATGATGATAGATGATATCGGAAACTAAAACCGCCTGCCGTCCCGTACCGTTAATCCTGTAAAATATGTTTTCGCTATCAATATGATAACTCATTTTGCTGGTAGGGAACAGTGACATATAAATCCAGTTGAAGAGGCATGATCGTGCATATCCAACATTCAGAGCAGTAATCGTTTTGGGAACCTAGCCAGCTTTGTTAGTGCTAGAATCTCTAAGAAGGTCTGGAGTACATTTGCACTTTTGATTCGTAACACAACATGGTTAGTTATCTGCGTTAATTTACTGCATTCATAGGATGATGATAGATGATATCGGAAATTAAAACCGCCTGCCGTCCCGTACCGTTAATCCTGTAAAATATGTTTTCGTTATCAATATGATAACTCATTTTCCTGGTAGGGAACAGTAACATAATCCAGTTGAAGAGGCATGATCGTGCATATCCAACATTCAGAGCAGTAATCGTTTTGGGAACCTAGCCAGCTTTGTTAGTGTTTCGTTTTTAAGAGAGGAACATTTCTAGTATCCTCGGATTGTACTAACCATCCTTTAAGCGTCCAAGAACGCATTGGTTCGGACATGGCTGGACAAAGAAGTAAGTATGAAACATTTGCGGTTTTATTCAACATTTGCAGTTTTGTACAACACTGATATAAGCATCTGTGTGTACGTTATCTTGATATCTTATTCATACATCCATGAAATGGAGTCAGTCTTGCTATCTATCGCACGTGTACTAGATAGTAAATGCTTCAATAAGGGAAGTGCATGAATATCATTATTTGTCGGAGTGATTTCTTCAATGCCAGTTTAGCCCGGAGGTACTCCCATATGTAAGCTATACGTGCCACCCCATAGGATATGGTTTTCGAGCTGTTTTAGTCTGAAATATAGGGTTATAAATGTTTTAATCTGGAATAGTGTATTATCAGTTGATATGGAAGACCGCACATGCTCGTATATTAACTTCTCTTCTCTTTTCACGTTGACTTCAAAATATATCACAGGTATCCCAAACTTGGTAGCCAAAAGGGAACATTTTGCTGAAATTCGCTGTGACATGGCACATACATAGTTAAGGAACACAAGTACATAGTCGATTGTCGATCTTTATTCAAGATTAACGTTGTACATGGAAACCTAAAAAAGATCCCATACAAATGCTGTTAAATATTATTCAGATACTATACCAAGCTTGGGCTACCTGTGAATATCCAACTATGGTGAAACATTGTATCACTGGATAACGCAATTCAAGGCCGCCTTAAGGTAGCCTGCGTTTCATCCGAACAAAACCTGGTTATTGTCGTCTGCGAACCAGCGACGGTTTCCTTGTTCCGTGACCCCCAGCAGCGTACCTGGATTTCAGTACGCGTTCTGATTGGCTAACGCTGTTGCCACCCAATTCAGATCATGTGATGTAAGCAGATGCTACTCTGGGGAATTATTCCTTTTTCATTCTAATCATAATGCAGTCATGCCTATCTGAATAAAATTAATTTTCAAAGAGGCAATTCTCCAGAGTAATGTGTGTTTACATCACATGATCTGAACTGGGTGACAACAGAGTTAGACGATTACCTCTGTCAGTAAGTAATGTTTGATATGGCGTACGAGCTATGCTGCATTTATGCTTCGTTCTTCTTGTGCATGGAAATCATGTACCTATCAGTTACTAAAACATCACTAAACTAAACACGGTCGATGTTTGCAACAATATATGTAGAGCGGTTAAATTATATATAATTTACTTTTGTAATTATGCTGTACATAATCGTACCTAATTTAGGGTTGCATTATTTAGGGTATGTTGTTGAAAATACCTTCAGTTGCCGGTTGTTAAAAGGGTGGATAACGCTAGCTAACGGACAAGTCCCTATCCAGTGGACTAGTGCAAGTATAATAAATCTAACCAAATACTTTGATCCACTGAATAGGGATCTATCCGGTGGATAGAGTTATACACCCTTTGAACAACCGGGACCTAGTTATTAATTCACTTTTAATTTGAGAAGATCCGGGCATAAAAACAAAACTATCCTAATCGCGTTATTATTACTGGGCGGGTGCACATATTAAACAGGCTTCGGATGCTAATGTTTACGGGGTTTGCGCAGGAACCCGTTACGGCGTTACCAGTTCGCGCTAATATAGAAATTAGGAGAAATAGTTGTTTGGCTCGAATAGCCCTCATGATTAATCTAAGCAGCGTTTACGTATCTATTAATTAGCAGCAGATTAATTTATTTTCCTATATTTTGTTAGTTTCTGTATCCTTCTTTGTAAATGTAAATGTATGAGTATAAATAAAAGCTTGATTGATCAAACGGTTTCAACATCGCCGGTACAAGAATTGTTGAAACCGATCTTGAAACTGACAATGTTTTCAGACCATTATATTTCAAACGGTTTCAAGATCAGCTTCAACAAATCTTCTTCCGCTGTTGAACTACTGTTGAGATCGCAGCATGAATCCGTGCTTCTGAAGACGGTTCAAAGTGAGCCGCGACTCATTGTAGTCTTTACACTCTTGTGTTACACCGTTGAAAATAAAATTAGAATTCCATGGCTGGGATTTTTCAGGCAAAATTAATACCTTTTATTCATTATTTGTGCGATTACAATAATAGTTGCTAAAGTTACTAGACGCGTTTTTTAAAGTTTTTGTTGTCAATAAACAAAGATTTAAAACGCAGCAGGAAATACCGTATATGGGGATTTAACTTCTTAATTAGTATGACATGAGAACCACGAATTCCTAGAACCCTGGTCATATAAAAGTTCCCGAAAATTAATGGCCCGCAAAATCGTTCAGTCTCGTCTTGGGAGTTTATTATTGAATTGTGTCTACAGTTTGAAATAATGAGTTAAAAAGGTTAACACTATCAACCCACAAATGATAAACGTTCTCATAGAAGATGGCAAAGATTAAAGTAGATTACAAAAGCTTATTCTAGAAACTTGATTTCGGTTACAGTGAACCGGTTTCAAGTTGTTCTAAATTTCTCTTCACAACAGTATTTTTCATCCACTCGAGTCTTTGCCATGCTTCATCAAGAGGGTATGAATGGAGTTAACTGACTACTGACAAACGGCCTTAAAAATAACTGACAAATGACGATTTTTTTACTGACAACTGACAACCGAAAAATAACTGACAAATTTGTTTTTTGTGGGTCAAACATTGTAAATGTTCTCTAGTAATGATGAACTAACTGACAAATGGCCAAAATGTTAACTGACAACTGACATGTAGACCCCCCATTCAGACCCTCCATCAAAACTGTCTCAAAATGTCCCCTGCTAATCTGAGTACAGTAGTAATTTGTGTCTTGAAAAGCATATCAGGACATTACAAAGTATATCTCTTCTATCTCAGGATGTTATTTTTGTAGTTTTGTTTTAAAAGACCCTTCAAGTATTTCTTCAGTTGCGTATTAAAACAGTCATGCCAGTACTCGTGTTGCTAATTGTGCGGCAAAGGAAATGACTATAATGACTATAACTTGTGCGGGGACATAGCGCTTTGTTTCCACCTAGAAAAATAGAGAACAATATAGAGTTCAACTGCTTAATCAGGCTCTATGTGGTAGATAAAATATGAGCGGACGATCTTTATGGTCATTTACAATGACCATAAAGACGGACGCGAATATTTTATCGTGCTTGCGAAATGAAACAATAATTGGAATGCACATTATTGTTATGTGATTCTGTGTTAATTATGGAACTTGAAATGACCAGGTATGTCAGTCCCATAGGAGTTACAGATCGTTATCAAAAGTTAATTTACTCATTAATAATTTTATTGGGATTTACAGTACTGTGCATGTGATCTGAATACTGAGCTGGGATTGGTTTTCACCCTCATTAATTATTCATGAATTTTACAAATGATCTTTAAATCGTTTTATTTGTAGGTTAGTTCCTAGATTGTTTATTACTAGGGTTATTTTAATAAGTTTAGCATTTAGCATAAAAAAATATATGATTAATTATAATGACAGTTATAATAAAGCAGATAGTCTTAACAGATGCAGATAAACTGGTTTTCATATCATAAAAGCCGCTCCGTTTTACAGATAAATCTATTTATTATACAGTTTACTCACTCAATCTCAATTCTGATTGGCTGAGAACACACAGCGAATTATCGATAGCTATAGGTTTGACCTCACCATAACCCCTAATCCGACACTCACTAGCCAGTTCCCAACAAACCGCACACTTCACCCCGAAACTGGGACAGATAGGATGTCAAATGCCCCATCTTGCCCGGGGAAGGGGGGATAGACGGCCGGCTTGGAATTGATAGAGACATAAAATACGTTATGCTATATATGGTTAATACATTTCATTCTATTAATTCCAAACCCGCCCATGCCCCCCCCCCCCCCCCGCCCCCGGGCATTTGTGGGGATTTTGTCATTTTGGAATGAGAACGTTGCAAATGCCCCACCGTGGGGCCAGCTAAGCTATGCAAATGCCCCACCCCGGGGCAAGTATAGCGAACACGCCAAATTTCTTCGCCGTTTCAAAGCCACATTCACCGCTTTTCTTCATTAAAGTAATGCAGTTCTCACCTTCAAACACTTTCGTAAGTTCCCAACAAACCGCACACTTCACCCCGAAACTGGGACAGATAGGATGTCAAATGCCCCATCTTACCCGGAGGGGGAGGGGGGGTGGGGCAGGGGGGAGAGGGGGGAGGGGATGGGCGGGCTTGGAATTGATAGAGACATAAAATACGTTATGCTATATACGGATAACACATTTCATCTGTTCTCGATAGTCCTACTGTGCTACCTGGTCCTGTTGTGTAAAGTGGTGGCGACTAAAGGTTAGTAGTAATTCACACTATTAAATAGCAGGAATTCACCACCAGTTTCGCATTCAAGAATTACCGCTGGATGCGATGACTACAGACCTACACATGCATTTACTCAACGTTTGTCTCATATATTCTGATTACTCATTCTGATTACAGACACATTAAGGGTTATGGGGCCGGGGGGGAGGGTACTTACATGAAAAATGGGTATTAATGCGAGGCCAAGAGGCTCAAACTCTGACCCTATTTGACCCAAAACCCGAGCTCCAAACCTTTGATCCCTTTTTGGGGGGAAAAACCCTGATGCCTAAAAAATACTGAACCCCGACCCTGACTGCACCCACATTAAACTCAAATCCTGACCCTGATCTGCCCAAATCAGGTCAAAACCCTTACCCTACCTGCCCAAACTGAGCTAAAAACCCTGACCCACCCCCGCGGCACATACATAATACGTCACAAACAGGAGTATCCCCCGGGGGGTTATGGGTTATTCACAACTCTATGTATTGTTGTGGTTTGAACTTCTGCACCTTCTCGTTGGTATTTGTGAATATTTCTTGAATGCGAAACGGGACAGTGATCATCTGCGGATGCAAATAAAGTAAACATTACGCTTAGAAATGCTAAACGCGATTTCTATAAATAAGAATATTATTATAGGTTGTATATACAGGCATCCGGCCGAAAGCAAACATTGAACAATTCACTGACCAGCTCGAAGAGTTGCTAAAGCATTTAAATCAATGTAAATATCAAGTAATCTTATTAGGTGATATAAATATAGATTTTTTTTCAATACATTAACCACCAACCTACTGAAAAATATTTAGATATGTTATACGCAAATAATTTTACCACCATTATTACTCAGCCCACTCGGATAACTGACCACACCAAAACGTTAATTGACCATATATATACAAACACGCCCATTTCTCAAATCACATCTGGTATTGCATTGTTTGATATATCAGATCATCTCCCTGTATTTTGTGTCATTAACACCCCTTTTAAGAGAATTCATGAAAAACGGTTTTATAGAGATTATAAGCACTTCAGTAAAGAAGCGTATTTGCACGATTTAATGCAAATTGATTGGAATGTTAAACTTAGTAATTTAAATAATAATCTTTATCGAACCACAGAAGATGTAATTCATACTATAGATGAAGTGACGAGAAGGCATGCACCTATCAAAGAGGTGCCACGGAGTAAATTAAAACAACTCACAAGCCATGGATTACAAATGGGATCCTAAAGTCAATTAAAACCAAGCAAAAAATGTACCGCACTCATTTTTTTAGTAATGACACAGAAAAAGTTACTCAATATAAGAAATATGCTAATAAATTAAACAAAATAAAATCGTTAAGTAAAATAAGATATTACAATACTCAATTTGAAAAATGTAAAAATAATCTAAAGGCTACGTGGAAACTTATGCACTAGTCAATTGAAACGCCGGCCCCCCGACCCCCGGGGCATAGCGGGGAATGTAATATTTATACAGTGTTACATTTTGACCTTTTACCCGCCCATCGGGGGACAGTTGGCTGTTACAATACCCGCCCCTATGGCCCCAGTATGTGCTTCAGAATTTTCAATTGGGAGGAGACATTGATAAATTGAATATACATAAGCTCCAATCTGTTGTTCCATTATTTGAAAAAAATACATTTTCTGAATTCGAAGCACATGTTCTATTATATTTTCTTATTATTACCATCGTCAACATCGACCCGTTCGCCCCAGTCTTTGTCAAATCTTTGCAAAAACACCGCATGTGATACACCAAACGCTTGGCTTGCTTGGGACAATAACTCTTATAGTGGAATTTCTATCCACAACCACAACTTTCGTACGATCATTGTAATGAAGAAGCATCTGATATGAGAAGAAAATACATGCATTACAACCGAAGTTCCAGTGAATAATGGCGACAGTGATCTCATGTCTCTATCAATTCCAAGCCCGCCCATCTCCCCCCGGGCAAGATGGGGCATTTGACAACCTATCTGTCCATGGGGTGGGGTATTTGTTTTGCGTCAGCCCGTGCACGGGGCATTTGTCCAAAGTTAACCCCACCCTTTCCCTGTGTGATGCTTTGCTCAACTGATCAACATTGACGTGCTTGCTAGTGAGTGAGGGATTGGGGGCACTTACGAAAGTGTTTGAAAATTAGTAGTGCATTACTTTAATAAAGACAAGCAGTGAAATGTGGCTTTGAAACGGCGAAGAAATTTGGTGCATTCGCTATACTTGCCTAGGGGTGGGGCATTTGACAGCTCAGCTGGCCCCAACATGGGGTAAAAAAAGGGATTATCATCAAAGGATGCAACTTGCATTTTCCAGCGACTGTGTCCCTTTCGCCATGTTTGATACACGTTGTTGGTGCTCGGGCCTAGTCCCGCTCTGTCGTGGCTGGCGTTACAACCACCACTAAAATCCCCGCAAATTTTGCAAATCGTTACTTTCCCCGTTCCACCGGATAAATGCAGCGTTAAATGTGCGTTATTCCACGGCCATGTCCCCGTTAATGCCCCGCTATTTCCCGGGGGTCAGGGGGCCGGGGTTTTAATTGACTAGGGCATTATAGGCACGCTAATTAAGCGGAAATCAAAAGGCCAATTACATCTAACACGACTAATTAGAAACAACGTCACATATACAAATAGATGTGACATTGTAAACCAGCTTAACCAACACTTTGTTAATGTAGGTTCTAATTTGGCAAGCTCATTAGGAGCCTCAAACGATAACCCAACTATAATATTCACAATTCACCAGCGTCAAGTTTCATAATGTCACCAGTGATGGAAGTACAAGTACTTGAACATTTTCTTGCATTAGATGGAAACAAGGCTTCTATTAATATTCCGAACAATATGATAAAAATGGCAGCTACTGTAATTGCACCAGTTTTCACTTCTATTTACAATGAATCAATTAATACAGGTATTGTTTCAGATATTCTAAAAATTTCGCGTGTTACACCAATTTATAAGAGTGGCACAGTAACAGACCCCAATAACTATCGACCTATATCAATATTATCTCCCTTTACCAAAGTGCTCGAACGGTTAGTGTATGACCAGTTGGAATTATTTCTCGCCAAAAATACAATTATCTTTGACTATCAATTTGGATTTAGAAAAGGTTACTCTACGGAGCAGGCGATACTAGAAATTACTGATAGCTTAAAAACTGCAATTGACAATAAAGAAATAACATGCGGATTATTTTTAGATTTTTCCAAAGCCTTTGACACCGTTAATCATGAAATTCTTTTATCTAAATTATATAAGTACGGTAT
The DNA here is from genome assembly GCA_030867875.1 of Actinernus sp. WN-2022. Lineage (NCBI taxonomy): Eukaryota > Metazoa > Cnidaria > Anthozoa > Actiniaria > Actinernidae > Actinernus > Actinernus sp. WN-2022. The sequence goes on along the minus strand of JAOWCC010001679.1, from coordinate 51,986,606 downwards.
ACGTGGAACTCCACTGGCATGGTTTAACTGATGACTACTTGACTAATCGACAACAATATGCTAGAATTGGAAGCACCCATTCAGAGTTACTAAAAATGACTTGTGGGGTACCTCATGGCTCAACTCTTGGGCCACTTCTCTTTACACTTTACATAAATGATATGCCTAACTGTTCTAATAAACTATCATTTCGAATATTTGCCGATGATACAAACGTATTTTATTCAAGTACATGTATTAATGATGTGGAAAATGTGATGAATGAAGAACTTAATCCAATATTTCGTTACTGTGCCACCAACAAACTTTCAATAAACTTTAAAAAGACTAATTTTATGTTGATAACCTCTTCAAAGAAAAGAATCCGAGACATAAGCATTAGAAATATTGAACAAAAAAGTCATAAAATATTTAGGTATATACATCAACAATCATATAAGTTGGGAACAACAGATTAAACATGTAAATAACAAAATTGCAAAAAAAAAATGGAATCCTAAGTAAACTTAGATACTACATTGATTTAAAAATGCTGAGGCAACTTTACTATACACTAATTTATCCATATATCAGTTATGGATTGATGAGCTGGGGTAACACCTATACTTCGAAATTGACAAAATTGCGTTCTTGTCAAAGTAAATGCATAAAAAATATGTTTTTTTGCGCGAAAAAGAGAGAATGCCACCCCGTATTTCAATCTCCTTGGTATACTTATACATTTTCGAATTAAAAATAGCTACTTTTGCATATAAAATTATAAATGAAAAGAGTAAAGTCCCGACAATATTTTGTGAAACTATTAAGGTTGCATCAGATCGACACTCCTATAATACAAGATTTGCCGCCAGACAGAACTTTAGCAGACCTAAAGCACGAACAAATTACGGAATACAAACATTTAAATTTATTTCATCACAAATTTGGGAAACCATTGATCTTGGAATTAAACAGTCTAATTCAACCTCTACATTTAGGAAAAAATATACTCAATATCTCCTTATCTCACAGACACTAACTCTTTTCATTTATTGAGGCTGAACTTTTTATCCACGTCCGTCCTTCTTTTTTTTCTTTCCTAGCTATGGTAGACATAGGCAGTGATCAACACGAAAGCTTCTTGCTACTTTGATCACTGCGCACGAATAATTTATTATAGTTTCTTCTCAGTTATGTAAATGTTACTATTGTTATGTTTTTATTTATCTTGTAATTATCTACTATCTACATTTACATAACTGAGAAGAAACTATAATAAATTATTCGTGCGCAGTGATCAAAGTAGCAAGAAGCTTTCGTGTTGATCACTGCCTATGTCTACCATAGCTAGGAAAGAAAAAAAAGAAGGACGGACGTGGATAAAAAGTTCAGCCTCAATAAATGAAAAGAGTTAATTAGAAAATGTGCGAATAAACTGAAATCTGAAAATCTGAAATCTGAATCTATAACAAAGAACTAGAAAAGAACAATGGTGATTCCAAAGGTAAATAACCTAATGGAACGGTATTCGCAACATAAAACTATAAATGAAATTAAGTGCAACAATGAAAACATCACATCTCCTCCTGAGATTGCTGAATGCTTTAATGATTATTTCGTCGAGATTGGACCTAAACTCGCAGCTGAAATACAGGATAATTCTAGGAATAATTTCAAAGACTACATCAAGAATGCTCCTAGTAGTTTCGAGTTTAGCCTTACAAATACATTGAAAGTACTTAAGCTTATTGAAAAATTATATTCTTCCAAAGCTACGGGCCTTGATGGGATTTCTGCCAAAATCTTGAAAGCTGAGGCCCCAATTGTATCTGAGTCTTTAACATTCCTATTTAATGTAATCATAGAATTAGGTATGTTTCCCTCGGAATGGGAAAAAGCACACGTTAGTCCTTTAAAGATAGCCCGCGAAATGTTACGAATAATTATAGGCCCATATCAGTTCTCCCTATCATAAGTAAAGTGTTGGAGAGAATACTGTATGACTAGCTTTACAATTATCTCTCGACACATAACCTATTAATAAACAAGAGGCTGTACCAGCTAAAGAAAGACTCTTCGATGTTTTGGAGTTTTATTGTATAACAACGATGTGGAGAGTAATATCCTGCAATAAGATGCAGTGAAACAATGAATCAAGAGTCTAATACAATACATAAACCGACAATAGTACTTACAAAGGACTATAAGTTCAGATAATGTCTCTGTTACAACATGAAGTCTCGAGAAGTCACTCGATTCAGTTCCAAACAATATGGCGGCCTTGACGTATGGTCAGCGGTCTGCCATATGAGAAAACTAGTACCCAATCTGTACTCTGACAACTCTCCACCAGCCTTTACTCGGGCCATATGGAATTTCAACAAGGAGTAGTTGCATGCATGGTTAGAGTGCCTGGGATGATAACTGCCATGGAAAACAGAAAGCAAATTGCAGCCATGTTTATAACAGTAGCTACATATGTTTGAGACAATATACATGTAGCCTGTGTCGCATCCGAACTGAACCCTGGTTAAGGTTCAGTTCGGATGTGACGCAGGCTATATACATGTAGCAACACGAGACCAGTGATAATATAGTGAACACGAATGGTTAATTCTGTCCTGCTCTGCTGACAACTCTTTATCAAACAAGTTTGATTTCACATGGTTTCGCATGGTTTTCAGGGAAGAATAGGCGAATCCTTGCTGACGTCATTGTTTACATTTTTGCCTCATTAGCATAAATTAAACTTCAAGCTACAAACAAACAGAGTACATCAGTTGAAAGAGAATTTTAAACTTAGTAATCACCAAAAATGTAAGATTGATATGTTAAATATTTACAGAGAAATTGACTTTTCAAAACTGTAAAATGGGCTGGGGGGCAAAAGTTGCTGACAGCCATACATTATTTCTAAATTTTGCTATTTTTAAATACTTGTTCCTCAAAATAAATTTATTTTATCATTCTAAAATTTTCGGTCATTATCAAGTGTGTCAATCTCTTTCGATTTATGGACTCCGTTTGTTTATATCTATGTTGCTTGAAGTTTGATGTATGCTAATAAGGAAAAAACGTAAACGAGGATTTGCCTATATACAAGAGGCCAAGTAAAACCTCAACAACAAGTCTTTAAAATAACACATGCAATGTTTCTTTGAACTTCCTCCCAGTGATTTAACATTCAGTTTTGCACTGTATCAGTAATAGCTTTGCATATTTACTGGCAGCTACTACACCAGGGGTCAACCCCCAGGTACCCTGGGGATTTGCACAAATACAAAATCAAACTTGAATCAAATCCCCTGGTATGGAACACAGCAATTAGTAAAAATTCATACAAGGTTCCTGATCTATGAACCAAAGTGAGCTTTTCCCCCTCACCGATGGGCAACAAACAATTAATTCTGACAGGCTCCCATGGATCCACCCCTGGGGGAAGTTGCTAATACATGCATTATTTACCCATCCATTTACAACAACAACAACAAGAATTTAAGGCAGCAGTCATGATTATGTATGTAATCTACTATATTTAGCCTGTATATTAATATATAAAATGTACAGTGTACATAGTGGCAACAAGGGAACTAGTACTACTACTACTAACAGAGGAGAATGTCAATGTATTTAGCATCATGGTATTGCTACTTGGAGACAAACTCATTTACTCTATGTATACAACTATATCCACCACACTTGAGGGTGGTCACTACCAGAGATTTGGTTGCATTCTCAGTGTCGGCCTACAATTTAACATTCTGATCCAAGAAGACATGAATTAGGTCTAACCATTTGCAGATGTCAGAGCAAAGGCAGTACCAGTTCTCCCACTTATTTGAAGGTCCCACCAGGATTTGAACCCACTACCTCCTGCACAACAGACTGACACTTAACCACTGAGCTTACTGGAATGCAGTTTAAGCAAACTGGAGGCTACCATCTTTCTGTTATAGCCCAAATTTAGTTCAGATAAAATTAATCCAATTGTAATGAAATTATAAATACATATAGATGATGTAACTTTGAAATTTAGGATAAATTATTAGTTCTCAAATAAATTATAGACTGCATGAGTCCATTTCAGAAATAAACATGCGATTTCCACTCGGTTTTTGGATTATTGGAGTCATCTGTCTTCACACCAAATAATTAATTGCAGTTGTAGATCTTCCGGATCCGTATTCCTATTTTACCGAAAGAACTGATAAATTGGGCAAATTTCTGGAGCCCATTTTCTAGTCTATTAGAAGCCATTTAAACTTTAAGAGGAAATAATATTAAACATTTGTGTTTACTTACCAAATTACAAATATGTCGGATACATAAATTTGGACGCGGACGCAAATTATCTCATTCTCAGACTCCTTTCGTATATAAAAACGTCTGTCGGCCCTAGAAAAACTGAACATCTTGCTATTTCAGTCCAAGAAGCCTTTGGTTTCAGCAAAAATGGCCCAATAACTAGGTGATTTGCCATAACAAGGCATAAGTCCTTTGTAGCCGCCATCTTGGATTTTTCAGAGAGAAACCTGTCCCGCGTGTTTATCCCGTGGGGAATCGATTCTGATTGGTTGATGGGCCCGGAAGTCGACACAGAAAATAATAATAACAAACACTTGCGAAACTTGACTCGGGCCCAGCCTACGCTGGCCCGAGTAATAAGCAATTTGGCTTCAGAAGACTGCATTCAACAATGACAGCTTTATTAAGGTTACTGGATACCTTCAAAACGAAAAAGAGGGTGAAATTGTTTTTCGCACAGAAATGTAGTTTTAGTAGCAGTGTTTGATATACTAAAAACTCCGTTCAAAAAAAAAAATATTGACAGAGAAATACCAAAAGGAAGTTTTTAACAGGAAGTAAAAGGTTCTGTTTGATTGACAGCAGATCAATTAACACATGACAAGTGCTCACTCGCCCGTATCGAAAGTGTGGGGAAAGCTAGCGGATAAATTCATTTCATATACCAATGTTTACGTTTATCGAGAAACGTTTTTCCACACAAGATTCCGTAATTCCATCGGTTGTTGGCCTTATGTCTTCCAAAAAGCAAGCAGGATACCCATAGCTTGGAAAACAAAGAAAAATGAAAAGCAAAACAAGGCCAAACAACGTATACGACTTCGAGCCAAATAATA